>OX387243.1:4607500-5207500 GCA_947561735.1 Cenchrus americanus | reverse complement strand
TAGATCATCTTTTGCGTCACACATTTGTTCCACGGATTCGATACCTTGGGTTCACCACTCAAGGGAAAAAGGGTCCCTTGACTACGACGGGAGACTTGTCTGCTTGCAAGTCTAAACGAACTTTGATATAACTATTAACCGTCAACAAGCCCCTTTTTCTGGCGCCGTTGCCGGGGAATAAGTGATCAAGATTTGATTTTTTATTGCCTTTTTGTGATTTTCAGTTTTCTTTTAGTTTTTCTTTTTGCATCTACTACACTTTGATCATCCTCAAAATAAATCTAATCTAGTTTGTCTAACCCTAGTTTTCATAGATTTATTTTAACTTTCTAGTTTTTGCATATTTTGTTTATTGCTAACCCTAACAGGAGATGGACGGCTACCTCTCCAACAAACCCGATAATTTTGTGGATGATCCAGAAAAACTTTACTGGCTAAGGAGACACGAAGCACATCAAGCTAAAAAGTTGGATTTTGTAGATTCGAAGTCGGAAGACCAAGGATCGAAGGAATCTCAGAAGAATTCACCACCTCAAAGTCCTCGGGAGAATCGACTTCCACCGATGGGTGACCAACCGCAAGAGCGCAAGATTGGGGAGCTATGCACCCGGACATCATCGACCTACCAATCTTGAACCTTGAGGAGATCGGAAGACCGTTCGAGATCAAGACCTCAACAATCCGCATGGTGCGACATTCACCCTTCACGGGTAAAGAGGATCCGAACCTTCACCTCCAAGCATTCATTCAACTATGTCGGACTTTCAACATGGATGGGGTGACTCAAGACCAAATGAGGGCAAGGCTATTTCCGTTCTCACTACTCGGGAAGGCTTTGCAATGGTTCCGCTCTCAACCGGCGGAGACGGTGCAAAATTGGAACACGTTGATGAAGGCTTTCATGAAGGAATACTACTCCTCGGGTAAAACTCAAAGCTTGCGTAATAAGATTTCCACCTTTGTTCAATATCCTACGGAAACTATCTCGAGGCATTCGAGCATTTCAACAAGTACACTCGGGCGGTTCCACATCACAAGTTCCCCAAGGAAGACCTCGTGCAAAAGTTCTATAAAGGACTCACCATGGAGTCAAGGACGATCATCGATGCATTAGCGGGAGGATCCATCATCGAACTTACACCGACGGAAGCTTTCACTCTATTCAAGAAGGTCGCGGATAATGACACGTGGGCGTCGTCCGGGCGCCTACATCCGGTTCAACCAACGGGGAACGTCAAAGGAGTCTTGCAAGTGGAGAAGGAGAACATACTTGAAGGCATGATCGATTCACTCATGAGGAGGTTGGAGAAGATGGAGATAGAAAAGAAGGAGGCTCAAGACTTGAAGGCTGCTGAAGCAAGATCCACATGCGAAGAATGTGGAGAGTATGGCCATGTCCGCAAGGATTGTCCGGAGGAAGCCAAAGTGCTCGACTACATGAGGAAGGGAGAATTGCCGAACTTCCGCTACGGGCAAGGTAGACCTCAATTTAATGCAAGCTCATCCATTCCGAATTCGTTCCCACTTCGTATACAATTTAAGGAATTCATGGACGAGCAAGCCAAGATCAACAAGGACACTGTCACCAAGTTCAAGACCATAGACAAGGTGTTGGAGAACATCGATAGCAAAGTGACGGAGGTCGGAAGTTCCAATCATCAAGTGCTCAACATGATGAAGATGCTCGAGATGCAAGTTGGACAACTTGCGGGGTGCCTTACTAATGATGAAGGGAGGCTTCCGGGACAACCTAAAGGTCTTGAATCGGCGAAGGCTATTCAAACACGTTCGGGAAAGGAGACTGAAGATCCGGAATGTTCCGCGGGAGCAAGGAATCCTAAACCATCCGCCGAGGCGGAGGAAATTGCGAAGGAGAAGGTTACAGGGATCTTCACCGAAGAGCCCGAATTTGAGATGCCGGAAGAAGACACGAGGATACCACAACTCAAGCCACGCTACTTCCAAGGTAAACTTGACAACCACTTTGAGAAGTTTGTGGAGGTTGTGCGTAGACTTAGCATCAACATGCCATTACTAGATGCCCTACAAGTACCTACATATTCTCGTTACTTTAAAGACATACTTGCAAATAAATATGAGATTGCAACACTCGGGGTAGATCATGTCAAGATGTCCGAGGAGAGTAGTTCCGCTATTGCTAATGGGCTAGAGAAGCAAAAGGATCCCGGATGCCCTACAATTCCATGTTCTGTTGGTTCTTTCAAATTCGAGAAGGCGTTATGCGACCTTGGAGCGAGTGTGAGCATCATGCCGAGGGATGTCTTCGAGAAGCTACGCCTACCATTGGAGCCTACGGGTATGTCTTTAGAGTTGGGTGATAACTCCATTCGCTATCCCTTGGGCATTGCCGAAGATGTACCCGTGAAGGTCGGACACCACTTCCTCCCCATCGACTTCGTGGTGCTCGAGATGGGAGAGAGGGAGAAGCCGCCGCTCATCCTTGGGAGGCCTTTCCTCAAGACCGTGGGAGCTACTATTGATGTTGGCAAGGGGAGATCATGTTCGATATCAACGGAGAAAGGAGTTCCTTCAAGTTCTGACCACGACTCGAGGCATGCAATATGATTGAAGTAAAGGAAGAACCAAAGAGGAAGGAGGGGCTGAAAAAGAAGAAAGAGCCGAAAAAGATGAATGTAAAGAAAATCAAAGAAGGTGTTGCATCCGTCAAGACAAAGGAAGAAAAGCCGCCTGTGAAGACCAAAAAAATGACTAAGCCGGAAGACAAGCCCGTGCCCAAGATGGTGCGGAAGTGGGTACCCAAGATTACAACGGCCGCAAAGAGCGTTGATCTGAAGTAATCAAGTGAAGAAGTCTAGCCATGGACTATAAACGAAGCGCTAGGCGGGAGGCAACCCGTTTCGTCGAGTCAAGAATAAGCTACCGGGAGGACAACCCGATTCTAGGTTTTTCGAGTCTTTTTAATAAGTTAGTTTTGAATTTTATTACACAAAGACATTAGACTTAGAAGTGGTTGAACAATATTAGAGACATAATTCTTGGTTGAATATTTTGCCTTATCATAAACCCTTTGCATGAACCCTCCTATGTGTTTGTTTGTTCTTTTTCGAGAAACCACAACCAAATAATTTCAGAACCTAACTCAACCCTTCACCCTTATTATGGTGTTGTGGTTAACTTATTTTTCATGCTAAAAACACACGAGTAGAGCCACGACTTATACCTAGGTGTTAATTAAATTTCAGCACGTGGTAGGACTCGCGCGAACTTTGAAACTAAACTTTTGGTTGGTTTAAGAAAAATATATATCCTTGGTTTCTCTAAGATTAGAATTTTTCTAAGACTCATTTAATTTTGTTTTATTCAAGATCTTTCTCATTTAGCCAAAATTAGAACCTAAACCTATGCCCCCGCGATCAAGTCGGGAAAAGTTTGCTCTCAACCAATGAAGGCAAACTATACCGGTGAGACCAATATCGACATAGTCGGAAAATTTTCGACTTACATTTGTTTTTAATGGTATAAAAACTTCTCTAAATTTATGCTTGAGCTCTTCCATAGCTCTGAAAATATTTTTAAATTTCGAAATTAGAGGAGTGCTTAACCTTAAACATACTTAAAGGGAGGCAATCTAGTTTAAGTTAATCATGCATGCACCATTGGATACCCTTTCATCAAGACCACATGCAATGGATAAGCATGGGTGGGCAGCAAGCATGACTTTGCAGGAATTTGATGGTGGCATGTGAAGCAAGTGGAGCAAGGGAGCATGGACATGACTCAAAGCAAGAAAAGGAGTGGACGAGAGCGTTTGGGCGGTGCAACTCGTGGAGCACGAGGGCAAGAAAGTCACGGAGGAAAAATGATCGTGCTGGAGAAAACCGGGGCCCTGGGGAGCACGCGGCCACCCAGGCCGGTCGGCCCAGGCCGGCCGGCCTCCCCTACATAAGGAGCCTCCTAGCTCCCGTCTTCTACAGGCAAGCATCCCTCTCCTTCCTCAGTTTGTGTGTTCAAGTTTGTGTGCCCAGAACCACCATAGACATAGACAACCTTCCCAAGCTTGATAGCTCAAAAAAAATCCACAACCTTAATTCACTCAAAGTCCACATTCGAAAGTAAGTATTAGTGCCTAGTTACTGGTTGCAACCCGGAATTTTAGTGGAGAGAAGAGTGCTGCAATCATGTGGAAGAAAACCACAAGTTTATTCTCCAAGAAGAAGGGGTCATCGTCATCCAAGCCGTCGTCAACGACGTCCTCGAGGAGGCACTCGGTTTCCGAGTCTCCTCGGAGCATGGAGGAGGATACGGCACCACCAAGGAGGAACGACGCTCTCCTCCTTGGTGGCATGAGGGCAACAAGGAGCACGTCCATGAGGTTTACCGAACCTCAAGGGCACACGGAGGAGCCGCCCGTTCCACCACGACGATCGACCCGTTCGACCGCGCCACCTCCATACACTCCAAAATATTCCTCATATGGCTTCATCATATTGTCAGAGGAGGAGGAGAAAAAGCTCTCTCATCTTGAGAAGAGGCTTGTGGCCAACGTCGACTTCGATGACCAAGCACTCAACTACTTGGGTTTCGGCACCGACATATACTATATGTTGGGGCACCTTGGATGGGTGCAATTCTCCAACGGAGTATCGGCGGACACCCACAAGGAGTTCGCCTTGGAAATCTTGATGACCATTGCACCTATCCTTGATCATGGGGTGCAAAGTTTATCATTCCGTTTGGAGGGAGTCCAACAAGTGGTTCCCTACAAGCATGTTAGGGAGCTACTTGGGTTCCATAAGGGAGCTCCGGAGAAAGTTGACGTGCCGCCCGGCATGTTAGATGGATTTTGGAGATTGATCTCCGGAGAAGCCCACCAACAACGCAATTGCATCTGCAACCCCATTATCCAAGTATTCCACTCTTGGATGTGCAAGAGGATATTGGGGAGGATGAGGGAGACGAAGGTGACTGACATGGAGCTGAATTGGCTCTACTCGGCTTTGATTGCCAAGCAGCCAATAGACCCCTCATACCTTATGATCAACCGTTGGTGTTGCGAGGCAACATCAGGGGCGGGAGATATTGGTTCGGGGTGCTACCTCTCCATGTTGGCCATCTCCCTACGACCGAGGATCACAAGAAACCCCGAGCATCTTTTGCGTGGGACCTCTCTTGGCTTTGAGTATTTGAGACAAGGCAAATATATTAGTGGAGACGAGAGAGGAGGTTTTCGTTTGGCCACGATAAACCTACCCATTCCGGATGCAAGGCTTAGGCTTTTCATTCAAGGGAGGGAAGATTGGTTGGAAGAGGGACTCCTTGTCCCGGTGAAGAAAAATAAAAGAGGAAGAATCGTAGAGGAGGGATCCACCTCCGCACAAGTGGGTAGTGCACTACCCAATGTTGTGCCACCTTTCGGTGGGATCCCTACTTCGCCAAGTTATTACGGAGGGCCACAAGAGCAAGCATGGGGGGTGGTGCACCGGTACCCCCACCAAATTATGTGGTGCCCAACGTAAACTTCGCGGAGCCCTACGCACAATATCCCCAACCACAACAAAGCATGGCCATCATTGGAGGGTATGTTGCGAGAAATATGCAAAACGTCGCAGCCATCCAAACCAACGCGGCTCAACTTGGTGAGGGCAATGCAAATATTGCCTATGAGCTTGGATGCCTTCACCTAGTGGAGCCGGATCAATTCGTTGGAGGGGATGTCCAACCTTACTACGAGCAAGAATATTAATATCAAGACTATCAACACCAACCACCAGTGGAGGATTAAGAAGAAGAAGGAACCTTAGTCTTCTTTTCTTTTCCCTTTCTCTGTAATTTTCAGCTTTTGTTTATTTGTGTTTGCGTAATATTTTCTGTTTCTATTTACATTTCAGCAAGCGTGTTTGTTTATTTTCAGCGTGTATTTCATTTTGTTTTTATCATTAATAAAGACACCACCTTATCTTCACCGTTGGGAAAGTTACAAAATTTGTGCCATGATGATATATGATTATAATTGCCGCTTTGTTTATCTTTGTAATTGATTTATGCATGTTAAAGCTAGTGCTCTCTTAAAATACGAATCTGAATTTATTTAAATGCTAGCTTAATCTTTAGCGGAGATTATGATTAAAATAAAGACCCATAGTGTTTTATGTGCTCTCAAGTTATGAATAGATTAAAAATGGTTTTTATGCTCAAAAATATCGCTAACCTTGTCATGAATGTCACTTGTGTGTTGCTCAACCTATACAGAGCCTGATATATATTTGAGTGCATAAACCTTAGTGTACAAGATTTATTATTTAGTGAGTTATTGCAGGCCATGATTTCTCTGGCCCGAGACTAAGAAGCTGGTTATTCCATTTTTGCGTATCTATCTTTTTGCTAGCCTTTTATCCGTGCATTGTGTATCCCCACGTTGGAGATCTCACAAACCTCGCCGGATATCTACCCTTAAACCAAATATCATCTTTTGTGATTACCTCCTTGACCACAACCCATTGTTGAGAATGGATCATCAATTCAAGGAAGATCACAAGACGGTGCCAACATTGAAGAATTCAGGTATCTCTCCAAGAAAAAATATTTCCGGTACCTACCTTATTCATCGCCTCTTTGCTCGAGGACGAGCAAACGTCTACGCATGGGGGAGGAGGTAGGTACGATGCAATTTTAGAGTTCAAAGGGTAGCAAATAAAAAAATTTATGAGAAAGAAAAAGAAAGAAAGAAAGAAAGAAAAATAAATATGAGAAAAAGAAAAAGAAATATAAGTATGTGTAAAAATAAAAATAAAGTGAACTCCCCGGTCCTCTAAAGTGCATTAGGAATTTCAAGGCTTCAAGATTAAAAGATCCATACTCAATTTTCCAACCATGTGCAATCCGATAACGAGGACTTCCTTTGTGCCTCGGGATCACTCTTTGCCATTTGCACATGTCCAGCTATCTCAAGTGTGTGTATTTTTTCTCTTTCCCCTCCTTGATATAACATTATTTTCCAATGACCTTTTTGACGAGTCTCGGTAAGACCATGAGAAGCTTGTCTTGTTTTTGACAACATCTCATTTATAAAATCTTGGTAGGACTAAACTTTCCCAAAAAGCTCCATATGAAGCCTACCACACATATATGTTATGAGAGGGAAAGGAGTAGAATATATAGGCTTGAGAGACAAGATGAGATGAGAGTTCATGAGCAATATGCAAGGTGATTTAAATTTGTGAACTTGATTTAGCTCTTTTCCATCTCGTTCTTTATTTTCAAAATTTCTGAGATCTATTTAAATTTTGGGAGCATCTTAATACTTGTGGGACAAGCTTAATTAAGAATCTACCCTCCGTAGAGGTGAAGGCTAGTACATTATGGAACTTTAACGAATTAAAATTTCGAGAGCATTATGTTTTCTCATGTATGATCAAGTGCAAGGTTTAAACATTGCTAGGCAACGATGATATCCATCGAAGGCTTACTCGAGGACGAGCAAGGTTTAAGCATGGGGGACCTGTTGACGGTGAAAATCCGTCAACCTAGCCATGAGTTTACCTTCGGTGTTGGCATAAGTTTTATACCTTATCCATTGGTACTAACCCCTGTGGTATAACAAGTTCACTTGTGCATGTCGGATTTGGAGTTTAGTGTTTATGCAGGGTTTTAGCGTTGAATGCAAGACTTTCGGGATAAGTTCATCAAGCACCTTGTGACAAGACCTTGAAGCCCCGTACAAGTCATGCAACGAAGCAAACTTAACTCCAAGAAGTCAGGGACTTGATCCGAGAAGATGACAAACTCCAAGGACCTAACCAAAAAAGTGTCGAATCTTGCAAGACAAGGAGCTATGTCCAATTCGGGGAGAAACTGATGACAAGGGCCTACATGCAGAAGGGGGAAGCATCTAGAAGACACGGGAACCGACATCTAGCAAAGGAGGCCGCGAGCTGGGCCGGGTTGTGCCCAGGCCGGCCGGCCGGCCCAGCCCAGTCCAAGGCCCAGTCGGCCTCCCCTTTGCTCTAGCCGCCATTCGGGCTATTTATAGCCCCGGGGTCAAGAGCCATGTATCATCCAATTCGTCATCGGCCGCCGAGGAGCAGAGAAGAGAGGGACACCATCCCGGAGAGGAGAGGGTCGAGCTAGTTGACTAGGGTCGAGCTAGCCGGCGTGGGAACCTTGCACGGAAGACCACGTCGGAGTTCCCAGAGCTAGAAGCAAGATCAAGGAAGGATCCCGGTGGTGTTCTTGTGTATGTATCATTGTCATAGTTGAATTATCAAGTTGAATCTATTCCTAGCGATCAAGTGTTTCTTTGAAGATTTCTTTTTTTGATCGGCTTTGCTTATTCTAAATCTATTCTCCAGATAGATTACATAGGGTGTTCTTGTAGCCACGGTGGCTAGAGGTACATGCCGGATCTTCCGAAAGAATCTCGACTTGTCTTTGGACTCGCCCTAAGCTACCCGCATGAGTAGGGATACGTTGTGACAGAACGGGGGTTCTGAAAGGCGGTTGTTTTCAGAGTTGGAGGGGAAACCACGATTTAAAGAGGCTTCTAATAAGATTCGATTTGCTACTTCTTCTCTTGCTTGGAACTTCAACAAAAGGCTTAACCTGATCTCTCTAGATCGGTTTATCTACCCAATCTTTCTTTGTTATCTCCGGTCTTTAGTAGATTAGATTAGTTTCGTATTCTTCATCTAGATGCATTAGGGTGACGAGCCGCGCGACGTGCCGAGGCACCCGGATGCGCGGCGTAGGCGAAGTAGTCAACGCAAGCGGCGTGACGAGCGGCGCGACGTGCCGAGGCTCCCGAACGCGCGGCATAGGCGAAGTAGTCGACGACAAGCGGCGCGACGAGCCGCGTGACGAGCCACGCGAGGTGCCGAGGCACCCGAACGCACGGCATAGGTGAAGTAGTCGACGACGAGCCTGCGCGAGACGGAGTAGTCGATGACTAGCAGCGCGACGAGCCGGGTGATGAGCTGCGCGACGTGCCGAGGCACCCAGACGCGCGGCGTAGGCGAAGTAGTCGACGCAAGCGGCGCGACGAGCCGCGTGACGTGCCGAGGCACCCGAAAACGCGACATAGGCGAAGTAGTCGACGACGAGCGGTGCCACGAGCCGCGTGACAAGCCGCGCAACGTGCTGAGGCACCCGAACGCACGGCATAGGTGAAGTAGTCGACGACGAGCCTGCGCACGCCAGCTGTCGGTGTTTTAGACCGGCAAACCTACCAAGGGGGTACCCGAGGTAGTAGATTGTGCGGCGGGGATCATGATCGAGAGACCGAGAACTCGAAGGTATGCGCAAGGACACAGGACACAAGATTTATACAGGTTCGGGTTGCCAAGGTGGCGAACCCTACGTCCTGTTTGGGGGATCAAGTATGGCGCCCTGCGCTTGGTGTTGGGTTGTTCAGGGTGCCCGGCTAGGTACCCAACCCTCCTTTATATAGTCCAGGGGGCGGGTTCCTAGTCGGTTACAAGGCAGGAGTCCTAGTAGGATTACACGGAACGAGTCCTAGTAGGATTACAGGGGAATTCTAGTAGGAGTCCGTCTTCTTCCTTCCTTGAATGAGTACCCGGGGAGTATGCCCGACACCCTCCGCAACAGATGCGGGCGGTCCTCTAGATCTCGACGGGTAGCTTGAGCTCTCATCGCTTCGCCTCCTCCATCGATGGCTTCTTGGCTGCTTGCTTCAACTCTAAGCTTCTCGGGGACACAATGGCTGCTGCAAGGGTGCAAAATATTGCTTGATGGGATTGATTCCCGAGCTCCCAATTCGGCCAAATAAGTAGTCCGAAGAGGAAAACCCTAGGAACCTCATTTTCCTTTTTTAAACTTGCCTTAAAATTTTCTGACCGAAGAAGGAAGTCGAAAAGGAGCAATTCGGGCAAAAATCGGGATCGTCCGCCGCCGAGACGCAACCAGGCTGGTCGGACCGGGCCGGCCGGCCCACCCTGCTTCGGTGGTCGGGCCGGTCCGGTTTTTATTGCACCACTGTTTTTCGCCTCCTTAGCCCATGGGAAAAAGTTGGCCCAGTAAATCTTCGTGAGAAACTCCAGAAAATTAACAGAAAAACTATTTACAAAAAACCATGCCTTGTTTTTCGTCGTAGGCCGGACGATCGGGCTCTTCTTCCATGGTGAAGACATCAACATGGTGAAGGGGTACAACGTCGGGTTCGTAGTAAACTTTAAGCCGTTGACCATTCACCATATATTGATCGCCTTTCATATCCATAATGGTTACCGCTCCGTTGGAGAGCACCGAATGCACAACATAAGGTCCGTCCCACTTGCTTTGCAATTTCCCCTTTCTGAAGGTTTTAAACCTCGAATTGTATAGGAGGACCATATCTCCTTCTTTAAACTCTTTCTTTTTCAATCTTTTATCATACCACCTTTTGATTCTCTCCTTGTATATGCTTGCATTTTCATACGCCTTCAACCTCATCTCCTCTAGCTCGCTTATTTGAATTCTTCGTTTCACCACCGCGGCATCGAGATCAAGGTTCATCTCTTTAATCGCCCAATAGGCTTTATGTTCCAACTCAACCGGAAGGTGGCAAGCCTTTCCATAGACGAATTGATAAGGGGTCATACCTATCGGTGTTTTGAACGCCGTTCGATAAGCCCATAAAGCTCCGTCTAATTTCTTTGACCAATCCTTGCCTCCCTTCTCTATGCTTTTGTTGAGGATGCTTTTTAATTGCCCATTTGACGTTTCCGCTTGTCCGTTGGTTTGTGGGTGATAGGCCGTAGAGACCCTATGTTCGATTCCCAACTTGGACAAGCACTTTTTGAAATTCTTCCTGGTGAAGTGAGTTCCTCCATCACTTATCAAGATTCTCGGTGTACCGAAACGAGGAAAAATCACGTTCTTGATCATAGTAATGGACTCCTCCGTGGATGCTTTACGACATGGCATGGCCTCTACCCACTTGGATACATAATCAATCATGACTAGAATATACTCATATCCACATGAGTTTTTGAAAGGCCCCATGAAGTCTATACCCCATACATCGAATATATCGATTTGTAGGTTGTATTTCAAAGGCATAGACTTTCTTTGAGAGATGTTTCCGGTTCTTTCGCATTTGGGGCATGATGCAAAATATCTTTTAGTATCTTCATGCATCTCCGGTCAATAGAATCCGCTCGACCATACTTTTGCTTGGGTTCGAAAATGGCTATAGTGTCCACCATACTTTGCCGAGTGGCACTTTCTCAGAATTTCTGCCCTCTCTTCTCTTGGCACACATCTTCTCAGTACTTCATCATTGCCAAGTTTGAAGAGGTATGGTGTATCCCAAAAGTATTTCCTACTTTCAGAGATTATCTTCTTTTGAGAGTTTTTATCTATATGATCGAGAGGCATCTTTCGAATTGCTCGAATGATATCAATCATCCAAGTGTCTTTATCAAGCACTCGATAGAGGTGGTCATCTCTCATCTTATCTTCTATGGGCTAATTATCATCTTGTCCACGATTCATCCTAGACAAATGATCGGCCACAACATTCTCCACCCCATTTTCATCACGAATTTCAACATCAAATTCTTGGAGAAGAAGGATCCAACGAATCAAACGTGGTTTAGCTTCCTTCTTAGCCAAGAGATACTTGATGGATGCGTGATCGGTGTAAACAATGACCTTCGAGTTCACGATGTAAGATCTGAATTTTTTTGAAAGCGAACGCCACCGCTAGCAACTCCTTTTCCGTAGTGGCATAATTTAATTGTGCCCCACTAAGAGTTTTTCTAGCATAGTAAACAGCGTGAACTCGACCTTCCTTTCTTTGACCCAACACCGCGCCTACGGCGTAGTCACTTGCGTCACACATGATCTCGAAAGGTTGGCTCCAATCCGGAGGTTGAATGATGAGAGCACTCACCAATGCACTTTTCAAGGTTCGGAATGCCGCTAGGCACTTCTCATCAATGTCAAAAGCCACATCCTTTTGAGGGAGATGCGTTAAAGGCTTAGTGATCTTTGAGAAGTCCTTAATAAATCTTCTATAAAATCTGGCATGGCCCAGAAAGCTCCTTAAGGACTTAACATCTGTCGGAGGTGGGAGTTGCTCAATCGTCTCTACCTTAGCCTTGTCCACTTCAATTCCTCTCTCGGATATAACATGTCCGAGCTCTATGCCTTGCTTAACCATGAAGTGGCACTTTTCCCAATTTAACACCAGGTCTACCTCCGCACACCTCGTGAGGACCTTTTCTAAGTTTGCCATGCAATCCATGAACGTCTTCCCATAAACGGAAAAATCATCCATGAACACCTCAACAATTTCTTTGATGAATTCCGAGAATACGGCCGTCATGCAATGTTGAAAAGAGGCCGGAGCATTGCATAGACCGAAGGGCATCCTTCTATATGCAAACGTTCCATAAGGGCATGTAAACGTTGTTTGTGTTGATCGTTCGGGTGAATGGGAGTTTGCATGAACCTCGAGTACCCATCAAGAAAGCAAAAATAAGCGTGGTTTGCTAACCTCTCGAGCATCTCGTCAATGAATGGTAGGGGGAAGTGATCTTTATTCGTCACTTTGTTAAGCTTACGATAATCGATACACATCCGTCACCCGGTCACGGTTCTTTGCGGTATCAATTCATTCTTCTCATTCTTCACCATGGTCAAACCTCCTTTCTTTGGTACACAATGTACCGGGCTCACCCACTCGCTATGCGGAACCGGGTAGACGATTCCGGCATCAAGTAACTTGATGACCTCTTTCTTCACTACCTCCCGCATGGCATGGGTTAGCCTCCTTTGGTGGTCCACTACGGGCTTACATTGGTCTTCCATTGGTATACGATGAGTGCAAAAGGCTGGGCTAATGCCTTTGAGATCATTAATCGAATATCCAATCACCTTCCTATGTTTTTTCAATAAAATCAGCAACTTCTCATTTTCTTCGGGACTCAACTCGTCGCTCACAATGACTGGATAAGTCTTGTCTGGGCCCAAAAATTCATATTTTAATCCTTTGGGCAAAGGTTTAAGGTCTACCTCGGTCACTTGTGGCTCATCGGGTTTAATCTCTCCTATGTCTTCGAATTTTCCTTCCTCCATGCTTCCATCATGTGGTTCTAAGCCTTTTGTTGCTTCTTCTAGTTCTTCATCTTGTTGATTACTAATTTGATTTTCCATCACTCTTTGCAGCGGGTCTCTAAGGGTTTCAACAAAACAAAGGCTACCGATCTCCTCTACTTCTTCGTCTTCGGGAGGAAAGGGTGTAAGGTGTTTAGAAACACGAAGAACGTTATATGTGTACTTTGTTCCATTAAGGTTCATTGTTACTTTACCTTCTCCGGCATCCAACACAGCATCAACCAACTTAAGAAAGGGCCTACCTAGGATTATGTGATCATGATTACTATGGTAAGCATCAATAACAAAGAAATCGGTTGGTATACATTTTCCAGAGATTTTTACTTTCATGTTGCAAGCAATACCTAGAGGTTTGATAGTTCTACCATCTCCCATAATTAATTTCGTTGATGTTGGAGCTAAGTCTAGGTTGCGGTCTTGAACTTTATCATAAATTTTAGAAGACAGGACACTTACTTGTGCTCCAATGTCGCATAAAGCTTTGCATTGAACTCCGTTGATCTCGCAACTCAAGCGTGGTGCCATCTTCTCTTCTTTTTCGGATCCTATCGTGTAAACTTCGGCGAGGTGAGCGTATGGTGATGCTTCGGGCTTGATCCCATGATTCTCTTCACCTCGGCTATGTGTTCCGGATCCACTTCATCATCTCCAATGAGCTTTTGAATGATCTCACCGGTGGTTTCAAGATCGTATGAATCTTCTGCCTTCTTTTTCGGCGGGAAATCCACTTCCAATGCTCTTGCCATTCCCTTTTGATTAGGGAATGGTCTTCTCTTGTTGAACACTTCTCCGTAGTCGATAGGAACCCAATCCATTGGTTCGAACTCCCTTAGTGGCTTCGCGCTTGACATGCTTCTCTTGTTTGTCTCATTTGGTACGGCGAAGTCAACGCTCGGGGTAGTTCTAGACTTGATGTGTTCTTCTTCAAGCTTTTTCGGGATTGGCTCCTCTTTTGTGACTTCCGGGGTTGCCTCTTTAGAAAATTCAGCACAATTCTTCTTCCTTGAATTATATTCCGGTTCTTCTGCAAGTCTTGTTTCCCAATATCTTCGCATGGCATCCGCTTTACTATTTTTTGTAGAAGTTGGGCGGCTTCCGTGAGTGTTTTCTCCATGAGATCCCCACCTGCACACATTTGGACGTGTTGCATGCAACTAGGGGTTAGGGAAAAGAAAAATGTATGCAAGAGTACGTCACCGGAGAAGCCGAGTCTTGGTCCTTGTTCGATTAACTCATTAAATCTATCGCAGGCTTGGTCTATCCCTTCCTCTTCTCCTTGCATGAAAGTGATCACTTGCCTCCTTAGATGTTGAACCTTGCTAATTGGAAAGAACTTCTCGCAAAACTTGTTTGTCAACTTGTTCCAATTGCCTTCAACTTCAAAGGACGCAAACGGGTACCATGTCTTTGCATTGCCGGCAAGTGAGTATGGAAAGAGATTTTATTTGAACCATTCATCGGGAACTACTTCTTGACACACCGTGTTGCATAGTGTCGTGAAATGCCTTATGTGTCTATATGGGTTCTCCGTAACCATCCCTTCAAACGGGTTTTCCGCCACCATCTCGATGATCTTGGATTTAATTTCATACTTGGTCACTTCGAGCTTCGAATCCGACTCTCGTACTTTTATGTCTTCACATCGAGGGCTAGCGTAATCCCTTAGCGATTTCTCCGGTTCTTCCACGGGTTGATTGACGAATGCCATCTAGACAATAAGATAAAAACAAAAACAAAAAGAAAAGCAAAACAAAGTGGTTTTATAGATAATATGTGTTAGATATAGCAAATAAAAGGTAAAGTAAGTTTAAAACTAAGTTAAAATGCAAACCAAACGATGTAAACTAGCTTGCTCCTCGGCAACGGCACCAGAAAAAGGGGCTTGTTGATGGATAAAAGACGTATCCCTCTACGATCCGCAAGCGTACGGACCCCACACCCTTTTCACCACGTGATTCCCAACGTTCTTGTCAATCCGCTGAGCAAGGGGATTGCAAGCGTTCAATCTACTTGTACGCACTAGCTACTCAAACCCAAACTATTATTAAACTAGAAAACAACTAAACTACACTAGAGAGAATGATAAGCAATCAAGATAGGAGGCACTCGCCCATGGGTCTACGATACTAGATCATGCAATCTCTTAAAGACATAAAACCAATCTAATCTATCGGGGGTTGTGACCACGGTTTCGCCCTTTCCCTCCTCTCGTACTGTCACTACGCGAAGGTAAACATGACTAGACCTATGATGGACACGACGTATTGAATGGATCCAAGGAAGCATTGGAGCTCTACTCCCTTTACGGCATGGTAGCTAACCTCAAGCATTAAAGTATGTTCAACAGAAGATGATAGATAGATAATCCGACAAAGTATGATTACATCTCAAGATCGATTACAACCCATGGACGAATAAGGAGATTACCCCATCAAAGTGATGGACATAGCACCGTTGATCATGGTTTCCCTTCCGATGGTGTCTTCATTCTTCTCCACATGTGGGTGCTTCCTTCGAGGTGGTTGAACTCCCTTCAGAGATCCTCCTCCTCTCTCTCTAGTTTGTGGATGGCCTCTTGGTGTGAATGGCTCTCTCCCTGTTGAATGGCGGCGCCTTCAGAGTTTTAGGGTTGAAGATCCTTCGGGTGCAAGGAAAGGGGGGCCGAACCGACCTCCGAAGTGGGCTGGGCCGACCGACCTGGGCCGACCAGCCTGGGCCCACCTCGGCCCAGTTCGGTCGCCCATTCGCTCCCGTGGGTCCTCATGCATTTATGCACTTTGCCCCCTCCACTTGCATGATTTTGACGATGTCATCCTCGCGTCCAAGATGCAGGTTCTCCACGCATGAAGTTTGGTCTTTTACACTTCAATCCTCGGGGGTGTTCCTTCGTAACAATTCGGTTCTTGCCACCATTGGAAGTGATTTCATCAAGCTCATGAACACGAACAAAACTCCGTAAATGCTCCTTTGAACTTGTTACGAATCCGTCCTTTATGTCCATGTTTTCCTACATAAACACAACACTTCCAAATGCATGCACATAGATGAACTTGTTATATGATTAGTGTGCCTAGTGGCGGGTTAGTTCCATAGTCAAATCCAAACCAAAGTGTAATGAACATGCTTGGTGTACCAAAATACACCGTCAACAGGGCCCTTCTTCTTGACCGGCTTGCTAGCTGCCTACATAAGTCAAAGTTGCCTCAAACTTACTTTAATTCGCACAATAAAGTGCTAAAAACAAGCAGTGGGTGTAACATGTCGATTGTTACAAAATTACCAGAATACGAGTGATGGAAAAATCTCTATCTAGCAAACACTACAAGAGAACACATCAGTTATGCAGGAAAGGGATTACCAACAACAAATCTGAAGCTAGAATCCTCGTATCTTTTCTGGCCGCTGCTGATGCCACCATGTGTTCTTCTGTACAAAAAATGCAAGTATTAGGTTTCTGTAAATGTATAGATGAAATACACCATGTCTTACTTTCATTCTTGTGACCCTTGATCCTATGAACGAATGCTCTCTATATCTTGTTCACACACACACACACATCTCTCTTCATAGCTTGCTTGTTTATTTAATATCTTAGATTAGATCTATTACACCATATCATCATAATCACAAGCTTTCATACCACCTTAATTAGTGCTTAATTAAAGGTAGAAGATCACTTGTTCCGTGGATTGACAAAACCTTGGGGAATATTATTTAAGGGAAAGAGCTACACGATCCGTACGCTTGCGGTTCACCAATTAGAGCTCTAAGGAGCGTCAACAAGCTTTTTCTGGCGCCGTTGCCGGGGAACAAGCTATCTTTTGCATTTAACTTTGTATTAATTTTGTTGGTTACTAACCGCTAACTTTTCCTTTAGAAAAAATCGGTTTTTGTTTTCTTTGTTTTGGTTTGATTTTCTAGATGGCCCTTCTCGTTCAAAACATGGAGGAAGGAGAAAAATCGCTAAGGGATTATGCGTCCGCAATCAGAGGATTTTGACATGCAAAAATCAGATTCGGTGCTTCGAGCCACGGAGTATGAGATCAAACCAAAAATCATCGAGATGGCGGCGGCAAACCCTTTCAAGGGAGAAGAGATGGACAACCCATACAAACACATCAAATGGTTCACGATTCTATGCAACACCGTTCAACAAGACGAGGTTCCATTAGCTTGGTTTAGATGGAATCTTTTCCCATATTCACTTGTGGAGGAGGCGAGAAAATGGTTTGCACTTGCGTCATTTGAAGCAAAAGGAAATTGGGACACTTTGATGAAGAAATTTTGCGAACGATTATTTCCAATAAGCAAGGTGCAACATGTTCGGAAGCAAGTAATCAACTTCACGCAAGGAGAGGATGAAGGAATAGATCAAGCATGGGATAGATTCAACGGATTAATCGAACAAGGACCAAAGCTCAGATTCTCCAGTGATGTTCTCTTGCATACTTTCTATTTTTCCCTAACCCCCATGTGCATGCAATTTGTCCAAATGTGCGCAGGAGGAGATCTTATGGAGAAAACACTCACGGAGGCTGCCCAACTCCTAAAAAAATCAGCAAGGGGGCGGCCATGTGAAGGGACTGGGAAGAACAAAATTCAACAACTTCCGAGGAGGATTATCAAGTGCGGGTGCTTGCTGCAATTTTCAGAAAAGAGACCTCGGAAGCAAAGGGAGAACAACCGAAGCTCGAGGAAGACATGGGAGCAACTTCCGATGATGAAGTGTTAACTCAAGTGACAACAAAAGGCGAATCGAGCGAGAAAGGAAGGACCTTAGGCTCCGCTAAATCACTTAGGGAGTTTGAGCAAATGGATTGGATTCTGGTCGATTTTGGAGAATTGTTTGACAAAGTGATGCCTCACCCAAGTCCACGCGAGGTGCCAAGATTGATTTAGAAGACTTTCCACCGGATAGTCACACGGACTACACAATCGGGAAGGAATCGGCCGGTGATATTATTCGGAAACTTTTCGAAGATGAAAATGAGGAACTAGACTTTGAAGGCATGAAGGAGTGAAGAGAATAATGGGAATAAAATCGGAGTCATCGCCCTACGCGCACATAGCCTAAGTATATGCGATCGGGAGCGATCAAGGCGAAGGTACATCCCCAACCCCTCGAGTTGATTACATGATTGAAGGGGAATGCTTTCATGAAATTCTTTGTGATGCGGGTGCTCAAGTTAGTGTCATGACTTTCGAAGTTTATGCTAAATTGTTTAGTAGAAATACAAGATTGGACACTACTCTCACTAAACTCATCATGGGGGATATTAGGATAACAAAACAGCTAGGAGTTCTTATTGATGTTGATGTTACTTTAGCGGGTAAATGTATTCCTACTGATTTCTTTGTGATTGATGTGGGGGATGAGGAGCATGAAAGCGTGATTCTTGAAAACCTTTCCTAAAACTAGCAAATGTCATTATTGATATTGGTAAAGGAATTGTGACATTCGAGTTTGATGGGAAAAAGCATGAATTTAATTTCTATTCAAATCATTCTCATGCTTTACCTCTACCTATCGATAACAAATAGGTAGAGAGCGTTTGCTTTGTTGATTCTCTCAGGGATCCTCTCCAACAAGCTTTAGAAGGCAATCCAAATGGAGAACAATATGAGGAATTAATGGAAGCGACGGAGGAACTAAAAGAAAAATTTGGGCACGTCGGAGAAGAAAAGTTTGAAGACATCGGAGACTTGGACCAACAATTGGAAGATGATGCTCCCGATGTTGAATTAAAGCCGCTGCCCGGAGGATTGAAGTACGAATTTTTGGGAGACAACAAGACATTTCCGGTGATTGTTAGCAATGAATTGAACCCGGAAGAAACGGAGAAGTTGCTGAAATTGTTGAGGAAGTGTAAGAAGGTGATCGGGTATTCCATTAATGACTTGAAAGGCATTAGCCCGGCATTTTGCACACATCGCATACAACTTGACGAGCAATGCAAACCGGTAATCGAGCATCAAAAAAGGTTAAGCCATGGTATGCGCGATGTCGTGAAGAAAGAGGTGATCAAGCTACTAAATGCCGGCATCATATACCTAGTTCCGCATAGTGAATGGGTGAGTCCCGTGCATTGTGTGCCGAAGAAAGGAGGACTCACCGTGGTGAAGAACGATAATGATCAATTGGTACCGCAAAGGACCGTGATGGGATGGTGGATGTGCATTGACTATAGAAAATTGAACAAGGCAACAAGGAAGGACCATTTTCCACTACCATTCATTGACGAGATGCTTGAAAGGTTAGCAAAGCATTCACATTTTTGTTAACATGGCGATATTTTCAGATTTCATATAGGAGATCATGGAGGTGTTCATGGATGATTTCTCGGTACATGGCACTAGCTTTGAGCATTGCTTGGCAAACTTGGACAATGTCCTTGCAAGATGTGAGGAAGTTGATCTTGTGCTCAATTGGGAGAAGTGCCACTTTATGGTGAGAGAAGGAATAGTACTTGGTCATATTATCTCGGAGCGAGGAATTGAAATAGACAAGGCTAAAATTGAAACTGTGGAGAAATTGCCGCCACCGACAGACATCAAGTCTTTGAGAAGTTTTCTCGGTCATGCCAGATTTTATAGAAGATTCATAAAGGATTTCTCGAAGATCACAAAGCCATTGACACAACTCCTACAAAAGGACATGGAATACATTTTTGATAGTGTTTGCTTGCATCCTTTTCGAACGCTCAAGCAAGCCCTCATAAGTGTGCCCATTATGCAACCTCCAGATTGGAATCTTCCCTTCGAAATCATGTGTGATGCAAGTGACTACGCCGTAGGAGCCGTACTTGGACAAAGGAAGGAAGGAAAGGTGCATGCTATATACTACGCAAGTAAGACCCTCAATGAAGCCCAAGTGAATTATGCAACAATGGAGAAGGAGTTGCTTGTCGTGGTATTCGCATTCGAAAAATTCAGATCTTATATTGCAAATTCTAAAGTGATAGTTTACACCGATCATGCCGCAATCAAGTATCTCTTGACGAAGAAGGATGCTAAGCCTCGGTTTATTAGATGGATTCTATTGCGACAAGAGTTCGACATTGAGATAAGGGACAATAAAGGCTCGGAAAATGTGGTAGCCGACCATTTGTCACGGATCCATCAAGAGGAAGACAAAGGAGAGCCAATCAAGGACGAGATGAGAGATGATCATTTATACAAGGTCCTCGATTAAGAAAGTTGGATGATCGACATTATACGAGCAATAAAGGGGCTTCCCTTGGATCATCTAGCAAAGAACACGAAAAAGAAGGTGTTGTCAGAGAAAAGAAAATATTATTGGGATGCTCCTTACTTATATTGACACGGAGAAGATGGCGTCCTAAGAAGATGTGTGCCAAGAGAAGAACGCGATGAAATTCTAAGGAAGTGCCATTCATCGGAGTATGGAGGACATTATGGACATTTTAGGACTCAAGCCAAGGTATGGGCTAGTGGATTTTATTGGTCGGAGATGCATGAAGATTCCAAGAGATTCGTGTCCACTTGCTCTGAATGCCAAAGAACGGGAAATAATTCACAAAGGAATGACATGCCATTGAATTACAATCTACAAATTGACCTCTTTGACGTTTGGGGGGATTGACTTCATGGGACCATTCGTGAATTCACATGGGTTCGAACACATCTTGGTTATAGTGGACTATGTTTCAAAATAGGTGGAAGCCATTCCATTCCAGAAGGCATCAACGGAAGAGTCCATTCATATGATCAAGACGGTGATTTTCCCGCGGTATGGAGTGCCGAGAGTCTTGATAAGCGATGGAGGAACGCATTTCACAGGCAAGGACTTCGGCAAGATATTGCCAAAATTAGGAATTGAGCATAGGGTGTCTACGGCCTATCACCCTCAAACAAATGGTCAAGCGGAGACCTCGAATAAACAATTAAAGGAAATCTTGAAGAAGACCTAAAAGTGCATTTGGCCCCCTAGTTCGCTTTGGTGTTGATAACAATGACAATTTGGAGGTTTCATATTTCCATTGAGTATTTGCATGATTCAAATGGAAGAAAATCAAAATAAATGCAATACGTATCCCTGAGTTAAAAGAGAGACGGTGAAATGCTCAAGTGGATAGCTAAAAGATTTCAATAATTTTCTCTTGAGTATAGGAACCACCGTACTATAAAGAGGGACGGATTTGACAAGTTCAATGATGCTTAGACAAAATTTTGGGATGAACAACTAACTTTGAGAGAGAGCAAAGTGCTCACTAACCTAAAGGGCCGGGTTACCCGACAGGTGGTCGGATGATGCGGAAATTCCAGTGAGGTGCCACTTTGCCAAATCCGTCGGATGATCCGGTGGGGTGTCGGATTACCCGGTGGAGTCTGTGAAGGAAATTCAAATTTCATAGCCCCTCGGTTTATCCGGCAAGGTGTTGGGTTACCCGGTTAGCGCAGTTTTAGAACATAACGGCTAGTTTTTGGGGGATGTCTATATATACCCCAAACACCCCTCCACTTACCTCTCTTAGTTCCCCACTGAAGAAACACACTTTGAGCTTCACTTTTCACTCTCCCAACCTTCCTTTGAGCTAACCTTTGAGAGGATTCATCTAGGGCTTGGGTTGGGGAGAGATTTGAGTGAGATAAGTGATTTGTTTATCTCAAGAAGCACTCAAGGCGTCATTGACTTGTGATTTTGTTTGTTACTCTTGGAGCTTGGCTCCTAGACGGTTAGAGGTTGCTTGGGAGTGTCTCAACTTGTGTGAGCACCCCAAAAAGTTTGTATTACCCTCTCTTGTGTGAGATTTGTGGAAGGAAACTCAATCTTGACCTTGGTGGTCGATTGAGAAGAGGAAAAGAGTTGAAAGAGACTCTACCCTTTGTGGGTGCCTCAACGGAGACGTAGCTCCTTTGTGGAGTGAACTTCGGGAAGAAATATTGCGTCTCCATTTCATTTACGCATCTCATATATTGCTATACTTGCTTTCATACCTAGTTATTGCTCGATCTACTTGCCTGTGTTGTTACGCTGCTCAAGATCATATATACTAGCATCTAGGTTGTATTTGCAAGGTTTCCATTCATATATAATCTTGAAATAAGCTTTAGTTTTTGAATCTCGATTTTTGCTGTCACCTAGGTTGGGTTACCCGACACTGCACCGGGTTACTCGACACACACTGCATTTTATTATGAAGTTTAATTTCAGGATTTCAATTGGAGCCTATTCACCCCCCTCTAGTCATCCTAAAGACCTTTCAATTGGTATCAGAGCCGAGGTCTCTTGATCAAGGCTTAACCGCCTAAGAGAAGGATGTCGGGGGTTGAGATAGAGGAGGTTGAGGTTGATGGAGTCGAGGCAACGACAACTCCAACGGCTCAACCCCAAGGCGAAGATGACGACATGTACTCCGTCAAGTCAAGAACAAGTGGAAAATCCAAAGGAAGCAACAAGTCGAAGAAAAGCTCCAAGTCCAAGAGTCGGAAATCGAAGAAAGATGAAGAACCAAGCTCAAGCTCATCAAGCTCTAGCTGATGCTCAAGTTCAAGCTCATGTGATGAATCAAGTGATGATGAAGCCAAGAAAAAGAAGAAGAAGCGCAAAGCCAAATGGGCAAAGAAGATGTTCAAGAAATGGATGGATTTGAGCATCGATGAAGAAAACAAGAAGAAGACCAAAAAGGGGTTTGCACAAATTCCTTTAAATTATGATGAATTCAATAAGTTTTCTTCTACAAATTTTCAATCAATCCATTTAGGAAAGGCTCCGTACTTTGATGGAACTAACTATCCTAAATGGGCTTATGATATAAAAATGCATCTTTTCGGGCTTCACCCTTTGCTTTGGGAGATTGTGAATGTAGGTGTGAATTAACCCAAGAATGGGAAGATGACTCCGGAGCTAGGACAAGACTACTACCGCAATGCTCAAGCCGCTAGAGTCATCACAAGCTCCTTGTCACTACAAGAGTTCAACAAGATTAAAAATGTTGAAGTTGCAAAGGACATTAGGGAAATCCTCAAAGAGTCACATGAAGGAACCGACATGATCAAAGAAGGAAAGATTGATGTGATCAACAAGAAGCTTGAGGGTTTTGTCAAGCTTGATGATGAAACTATCCAACAATGCTTTGGTAGGCTTATGGCTCTCATCAATGAAATTAGAGCACTTGGTTGTGAAGATTGGAGTGATTTCAAGGTCACCAAGAAGATGTTAGATGCATACTCTCCAAACAACTATGCCATTGCCGCCATGATTAGAAGAGATCCTTCCTATAGAAGAATGACACCGGTCCAACTTCTTAGTGAGCTCACTCAACATGACCTAGCCGAGAAAATGGCAATTTAGGCTCGCAAGAAAAGGGGTGACAAGGACATAGCATTGAAGGCAAAAGGAGAAGTTGATGAGAAGGTCAAGTCATCCAAGGGTAAGAAAGTAGTGTCAAGTGATGAGGAAGGAAGCACCGATGAAGAGACCACTCTCTTAATGAGGAAATTCAAGAGCTTTATGAAGAAGAGAAACTTCAAGAAGAACAATGGTGGCAAAGACAAGAGAAGAATCAAGAAGAGGCCTTGCTATGAGTGTGGTGAGTATGGGCATTTCATTGCCGAGTGCCCTAACAAGGACAAGAACAAGGAAGGGGAAAAGAGAGGCAAGTTCAAGAAAGAAGACAAGCCTCAAGAGTACAAGAAGAGCTATGATCACAAGAAGAAGAAGAAGTATCAAAAGCAAGCTCATCTTTGCATGGAATGGATTTCAAGTGATGAAGAGTCCGAAGATGAAGAAATGGCAACCATAGCCATTCACAAGCCATCTTCTTCATCCTCACGCCTCTTCAACAACTTCTCAAGTGATGATGAGGATGATGTCACTCATTGCTTCATGGCCAAGGGTGCTAAGGTGAAATCCAAATCTAACTACTCTTCCTCTACCTCTTCATCTAGTGACATATAAAATGATTTAGATTATGAAGAAGCTTTATTTGAACTAGGCATGATAGAGAAATTTGGAAAGAAAGGTTTTAAAGAAATTAAAAAGCTTTTGAAGAAATTGGATAAAAGAGAAACCTCTCTTTCAAGGCAAGAAGACTTTCTCATTCTTGAGAAGAAGAGAAACCTTGCCTTGGAAGAGGAGTTGGCCGAAGAAGGGAGTAAGGTTGAGAAGTTAGCTATTGACTTGTCCCTAGCTAATAACTCTAAAGAGAAGGCATCCAAGGATCTCACCTTGGCAAATGACTATCTTGCTAAACTAGAGAGCTCTTATGGTGAACTTCAAAATAGCTTCTCATGCTTAGAGGTCAAATACAAAGATCTTGAAGTTAACTATAGTACTCTTTGGGGTAGCACCTCATCTCATTCTAAGGCTTCTCTTGATCCCAATTCCTCCACTAGTGAAGGATGTGCTAAATGTTATAATGTTGATATAACTGCTTGCCTCACTAACATTGCCAAGCTAGAGGATTCCATCAAGGCTAAGGATGATCAAATCAATAGATTGAACATGCTCGTTAGCCAACGATATTGTGATGATGAGAAACTCAAGGGTAAGAACCACTACACCACATGGAGACATCCCAAGGTGACCGATGGTATTGGTCACACTAGGGGTGAAAAGCTGAATGGTAGGCACATCATCAAGGGAAAGGAACATGTCAATTTTATGAGACCCAAAAACCTTGGTGAGTTGATGGATGTTGCTCATGGTGTGAAAAAGGACGGTGTGAGTAAGGACACCACTCCTTGTGTAAAGGTTGACAAGAAGGCTAAGAGCAAGGTGAAGGCTAAGGTTATTCATGAGCCATCACCTAGCTACACAAATGATTATATGGTCACTATGGATGAGAACAACAAGATGGTGGTCAAGTCTGTTAGTGCCTACACTAAAAAGAACATTCTTAGGAGTGTGTGGGTACCAAGGATGTTTTCTGCTAACCTTAAAGGACCCAAATCTTTTTGGGTACCTCAACCCCGAGCTTAACTTTGTTTTGTAGGCTTACTCCTCCGGTGGCACGGGATGGGTGCTTGATAGTGGATGTACAAATCATATGACCGGAGGGAAGGAATTGTTCACATCATTTGAGCCATACGATGAACCCGTTGAAAAGATTGTATATGGGGATAATAGCAAGGGGGAGGTAATTGGTCATGGTAAAATTGCTGTCTCAAATGACCATTCAATTTCAAATGTATATCTTGTTGAATCCTTGGGATACAATGTGCTATCTGTTTCACAACTTTGTGAGATGGGTTATAATTGTCTCTTTACTAATGAGGGTGTGACCGTCTTTCAAAGTGAGGATTCCTCTATTGCATTTACGGGTCGGTTGAAGGGTAAACTCTATTTGGTTGATTTCACAATTGATAGAGTGACACCCGAGACTTGTTTAGTGGCAAAATCTAGCATGGGTTGGCTTTGGCATCGCCGGCTTGCTCATGTTGGGAGGAGGAACTTGGCCAAACTTCAAAAGGGCGGGCACATCCTTGGACTAACAAATGTTGTGTTTGAGAAAGATAGGTTGTGTAGCGCATGCCAAGCCGGAAAGCAAGTTGGGGCTCCACATCCCGTCAAGAACATCATGACTACCACAAGACCCTTCAAGCTCCTACACATGGATGTTTTTGGTCCCGTAGCTTATATAAGCATTGGTGGTAACAAATATGGTCTTGTTATTGTTGATGATTATTCTCGCTTCACTTGGGTGTTCTTTTTGCAAGATAAAAGTGAAGTACAAGGTGCCTTGAAGAAATTCATCAAGAGAGCTCAAAATGAGTTTGAGGTCAAGATCAAGAACATAAGAAGTGACTGTCGGTGTTTAAACCTCTCGACCTCTATAGGAGGTACCCGCAGCAAGGTAGAAAGTGGGGGATCGCCAGACCTGGAACCCGAAGGTATGCGCGAGGACACAAGACACAAGATTTATACAGGTTCAGGTAGCCAGAGTAGCTACCCTACGTCCTGTTTGGAGTAGTATATTGCGCCCTGCGCTTGGTGTTGTTCCCCGGAGGGATTGTGGATGTTCGGCTAGGTACCAGGTCCTCCTTTATATAGTCCAGGGGGCGGGTTTCTAGTCGGTTACAAGGCAGGAGTCCTAGTAGGATTACACGGAACGAGTCCTATTAGAATTATAGGGGAATTCTAGTAGGAGTCCGTCTTCTACTCTTCTTCCTTCCTTGCATGAGTACCCGGGGTGTATGCCCGACAAGCCCCCGAGCACGTTGGAGTCGAGAGTAGCAGTTCAAGTAGTCTTGAAGCCTCATCGAGTAGTTCTTGAGCGTCCTCGAGTACTGCTTGGAGAAGTCTTCAATAGTACTTGAACTGTCGCGAGGCTGGAAGGTGGTCCAGCTCATCCGTTTTGAAGTCGAGATTATATGGAAGTGCGATTGCGAAATCGCACTCCATATGGAGTAGCCCCTGAGCCTTAGGTTGAGTTGCACACTCTGGCTGAGGGTCAATCTTGATTCTGCTTCCGTCTTGAAAAAATCAAATGATGGGTGTAGCCTAGTAGCCCCCGAGCCTTGGAACGATTGAAGAATCAATCTAACGGTCTTCAGTGTTTGCGGAAGTCATCATCTGAGTACACTTGTAGCGTTCAGCCCCCGAGCTCGTCGCCAGGTGAGCCATAGGAGCCACGTCGAGTAGTTGTTGGTGCCGAGCCCCCGAGCTAGAGAGATAGCGGAGACTACTCGAGTTGTTGTCGAGTAGTGATTTGGTGCGTAGCGCCCGAGTTTGGGAACTAGCCACGCCGGTTGAGGTACGCGAAGCGTACTGGAAAGTCATTGCTGAAGCTTGACCTGAAAGTAAAGATGCGTACATTATGTAGCATTTTTGTAGAAATTGAATCTACAAATGACAAATACAAATATGAATATATATGTAAATGTCATGTGTCATGCTCTTGTTGTGGTCGTTAGGCGTCGAGTAGTTAGCCTGATGCGGTTTGGCGCCCAGTCCCTTTGGTCGCTGTTTAGCCATAGCCGCTGGGGGCGTGGAGGCATGACAGGAGAGCTGGTTTAAGCGCTCAGTCTCTGAGGAGCCTGTTTAGCCGTAGTCGCTGGGGACGTGAAGGCATGATAGGAGAGCCGAGGCTTTGTGCGGATCAAGGCGTGTGCTACTGGAGCGAGACCATTAAGAGGTAGACGAAAGGTAGTCGGCGTGGCGACAAGAGAGAGCGCGATTGCTCGTTGTTCCGCATGGCGGAGAGCAAGATTGCACAGTGCCTTCTCAGGGTGTAGCCGTTGTGCGCCTCCAGCACTCAGTACACAAAAAGTCGTGGCAAGAGCCTCCTAATTTGGTGCACCGAGCCTGTGGCAGTCAGTCAACAATCCCTAAGGAATAATTGGCACGATGTAGCTCTGCTGGTAGGTAGCCGTCGAGAGGCGTACATGAAGTAGTCTTCAGCGTTGGTTCCTGTATGCGGAAAAACAAGCTGAAGAAAAAATTATTGAAATAAGTGACTTAGCTTGATTCGGGAACGAGAATCGACGAAGCCGTGGCGGTCGGTGATGGAGCCGCGACATTTGTTGCTGAAGTCGACTAGTCAGAGGCGGATCCGACTAGTTGTTGAGGGCGTAGCAGCCATTCTCGACTAGTTTATTAGTCAAAACTAGCCGAGATAAGTCGATGAAGTAGTCGACGATGAGTTGGTGTGGCCGCGAGCGATGTTGCAACAGCGCACGGTACTCGAAATAGAGCCAGTGCAGCCACGAGACGATGTCGCGGGGCGGCGCACGGCGTTGTCGAGGACGAGCGTCGATGTAGTTGTACTCGAGTAGTTGAAGTAGGTGTGCTCACGTACGTCTTCACGTGTGCTGCAAGCAAAGGTCTTGAAATCGCCTGGTGCGCCTCTTCATGTGCGTGTAGCAGTTTCTAGGAAATTGATTTTCCAAAGGAAGCAAAGGCGTTGCCCATTTTTTTTGCACGTGATGCACTTGGAGTTCACGGAGATGTCTTCGCGTGTGTATCCCGCACCTTCTACCTTGCTGCGGGTACTGCCTTCACACCATCATTTTTTTAATGCCCAGAACAGAAAGTATACCCAAGCTCTACTCCATTGCGCAGTGAACAAACTTTCCTTTCCAACGAGTCTTTATTTGCCCAAATCGGACTCCGGACAAGAGAGTTACGTCCGTTTTAGTTACTTCGGCGATGAAATCTGTCCTGAAATTTCAGAACGTGCAACGCTCAATGTTTTCTCCATAACTCCTTGCACGGGTCTTCAAACTTGTTGGTTCTTGATGCGTTGGAATGATAACTTGATGGAGCTTCTGGATATCTCATTTTCTCCATTTGTACACCTCTGAACAAGCTCTCAAATTGATGAAGACAGCAGCATCCATTGCGGGATTTGGAGAGGTTGATGATTTATCTTGCAACTCTTTAAGCATGACTTCTCTTTTCATTATTCAAGCCTTGTCTACATGGTTAGTGAAAATCGGGCCTTCTCCCGACATGTGCTTCTTGAAGGTCATTATTTTGACCAAGCACAAAGCATGATCGAGATTTACAAAACTTATTGTAAACATACGCGTCCATAATTAACACCACATGTGAATTGTAGCAACAAATCAAGGTGTAAATAAAAGAAGCATATGTTTCATACATAGCACTAAGCTCATCATTAGGCAAAGGTTCTTTAGGTGTGAGATTAATTGGTTCGAACATAAATGTTTCCTCTTTTTCATCCTCAAGAAAATCTAGCCTATCAACATGATCATTATTGGGACAAGGCATAGAACTTAAACTATCATTCATACTATTGGTTGAGCATGAGTATTTGAATTTATCAACATCAATGCCAATAATATCCTAAGATTTCAGCGCATACCTTGGCCTTAGAGCTTTTTCAACAAGAGTGATATTTGGTTCATCTAGCGGTGTTGAAGGCGAATCAATCTCAACGAGTGAAGGTGTCTCTTTGTTACCTTTTTGCACCCACTCCATCTCATCATGTGGAACGTGTAATCCATCAATTATGTTCGCATTCATCTCATGAAAAATACACCAATCAAGAGAGGCTTTAAAAGAGAGCAGGGTTTGGTTCTAGGAACGCAAACGCAAGAAACGCTAAGAACGGAACTATTATTGAAAAGGCATCTATCGAGAGATTTGGATTATAACACAAAAAGACTATAATTCATATATTTTAATTGATTAAAGCAATGTGCATAGGTTATTTTAGAGAAATACCCTATTTAGAATTAAGCAGGTTATATTTGTATACAAAAGGACGATGCTGAGCTTAAGACTATTTGTATACAAAAGGACGATGCTGAGGTTATATTCAAGTATGATTTATGCAAATTAAGCATTTGAATTCAAAAGAAGCATGTAAAGCATCTAAGCGTGCAACTTTATGTTTCGAGTTCAACTAAACAAATTATATTTCAAAAACACATTTATATTCATATTAACCATATTAACATTTTATTAAAAAAACTCTAGATATCCTATGTTGCTTTTATTTAGAAAGCAGATTAGATAAATATTAACCAAATTAACATTTATATTATGAAAAGCCGAAAGGTATATCTAATTAGATTTTATTATAAAACAATGTTACTGGATATTAATTAGCCAATTTAATATTTAAATATGAAAACCGTTACATAGGTCTTAATCAATTATTATTAAGAAAAGACATTCCAATAGACGTTAATCAAATTAATTTATGATATACTAGCAAAATGCTCCTGCGTTGCTACGGAGATATGCATTTGTAAAATTTGTGTAATTTTTCTATTTATATCACAATATTTTTACTACATTAAGTGGATCTTTATACCTTTTTCATTTAATAAATATCATTATACTCAAATAATCATTCATTTATTTTTTTAGACAAGAGATTTGTAGAGAGAAAAGTACAATAATATTGCACCATTCACTAATGCATATCTAATTGTATGCTCTTATCAAAGTTGACAACAACTATCGTTTTATGTCATTTCGTTGTACGTATATTTGACTTATGATCCAACCTAACAACTATCGTTTTATGTCATTTCTTAACATTTTTTGTTTGTTTGTTTTTAAGCAAATGATCTTTATAAAATTTGAAAACTAAAGAGTTAAATACACCCGTGGTCCTTAAACTTGTCACGATGTGCCGGCTAGGTCCACGAACTCGCAAAATCGAAATTTGGCACCCCAAACTTGCTAAGGTGTGCCACTTGGATCCATACCCCTTCGGTGGTCACATATATGCAAATAGACCCTTTCTTTTTATCTTCTTCTCCATCTATGTCCTCATCGTCTACTCTCTCTCCCCGAATGACGCCGGTGAACATGGTCGGCGACCGTTGCTCATTCCGCGGCCCTACGCACATTCTTCTTTCTCGCGGCGTCCCCGCGCCGGGCCACCCTCGACGCCGCTGCTCGCTCCACCGAAGCGCACATAGGTGGCGTTCGTGTGGGCGAAAGGGAGGACCTCGCCGGTCCCGGATGGGTTCGTGGACCGCACCGCAAGTGATGGCGGGCAACACGGGAAGGGGCTCATGTGAACATGAATCGAAGCTGCGTGGGTTGTCGAGGCCGGCGGCGGCATCAAGCACTCGAGCGGGATCTACCCGGTGATTCGCTCACTTGAGTAGCTCGGGGGCGGTGCGCTCAACGACGTTAACCGGACCGAGGGCGGCCTCGGTGCCGCGGCGCGGCGGCCGCGGCAGTGACTCCCCTACGCACCGCAGCCGAGCGAGAGACGAGGAGAAGGAGAGGCCGGCAGGGGCGCGGGGGCGTGGTGAGGGTCTAGCGAGGGGAGGGAGGTGCCACCGGTGGTGGTGCGAGGGCGGGGAGGTATGACTGTTGTTGTTCCTCCTCCTCCCCGTCCACGGCACCGCGGGAAGAAAGGATCGACGATGCCATCACCCCGAGCTCCGGTGGGGAGGACGGCGCGGGAAGCGAGATGGGAGCAAGAGAGGAGGAGTCACGGGTATGGCGGGGAGGGGCCGGCCGGCACCGTGGAGGGCGGCGCGATGCGGGATGGCGGTTGAATCATCCGGAGTGAGACGAGAGTGAGGATGTGGATGGAGAAGAAGATAAAAAGAACGAGTCTGTTTGCATGTATGTGTGACCACCGAAGGGGTATGGACCCATGTGGCACAACTTAACAAGTAGGGGTGCCAAATTTTGATTTTGAGAGTTCGTGGGCCTAAGTGGCACATCGTGACAAGTTTAAGGGCCACCTGGTGTATTTTACTCAAAACTAAACATCTAGATAGATTTATTTTTACAAAACTTAACATTATATGTGGATGCATACACATCATTTGCGATTAAAGAATAGTTTTACCAGAATAATAAAAAAGCAATGCCACTTATTGTGCTCTTAAGACGCTAATTAATGATTGCCAAGTGGTTGCAACGCTGTCTTAAGACAATGATGAATAGTACCACAACCGGTTGGCCCACCTTTCCTGAGGACCCGAGGACCGTGGTTCGAACTCGTGCAGCTGCGGCTTTTGTTTTTTATTAGGGGCCTGTCCCTGTGCGCAAGGGCGCGTCGAGTTCGGGTTGGTGGGTTCCGGTTCACGTGGCTTCAGGTTTTCTCGGTTTTATACCTGTGCGACCCGGTTGACTTGTTTTTACAGCCGGTTCATGCGTTGTTTTCACGGTTTTGCTACTGCGTGCGCCGGTTCGCGCGGTTTTCCCTCGGGCTACTGTTGACGGACGAAAATATGGGGCAGAAGCAATCCTTGCTTTAATATTAGGTAGAGATTCTCAAAACATAGTTTATGTTCAACATCACGTCTAGCGTGTATTTTATCATGAGACGATGGATCTAATGAAACAAGAATGGGCTTAAACGGGCTAAAACGTGAGATCTAAAGATTAAACAAATATTAAAGATCTATCATGATTGACCATAGATTGGAAGGGAGATTTACAAGGCAGAGAGTAGATAGAGACATAGCTTAGATTATTAACTAGATAGATATTTATACATCATATTGGCTCTTGATGGAAAAGATGGCATATGACATAAGCATGATGTCATGCTCACATCAAGCAAGGAATGATCAGCTACGTGATATACAATAGCTTGTGGATTCTGTTGAGTCTACAACATGCACACCATCAGTTGCATGCTACTGCTGGGTAATTCCCCTGATAAAATAGAGGCTTCCATTAATACCTTTCATGCAAATGAATTAGCTAGAACTTTGCTCCATGCTGCGCATAAGAGGGTGGCAAAGAACCCAGATAACAACATGATAGAGGGGACAAGTGAGGGGGGTGGGGGTAGGAAACAAGGACACAACAAGTTATATGAAGATGAATATAAAGAGGCCGCCAAAGAAACCGCCAAGAAGAGGTCAGTCCAAAGGGAGATGTTATGATAAAGTGGTGGATAGCCGCACCAAAAAAAAAGGATGATCCATGAAGATACTCTTTTGGAATATTAGAGGTCTGGGTGCTAGAGGGAGACGTAAACAGCTTAAAGATATTAGGACTTCTCATAGAGTGGATGCCATTTGCTTACATGATACCATTAAGTCCGAATTTTCTGTGACAACCCGCCCAGGAAAATACCATACTACCGCCTAAACCAATCCACTTTGGTCATTAAGCAGTAATAAAGTACCATCCCGTCGTTAGTCACCGGGTTAACGCCCGTATATCACTTATATAGCAACAAGGATCGACATAAATGCATTAAAACTCACACGAAGGCGAGTCCGAGAGATACATCATAATTAACATCCGAAATTTACCCCGAAGGGTTTAATTATTACAAACCGAAGTTTTTGTCATCACAACGTAGTTCAGAGTTTTCGAAACAGCGGAATTAAACTAAGCGGAAAGCGAGAACACCACGGGAGGCCGGCCATGATGCCTTCGGTCGTCATCCTCCACCCACTCCGGCTCCCCGGCCGGCGGGATCTCTCTCGGGCCACACATCACCAAAGGCATTACCCGGAACAACAGATTATAGCAAGGCCGAGTATACTAATACTCGGCAAGACTTACCCGTCGGTGATAACTACTTCACCAACTCTAGACATGAAAGGCTTTTGGCTATTGGGTTTCTTTTGCTGAAAAGTAACAAAGAGTATGTCCTCACTTTCAAGATTTTAGTGGGTTTATTCTTTTCTAGATTAGCAATCTAATACAGCCAAGGTTGTACCATATAATTAATCAAGCATAAAATTCATCAACTTCCGTCATTAGGGATCTCATGGCTAGTGGAGTAAGTAGTCTCAGATAACGGTGAGAGGCCGACAATCGATTGATTCAAACCTTGCAAGGTAGACCTAAACACACGGTGGAATGCCCCCGCGAGGACAACCACCAAGCGGTTCCCAAAACTCTTTGGGTCGGGATCGAATCTTATAGTCTTTGGTGCGAGCTATCCAAAGATATCCCGCGAGGCATCGGGACTCACCATACACCACCGGTAGCTAGTCGTGAGACGCATCCCAAGATGAGTAATAGTAAGATCCCTCGCCGCCTCATTAAGGTACTAGTCTTACCGGTCTCATTCCCGACAAGTGCTTAGTACGTTCAAACACTTAACCCACGATAGCCATTGGACCAGAGCCCAAATCCCAAGCTCTTACCACATGAGCAATCCATTTGAGGAGATCTTATGATTCCTATCTAGGAACCTACTCTCACGAGTGACATCATCACCCGACTTGTAACGGTCCTATAGCTTAGCAGCTATCGACCTATCACGTTAGTAAGGGCACGGGACCTAGGGATCATGCATCTAAGGTTCCATACAACTCCTGAACTTAAATGCACAAACATCCATAGATAAGTGTATATCGGTTTGAAAAGCTGGGTCATATGCACCGGGGCTTGCCTTCGTCAGTAAGGTTAGCCTGAGCACCCTCGGTGTCGTCGAGTACTTCCACGTCTTCGCGGTGCGGCCTCCTCTTCTCCTTCCTCGGCTTTCGGGACGAGCGAGTAGTCATCGTTAGGAAGATCTACACGGAATGCAATGCGGGGTTCGGGTGATGTGATAGGTTATCTAACTTACCCAACTCTTGTTGGACACATTCACCTTACAATTAATTAATTATTAAATTCCTTTTTGAAGGCTAGGATTGGAATGTGTTTTATTCTTTTACTTTCACACTTTAATTGATGTATATCTTTTAATAATTGTTATTTCATGTGAAGATTTTGAAGGACCGATTAGGCGACCGAGAGGGGGGGGGAGTGAATGGGAGCCGATAAAAATTCTTCTCGAGGGAGATTGAAACTCCGACAAGACGAACTAGCTCGGTCGAACCCCCGAAATCATACGCTCCGCACTTCTACCTTCCGTTTGCCAAAACCACGTAGACAACCGGAGTGCTACCGGTCCTAGGAACAAACTCTACCAGCAACCACAACACACACGCAGCAACGACGGCGGAAACAACTCGAAAGCCGGCTAACCGGGAGGAGGGCGGTTAGACCGGTATAGGGGGCGGTTAGACCCCCTCCACCCGGTAACCAAGAAATCCTCCGAAACGCCTTTTCCGAGCACCAAAACTCACCCCGGTTTCACCAACAAAGATCTCTCGGTCAAGGCCATGCTAGCTACCGGAAAATCTTGGCGAAAACCAAAACTCCCCCGGGGGCCTAGGGGCGGTCTAACCTCCCGTACCCAAAGAACGAACTCCAATCAAGAACACCTAGCAAACAAGCACGAGAACGACCCAAAATTTCACCCGGACACTCCTCCGATCAAGGCGAACGGACTCACAGAGGAAAATCCGGCAAAACAAAACTTCGACCCGGAAACACCCGGGCGGTTAGACCGCCCCCCGCGGGCGGTTAGACCGCCCCTTCCGAAAACGAACCCGCGGGTCAAACCTCAACTTCCTCGCGCCCGATCTCCCGAATCACTCCACGGATTGCGGCAGAAAACTTCGGGGAATAGCCGGGTTACCTCCGGGCAACCTCTACCTTAAAGTGATCGACCCGAAACGCTCACAATCAAGAGGAATCGAAGAAATCGCTTCTCTAGGTTAAGAACTCGCCCAACTCGAGAAACCACCAAATCGAGTCCGATTCAAGGAGATTTGGGGGCAAAGTCACCATCCAAAGAGGCACAAGAACCTCATACGTGACACCCACCAAAAACCCCAAGAAATCATCCCGAAAACACCGCCAACAAAGAGCTCCGAAAATCAACACAAAAGAGACGGAAAACCACCATGATGAACAACGCCGAACCATCTATACATGCCATGAAAGGTTCGTACAAGGTCTAGCTTGCCACCCAAACATCCATCCCTCTCTCTAGATCTCACATGAAGCTCTCAAGCTAGTCCTCTAAAAACCTAAGGAAAATGGAGAACGAAAATGGAAAAACAAATGAGCTAGGGTTCCAAGAGTTGGCTGCCATCCACCCATTCAATGAGTATATATGGAGGCACCCAAAAGACTCGAACTACCCTTCACTAATAACTAGGGATACATGCCCCTCGAGGGCGGATTTGGAAGTCTTCATGTCTTCACCATCGGACGGATGCCCGGCGACCGCAACCTGCTTAGCCTCGACGCAAGCCTTGCGATCCCGACGCGTGTCCTCCGCTTCGAAGCTTCTCGGCGCCGGCGGCCAGGGTGGTCAGACCGCCCCCCTGGGCGGTTAGACCGGCCCGGGAGATCTGACCGGCCCCAGGCGGTCTGACCGCCCCTCCTGGGCGGTTGAACCGGCCTGGGTGGCCGCACCTCCTCGTCGAGTCCTCGGCCTCGGTTTTGTGGCTCAACCGAGTAACCTAGTGGTTTTCTGGTGAACCACTGCAAACCCCGCGAACTCGGTGTAGCCTCCGCCAATCTCCACTCATGACTCGGCTCCCACGTAGTCCCGGCTCGTCCTTGGTTTTGAGGCTCTACCAAGAAACCGTCCACGACCTCATCTTGCTGTTCATGCCACCATGCGGCCCGCACTTGACCCCACCGGCCACCGGTCCCTCGAACGAAGCCTACTTGTCTTCTCCACACTCGGAGGCCTCACCTGAGTGACGACCTTTCGCGCTTGTTCTTCACCCGCACCAACACGAGTCAAGCGAAGAACCCGCACCCGCAATACTTAGCCAAGAATCGGTCCACACAACGTTGTCAATCACTCATCACACAGGGAAGCGACCATCCACCGGTCCTCGAACCACACATGGTCCTCAATCTCCCCCTTGATGAGTGCATTGACAACACCCACAAGAAGTAACACAAGAGAAAAGGAAAAAGAAAATCAAACAAATAAAAAGAAACCTCAACAAGCGATCGAAAGCCAAAGAAAGGCAGAGAGCAAGATCACTTGAAGAAGACAAGTCACGGACCCCTTAGGCAAGGGCAACGGCTCGACACATCCGAGACAAAGCAAAGCTCAAGCAAAGAGCGCAAAACACCGAACCAAAGCTCGAACACCACAAAGAGCTCCCCCTGCACATATGCAAGCTCCCCCTGAGCCAAAACACACTCCCCCTGAACAAATGCAGCAATGCAACACGGGAATGCAACAAAGAGCAAAGAAGTTCTCACTCGCCGGGGCGGTTAGACCGCCCGTACGGGGTGGTTAGACCGCCTGTTCCTCATCGACCGCCTGCGGGGGCGGTTAGACCACCCCAAGAGACCGGCCCCGCACCAAATTGCTCAAAAATTTCCCGAACCAATTGGAACACCATCCAAACACCCCCGGGTGCCCAAAACATTCACAAACTTCTCCCCCTTGTTGACAATGCATGAATCAAGCCAAAAATGCAAAACTTTCAACCTAGAGCTTCTCAAATAGACAAATTCAACAAAGAATGCTACACATGTCCAAATGAGCAAGTTAGATACTCTACGGACTTCGTATCGATCTCAACTACATGATCACCAAGTTTCACAACCATTGGACGAAGCTAAGATGGATTTTGGCAATTTTGCGAAAAACTAGCCTCTCATGAGCAAAATGCAAAACATGATCAAAACATATCAAAATGGCAAAGCCACACAAACTTCATGCTAGGACAGCCATTCTAATCATAAGACCATCACAAACACCCACAAGCACCTCATGTCATGTCAAAGCCACCGAGCCATGTGCCTACTTCTATGTATGAGACTTCTCATTGGTAGGCATCATGCAACGGTTTAGTACCCATAGCAAATTAAATTCAGCACATATGACATGGGAGCACATTTCCAAGCATTTTTCATTTCATTTTCAGATTTATAAATGGTACATGAAATGTCTTTGCGACAAAAAGGAACTTATGCTCCTCCACAAGATAGACCAAGAGGGCTAAACATTCATGATGGCAAATGAGCCTCTGGCCCCATATGATCAATAAACTAGCTATCCAACCACAAATTAAGCATAGCAAAGCCACTAAAACATGTCAAGATCATATAAAGGCATTTACACATGAGAGAGCATATATGTGGGACATTTTTAAAAAATTTAGCCATCAACCATGGATCATTCATCAAGATCATCAAGAGCTAAGCCAAACTAACCGTAGCATACCAAACAAGCTCACAAGAACATATATAGCAACCCATGGTGAACAATGTATATAGGAGAAGCTTTTCCTAACCAATGCATATGATACAAAATGCATGCAATCTAAGATACAAGGATGCCTTTACATCATGTTACATATGCAATGCCAAATGCAAGAAATGCACAAAAGAAAGCTATACATATGCTACAAAGGAGCTCCCACACACCCAACTCAAGAAATCAAACACACACCAAGTTCCCCCCGCAAACGAGTGAAAGTTGCTTGATCTAGGGTTTTGGTGAAGATATCGTCCGATTGGTCATGTGTGGGTACATGGATCAAAGCTATCTTCCCTTTCTCTGCGTTGTCTCTCGGAAAATGATACCTCACTTCTATGTGCTTGGTTTTGGAATGGAGCACCGGATTCTTTGCAACGCTTATGGCACCGGTGCTATCACAATGAAGTGGGACATGTGTATACTCCTCACCAAAGTCACTCATGGTGTAGGTGATCCAAAGGAGCTGAGAGCAACAACTAGCTGCGGCAACATACTCGGCCTCGGTCGTGGATTGAGCAACACTCGACTGCTTGCGGGAAGACCAAGACACCAAAGAAGAACCCAAAAAGCGGCAAGTCCCGAAGTGGACTTCCTATCCAACCGACACCGGCAAAATCCGCGTATGAAAAACGATGAAGCGCCAAAGAAGAGGACGCGGAGTACCAAAGGCCGAAGTCGGGAGTGTGACGCAAGTACCCGAAAATTCGCTTCACCGCTTGTCGATGCGAAGTCCTCGCAGACGCTTGAAAACGAGCGCACGGACACACCGCGAACTATATGTCCGGCCTCGTCACCGTCAAGTAGAGGAGTGACCCGATCATGCTTCGGTACTCCTTCTGGTCCACGTGTTCACCTTCCTCATCCGCATCAAGAGCCGTAGTTGTACTCATCGGCGTCGTCATAGCCTTGGAGTCCTCCATCTTGAACTTCCGCACAATGTCCTTGGTGTACTTAGCCCGGTGCACAAATGTTCCTTCCTTTGATTGCTTGATTTGTAGCCCGAGGAAGAAGCTGCAACTCACCCATCATGCTCATCTCAAATTCCCTCGCTCATATCATCTCGCAAACCTTGCAACAACAGAGTTAGACGAGCCACCAAAGACAATATCATCCACGTACACACCCGCATAATCGGGATATCTCCGCTCCCGCCTCGAAGCAAAAACAAGGGTCGATCAACCTTCCCCATCTCAAAACCTCTCTCAAACAAGAACCCCCTCAACCTTCCATACCAAGCTCTAGGCGCCGCTTCAACCCATACGTTGCCTTCCTCAACTTGTACACCAGGTGGGGGTACTTCTCACTTTCAAACCCAGGAGGATGCCTCACATACACTTCTTCCTCCAACACACCATTCAGGGAAAGCACTCTTCACATCCATTTGGTGCAACTTGAACCCTTTAGCCACGGAAAAGGCTAGAAGGATCCTAATTGCCTCCAAACGGGCTACGGGAGCAAAGGTCTCCTCGTAGTCGATCCCCTCCTTCGACTGAACCCCCGAGCAACAAGCCTCGACTTGTTCCTCACAACTTCACCCTTCTCTCCCTCTTTGTTCTTCCACACCCACTTTGTACCAATCGGCTTACACCCAGGGGGAGGGTCAACCAACTCCCACACCTGATTCCTCTCAAAGTTCTCAAACTCCTCATGCATCGAATCAACCCAATTGTGATCAGATAGTGCGTGTCCAATGTCTTTGGTCTCAAAAGTAGCAACAAACGCAGCATGAGGGAAATGGGAATTGTTTCGAACCCTCGACCGTGTAGTGGGTTCATTCATGTCGTCGATGATCCTCGAAGCTGGGTGATCCATCTGTACTCACCGGGGAGGTTCTCGCCTCGATGCTACCTCCCCCTCAACATCAGCTTCTCCTTGTTCTTGATTTGTCGTCGTAGGTGTAGTAGAGGGTCCGTCCATCACCATAGTCGAAGTAGTGGGTACATGTTCGGCGGGGGCACCACACCACCATCTTCATTATCACCATGTTCATGCTCCTCCTCCCGAAAGATCTCCCCACCAAGCTCATCATCACCCGCACACTCAAAGACAAGGTGACTACGTGGCTCGTCTCGTCGAAGGTTACCTCGCAAGTCTCCACGATTTGGTTAGTTTCAAGATTGAGCACACGATGTGCTCTAGAATGAGATGCATAACCAAAGAAAATGCCATCGACAGACCTAGCCTCAAACTTATCCAACTTCCCCGCCTTTCTTCGAATGAAACACTTGCAACCAAAGACATGGAAGTGACTCACCTTGGGTGTGCGACCATGCATCAACTCATAGCATGTCTTCTTCTTGTGCACTCTGAGGTATATCCTGTTTGACACATAGCACGCGGTATTCACCGCCTCAGCCCAATACCTCCTCGGAGTCCTATGCTCATCAAGCATCGTCCGAGCCATCTCGCACAAGGTCTTGTTCTTCCTTTCCACAACACCATTCTGGGGAGGCGTATACGGACTCAAAAACTGGTGCTCAAGACCCAAGTCATGGCAAAAGGTTTCAAAACGAGAGTTCCTGAATTCCGAGCCATTATCCTTGCGCGGATAGCTCGTATGGCATCTCCGTGCCTCTCGTTTCTCAACCCCAAGACTAGATCTCGAACAAAACCAAACGTCTCCCCCTTATCCTCAAGAAAGAACACCCACGCATACCGAGAATAGTCGTCCACCACAACAAGGACATACCACTTCCCACCGCGCATCGCACACGAGCCGGGCCAACAAGGTCCATATGGAGCGGCTCGCATGGACGCTCGGTCATCACATCGGTGAGAGGCGGGTGAGAAGAGGCTACCATCTTGGCATGCCTACACGGCGCACAAACCAACTCTTTCTCAAGACTCAACCGTGGCAATCCTCGAACCAAATTGAGTTTACTCAAGCGAGACAAAAGGTCAAAGCTCAAGTGACCCAACTTCCTATGCCACTTCCAAAACTCACTCGAAGAACCGGCCAAGAAACAACGCACCACACCCGAAGACTGAGAAAAATCAGCACGAAACACCCGACCCTTGGGAACGACCATACGGACATGGTCCCCTCGAGAGTCCAAAATCCTAGAACCACCTGGCCGAAACAACACCTCAAAGCCCTCATCCAACAACTGGGAAACAGAAAGCAAATTGTACCCCAGCGATTGAACAAGAGCAACACGCCTCAGAGTGATCTTGTCACTCACTTTTATCTCACCTTCTGAAAGCACACGCCCACGCCCATTGTCCCCAAAAGTGATGTACCTCTTCGTCACCACCGAGACGAGACTTGAGAACCACCCCCTGTCTCTGGTCATATGCCTTGAGCAACCGGAGTCAATCAACCAAATGTTCTTCAAGTCTCCCACTTGAAATTCAAAAACGAGCACGTGGCGAACAAACGACTCAAAGATCGGGGTTAGTACCAAAAGAGTAAAACCGGTGCGGAGCCATTTGCTCGAAAGTGGGGTTAGCACACACCAATCCATCTTTCCTATCATAACTACCACCACGAACACCACCTCGGTAACCACTCCGAGGAAACCACCTCTCACCGCCCGGAGGAGGACCAAAACCACGGAAGACAACCCGTGGACCGTACCTCCTCTCATTCTTAAAGCTACGACTCCTCCCATCCCCGTAGTGAACTCGAGGAGGAGAATGCCTAGCAAACCGACCACCCGCTGTCTCTCCGGACCAACCACCAGTAACTCCACCTCCAGACCTGAAACCTCTCGACTCACCACCTCGAAAACCACTCCGCCCAGAATTCTGGGGGGGGGCGGTTAAACCGCCTAGCCGGGCCGGGTCTAACCGCCCCCTCTGGGCTGGGCCGGTCTGACCGCCTAGCCAGGCCGGTCTGACCGCCCCCTCCAGAACTGCTCCTCGGCTGTGGGAACTCGCATCTCCCCATGCCGGAACACTTCTCACCACAGCTTTACCCCTGGGCAGTGGCATACGAGGCTTAGGTACACCATGGGAAGGGTTGTACCTATCCTTGTTCGCCCACTCCTTAGCCATCCTCTCTTCTCGCTTCCTCTTGAAGAAAAACTCATCCTTGTGGCCCTCTTTCCCACAATAGCCACAATGGAACCTCACAAGCTTCGGCTTATGCTTGGATTGGGGCTGCTCACATGGTTTCTCTCCACTCAATTCCTCCACTGATTTCTCCTCACTAGCTTTCTCCCTCACTTTCCCAAAGAACACTTTTCCGGAAGTGCTCACAAACTTGATAGGCCTTCGGAGATCATTTGTGGGTGTAGGAAATATGGGTGGAGCTAGGGTTGTGTCTAGTCAGTTCCTAGGATGGTTGGGTTTTGGAGGGAAATCATTTTTGTGGTGGGTTTTGGTGGCTCTGGGATATTTTCTCCACTTCCCTCACCAACCTTGTTTGCCCCAAGTCCCTCACCATCCTGCCTCTTAAATGCCTCGATCATCATCCTCAACTGAGGCTCATGACCAGACAACCAACCCATCAACTTCCTCAAGTTATCATTCTCATCCTGCAAACGATCAACATAATGTGCAAGTTCCAAATTCTTCAAAGCATGCATTTCACAGGTAGAGCATGATGTAGGCATGGGTTCCTTCAATTTAGCCTCAAGAGAACTAGTGTATGCATGCATCTCATCAATCTTAGCATGCAAAACGGGGCAAGAAGTGCAAGCACCTAGCAAAGCAGGTCTAGACTTAAGCTCGCCCACTTCAACCCTAAGCACATCTAGTTCCTCACACTTGGAGGCATGCTTCTCCTCAAACAAAGCAAGATCGGCAAGAAATATGGAGCAATCAAGACAATCATTCCCATCCGAAACAACGGGGCTAGCCTTAAGGGAATCAATCTCAAACTTGCTATCAAGCACCCGTGTCTCTAGCTCGGCCACTCTAGTCCTAGCATCCTCGAGTGAAGCCCTAAGCTCTTTTCTCATTTTCTTGGCCTCTCTAAGCATGTGATCACGGTTATCAAGCAAAGAGCCAAGCCTCTCATTCTCCCGGCGCAAGAAGGGAAGTTCATCACGCACCTCGTCGTCGGACTCGCAGTCCGAGTCGCTCCGTGTGCTCTTCTTGCCGCCGGAGCTCGCCGCCATGGTGCGAGAAGCCGTCTCTCGCGGCGGCTCAGCCCGCTCAGGTTCTTGGACGACTTCTTGTTCTTGCGACGATCACTTTCATCCTCACTACTGCTCGAGCTCGAGGTGGAGTACGCGGAACTGGAGTCGACGTCGCTCGCTCCAACCATCGCTTGGGCCTTGCCTCGGCTCTCCTTCTTCCTCGATCGTCGTTCGTCCTTGTACTTGTTCTTGTGCTTGCTCTTGTGGTCGCGCCTTGACCGGTACTTGCCATCCGTCCTCGACTTGTGCTAGTAGTTGTCCTTGTTCTCGACCTTCTCCGGGCAGTCGGCAATGAAGTGTCCCTCCTCATGTTCACCCGGTTCTCGTGCAACCTCTCGATCCTCCTCGTCAACAGTGCCAGCTCGTCCTCTCCAAGGTCATCAAACTCCTCATCTGGCATAGACATCAAAGAGGAAAAGGAGAACATCCTGGTGGATGGGTTAGAGTTAGACTTTCCTTTGGAACCACCAACGAGGGCAAGACTATGAGAATCAGTCGGTCCCTCGAACTTGGCAGTCATGCCCCTATCCACCTCAACCGACTTGAGCTTAGAGAACAGCTCGTTCACCGTCAGAGTGTCATACTTCTCTGACTCCACAATGGCCTCGAACTTTCCGCCCCAAATCATACGACCCAAAGAGTGTAAGAGCTTGACCGCTCTATCATGATCATCGTACGGGAGCACGTCTACATTGGCCCTCATGTTGTTCACAACCACCGTGAACCTCTGAAACAAGGCATCGATGGACTCACCGGGGAGATGAGTGAAGTTCTCGTACTCTCTCCGGTAGGTCGCATACATCCGTGCCTGAACCTGGGTGTTCCCAACATGAGCCTCCTTCAACACCGCCCAAATCCCACATGCCAAGTGCTCTTTGTGCACCCGATCGAACTCAGGCTGATACAAAGCACGAAACAAGTAGTCGACCGCCTTATTGTTGGCGTCGAATCTGTCCCTCGATCCTGGAGCGAGGAAGTCCATCGGCTGGACATATCCTATGTCCACCGTGACATCCCAAAGGATCTGACCCTTTCCGCGAAGAAAAGCACCCATCCGCTTGCTCCACATCTGGTAGTTCTTGCCATCGAAGTGTGGAGGACCCGAACCCCGTTCCTGGTACGCCATCCTTGGATCTTAGACTGGATAGAGTCAATAAAGACCCGAACCGGCTCTGATACCACTTGAAGGACCGATTAGGCGACCAGAGAGGGGGGAGTGAATGGGAACCGATAAAAATTTTTCTCGAGGGAGATTGAAACTCCGACAACACGAACTAGCTCGGTCGAACCCCCGAAATCACACGCTCCGCACTTCTACCTTCCGTTTGCCAAAACCACGTAGCCACTGGAGTGCTACTGGTCCTAGGAACAAACTCTACCAAAGCAACCACAACACACACGCAGCAACGACAGCGGAAACAACTCGAAAGCCGGCTAACCGGAGGAGGGCGGTTAGACCGGGTATAGGGGCGGTTAGACCGCCTCCACCCGGTAACCAAGAAATCCTCCGAAACGCCTCTTCCGAGCACCAAAACACACCCCGGTTTCACCAACAAAGACCTCCGGTCAAGGCCATGCTAGCTACCGGAAAATCTTGGCGAAAACCAAAAGTCCACCCGGGGGCCTAGGGGCGGTTAGACCGGCTACCGGGGGCGGTCTAACCTCCCGTACCCAAAGCAACGAACTCCAATCAAGAACACCTAGCAAACAAAGCACGAGAACGACCCCAAATTTCACCCATACACTCCTCCGATCAAGGCGAACGGACTCACAGAGGAAAATCCGGCATAACAAAACTTCGACACGGAAACACCCGGGCGGTTAGACCGCCCCCCGCGGGCGGTTAGACCGCCCCTTCCGGAAAACGAACCCGCGGGTCAAACCTCAACTTTCTCGTGCCCGATCTCCCGAATCACTCCACGGATTGCAGCAAAACTTCGGGAATAGCTAGGTTACCTCCGGGCAACCTCCACCTTAAAGGAATCGACCCGAAACGCTCACAATCAAGAGGAATCGAAGAAATCGCTTCTCTAGGTCAAGAACTCGCCCAACTCGAGAAACCACCAAATCGAGTCCGATTCAAAGGAGATTTGGGGGCAAAGTCACCAGCCAAAGAGGCACAAGAACCTCATACGTGACACCCACCAAAAACCCCAAGAAATCGTCCTCAAAACACCGCCAACAAAGAGCTCCGAAAATCAACACAAAAGAGACGGGAAAACCACCATGACGAACAACGCCGAACCATCTATACATGCCATGAAAGGTTCGTACAAGGTCTAGCTTTCCACCCAAACATCCATCCCTCTCTCTAGATCTCACATGAAGCTCTCAAGCTAGTCCTCTAAAAACCTAAGGAAAATGGAGAACGAAAATGGAAAAACAAATGAGCTAGGGTTCCAAGAGTTGGCTGCCATCCACCCATTCAATGAGTATATATGGAGGCACCCAAAAGACCGAACTACCCTTCACTAATAACTAGGGATACATGCCCCTCGAGGGCGGATTTGGAAGTCTTCATGTCTTCACCATCGGACGGATGCCCGGCGACCGCAACTCGCTAGCCGCGACGCAAGCCTTGCGATCCCGACGCGTGTCCTCCTCTTCGAAGCCTCTTGGCGCCGGTGGCCGGGCGGTCGGACCCCCCCCCCCCGGGCGGTTAGGACCGGCCCGGGAGATCCGACCGGCCCCGGGCGGTCCGACCACCCCTCCTGGGCGGTTGAACCGGCCTGGGTGGCCGCACCTCCTCGTCGAGTCCTCGGCCTCGGTTTTGTGGCTCAACCGAGTAACCCAATGGTTTTCTGGTGAACCACTGGAAACCCCGCGAACTCGGTGTAGCCTCCGCCAATCTCCACTCATGACTCGGCTCCCACGTAGTCCCGGCTCATCCTTGGTTTTGAGGCTCTACCAAGAAACCGTCCACGACCTCATCTTGCTGTTCATGCCACCATGCGGCCCGCACTTGACCTCACTGGCCACCGGGTCCCTCGAACGAAGCCTACTTGTCTTCTCCACACCTGGAGGCCTCACCGGCGACGACCTTTCGCGCTTGTTCTTCACCTGCACCAACACGAGTCAAGCCGCAACCTGCACCTGCAATACTTAGCCAAGAATCAGTCCACACAACGTTGTCAATCACTCATCACACAGGGAAGCGACCATCCACCGGTCCTCGAACTACACATGGTCCTCAGATTTAATACCTTACCTTTCACTAGTAAAGGTGTGTACAAAGATAATTATTTACAATTTAATTCTTCAACAGCAAGGGTGTATTCTTAGCTGTTAATTAAGTTTGATAACACTCCACAAAAGGGAAAAAGAATTAAAAGGCATTTTCCTAATTTAATCAAAACATTAACCTATAAAAAGACCTTCAAAAGTTTTATTTAACAATAAATCACTAAAATTCAGTGGAGGGTTTCTTAAGCATCAACACACCCATACTAAGCCACCGAACACACATGCAATGCTTCGGAAGCTAGAAAATTAATTACTTTGAAATTAACAAAAGCTAGCTAGCAATTCAAGTTAAATGCGTACAAAAACAAATAAGCATCCAAATGCTCCAAACTTCCTCACACATATTCTCTGGTCCTAAACCATCCTAGAAAAGCAGCAAGTACACCTAGAACTGCTACTGATCTTGCATTATTAAATTACAAAGGAAAACATGCATATATTAAGAATAAATACTTCCTTTCATTCAAAAATTGTGATTAATTCACCAGAGGTGTAACTTGGCATAAAAAGAGAGCATGGAGAAGTTGGGTACAAAAACATAATTATTTTTAGCTACAAAAATCATCTAGACAAATTATGCATAAATGGAAAATAATTCATATAAAACGATTTACATCATAACTTTGCTCAATTTTTGGCACAGGAGCTAGTCATAACGTTATACACAACATATCCAAAAATTATATACATAGGACCAAGGGATTTTAAGATATTGCAGATCTAGGTTTTTCACATTTCTACTTTTCATGCTACAAATATCAAGAAACAGACTAGGTGAGTATAACAAAAGTTGTAGTGCTCCCCACCAGGAATCTAGGAAAATTGAGATTGCATTTTTCTGATTTTCCTACGGTTTTCTAGGGATTTTACAAGTTTCAGCAATACCCCTTTTACTATTGAAGTTTCCTATTGCACTGAGGACCCTACAAGAATTGAAACTTCGCAACTACGCCCTTGGTTTACAGAAAACACCCTAGGAAAACTTGGCCCCTTGCAATCCCACCCTTGGCCGTGGGGGCGGCGCGGTTGGAATCCAGCAAGACCGGCGGCGCTCCCGGCTGGGGGAGGGGTCGGGCTCAACCACGTGCTCACCTAGGATCGATTGGTGGCCGTAGTTGGGGCGGAGGGGTCGCCGGCGTGGGCGCACGGCGAGGACCTGCAGCGGCCGCTGCTGTGGGTAGTGTTGCCGGCGAGGGAGGCTTCCGGCTTGCCCACAAGCAAAGGCTACGACTCACGTGCGAGCTAGGGGAGGTGTTGGGTGTGTCAGCCGGTGACGAAACGCTCGGGAAGAATGGGAGCACGCTCAAGCGGCGGTCATTGCGGTGGCTGTGGCACTGGTGGTGCGCGCGAGGGTGGAACGCGGCTTTAAATAGGGGAACTCGGCAGGCGATGACGACGGCGTGACCGCGAAGATGCGGTCGTGGACCGGCGGCCTCGACCGGCGCGCGTACGGCGGGACGCCGCCGACGGACCGGCGGTCCGTGGCGCACGCCCGGCCGTACGACGCGGACAAATGGCGGCGCGCGGCCCGGGAGGACTCCAAGGAGCCTCGGGGTGTGGGCGCGTGGGGAAGGCGCGGCCTTGGACGGTAGGCTCGCCTCGGCCGGCCCGGCCTCGGGCGCGGACGCCGAGGGGGCGCGGGCGTGTGGGCGCGGCGTCGAGGCGCGATGTCGCGGCGCGGGGCGCGGGCCGACACGAAATTGTGTTGCTGATCCCTTGTTTGAGCACGCATAACTCCAAATTTTTGAATAGAAGTGTACCAACCGATGAATACGACGGTTGTAGATCTAGCTATTCTCTACCACTTTCAAAAAGGCTATATAGTGTTTTTCTCAATAGATTTTGCAGGAGGGGCTTGCCAACATTGAATGCCACTCAATTGCCATGAACAGGAGGTACTGACCTTTGAGCAAGTTTTTCACCTTTTTCCACTCAAAATTTGAAATGCCAATCTACATGAAAGTTGTGTCCCTCAACATGCTGGACAACTTTCATAAAGGTATATTTTAAGTGTTTAGGTGAATTTTGAAGAACGCGGCAAAAGTTCCGAAAGACATCTAGGGTTACTATGGTTGGAGTAGGGTTTGACCAAGATTTTGACCATGGTTTGACCACACATGTGGGTCCACTTGATCAAAGGTGTAATTAGAGTTGGTTGGTGAGTTTTCGAGGTGAGGACCCAGGTTGCACTACAAGGTTTTGTATCAAAATCAACACCGAAAAAGTGTTGCAATAGACCCAAAAATGGTAGTAATAGTACTTTTGCTACCTTTTTTTGGTTAAAAGTCGTTGCACTTGTAACAAGTAGCAATAGCGTAATGCAACAGTTTACGTTTTAGTAGCGATACAGAACCCATCTATTGCAACAGTTTTGACGCTTTTGCAACATGTTGGGAGCGTTGTAACATACGACATTGCAACCACTATGGGTGTTGCAATGGAACCAATTGCAACGAACTAGACGTTGCTAGTGACACATATTGCGACACGTTGGTTGTGTAGCAAGAAAATGCGATACAATCGAACATAGGTGTTGCAATAGATATTTTTTCTACGCATAGAAATCATTGCAATAGAGGTTCTCTATTACCACATCACCTAAATGGTTGCTATAGCTGTCTTAGGATATTGCAACGTTATGGGTGGTTGGTTGCTACGGAGAGGTCCTCTATTACCACATTTGCGAATGGTTGCTATAGGAGACATATGCTATTGCCACGGTCATTAGGTTAGTTGCGGCAGTTAGGTTATCTATTGCCATGATATTTAATGGTTGCTATAAGTGGGTTCTCTATTGCAACCGTCGCATTGTTTTTGTTGCAAGAGAATGTATGTGTATTGCCACGATAATTGTACCTATTTCCATCGCTTAATGTGGTTGTTATATGTGAGTCTATTGCAACCCAATATGGTTTGATGTCCATGTTATATTCCAACCCACGATTCATATATATTAAGAATAAAATACGTTGCTTTGTTTGTTCTATTGAAAAATTAATCACAAAACCACAAAAACATAATGATGAGGCATCAACATCCATTAAACCGAAATATCATTCGTTCATACATAATCAAACCAAATACATCGAGTGTCAAGATAAATGAGAACACAAGTACATAGCTTAACACATAATAATGCGTCCACCACACACAATTGTTTGAACATATTGTAACAAAAAGACTAATGTTGTAGCAACGACGGTTCCATTGATATATATGTTGGCCATCTTCCCACCATTCGCATGCTCCTTCTTAAGCTCAAGAATCCTCCGAAAAAAATCATTGACATGCATTAGTTAAACAAAAATTGTAGAAATAAAAATCAGTTATATGCAAAAGGCAAATATGAACCTTCTCCAAAAGGACTACATGTTCCATTTCAATGCAAAGAGAGATAAAAGGTTTGACATAGTACCTGTGCATTCTTTTTGGACATTGATCTTTTCCTAGCTGCAGCTTCCTTCAATTGCTTTGTTGTAGTGTAAACAACACCCGAATTCGCTCCTTTGTTTTGGGCTGCTGAATTACTTCTAGTCGTGCGCCCTGTAGGACGTTCTTCACCTGCAGGATTAGTGGGTTGCTGTTCTGGTAGGCTTACGTCTTGGTTAACTTGGAAAAAATGGTTGGTGGATAAAATTACACACGTTGATAAGAATATGACATGTATGTTAAAATTAAACATCCTTTAATTATCATGCCACTACCTGCTCATTATGCATCATTTGTTCACCCTCTGTAGTCGGATTTTGTGACCCCTCAATTGTTGTAGCAAAGACAGCAACATTTCCGAGTGATTCCACAACCATTGCAGCAGCAGCAGTAGCCCGCATTTTTGAATTGGGTTGATGATCATGATTTTCAGCAAATGAACTATTAAAAAATAGATGTTGTTAATATTACCATTTGTACTCGAAGCTTGTTTTTGGGCGCTTGCAACAAGGCAACGTTGCTTGCCTAAGTGCTTCTCTATCGGCCTCCCTTTCCTTGTTGATCCGTTCAAGCCGACGCTTATGTTCTTGCGTCTCGCTTCCCTTTCATCATCTTGAGCGTCTAGTCTATCTTGCGGTTTGTCTAAACGATTCAATGAGTGCCTTCTCCCTGTTGGACTCGCGCCGGTAGTCCTCGGACGGTAGCTCCTTCCTAGTTGGGTACCTTGCTAGGTATCCATTGGCATACATCTTGTTTGACTTGGATTTCCTCATTTCCTTGTAGGTCGATTGGAAAATGCGGTTCTGCTCCAAGTCTGATACGACATTTGCGTCAGGCCTTGACTCCAACTCCATAATCTTCCTGTTTGTATGTCCTAACAAAGTACATACATTTAGTTAATTATATATGTAATTCTAAGCGAGGACAGTTGCATCACTTAATAAGGGTTGTACAAAAGAAATACTCACATAGATTTCCTTAGATTCCTCGCTTGTCCATTCTCCATTTTGTTGGTGGGTGATCATAAAAAGCTCCATATCATTTGGCTCTTCACCGGTTAGTTGGTCCCTCTAATTAGGCAAGAATGTAAACAAATTAGCCATATTTCATAATGTAGGGTACTGTACAAGTTTTTGTTCACCGTAAATATGAGAAAGATATTCACCGGGAAAAGAAAAGGTAAACGAAATATTTATTGCTATTGAATAACTAAAGGAATCCAATGTTTTATTTTTTGAACACTTAATTAGTTTAGGTAGTTTTCAGCTATCTCGTTTAGAAGCATGGAAAATCTATATTGCTTTAGTGGGCGTTGGGCTAATTATATATGTCTATCAAATACAAAGCATATAGAGGTTGCAACCATATCATGTCATAGTCATTGGGGGCGAGAAGAACAAACCATAAAATTTGCTTGAACGTAAAACTTGTTGCATAATTTGTTACCTTCTCATAGCTCACTTGAGAAAAACCCTTTGATCCGGTATTATGGTGCATCTTTCGATTCGGTCGATTCGAGAATTCTTATTGCTAATTTTCCGCACACAATCGGCAAAGATATTATTTTTACAAAATCAGCAAGTGCACTATACATAAACATTGATGCAAGTGGATTTGGCAAGTATTTTTAAAAATTGGCAACCAACCTGGAATTCTTCGGTGCCAAAATACAACACCATATAGTGCCACTCAACAATGTCTAATTCTTCGGCCTATGTCTCATTCTCTCATCATAGGTGGTGTACGCCTTGTAGGTAGCACTCAATGTAGATCGCCATCCTTTGTAACGGTCATTAGCCACGGTCCAAATCTTGATTCTCGTTAGCCTCATTATCCTCAAGGTCCCACTTAGCCCGCTCAAATTAAATCACAAATAAATTACTTCTTATACATTTTTTTAATAGTGCAAATTTGAAAAACACATGGACAACATAAGCTTACCAGGCACCTCATTTTCTATTGCAATTTTGACGTCCACATGGATATCTCTCCACGTTCTTACTCCAATGAGAGGTGCTCTTTTCCTTGTGAACAGTGTTATTTCATCAATAAATGTTCGTTTGTTTGCACCTACGAGTCCTCCAAGCCTGGAGAACTGGATGCTAAGCTTCTGAGATGCCTCCCTGGTTCTCTTCTTTGTTGTTGTCCATCCTTTCAAGTTACCTCTTGGCTTCCTCTTGTTGGAGTCTTGTCCATGAAAAAGAAATATATACAGAACAATAGAATTAAGAAAGTGGTCACGTAGTACAAAATTACTTGAATCTCACTAAAAAACGAGAAAATATTCGGTACTTACTACTAGTTCCCTCTCCCCGTGGAATGAAACGCCGCGCATGGGATGGTCTCGCTTTACTTCGGTGGTGTGGGGGTGCTATCTTGACTTGAAAGTTCAACTTCTCGTAGGGCCGAGTCTTGTTTGCATAATGGTCTAATACGGCTTGACCGGACGGTACCCTTTGCTTCGCCGGGCGGTACCGGTAGTCGACGCATCATACCAATCGCACCGAAACAAGATAACTTCTTTTTCATGTGGGAATTCCGATGATATTATATTTCTAATGACTCCATACCAGGTCATGTCGCTATTCTCAGACTTCACAAGCACACTAGAGTTTTGTGTGAAGAGACTTTTCTCTCGTGGCGGATGTCCCAAATAGCCAATTATTGATGTGCACTCTATTCAACACACAAGCTCGAGGGTCCGGTCCTTGCGAAAGCCCATGCATCGGTTTGCATACTTCCCCTTTCTCGTATAGTTTTGCTATCTCGCAATTTTGTAATATACTTAGACAACTACCGTGTAATTAATTACTACATCTCGGTCGATCATAAAGTGGAATATTAAAAAATGAAATATTACTCCATACCTCGATTTCAAACCATCCGACCAAATGATCCTTGTGTCGTTTTTTAAGGTTAACTTGACTAACCCTTTTTAGTTCTTCCTTGTGCTCCCTACATGATAATGCACCAAATTAATTAGTAGTTGACACCACAAAAAAGGACATAATAGATAAATTTAGTGGTACAAATTGCGACTTACTCTACCCATTTGTTGGCTTCATCGCAATTAGTAATTATGTAGTGCCTCATATTATGAAGTTCAGGATTCTCCAAATTCTTAATCTTATTTCCTCTCCTCTTGTAATCAATTTCACTAAATATGCTTAGCCCATTTGGAGGCTCGTTCACAACCGTATTTTCATGATGATCGGCTCGACTCGGCTTGGTGTCAATGTCGAAGAATCGAGAGCAAGATATAAGACACTCCTCGGCTATGTATGCCTCGGCTATTGACCCTTCCGGTTGTGCCTTGTTTCGGACATATCCTTTAACAAGACGTAGATACCTCTCTACCGGATACATCCATCCGTAACACACGGGCCCTCCTAGTTTAGCCTCTTCGCCTAGGTGGACCGGCAAATGAATCATTATATCAAAAAATGCGGTGGAAAAACCATCTCAAGCCGACAAATAGTCTCTTTAATTGAACCGCTTAGTTTGTCAAGATCGGATGGCACCAACTCATTTGAACAAAGTGCACCGAAGAACCTACCGAGCTCAATCAATGGCCCGACAACATCTTCTCGGCAAAATCCTTCTAATGACCAAGGGCAACAATTTTTGTAGAATAATATGGTAGTCATGAGTTTTGAGTCCGGACACCTTACATGTTTTATCATCCACACATCTCTTCAAATTGGAGCAGAACCCATCGGGCATCATCACGCCTTGAAGAAATTGGCATAAAATCCTCTTGTCATCCGGGTCTAGAGAGTACAACGCCGCCGGCAAGGTGTACTCGTCATCTTCAATCACGGGATGTTGATCTTCCCCGATCCCAAGATGTTCCATGTCAAGGCGTGCATTCTCGCCGTCCTTACATTTCCCTTCAATTTGAAGCAAAGTCCCTAATATGCTCTCGCATATGTTTTTCTCAATATGCATCACGTCCAAATTATGCCTTATGAGCAAAGAAGACCAGTAGGGGAGCTCAAAAAAAATACTCTTCTTCCTCCAATTGTGCCATCTTGCATCTTCATCACGCTTCCTCTTTTTCGATATGTCCTTTCCAAATTTCGCTTGATCAAAAGTTGCATAATGGTCTAATACGACTTGACCGGACGGTGGAACCGGAGCCTCCCTGGTTTCCTCCTCATTGTTGAAACTCATCTTGTTCATTCGCCATGGATGGTCTAAGGGCAAAAACCGACGATGTCCCATGTAGCAAGTACTTCTTCCCATGTTTCAACCATAAATAATCCGTACCCTTGTGACAATAAGGACATGCAAATTTTCCTTTTGTGCTCCAACCGAACGCATCGCATATGCGGGGAAGTCATTGATCATCCAAAGCAAAGATAGCACGTAGTGTAAAATTTTCTTTCTCCTTTACATCCCTACAATCAACCCCGGTATTCCACAACTCCTTTAACTCTTCAATGAGGGGCCTCGGGAAAACATCAATATTCATTCCGGGACTTTTCTTGCCAGGTATCAACATCGACATGATCCAATAAGATTGTTTCTCATACAACCAAGGCGGCAAATTATAGGGTATTAGGATAACGGGCCAACAAGCGTAAGTAACATTTTGCATACCGAATGGGTTGAAGCCATCGAAGCAAAACCCGGCCCGAACGTTACATATTTGTTTAAATTCTCGGAAAAGTATTATCCACATGCTTCCATGCACCGGAGTCGGTAGGATGACGTAGTTTCCCATCTTTTATTCTTCCCTCCTCATGCCAACGCATTTACGAAGATGTCCTCTCTCGACATGTACAATCCGCGCGGCCGAGGTGTGAGAGGGAAATACCGAAGGATTTTGGCGAGGAACACGACGACGGTTCTTATCCCGACCATCCTCCAAATGGCCACCACCATGGTTCTTATCCCGATCATCTGTTTTCCACCTAGAGGCTTTACATTTGGGCATATATCTAGCTTCTTGTATTCCTTCCAAAATAACACACAATGATTCTCGCATGCATCTATCTTGATATAGTCCAAGCCCGGATCACGAACCACCCTTTGCACTTTCTCCATTGTGTTTGGCACACAATGACCTTTAGGGAGAAACTTTGATATCGAAACGAGTACCCCCTCCAATGCTTTGTTACTTATCCCATACATGCACTTCAAGTGGAAAAGTTCCACAATAAAAGATATCTTCGTACCATCTTCGCAACCTGGATATAATTCCTTTTTAGCCTCCCGTAGTAACTTGAAGAAGACTTTGGCTTGGTCGTTCGTTGTCTCATCTTCATCACCGATCTCTCCTCGTATTTCACCTCGATTAGCGCTTTAATCAAATGATCGGCCCCATCATCTTCACTCGGTGCGTCGCCTTCTTCACCGACTACTCCGGGAATCATGTGGTGCACCTTCATCATCGTTCGTACTTGTACATCTACGGACCGCCGGGTCGTCGTCGTTGTGTACTTGAACATCACTAGGTCCTGCATCATCATTGTGAAATACCACATCACCCGAACCTCCCCCTTACTTGATAAAAGATTCGGCAAACCCTCTTAAAAGGACATGACTGCGAAGCAAAGCCGGGTTTTGTGTGCATTGCACGGACATCTAGTGCACGGACATGCGGCAGTTCCACCACTCGATGTGCCACCGAATGTCCCGTCCATAAACTCCGGGAATTTCTTCTTCCACTCGGATGAACCACGAGGCAAGCGCATCCAACTCCTATCATCGCCCGACATCCGCGTGACGAACATGAATGATCCCCAATTTAAAACGGCGTATTTACATACATATAATTCAAATACATGTGCTTCGCATGATGATCTCGCTCGTACCTTTAATTTCGACGCGACTCGAGGATGTCTAGTCTGATCGATCAATCGACGTGGATGATGGAGGGCGTGCCGCAGCCAGCGATTAGGGCAGAAATCACCCCCCTGTGCAGCAACCCGTCGGAGGAGGGCGGATGCCGGCCGGCGGAGCGTGCGCGGCAAGGCCGACGTCCAAGGCCTCGAAGAGTCGAGATGCCGAGCAGCGGCGGCAGTACGCCGCCCGACCGCCTTGCGCAGCAACCGGCGTCGTGTGGGAGCGTCGTCGGGCGGCGCCCCGTCGTCGCTCTCCTCCCGTGCGCGCCGTCGTGGGACTCTCGTCAAAAAACCCTTGATCGCCCCCTGGCTGGTGATAAGGCCCAATCCAAATCAGACTCGGCTTAGTTGTTGCAACACTCCAAGTACATATTGCCACCATAATTAGGCGTTGCACTTGAACACAATTTTCGCTTCGGGACCAAACATCTTGTTGCAACAAAGTTTAGCATTTGCAACAACAAGGATTTTAATTGCAACTATAAACAAAGGTTGCATTTGAATCTCACTTTTGCTTCGCCTCCAAGATTTCTCGTTGCATTAACCATCAATAATTTGCAACGCTTCGAAAATTTATGCAACACCACACAAGCGTAGCAATATTCACATCTAAATGCAACTAACACAAATGTGGTTGCAGTACTATAACACAATTGCAACCACATTCAATTCTAGTGCAACCATTTGGAACCATTGCAATATCGACACCCAAATGCAACAAAGCTTTGCAACGCTTGCAAAACCGTTGTATTAACAACATGTATAGCTACGGATTTTAAGAATGGTTGCAAAACAACCATATATACCAACCAAATTTTCAGCGTTGCAATTCGGAGGCGTTGAATTTGATACAAAACCTTGTAGTGTTGACCGTGATTTGACCAGTGTCAGCAGGGTTGACCGACGATTAGGGTTAAATAAAAACCTGGGGTGTCACATTTTCTGTAGGGGGATTTGAATTCCTTGAGTGAAGGTTACCTTTATGAATGGGTTTGGACAGCTGCTAATGGTCACTCAGTCGGGACTCTGACTGGAGTCGATACTTCAGTTGCAGAGGTCCTTCAGAAGGATAGCGGGCAATTTTTTTTCTAGTCTAAAAATTAAAACTAGAGCAGACAAATTCGTGTGGGAAATCATAAACATTTATGGACCAGTGCAGGTAGAGAGGAAAACAACCTTTCTTCAGGATCTCAGTCAAAAGGTGTCAAATATGAACTGGCCTTTGGTTTTGGGAGGGGATTTCAACATGATAAGATTTCCCTGGGAAAAATCTTCTGACAATGATAATTTCTCCCAGATGAATTTGTTTAATACCTTTATTCTGGATTTTGGCCTGTTGGAGCTGATTAGAATGGGCAGCAAATACACATTGACACATAAGCAACTGAACCTGGTAATGAGCGTGTTAGATAGGGTGCTAACCTGCCCAATGGGATTTGCACTACAGAAACACATCCTGTGAATCTATCACAAGAGTGGGGTCGGATCATAGTCCTATTATAGTCAATACTTCCGATACTACATTCCAACACCAAAAAATCTTTAGATTTGAAATGCAGTGGTTAGAACAGCGAGGTTTTAGAGAGAGGGTGATGGAGAAATAGCCCATAAGAAGAGAGGGGGAAAACATTCAAGACTTCTGGAGAGATATTAAGGCTGCAATTAGAAGATTTGGCAGAGGATGGAGGATGAACTTCCAAACACAATTAAAAATGGACAAGTCTACCCTGTTGGAAAAGATCAGTAATTTTGATATGGCAGCAGAATTAAGTATTATGAACCATCAACAGTGGCTAGAGAGGTACAACATGGAGGCTGAGTTAGAACAAATATACAGTTACAAGGAGGTTCAGTTACATAGACAGAGTGGAGTTAAATGGACCCTAAAGGGGGATTCCAACAACAACTTTTTCATGGAGTAGCAAATGGGAGAAGGAGGAAATGTTCCATCTTTTCTCTTGAAGATAATGGATCCGAAATCAGAGATTCTGAGGCAATTATAATACATGTGGACAACTTCTACAAAAATCTGTTTGGACGAGAAATAGAGGGTGACATTACTATAGGGGAAAACTTCTAGGGAAATGTGGGGAGATTAGCAGAAGAGGAGGCAGTAGAGCTGATTAAACCCTTCTCTCTCAAGGAGATTGAGGAGGCCTTGATGGATACGGACACTACCGCGGCGCCGGGACCGATGGGTTACCTGTTGGATTCTATAGAGCGTTTTGGCCGAACTAAAACATATATTTTTAGAGATGTTCCAATCCCCGCATAAAGGGGACTTTAATCTTCGCAGACTTAACTATGGCATGATCTCCTTGATACCCAAGTTAAAAGAAGCTCACAATATAAGACAATACGGACCGATCTGTGTTCTGAACATTGACTACAAAATCTTTACAAGGGTCATGACCAGGAGGCTTACCCAGTACGCTGACAAACTAATAAGTAAAAGTCAAACAGCTTTTATCCCAGGTAGGTTTATTTTAGAGGGGATTATTACTCTTTCATGAGATATTGCATGAACTAAGGATAAAAAAGGCCAAAGGTGTCATCCTTAAACTTGACTTTGAAAAAGCATACGATAAAGTCCAGTGGGTTTTTTCGATGGAGGTCTTGAAACAAAAGAACTTCCCTCCGAAATGGATAGAGTGGACCAAACAAGTTGTGGAAGGGGGAAGTGGGTGTCAATATTAATGGAAAACATGGCAACTACTTCGGTACTAATAAGGGACTAAGACGGGATGATCCATTATCTCCCCTCCTTTTCAACCCGATTGGAGATGCCTTAGCAGCTATGTTGGACAAAGCAAGGAATGTCGGGCATATTAGAGGGCTGGTTCAAAATCTATTGGAGGGAGGGATCACTCATTTGCACTACAGAAACACATCCTGTGAATCTATCACAAGAGTGGGGTTGGATCATAGTCCTATTATAGTCAATACTTCCAATACTAGATTCCAACACCAAAAAGTCTTTAGATTTGAAATGCAGTGGTTAGAACAGCGGGGTTTTAGAGAGAGGGTGATGGAGAAATGGCCCAAAAGAAGAGAGGGGGGAAATATTCAAGACTTCTGGAGAGATATTAAGGCTGCAACTAGAAGATTTGGCAGAGGATGGAGGATGAACTTCCACACAATTAAAAATGGACAAGTCGACCCTGTTGGAAAAGATCAGTAATTTTGATATGGCAGCAGAATTAAGCATTATGAACCATCAACAGTGGCTAGAGAGGTACAACATGGAGGCTGAGTTAGAACAAATATACAGTTACAAGGAGGTTCAGTTACGTAGACAGAGTGGAGTTAAATGGACTCTAAAGGGGGATTCCAACAACTACTTTTTCATGGAGTGGCAAATGGGAGAAGGAGGAAATGTTCCATCTTTTCTCTTGAAGATAATGGATCCGAAATCAGAGATTCTGAGGCAATTATAATACATGTGGACAACTTCTACAAAAATCTGTTTGGACGAGAAATAGAGGGTGACATTACTATAGGGGAAAACTTCTAGGGAAATGTGGGGAGATTAGCAGAAGAGGAGGCAGTAGAGCTGATTAAACCCTTCTCTCTCAAGGAGATTGAGGAGGCCTTGATGGATATGGACACTACCGCGGCGCCGGGACCGATGGGTTACCCGTTGGATTCTATAGAGCGTTTTGGCCGAACTAAAACATATATTTTTAGAGATGTTCCAATCCCCCGCATAAAGGGGACTTTAATCTTCGCGAGACTTAACTATGGCATGATCTCCTTGATACCCAAGTTAAAAGAAGCTAACAATATAAGACAATACGGACCGATCCGTGTTCCGAACATTGACTACAAAATCTTTACAAGGGTCATGACCAGGAGGCTTACCCGACGCCGACAAACTAATAAGTAAAAGTCAAACGGCTTTTATCCCGGGGAAGGTTTATTTTAGAGGGGATTATTACTCTTTCATGAGATATTGCATGAACTAAGGATAAAAAAGGCCAAAGGTGTCATCCTTAAACTTGACTTTGAAAAAGCATACGATAAAGTCCAGTGGGTTTTTCTGATGGAGGTCTTGAAACAAAAGAACTTCCCTCCGAAATGGATAGAGTGGACCAAACAAGTTGTGGAAGGGGGGAAGTGGGTGTCAATATTAATGGAAAACATGGCAACTACTTCAGTACTAATAAGGAACTAAGACAGGGTGATCCATTATCTCCCCTCCTTTTCAACCTGATTGGAGATGCCTTAGCAGCTATGTTGGACAAAGCAAGGAATGTCGGGCATATTAGAGGGCTGGTTCAAAATCTATTGGAGGGAGGGATCACTCATTTGCACTACAGAAACACATCCTGTGAATCTATCACAAGAGTGGGGTTGGATCATAGTCCTATTATAGTCAATACTTCCAATACTAGATTCCAACACCAAAAAGTCTTTAGATTTGAAATGCAGTGGTTAGAACAGCGGGGTTTTAGAGAGAGGGTGATGGAGAAATGGCCCAAAAGAAGAGAGGGGGGAAATATTCAAGACTTACGGAGAGATATTAAGGCTGCAACTAGAAGATTTGGCGAGAGGATGGAGGATGAACTTCCACACAATTAAAAATGGACAAGTCTACCCCTGTTGGAAAAGATCGGTAATTTTGATATGGCAGCGAGAATTAAGCATTATGAACCATCAATAGTGGCTAGAGAGGTACAACATGGAGGCCGAGTTAGAACAAATATACGGTTACAAGGAGGTTCGAGTTACGTAGACGAGTGGAGTTAAATGGACTCTAAAGGGGGATTCCAACATCAACTTTTTCATGGAGTGGCAAATGGGAGAAGGATGAAATGTTCCATCTTTTCTCTTGAAGATAATGGATCCGAAATCGAGAGATTCCGAGGCAATTATAATACATGTGGACAACTTCTACAAAAACTCGTTTGGACGAGAAATAGAGGGTGACATTACTATAGGGGAAAACTACGGGGAAATGTGGGGAGATTAGCGGAAGAGGAGGCAGGAGAGCTGATTAAACCCTTCTCTCTCAAGGAGATTGAGGAGGCCTTGATGGATATGGACACTACCGCAGCGCCAGGATTAGATGGGTTACCTGTTGGATTCTATAGAGCGTTTTGGCCAGAACTAAAACATATATTTTTAGAGATGTTCCAATCCCTGCATAAAGGGGACTTTAATCTTCGCAGACTTAACTATGGCATGATCTCCTTGATACCCAAGTTAAAAGAAGCTCACAATATAAGACAATACGGACCGATCTGTGTTCTGAACATTGACTACAAAATCTTTACAAGGGTCATGACCAGGAGGCTTACCCAGTACGCTGACAAACTAATAAGTAAAAGTCAAACAGCTTTTATCCCAGGTAGGTTTATTTTAGAGGGGATTATTACTCTTTCATGAGATATTGCATGAACTAAGGATAAAAAAGGCCAAAGGTGTCATCCTTAAACTTGACTTTGAAAAAGCATACGATAAAGTCCAGTGGGTTTTTCTGATGGAGGTCTTGAAACAAAAGAACTTCCCTCCGAAATGGATAGAGTGGACCAAACAAGTTGTGGAAGGGGGGAAGTGGGTGTCAATATTAATGGAAAACATGGCAACTACTTCAGTACTAATAAGGGACTAAGACGGGGTGATCCATTATCTCCCCTCCTTTTCAACCTGATTGGAGATGCCTTAGCGGCTATGTTGGACAAAGCAAGGAATGTCGGGCATATTTGAGGGCTGGTTCGGAATCTATTGGAGGGAGGGATCACTCATTTGCACTACGAAACACATCCGTGAATCTATCACAAGAGTGGGGTTGGATCATAGTCCTATTATAGTCAATACTTCCGATACTAGATTCCAACACCAAAAAGTCTTTAGATTTGAAATGCGGTGTTTAGAACGGCGGGGTTTTAGAGAGAGGGTGATGGAGAAATGGCCCAAAAGAAGAGAGGGGGAAAATATTCAAGACTTCGGAGAGATATTAAGGTTGCAACTAGAAGATTTGGCGAGAGGATGGAGGATGAACTTCCACACAATTAAAAATGGACAAGTCGACCCTGTTGGAAAAGATCAGTAATTTTGATATGGCAAAGCGAGAATTAAGCATTATGAACCATCAACAGTGGCTAGAGAGGTACAACATGGAGGCTGAGTTAGAACAAATATACAGTTACAAGGAGGTTCAGTTACGTAGACAGAGTGGAGTTAAATGGACTCTAAAGGGGGATTCCAACAACTACTTTTTCATGGAGTGGCAAATGGGAGAAGGAGGAAATGTTCCATCTTTTCTCTTGAAGATAATGGATCCGAAATCAGAGATTCTGAGGCAATTATAATACATGTGGACAACTTCTACAAAAACTGTTTGGACATGTAATAGAGGGTGACATTACTATAGGGGATAACTTCTGGGGAAATGTGGGGAGATTAGCAGAAGAGGAGGCAGTAGAGCTGATTAAACCCTTCTCTCTCAAGGAGATTGAGGAGGCCTTGATGGATATGGACACTACCGCAGCGCCAGGACCTGATGGGTTACCTGTTGAATTCTATAGAGCATTTTGGCCAGAACTAAAACACATATTTTTAGAGATGTTCCAATCCCTGCATAAAGGGGACTTAATCTTCGCAGACTTAACTATGGTATGATCTCCTTGATACCCATGTTAAAAGAAGCTAACAATATAAGACAATACAGACCGATCTGTGTTCTGAACATTGACTACAAAATCTTTACAAAGATCATGACCAGGAGGCTTACCCCGTACGCTAACAAACTAATAAGTAAAAGTCAAACAGCTTTTATCCCAGGAAGGTTTATTTTAGAGGGGACTATTACTCTTTCATGAGATATTGCACGAACTAAGGATAAAAAAGGCCAAAGGTGTCATCCTTAAACTTGACTTTGAAAAAGCATACGATAAAGTCCAGTGGGTTTTTCTAATGGAGGTCTTGAAACAAAAGAACTTCCCTCCGAAATGGATAGAGTGGACCAAACAAGTTGTGGAAGGGGGGAAGTGGGTGTCAATATTAATGGAAAACATGGCAACTACTTCAGTACTAATACGGGGCTAAGACAGGGTGATCCATTATCTCCCCTCCTTTTCAACCTGATTGGAGATGCCTTAGCAGCTATGTTGGACAAAGCAAGGAATGTCGGGCATATTAGAGGGCTGGTTCAGAATCTATTGGAGGGAGGGATCACTCATTTGCAATACGCTGACGACACCGTCATTTTTCTTTCCTTTGAAGAACAAAATCTATTGCACACCAAATTTATTTTCTTCTCCTTTGAGAAGATGTCTGGACTAAAAATCAACTTTCAGAAGAGCGATGTTGTGGTGGTGGGAGGCTCAGATGAGGAACAAAACTAGCAGCTTCGGTCTTCAATTGTAATGTGGGGCAGCTTCCATTTAAGTACCTTGGAGTGATGATCAATAGTAGACACATGACAGCTTTGGGTCTAGCATATGTGTACGAAAAAGTAGAGAAGAAACTACCTACCTGGCAGAGTGTAGGGCTGTCATCGGGGGGGGGGGGGGCATCCATTCCTATTCAGTCTAGTCTTAGCTCAATCCCCAATTACACAATGGGGATCTATATGTTCAAGGAGGAAATCCATCAAAAAATGGACTCAGCTAGAGCGAATTTCTTCTAGCATGGCCCCTCCCTGAAGAAAAAATACCATATGGCTTCTTGGGAGCTCCTGGCCTCTCCAAAGAATGTGGGGGTCTGGGTTTTACCAATACTACAGTTATGAATCAATGTCTATTAGCCAAATGGATCTTTAAGATTGACAATAATGAGGATAGCATCTATTGCAACCTCCTGAGAAATAAATATCTGCGGGAGAAGGTTTCTTTAGTTGTGGGAGTACTAACTGTTCTCAATTCTGGAGAGGCCTTGTAGACACTAAAGACTGGTGCAGTAGAGGGCTGGTGTACATTTTAGGTAATGGGGAGAAGATCAGGTTCTGGCATGATGTTTGGATTGCAGGGTGTCCTCTAAAAATAGCCTATCCTAACATTTTTGAAATTAGTAATCAACAGGAGTGGACTGTACGTCGTATTTTAGAGTTTGGCCTAATAACTAATCTTTCTTTTAGAAGAAGCTTTGGATCCAGAGAGGATAATGAGTGGTTGGAGTTGTCCCATTTGCTAGAGGGGGTCTCCCTTACGGAGGGAAATGACTCAGTGAAGTGGGTGCTTGAGAAATCAGGAATTTTTACTACCTCATTGATGTATAGAGAGCTAACTTTCTTTGGTTATACTAACAAATGGCTAATGTGTATTTGGCGCTCTAAACTTCTCCTTAAGATAAGGATCTTCGTATGGCAGGTTTCCATCAATAAAATCCAATCAGCAGAACAGTTAAAAAAAGAAACTGGTCCGGACCCGTAGAATGCAAGATGTGTGGCCTGGACGAGACCACCAATCATCTTTTCTTCCGTTGTGCGATTGCCCAGTTCTGCTGGTGCATTTTAAGAGATGTTTTAACTTGGGGGTCCATTCCATTGTATGTTAATGATCTATCTAGGTTGTGTAGAGAGATGTCTGACCCAGAAACACATTTTCCTTTTTAGTTGTTCGTTGTGGAGTTTATGGCTGACTCGAAATGACTTTGTCTACAGAGATTTTGCAGTGCTTTCGCCTAACGCTGACATATATCGTTTTATTTCCTTCATGCAGAGATGGAGGATATTGAGCAGAAAGAAGGATCGGCGGCCGATCTATTTGGTGATGCAAAAGCTGCAAGCTCAACTGTCATCCTTAAGATGTGAGGATGATTGAAAAAGAAGATCACAGATGAAGTTGCGATTATCCTGTACCATTGGTGCTTCCTCTTTGGGGGTCTCCCTATCATCTTTTCTTTTAGCTTTTCAAGTCTGTCCTCTAGTTGTAATAAATATGTTGAACCGCTTCATTCTCCTGTCTCTAGTTTAGAGGGTGTTGGTAGAGTGAGTTTCTAATATCTTTTAGCTTGGTTGGTGAGCGTTATCATGTAAAACTGGTTTCCCTATTCATATTTTGGCTTTAATCAAAGCTGGGCCGCCTGGCCTTTTTCTAAAAAAAATGATCCTCACGAGGGCGCTGCTCCGGCAGGTCTTGATGGCGAGGAAGGACTGAAGGAGTGGAAGGGTTGCAGATCGGCGTCGTGGTTCCCGTCGTCCCGTGGTGGTACAGGATTGCTCCGGGGAACTCTGACTGCCGATTCAGGAATTCAGGATGGTGGAGGCTGCCGTGGCGGTAGCTCGACGTCCCGGCCGTGGCGGCGCCCGAGGACCGATCCGCGATGGGCACCAGTGAAACGAACGTGGGTCTGCGAGGGGATTCCGCAGGTAGCGTCGGCTTGGCTCCAGTGGCTTCTGGTCGACGAAACGGCGACGAACACCGGCGGCGACCGGCTCTGCAGTGGCTCGGTCTTCCTCGAGACGGTGGCGTTCCGGCCTTCGCAGGCGGACAGGGATCCTCCAACTGTGGAGTATGGATGAGGAGCAGCGGCAGGTGCGCGGTTCAGTGGAGCGGATTGGCGATGTCGGCCTACTCCGGGATGGCTCCTGGCCAGTGAATTGAAGAAGCGACCAGCGGCTAGAAGTTGATTCGGCTGGGGGCAGCGGCGGCGTTGCATAGCAAGGAAGGACGCAAAGCAAGGCAACAGGGCGAGGCAGTAGCAGGGGCGCGGAGGGCTTGTCCTAGAGCTTTATAGGTGCGCGAGTGGAGGTAGTACTGTGGGAGAGGGGAAACGGTAGGCAACACTGGTGGGCAATGGCCATTGATGGTCATGGTGTGATTGATCCGGGTGGAGAGTGAAGGAAATGAATGCTCCTCTGAGCATTGAAGAGAGATGATGAATGGGAGTGGAAGCATGGCAGATGTGTTGACCGCAGGGAGGCAAGCAGCGCTTGGGTGTGCCGCGGGGAAGAGGTAAACAACAGGCGGCGGGCCATTGATGGCCATTGCATGGTGGCCTAGTGGGTGGTAGTTACTGATGGCGAAGAGGGGGAAACGAAGGGGACGCGGTGATTTCTGGTGTATCATGATGCAGGTAGGCGAGAGGTGCGGCACACCATAGGTGGCAGGTTGTGTACGCACGGTCTCAAGTCTAGCTCGAATTTGAGCTCGGGGCAGCGTGCGCCCGCGAGGCGAACGAGTGCGGCGAACGAGCAGCCACGGAAGACGGATGGACACAGGGAGGTGAGAGAGCGCAAGGCAACCAGATGGTTGCGGCAGCTCACAAAGAGGCCTAGCGGCACGGGAGTGCATCGGTCGGGGGTGGAAGACACACTCAGACGGGTGGGGCCACAATGTCAGTGATAGGAAGGACGAAAGAGAGGGTGAGCTGGGCCAAAGGCCGAGGAGGCAAGCTGGGCTGACTGATGGTCCAAGCAATAGTGAACTGGGCCGACGGGATTAGTCCGAGACAAGGCCAACGGCTTTGCTTGCGATTTGGGCTGAAAGAGAGAAAAAAAAGAGTAGGTCGGGTTGGGCTGGAAAGAAAAGAGAAAGAGAGACGAAGAGAAGATTTCGGAGTTTGATTTTGATGGACTTTAAAAACACCAACTCAAACAAAATCAAATGCAACTAAAAAGAAAACAACTCTCATAGAACCATTTTATTTAATTTAGAAAACCAAACAATAGTTTTCCTTAACTAAATTTCCTGTAAAGAAAAATAAATGGTGAGCAATTTTTAAAATTACGTTAAAATCATTGCTTAATTATTCTTGCTAATAACATCCTGTTTCATGGCGTTACCGCGCATTCATTTGAAAAGCAATGAAACAAGATCACATTTGTGGCCTCTATTACGGTGTAAAACTAAAGTTAAATCTTACTTTGGATGATGCAAAAAATTGATCTTCTCGCCAAGAAATCGGATGGCGATATCCAAGAATCACCAAGGAGAGACACCACCAAGAGTGATCTTGAGACTGCCCACGCGGATGGCCCTCGACAGAGAGACACCGAGCATAGCAGCGAGCTTGCCGCCGTAGGGCTCACTGACGATGTACTGGTACAAAGGGCTGTGCTCCAGTGTTGGTAGCTTGTCGTTTACGAGCGATTCGACGATGACAGCCAAGTCATTGACGGCTTGCGAGTCTGTCTGTCATCACCAGCGCGCTAGGATCCTTCGTGCAGCTGTATCCAACTCCCACCCGTGCATCCTGCTTGGCACGCACCATTAATATGTTAGATAAAGTGGCACACCATTATTCACAAATTGTCAAGGGCAAATTAAAACTAACTTAGTAAGAAACATGTAGGGTCCGTTTGGTACAGCTTCATGAGCAGCTTCACGAGCAGGCAGCTTCACAACTTCAATAGCCAAACAACCAACTCTATGCCCAACTCTGCGGTCGAACTTCTCTCGAAAACTCACTCTCACGAGTTAAGCACATGGTGAAGCTGTAAAAACATGGCTCTCTCCCCCGCTCATGAAGTTGCTCATGGAGTTGTTTTCTAAAAAACAGCTCTACGAGGTGAAGGCGAGCTGTGCCAAACGGGCCCGTAGTGGTTCTCAAAAAGAAAGAATTAAGAAACATGTAGTGTAGGCATGGGCAGTCCCTCGGCTTCTTCTCGATGTTCGCTCGACCGCCGGCGAAAGGACCGGCGTGGGAGCGGCGCCAACCCGACCAGCATCCCCACTTGGGCCGCCTGCCGGACGCCAACCATAGCATGGCCGGTGGTGAATGGCGGACGGGCGTCTCTCCACAACGGCGACAAGGAGAGTAAGGTGAAGAGTGTCGGTGGGAGCACTAGGGGGTTCACCGGCGGTGCCCGAGGTCGGGGCCGGTGGCAATGGCAGGCGCGGTCCTTTAAATCCCTGGCGCCAGGAGACACGGCAGTGGGGAACAAGTGGTGGAGAAGGTAGCTGGGAGGGTTGGCAAGACGTGTGTTGTGGTGATTTGAGAATGGTGGCCGAAGATAGGGGTAATTGGCCGGCGGATGGAGGCTGCTCGGCGAGCAGCAGAGGAGGAAAAAGAAGAAAGGAAAGAGAGCAGCGGAGGAGGCCGTACCGTAGGCGACGAGAAGGAAGAGGTGGGGGCACAACGGTGTCGGTGTGGCCGCCATGGTTGTAGCGACTGCGCAGACGAAGGGCGGCGCCGCCTGTCCTGGCGACGGTGGTACCGCCAGCCTACTCATCACCTCCCCGCTCGCCTCCACTTTCTTCTCACTGCCACCTAATCCTAGCGCTCCACCCATGGCTACGACCTACTGCCTCAGTGTAAGGAATCGGATGCTCGTTAGCCTTAGAGGGGGAGGGGGTGAATTAGGAAACTTAAAACCTTAACCTATGGCTTCACTATTTTACACAAAATTAAACTAGAACATACTATCAATATGTGCAACTAAGGTTGTTCTAGCGTGAAACTCCCATCCCAAAACAAGGTTTGCAACCTATAGCTATTCCTAGCACGATACTACTCTAGGAAAGTAAAGGCAAGCAAAGAATGCAATAGAGTAAATGTGGAAATGTAAAGGGGATGAGAGGAAGCAAACTCTTGACACATGATTTATCCCGTGGTATCGGTAGGCACTAAGCCACCCCTAGTCCACGTTGCTGAAGCACTCACACAAGAGTATTGCTTCCCGGTCACCTAGTCTCTCCCAAGAGCACCACTTGACTCGCCACAAAGGCTAGCCACTTAGGCACTTGCCAAGCTCTCTTGGTCACCTTGATGCCGCATCCACTAAGGAGCTTCTCCACCAAGGAAGGGGGTCTCCACGCCCCCCACACAAAGTGTCCTCGCCGCTCCACACCAAGCCGGAGGGTCGATGACGATTGCCGGTGAGACACTTAGGCCCCAAGGCTTCCGGTGAACCTTGTACAACTTGATTCACTCAAGAATCACCTCACAAGGTTGGCACAACCTTGCACTCACTCAGCTCTAAACTAAGCCTAGTACTAAGCACATACACAAAGCATATGCAAGTCTAAGGATGAGCAATTAAGCAATTGGATGGATTGGGTATGATCTTCAATGTGTCTTGAACTCCTCTGCACTTCCACACAATCCAGCAACCTCAAATGGGTGAGTGGAGGGGGTATAAATAGCCCAAGGCATCAAACTAGCCGTTGGCTAACGTCCACTGAAAAAGGTACCGTCGGATGATCCGATGCTATATTTTCCAGGGCGTCGGTTCATCTGGTGCCCCTCCCACGTCACTTAGACGCTGAGGTTCTCTGACACAACTGCCCCGATGCTACGGTGCGTCGGGTCATCCGGTGATGAAGACTCTGCGCTCAAGTCGCCTCTGTTAGCTTCCACTAGACCGTCGGATAGACCGATGCTTCACCTTGTCCAAGGCGTCGGATCATCCGGTGCTGAAGGCTTTGTATTGGCGCGTCTCTGTATGAATTCAAACTGAGCATCGGATAGACCGGCGGAGTCCCCACTCAGACCGTCGGATCATCCGGTGCTACTGTCTTCCTTGCTCTTCCTCTGCTACTCGTCCAACGCTACTAAATAATGGACCGTCGGTTCATCCGACGGTACCTAGGGTTTGACCCTGTGTACCAACTTGTCCGATGATTGCACCGACGCTTGTTATATTGATACCGTCGGTTCATCCGACGGTGTCCTTTTCCTTCTTTTTCTTCGCGTCTTCAACTTGGATCTTTGCTTCAACTTAACATACTTAACATGCCATTACTTATAGCCTCCAAATATATACTAAGTCCTCAAATTTGCTGTAAGTAACCTAACATGTCCATGGTGTGTTAACTTGTGGCATGACATGTTAGCTTGGGCATGGTATGTTAACTTGTGCATGGTATGTTAACATGTGGTAACATCCATGGGACCTAGGAATGCCTACAAAGACATGCTAGACAATGAGGTTAGTCCCATTACTTGTGTTAGCATGAATCACCAAAATCAACTCGAACAAATGGCAAATGGGGCCATGTTCGTTACACTCAGTGCCACCTCACGCACACTGGGTGGGGCTCTGGCTGTTGGGCTAGCTGGCTGGTTGGCAAGAGCGAGATGTTGCTACTGCCGAATGGAGACAGGATGGCCAGTGCAGTGCACTAGTGGCTAGTGCTTGAGTGAGAAGGAGGGCCAAGAATAATCAAGGGGATGTACACTGCAGTTTTATTAGTACAATACCCCAATAGCATCTATCATGTTTGCGACCCCTTCCAGAGCCAGCCCGGCTGGCCCGACCAACCGAGGTGAGGAATGACCTGTCCCAAACGATGCAAGGCACCTTGTTTGTGTGCCTGGACCAATTCAGCCCGGCCAAGGTGATGTTGGTGTTTGCCACCAAGTTGGCAGCCGGGCTAAGAGGGCAACCACCCCAACTGCCAAACCCAGATTGTGTTTGGCAGCTGGGTGTGGTTGTCCTAGCTCATAGACAAATAAGAGAGGTAGACAATTTCATAGGAACAGGTACAAGATTTAGGAGGATTATTACAACAACATTTGTGAGATAAATTACACAATTAGTGCAAAATAAAGTACATAGCCTCAGACAATGTTTTGTTGAATTGATATCATTTGTGGCTACACTGTAAAATCAAACAAAATAGCAAAGAGTAATGGCTCACATAGTAGGCACCACACAGATGTGCATCCCAACTAAGGAATCAGCATTAATTTACATGTAGCCAACTAATTGAGCACATCATGACAGTGTTAGATTAGTAATGCATTCCTCACTTGTGTCATCATCGGCCATTTCATCTCATCTTGAAACTGGTGAGGACTATGTGTGGTTCTAGGACCGGTGGATGGTCGTTTCCTGGTGTGATGAGTGATTGACAACGTTGTGTGGACTGATTCTTGGCTAAGTATTGTAGGTGCAGGTTGCGGTTTGACTGGTGTTGGTGCAGGTGAAGAACAAGCGCGAAAGATCGTCGCCAGTGAGGCCTCCAGGTGTGGAGAAGACAAGTAGGCTTCATTCGAGGCACCCGGTGGCCAGCAGGGTCATGTGCGGCCCGCATGGTGGCATGAACAGCAAGATGAAGTCATGGACGGTTTCTTGGTTGAGCCTCAAAACCAAGGTCGAGCCGGGACTACGTGGGAGCCGAGTCATGAGTGGCGACTGGCGGAGGCTACACCGAGTTCGCGGGGTTTCCAGTGGTTCACCAGAAAACAACTGGGTTCCTTGGTTGATTCACAAAGCCAAGGCCGAACAACCGAAGAAGGAAAAGCAGCAGCTCCAGACCGGTCTAACCGGAAGAAGTGTATGTGAGGCAACCACCGGGGTTTGAGAGTGAGAAGTACCCCCACTGGGTGTACAAGTTGAGGAAGGCGTTGTATGGGTTGAAGCATGCGCCTAGAGCTTGGTATGGTAGGTTGAGGGGGTTCATGTTTGAGTGAGGGATTGAGATGGGAAAGGTTGATCAGACCTTGTTTCTACTCAGGCGGGGCAGAGATATCCTGATTGTGCAGGTGTACGTGGATGATATTGTCTTTGGTGGCTCGTCTAACTCTCTTGTTGCAAGGTTTGCAGAGGATATGAGCAGGGAATTTGAGATGAGCATGATGGGCGAGTTGCAGTTCTTCCTCGGGCTACAAATCAAGCAATCAAAGGAAGGAACATTTGTGCACCAAGCTAAGTACACCAAGGACATTGTGCAGAAGTTCAAGATGGAAGACTCCAAGGCTATGGCGACGCCGATGAGTACGACTACAGCTCTTGATTCGGATGAGGAAGGTGAACACGTGGACCAGAAGGAGTACCGAAGCATGATCGGGTCACTCCTCTACTTGACGGCGATGAGGCCAGACATCCAGTTCTTAGTATGTCTGTGCGCTCGTTTTCAAGCGTTTTCGAGGACTTCGCATCGGCAAGCGGTGAAGCAAATTTTCAGGTACTTACGTCACACTCCCGACTTCAGCCTTTGGTACTCCGCGTCCTCTTCTTTGACGCTTCATGGTTTTCAGACGCGGAGTTTGCCGGGTGTCGGTTGGATAAGAAGTCCACTTTTGGGACTTGCCAATTTTTGGGATCTTTTTTGGTGTCTTGGTCTTCCCACAAACAGTCGAGTGTTGCTCAATCCACTACCGAGGTAGAGTATGTTGTCGCAGCTATTTGTTACTCTCAGCTCCTTTGAATCACATACACCATGAGTGACTTTGGTGAGGAGTATACCCACGTCCCACTTCAATGTGACAACACAAGTGCCATAAGCGTTGCAAAGAACCTAGTGCTCCATTCCAAAACCAAGCACATAGAAGTGAGGTATCATTTTCTGAGAGACAATGTTGAGAAAGGGAAGATAGCTTTGATCCAAGTACCCACACATGACCAACTAGACAATATTTTCACCAAACCCCTAGATCAAGCAACTTTCACTCGTTTGCGGGGGGAGCTTGGTGTGTGTTTGTTTTCTTGAGTTGGTGTGTGGGAGCTCCTTCGTAGCATATGTATAGCTTTCCTTCGTGCATTTCTTGCATTTGACATGGCATATGTAACATGATGTATAGGCATCCTTGTATCTTAGATTGCATGCATTTTGTATCATATGCATTGGTTAAGAAAGCTTCTCCTATATACATTGTTCACCATGGAATGATATTTATGTCTTTGTGAGCTTGTTTGGTATGATATGGTTAGTTTGGCTTAGCTCTTGATAATCTTGATTTATATCCATGGTTGATGCCTATGTTTTTGAAAAATGTCACATATATGCTCTCTCATGTGTTAATGCCTTTATATGATCTTGACATGTTTTAGTGGCTAGGTTATGCTTAATTTGTGGTTGGATAGCTAGTTTATTGATCATATGGGGCCAAAGGCTCATTTGCCATTATGAATGTTTAGCCCTCTTGCTTTATCTTGTGGAGGGGCATAAGTTCCTTTTTGTCGCAAAGACATTTCATGTATCAAATAAGAATCTGAAAATGAAATGTAAATTGCATGGACAATGTTCTTCCATGTCATATGTGCTAAATTTAATTTGCTTTGGGTGCTAAACCGTTGAATGATGCCAACCAATGAGAAGTCTCATATATAGAAGTAGGCACATGGCTCGGTGGCTTTGACATGACATGAGGTGCTTGTGGGTGTTTGTGATGGTCTTATGATTAGAATGGTTGTCCTAGCATGAAGTTTGTGTGGCATTTCCATTTTGACATGTTTTGCTCATGTTTAGGACTTTGCTCTTGAGAGGGAAATTTTTCCCAAAATTGCTCAAATCCATCTTAGCTTCGTCCAATGGTTGTGAAACTTGGTGATGATGTAGTTGATTCCAATACGAAGCTATAGAGTATCTAACTTGCTCGTTTGGACATGTGGAGCATCCTATGTTGAATTTTGTCTATTTGAGAAGCTCTAGGTTGAAAGTTTTGCATTTTTGGCTTGATTCATGCATTGTCAACAAGGGGGAGAAGTTTGAGCCTGTTTTGGGCTTCTGGATGCATTTACAAGGTTTTCAGGTGGTTTCAAGCCATTTCTGGGCTTTGTTGCACACTGGTCTGACCGGTCAGGGTCACCGGTCTGACCGGTCAGAGTGCTGGTCCTGTGCACATGTTGAGCACCAGTCCGACCGGTGGTGGTGACCGGTCTAACCAGTCAGAGCTGGCTGATGCAGCTGCTCTGTTTTCTTCAAGTGGTTAGCATGCATTCGTCCAGGGGAGTTGCATTGGTTCAGGGGGAGCTTGCATGTGTGCAGGGGGAGCTCTTTGTGGTTTTGGAGCTTTGGTTTGGTGGTTTGCGCTCTTTGATTGAGCATAGTTTTGTCTCGGATGTGTCGAATCGTTTCCCTTGCCTAAGGGGTCTGATACTTGTCTTCTTCAAGTGATCTTGTTCTTTGCCTTTGTTTGGCGTTCGATCGCTTGTTGGAGTTTCTTTTTATTTGTTTCTTTTCTTTTTCTTTTCTCTCTTCTTACTTTATGTGGGTGTTGTCAATGCACTCATCAAGGGGGAGATTGAGGACCATGTGTGGTTCGAGGACCGGTGGATGGTCGCTTCCTGGTGTGATGAGTGATTGACAATGTTGTGTGGACTGATTCTTGGCTAAGTATTGCAGGTGCAGGTTGCACCTTGACTGGTGTTGGTGCAGGTGAAGAACAAGCGCGGAAGGTCGTCGCCGGTGAGGCCTCCAGGTGTGGAGAAGACAAGTAGGCTTCGTTCGAGGGACCCGGTGGCCAGCGGGGTCAAGTGCGGGCCACATGGTGGCATGAACAGCAAGATGAAGTCATGGATGGTTTCTTGGTTAAGCCTCAAAACCAAGGTTGAGCCGGGACTACGTGGGAGCCGAGTCATGAGTGGCGATTGGCGGAGGCTACACCGAGTTTGCGGGGTTTCCAGTGGTTTACCAGAAAACCACTGGGTTCCTTGGTTGATCCACAAAGCCAAGGCCGAAGAACTGAAAACGGAAATGCAGCAGCTCCGGACCGGTCCGGCCGGTGGGCCGGACCCGGTCCCGGACCGGTGGGTGCCGGTCCGGCCGGTGAGGAGCACCGGTCTGACCGGTGTGCGGCGACGCAATCCGGAGACTTCGAAGCAGAGGACACGCGTCGGGATCGCAAGCCTTGCGTCGAGGCTAAGCAAGTTTGCAATCGCTGGGCATCCGTCCGATGGTATTATGAAGACAATTTCCCAAAGTGCCCTTGGTGGGCGTGTATCCTAGTTTAGGCCTTAGGGGTATTTTAGACTTTCGATTGCCTCCATACAACCCAAGTGGTGAGAGGATGGCAGCCATCTCTTGGAACCCTAGCTAATTTGGTTTTCCTATTTTCCCTTTCTATTTTCCCTAGGATTTCTATAGGACTAGATTGAGAGTTTCATGGTGAGATCTTGTGAGAGGGTTGGATGATCGGGCGGCAAGCTAGACCTTGTATGAACCTCCTTGGTATGGAAAAGATGAAGGTAAGGATCAAGGTAAGGATTTGGGAAAAGATGAGCTCAGCAAAGGGAAGGTTAAAGAGGGGCCAGAGGAGGTCTAGTATCCTAGGGGTCGCGTCCTACGGCCAACCTACGGCTCTGATACCACCTGAAGCATCCCCTCATCAGAGGTGACTAAATGTGACACAAATACCGATCCCGGGGAGGGCGGTAACACATTTATTACAACAAATGGATCAGTCTTTTACATCACGACGACACAGAGGGCACGGAAGTGCCAACGCTACAAGGAACAACACAAATGCTAACGACCACACTACAATAGCAAAGGCTTCCAAAGCCTCATCAGAGTACCACACCATGGAAGCTCTTTGTGGAGGCCCCGGGTACACAGGCATGGTTGGGTGTAGGGCAGCGACCTACTCGACGTCTTCGGGAACGAAATCGGGATCCTCCTCTGAAAAATAGTTAGTTAAACAAGGGTGAGCACATACGTACTCAGCAAGTCCAACCCCACCCACGGAGGGGCTTATAAGCAGATCATGCACATGATATAAATAACAAGGAACAGGTTAAGGTTTATTTGCAAACTCATTTACTCATGTAGGTGTTCATTTTCAAAAAGGTTTTTGCAAACCAGTTTTATAACCAGAGTGACTTAGTTGTTTTAAGAAAACCACTGTGGAACTACCGGACTCCCCGTCCGCAGTAGCCCAGGCACACAGCCACACACTTCACCCGAAAAACAACTCACACCAGAAAACATCCCAAACCCAAACACTAGTTTTTGTGACCACACCATGACTCGTCCAATACCGTGTACACGGCTATTCGAATAGGTTTGACACTCTGCAGAGGTTGTACAACTTTACCCACAAGTAGGGTACCATCACACGAACACCTTAGTGCCGGTGCGTATCCTATCAAAGCCATTACCCACCTTAGCTAACCCTACGAGCCATCACGGAAGCAACCAAGGGGTTATCTCACATAACCAAGGCGTACCTCACACAGAGCGTACCCCTACTCCTTGGTCTCCCGCCGCTCAATCGCACACCAGATGGCAAGTAGATTAACTAGTGGGGTTTATGCTAAGTCGTTGCCACATACAACGGTCGAGTGGTTGTATGATGATTTGGGTCAGGTGAGATGTCACGCAACCCGGTCCTTAATTGACAAGATGGACAACTCCCAACACGCTCAACCACACAGGTACGAGCTCACCCATACTCCTGACACACACGTCCATCCCTTCTACCCAGTTCTTTACTCATTTTCCAAACATATCCCATTTCCATTTTTAAAGCACTCACACATTTTGAAAGCACTCACACATTTTTAAAGCACTCATTTAGGCCAAAACAAGGTTCAATCATAGCAATCAAGGGTGGCTATCCTACCATGTTTTTGCAGTAAAACAATATGCAATTTATAAAATGGGTATAAGGTTATGTTTATAAAACTAGGACCAAAGCATGCATCAAAGGATGAGATTGAACTTGCCGTCTTCGAAGTCTTCGGGGAGTTCCAGCTCGGCGTTCGGGATCTCGGGCTCCTGCTCGCAGTAGTCGGCTCCAAACTCCGGCTCGGGGTACCTTCCTTCGTTTACTTCGTCGGCTATAGCGCACACACAGGCAAGCATGCAATCAATATAAGCACACACAATTTCTCCGGCTGAGCTCTAGGAAGGTAATTAGATAAAATAGGGGAATAAATATTATGTAGGGGGTTTTGGGTGATGGGCGGTATACCCGGTACGGGTGTGAGGAAGTTTGGGCACGATTTGGATTAAAATCGCGCATGAAATGACGGGTTGAAGGAGGTGTTTAGGGTTAATTAGGGACCTGTTAGTATTTTATTTTAAAAGAAAAGGACCTAATTATAATATTTAAACCTAGCGGGGGTGTGACTAAATAGTCCAGGGGCATAATTGTAAAGGGACAGGGTTGTTTTTGTGGTTTAATTTAAAGCATAGGGTCTGTTTTGAAAGAAAAGAGTGGGAGAATAGAGGGGGGTCGGTTTTGGAGAAGTGCAAAAGGGCATGGGGTATGGGCAAAACAACCATCTTCTTCCTCCCCCCTCACGATACAGAGGCGCAGAAGATAGGGAGGCCGACCGTGGAAGGGGGGAGGGGCGCCGGCGACCTGTTGCACGGCGACGGCCGGGAAGTGGGGCAAAACGATGATGAGGTCGAGGGCAACTCATTCCGCTCCTCACCTTGGTCGGGGACGGACTGTGGAGGGAGATCGACGGTGGCGGGCGGTCTGCAACCCGGAACGGCACGGGCGGCGCTGGTGGAGGTGATGGAGAGCTCGGGGAGGAGGGGGAATTGGTCGTGGAGGTGCGGGACGAGGTGGGAAGCCGGTCCGACCCTTTTATAGGCGCAGGAAGGTCGGTTTGACGAGGATATTTTGAGCTTCGCGGAGCTCCAATGGCCGGCAATGGAGGTTCGGGAAAAATCCCAGCGTGGACTCCGGCCGGTGGGATTCTCGGTCAATTGGCTGCTGTGTGAGTTGACTTGTCGTGCAGAGTTGCCGTGGCCGTGGAGGGGAGACCGTCGGGGGAGTAATGGTGGCCGGTTTGTAGGTGACAGCTCGCTGCCTGGTCTTCGTTTGTCAGGGAGAGAGGGGGCGTCGCCATGGCTGGCTGCTGCAGGCGGCGCGGGGCCGGCCTTGCGTGCTGACCTAGTGAGTCCAGTCGGCCGGTGCAGGAGAGGGCGGGGGCGGTCCTAGAGGGGGGGTGCGCTGGGGAGGTCGCGCGAGGAGGAGGGGTCGCGGCCTGGAGGGGGTCGCGGCCTGGAACCCACCGAAGGAAGAAGAAAGGGGGGGAAAGAAGGGAAAATGAAAAAGGAGAAAAGGGAAAAGAAAAAGAAAAAAAGAAAAAGGAAAATAAGGGAAGAAATATAGAAAAGGGATTTAGAAAATTAGGAGAATTTCTAGGAAAATTAGGAGAAGGGTTTTTTTTCGGATTTTTCGGTCTTTCGGGCGTCAGCGGGATTTTTGGGACGACGGTGATGGCGAGGCGGATCGGCCGGCGGGACTGCAGCGTGCGCGGGATTCCCGTCGTGGTGGCCGACCCCGGTCTTTCGGGGCGGCACGCGACGGGCGACGGCCGGCGTAGGCGGTGCCGGCGGGATTCGCGGCACGCGCGCCGAAGGGAAAAGAATTGACCGGGGTTTCGCAAGGGGGGTAAATGAGCTCAGCGGAAAAGTTTTGAAAACACACGTGATTTATTATGTGATTTATTAGGAGCTAAAAACACGGGCGTTACACTTCTTGAGGGAGTTGTCTTGCAGTACCTCTTTGATCTACCTTCGCTACTTCCGAGTTGTTAGGCTAGCGGTGATGTGTGTATTCCTAGTGTCCTTCTTCCCTGTAGGCACTTATTATTTTAGGTAGGTTTCTAGTGTGGCGGGGTGTGGTGCTTTTCTCTTAGTTCTTATTGTCACCTATGTTGTTTTATTTCTTCATTGCTCTTGAATCTTGTAATGCTACACTTTGGAGTCCCTTTCAAAGTTGCATCATGTAACACCCTTCTTTCTATTAATAAAAAACATGTTATGCACGTCTTAAAAAAAGAATCTGGCTCGGTGAGCGATGAAGCTAGATACCAGATGTGTCATGTGCAATAGACTTGACCATATTGGCGGGCACCTATTCTTTCAATTGTAAGTATGTGAAGAGGGCCCGGCAGGAACTAAATATGTAGTATACCTAAGCATTTTTCGAGCTGGCCTGGGTTCGGGCCAGGCCAAAAAACCTGATTATTTCGGGCTGAAAAAATCTTGCCCATGACGTCCCACTGGGCAAGTTGGGTCTAGCTTTTTTGGGTCAGGTCCGGGCTTGGGCGGGTCACCCGCGTAATTTACACTACAAAATAGCTAAAATGTATAGTAGGTTGGTTTCAGGCCAAAAATAGTTTTATCCGACCAAGAGACCTCTGCCCAGGCCCTGTCCTTTAAGATATGTGGGCGGGCCAAAGCCCATCGGGTTCGGGCCGGGCCGGGCCTGTAGACTGGGTCAGGCCGGGCTAGTTTTGCTCATGTATACGTAGGAGGAGCAGTGCGGCTTGTCCATTCTGTGTTCAGCAAAAGATATAATGAAAAAAGATTGGAAGAGAAGGAAAAGATGATGTCCATCAACTTATTGCTGGATTGGTGGCTTGAAAGGAATCACGTCAGAGAAGGGGAGAGCAGGAGAACAGCAACAGACTTGGGTTACATTGTCGCATCTCTGTCTGACGAGTTTCTGACGAGTATGCATTAGGTGCCTATAGCAGTACAGGTGATGAAGGGTGGGGCTATGTGATTAGAGACAATAGTGGGGAGACGATTCGTGGGTCCAGATTTGGTTGTCTTGTAGGAAACTATTCAAATTACTCCTCTCAAGTAGCCAAAGTCTAGATAACTCCCTGAAGTATTTCTTGGTTCAGTTTACCCTTAAATATCATTTGGTTCAATTTACCCCTTAATGCAATTTGTCTTTTTATTTCTCCTCGCACAAGCGAAGTTATAAATTCAAGTTTCGCAAGATGATAGCACAAAACATAAGACATGTTAAAAATTCATAAAGTATTTTTGAAATATAGATTACTATGTCCATTACTATCCTGCAAATTTTTAAATTAAAACTCAACTTGTGTATGAAGATATTTTTTAAAAAATTCTATTATAAGGTAAGTTGAATCAAATAGCATAATTTAGGAGGCAAATCGAACCAAAACATAGTTTAGGGGTTATCTGGACTTTTTTTCAATAGTTGAAGGGAGTAATTTAGACTTTTCCAAAATAATATATTAAGTCTAGTAATAAGGATATTAGGTTGCAATTAGAGTTAGGACATTCTAATAACATCATTAGGCACATCTAACAAAATCATCACGTAATGTCCTGAAATGCCTCCACATAAACCATAACTGTATACTCGCATAATATTAATCATTTATTGCAATTTAATTTGGCCAGATGAATGCTAATAATTAAATTGCAAAGCACAAGCGCATCTGAGAATGTTTAAATCGAGAGATGAATAATTATCAATGGAACTCAACGAAAGCCAAATATGTGCGACATTACAGTAGTTGCTTACATAGTCGAGTCTCCTCGCAGACCCAGCACATGCTCTCGTCGTCAGTTGTTACACTTGAGACAACATCAGCTCCACAGGCAGCAAAGGAGCCAACATTGGCGTGCAGTGGTGGGGGAGGGGGCACAAGCCCCCAACAACTTTTGAGAAGGAAGAAGATTGAGTTAGGCAGTGATGAACGCCAGCGGCTCAAGTTGCTATTGGTCTAGATATTTGTTCATCTCGAGGCTGCAGCAGGAACATGAGGCAGTTCAAGTAGCATGTCCTGAAAAGCTAGCTGTCAAATTGGACTAAGAGAGCTTACTTGGATTGTGCAAGAACTTTCCTGCCAATAGATGTTACCATCAAGTATATCACTAATTAGAACTAGAGTTAAGAGGTCCATGCATGACATACTAAATAGTTTTCCTTGCAGTGGGTTTGCTCTAATTGTCATTCATGTTACATGAAAGGTTCATCTAGATTATGTCTGCAGACTGTGTGACGGTAGCAATCACTCGGAATGCAGTGTAAGGTTAGTCCAGCGGCACCTGTACATAAAATGAAATAACAACACGAGTAAAACGCTTCAGTCTGGCAATCATGCATGCATTATCATGTATATACCTTCTTCTTTCCGTTGTTTATATCATCATTTAGGTATATATTGAATTGTTGATACTTACCATGTGCCCAACTTCAAGAATCCAGATGAACTCGAAGTTCTTGTATGAGCTAACATATGCCTTAATTTCTTTGGAACAGTATGTGGGGGAGTCACGGAAATGTAGGAGAACAGGTAGCGAAGACGAGAAGATCATGTTGTACTAGTATGTGAAATTTTCCATAAAGAGATCCATGTTACCATGCAACCGTGGAGTTAGAGATGGGACGGGCAGGGGGCACGAGCCCCCCTGGCTCCCATGGAAATCCCAACAACTTTTGAGGAGGAAGAAGGACCCCCCTCCTAAGTCTCCATCCTAGCTTCGCCGCCGCAAGGAACAACATCGTGAATCAGGAGAAGAAAATTGAGCAAGAGGAGGAAGCGAAAATGAAGAAGGGGAGCTAGGCTCAGATTGTGACTTGGGAGTGGCCGCAGTACAAGCAGGGGCGGAGCTCCAAGTGTGTTTTTGTATTAAAGTGTTTATGATTATCTTTACAGCTAAATATAATTGAAAGTATAAATATAAAGAGTATGAAAGTTTGCTAAAATATAGATTTAATTCTCAAATGTATTATTCTTGACTTCATTGCAGCATAGGAAATTATTGCATTTATACCGATACACAAGAGATTATACCGGTACGCCTAAGCTGGTGGCTACTCGTGCTACTTGCACTAGCGCGGTGTGGTTGTTCAGTTTTCTGGACCCCTGCCTGCTCCAGGAACGGCGAGTTCTCGATGGCCTTCCTGCTCCTGCCTGGTAACTGACAGAGCGTCATGCCATACAACTCCAATGCATAAATGTGTTCTCTCTAAACTTTACTTTCATTTGGATTTCTTTGTGTGAAATACATGAAAATACGAAAAGCATGTTCAGATGGGTTTGGCCTTCAGAGGAGAACGGAGGGTGGTGATAGGAACTAAGAGTACTGTCTGTCATAAATTTAAATGTCCGTACATATAAACTAATTTTTATGGGCCATAATCGTGGCACCCGGAGCTCGAATCAAGCAGTAGACTATTACAATTACAGTGTTACTGATATAGCTGGAATCAGAGTTCAGTTCATTTGAGTGAACACAGCTGGAATCAGAGTTCAGTTCATTTGAGTGAACACAAGCAGAACGCGTATCTGAAACTGATGGGGTAATAATGAAAAATGCACTACCCCTGTCCCTTTGACTATTCAGCACATGAACCAGTAATTCCAGATAATATGACTATATGACAACATTTTGGATCTGTACGAAATTCATGATCCAATAAAATCAAGATTTATGACCAATTCCAACTTAGAAGTGAATATAAAATTTTAGTTTTTGAATGACTAATTTTCACTAAACCTCATAATTAGTAAACGTATATAGCCTGATCAGCCATCTTGCATGAGCAGAGTATAATATTCCAAACGGGCCGCCCAGCCCTAGCACAATCTGATGACTTTTTTCGAGCCTAGTCCCAGGCCCGACCTGGCACTATACAGGGGTAGCTGAGGCGCGCCCAATGCGGCCGGAGCTCCGGCCACCATGGAAGGGGAGGGGGTAGCAGCCGGGCCGGAGCGCCGCCGCGGGAGGGGAGGCGACGTAGGCCCCCGTGGTCGGGGTGGTGCGGCCATCACGACGGGGGGGGGGGGGGAGGGTCGGTGCGGCCACCGCGGGAGGGGAGGAGGGGGTGACGGCGGATTCGAGAGGGAGAGGGCGGCGGTAAGATCGGGAGGGAGGGAGGAGCGCAGGAGTAGGGAACGGGGGCGGCTGGTGGTTGGAGCTAGAGACCGCGGAGGAAAATTAAGGTTTCCTAAGTATTTCTATGAGATGGTGAATTTTTATCGGACCGACAAAAATCGGACTGTGCCTCGGGCCGTCACTACAGGCCGGACACTATCAACCTATTGCGCCGGGCGAGCCCTAAACAGTATCGATTGTGCCTCATGCCGGGCTAGGACCATGCTTTTTAGGGTCGTCCCTCGTGTCGCTCATTGGGCCTATCCCATTTGGAATACTACATAGCAGAGAAACTAACATGACCAACCACCAGGCCACAAACTAACCCCCATACTATTTTAATGGTATACTTTCTACTAAAACTTGATCTGCATGTATGCACTGTAGTAGATGCATGAGCAGAGAGCAAATGCTGTGAACTATTGAAATTTATTGCTGCCCTGCAAAAATCTATAGTTAGTTCTTGACTCAAAAAAAAGTTTTTTCAGGGCAACCAAAATAAATTGGACGGCAACCGTACTGAAGTCGCGCTTCGACCATGTAATCAGCAACCTGGAACTGGCTTGAGGAACTAGGGCAAAATAGATCAGTCACATGACATAGTTAGAATGCATAGCAATTCATTATCAACCAATGCAAGCAACGTGCAGACGCACACAGGTGTTCCAAAGGAGAGATCCATGTTCCTCTCATAATGCCATTGCCACAGACTACACGATGCAAACATCCAAGACCTTGCAAAAGTTTGACTTAACACGACACATTGTCTGTCCTAGAGTAGTGCAATACAAATAGTTTATCTGCACGGACATTTAAATTTATGACACAGTGTTCTGCATACAGTGATGTTTGAAGCTTCGTAATTGTGGCAGGCAGAGCCTAAGCTAGAAAGCACCCAGAGCCGCAAATCCAACATTGTAAACTGTTAAAGTTCATTTTACTTCCATGCTTGAGCAGCACTCCAGATGCTGCATGAGCAAATGAAGCATTGCTGTAAACTATATACTGAGTTTAATTTCAGTACTGCAAAATCTATTTCATCGAATTATTTGAGTCTGATGAACAAATCTGAGTAGTAGCAGGCCGAATTCAGAGTCTTATGAATAAGTTTGAGTAAACTATAGCAGGCCGAATTCAGACTGCAACATGCCTTCTCTCGCCGGAAAAGAGTTCCAAGAAGAAGCCTACACAAGCAGAGAGCTATTTCGTACAAAAATCTGTAAGGAATCGGATGCCCGTTAGCCTAAGAGGGGGAGGGGGTGAATCGGGCAACTAAAAACCTTAACCTATGGCTTCACTAATTTTGCGCAAGGGTAAACTAGAACATACTATCTATATGTGCAACTACGGTTGTTCTAGTGTGAAACTCCCATCCCAAAAGAAGGTTTGCAACCTATAGCCAATCCTAGCATGATACTACTCTAGGAATGTAGAGGCAAGCAAAGATTGCAAGAGAGTAAATGCGGAAACGTAAAAGGGATGAGAGGAAGCAAACTCTTGACACGTGATTTATCCCGTGGTATCGGTAGGCACTAAGCCACCCCTAGTCCACGTTGTTGAAGCACTCACACAAGAGTATTGCTTCCCGGTCACCAAGTCTCTCCCAAGAGCACCACTTGACTCGTCACAAAGGCTAGCCACTTAGGCACTTGTCAAGCTCCCTTGGTCACCTTGATGCCGCCTCCACTAAGGAGCTTCTCCACCAAGGAAGGGGGTCTCCACGTACCCCGCACAAAGTGTCCTCGCCGCTCCACACCAAGCCGGAGGGTCGATGACGATTGCCGGTGAGCCACTTAGGCCCCAAGGCTTCGGCGAACCTTGTACAACCGGATTCACTCAAGAATCACCTCACAAGGTTGGCACAACCTTGCACTCACTCGGCTCTAAGCTAAGCCTAGCACTAAGCACATACACAAAGCATGCACTAGTCTAAGGATGAGCAATTAAGCACTTGGATGGATTGGATATGATCTTCAATGTGTCTTGAACTCCTCTCGCACTTCCACACAATCCAGCCTACTCAAATGAGTGAGTGGAGGGGGTATAAATAGCCCAAGGCATCAAACTAGCCGTTGGCTAACGTCCACTGAAAAGGGTACCGTCGGATGATCCGACGCTATGCTTTTCCGGGCGTCGGTTCATCCGGTGCCCCTCCCACGTCACGTAGCCGTTGAGGTTCTCTCGACACAACCGGCTCCGACGCTATGCTCCGACGCTACGTCGGATCATCCCGTCGAAGGCCTCGCGTCCGGGTCGGTGCATCGTTAGCTTCCAACGGACCGTCGGATAGACCGACGCTATGCCTTGACCAAGGCGTCGGATCATCCGGTCTTCGAAGGCTTCGTCTTGGCGCGTCTCTCGTATGTTTTCAACCGAGCGTCGGATAGACCGACGGGGTCCCCACTCGGACCGTCGGATCATCGGTGCTACTTCCTTCCTTGCTCTTCCTCCGCAACTCGTCCGACGCATGTAGAAATTGGACCGTCGGTTCATCCGACGGTACCTAGGGTTTCACCCCGTGTACCAACTCGTCCGACGATTGCACCGACTCTTGTAAATGAGGGACCGTCGGTTCATCCGACGGTGTCTTGTCTTTTCCTTTTCTTGCTTGGTTTTGACCCTTTGTTTTGGCATTTTTGCAAGGGGTTTTCTTGCATCCTTGGGACCTAGAAATGTCTACAAAGACATGCTAGACAATGAGGTTAGTCCCAATGATCATGTTGTCATGAATCACCAAAATCAAACTCCGAACTAATGGCATGTGAGGCCATGTTCGCTACAAAATCTCATATAAGCGAGAGAGAGATTCAAGATCGACCATTGAAGTCCACAAGTAGAAAACATAACTCACCCAAAAATGCTCGGTCGGATGCGAAGTAATTTTAGTTTTCATGGCTTGAACAACATATTGGACTAGTTTTCACCGGAAGTAGGAAGTGTTATTAGAAGGCATAACAAATTGGACCGAAACAAAGAACAAGAAGTATACGGGTGTTTCAGGAGATATCCTTTTATTATATTGTTCTTCTCATGATGCCATGACAAGATTGCGTGATGCAAAATGTGACATCCAAGAGACCAGATTGTCGGGTCAACACGACACGTTTTGTCCTAGAGTAGTACAACTAGAACATTTGTGATAGCCGACCGATCAAACCAACCGAAGCATCACCCAATCAACGGCCCATCGAACTCGGTCGACCTCCTCCATCTTGCTCTCCTCGGCGGCTCCCTCGTCGAGCGCGGGCATGTCGGCGTCGTCCTCCGCGGCCGCATCCTCGTCGATGTTGAGCCCGAGCTTGAGCATCCCGTGGATCCCGGCGGCGAATTTGTTGGGGTCGTCGAGGGCCGAACCCGGAGGTGAGCGGCGCGGTCTCGAAGAGCAAGCATGACGAGGTCCTTGACGGACTTGTCGTTCTGTCGGCCTCGGCGCGCTTCCCGAGCTCCTCCATGATGCCGTTGTCCGGGTTGATCTCCATGGTCTTCTTGGACGCCATGTATGCGCTCATGCTGCCGTCGCGGAGCGCCCGCGCCTTCATGATCCGCTCCATGTGGATGCCCGGCTTGATGTTCTTGGAGGAGGCGTCATAGAACTTGGTGTAGTCGTCCTTGTTCTCGGTGATCTCGAAGAACATCTCGATGCATTTCTTCACCAGGTTCTTACGGATCACCTTGAGGATCTTGTTCTGCTGCAGGGTCTCTCGGGAGATGTTGAGCGGGAGGTGATAGAATCACCGGATCAACTAGGAGTATATCAAGTGGGTTGCACTGTGAATCACATACCTCGAACCCCTGTACGCGCCCCTGGTTCTCATTGATGTTCGGCACTAGGTAGTGACGCGTAGTGCAGACACGGACGACGGCGGCGAGGTCGTGTGGTGGCGTCGGTGGAGCGTCCCGTCGCTTCAGGGGCCCCCACTCCTCGTGTCCTGAGCCTGGAAGCTATTGTGGCGGCGCCGAACCTCATGTCCTGAGCCCGTGGCCCCCACTCCTCTTATAGTGATGTGCGACATGGGCCCACCAGCCTTCTAATGGGCTGGGCATCCCCAATCCGGACACGAGTCAAGGGCCCAATGGGCCGATTAATCTAACATTCTCCCCCTTGATCTCACCATATACTTTTTTAACTTTTTTTCTCATTCCATTACAAATCAGTGTATAGAGCATGTTTTATCATCACGGTCAATCTCGATTCTGTCAATCCCCGATAGACTCAACAGCTACAATACACATCTATGTACTGAAACAAATTCTTTAGTCTTGGGCCCGTTTATTGTCCGAAATCTTAAACTACTCCCTCCGTCCTGAAATATAAGGCATTCAACGGTTCAAAATTTGTCCTCAAATATAAGGCATCATAGAAGTTTTTGGTAAGTAGCCCATCAACTCAATTAAAGACTTGTCAAATATTGCACTTGTTAACTAAAAACTTACCTTTAATTATCATCGGTTAAGGGCATATGTGACATTTTCCCAACTCTTTAATCTGTCCTAAAAATTCTAGAATGCCTTATATTTCAGGACAGAGGGAGTATGCCATAAACCCATGTTGCACATGTGTACTCTAAGCGCACTGGGGGATATACTTTCGTAAGAGGATCCTCAAGCACGTGCTTGTCTCTTATATACGCAATATATTTAATATGACTTCGTACTTACTCCTTTACAACATATAACTTTGTGTCAATGTGTTTGGCAGCACACTTGACTTGTTGTCATAGGAGTGAACTACTTCAATGGTTATTGCTGTTGACAACCATTATCAACTTCGGCATGAGTTCCATTAACTATTTTGCCCTGTCCCTCGGCCTCGTATCATGCTATACCACATCTTTGCATCACATTGATGACAATTTTGTTAAACCCTTTTCGAGCATTTCCACACAAAAAACTTCAAGTGTGAAATTTAGCGACAATTGTGGATTTCGCTACGCATTTCACAAAATATCTTTGTACTCACAAACTTTTGAGAGCACTTAATCTTTTCAACTTAGCATGAGGCTGATACACTTAATTCCATTCCAGTGATCTATAACTGGATTGGACATTGCCAAAACAACTCGGATATATGAACTATGTCAAGGTAAGCTCTATCTTTTTCATTTCATTTGGCTTCCAATAGCTGAAGCATATGGTACCATATTCTTTTAATCCATTCCATATTGATTCTTGGAACATAAAATTTCCCAAAACCATCACCCTTGACAATGAGAACAGGCGAAGATTTACTCGCATGCATACTATATTTCTTTGCGACTTTTCTAAGTATGCCTCTTGCGATAGTCCTAATACCCCTTTTTTTATCTCAGTGAATCTCGATTCTTATAATTGAGAGATATTCATCGAGCATTTTCTTTTGAACTTTGAGGACAAGAACCTCTTCTCCTTTTAAAATAGATTGACATTACTGCTACCACACAAGATGTCAATCACATGTGCACGATTAGGAAATGAATTCCCATTCTATAACATTGTTCAAATGTTGTCCTCTTATTCACTTTTAAAACCCAAACCAAATCCTTTATCTTTAAATATTATCATTCGTAAATGATTTCTTTAAGCAGCATTCCTTTTCTTCTTTTAATTACATGATAAAAAATTCTTAGGTTGTGCCATGAAATACTTTCATCTGATGTAACTCAGATCATGATGTGGCACAAAATTCATTGTAGTCCTTTCATTCTCTTTGCACAAAACACTTTTGATTTAAGATGCGCTTTGTGTGTTCACATATTCTCTTTGGAGTCACGTCACGACTTGTAGACCCATTACAGCTTACTGTTTTGGCTCCATTGAGAATCACTTACGAGTCCCAAGTTTCCACGGGATTCATCAGTTCCACTTTCAATAAACAAGCGCTTCTTTTAACACATGAGATGGACTAAATCTCAATGCGAACTTTTCTATATTACAAACTTTGTAACCATCATACTTTTGACTCTTTGAGACCTACTAGAGGGTCAATGGCACATTGTGTGCCTCAAATTTTGGTACATCTACCATATGGGGCAGCATCAACTCTCCCCATGCACAACAATGAGTTTCAATGGTTACTGAAGGACAGGTACCATGTCATCTACCACATTATTGCCACGAGTGTTTAGAGAAATAGCTATCGAATCATCAGAGTGGGCATATATACCCACTTCTCATCAAATCATCAGAGTGGGCATATATACCCACTTCTCCTCGAAGTCAATTTCTCGAGCCACCATGCTCCCCCTGATTGCTCTCGTATTCCAAAAAGACAATGTGTCTCGTTAAAAATAAAAGAACCTTTTCTTTTATCTAAATTGCCAATAAAATGGCTCCCCAGATCAGCCTTTTCTTTCATCCGGATGGCCAACTAAATGGCTCCCCCAGATCTTTCCATCTATTATAAATAATAGAGTACCTTTAAACTTTCTCATTTTGGGTTTGTTCTTTCACCATTTTAGTCACATCGCTATCATCCGATCGAACTTATAAATGTCTAGGATTTTAGCTATTCCTTTTCTTTAGGGGTATCCACATATATGACTGTCATACTCCCCCAAATAATCACATTTATCATCTATAGATCACACTCTAAATGCATGCAATGCATTACTTTCGTGAAGTACATGGGATTTTCACCTTTCTCACCTTTCTCCCCCTCGAAATGTGGCATGAACTTTCTTGCCACAATTTCGAAACCATTCAGAACTATTATCAGTGAGGAAACTTTGAGAACACTTTCAGTTACTTTTTTTGTCTGCATGATTATATCATACAAGGTTGTTACATAACTCATATATGGGAGTACATCATTCCTCATTTCACTTTAAGAACTCAACAGGGTCCTTTATTTCCATGCTTTTGAAACTCAAGCAACTCAAGCTTGTATATTATTCTTTATCTTTAGGTTCGCATATTTGTTTCGATTCTCTTTAAACTCGTAGAGTGCTTAGTGACTATAACACAATGGAAATGCTCAATCAATACCAAAGTAGTAAAAGAGCAACTCCAAGAAAACTATTTCCCAGTTTGGAATACACAATAAGCACATGGGTCATTATACCTTTCTCCCGCCATGCAGGATGAGTCCTTTGACAAAACTTTTCCCGCCATATAGGATTGTCTAACATAAGTATTATGTCAACTTTAGCCAATCATGCGGTTATTTTCTTAGAGCCTTTCCCGCCATGCGGGTATTATTATGAACTTTTCTCGTCATGCGAGAGTATCACAAATTTTTCTCTCCATCCAGGTAATAACCTGGAAGGAACATGCATGCCGAGATTGGCTTGCATTCAAGCATCAAATTCATAATTCAAAAATAAATCTGAATAAACTGTAACACACATGCTTAATCCAACATTAGTCAAATTAAATGCTTAATCCAACATTAGTCAAATTAAACATGCATATGAATTATTGCAACTTTTACCATGATGACTGAACTGGAAATAAATTCAACTTCATAGAGAGTACATGATTTCTCAAGACTCTCAATGATCTATCATATTTCTAGGATTAATATCTGAGAATCTTTACTTTTGAAACCATTCTTTTAAAAAAGAACATAGTCCCTCATATTATTGCACTCTTTCTTTGTCATTTCCTGAGTCACAAGTGCTCAGCTTACTTTTAATACTTTCATGAATGAAAGCAGAAGGATCTTTTCTCTGAGAAAATATTCTAAAATAATCCAAACTTTAAACTTATGAAACTTAAAAAAACTTTATGTTCTATTCCATATCACTGCTGGGCAGGAAATAGAATAAAACATTATTCATATATATTAATTGCAAATCATCATCGACTGAATTAGAATTAATCCATCATATCATAATATTGCCATCATCAACATTGGTCAGAATGGCAACACCATGAACTTTATATTTAGAATTAATACTTATCAAAAGTATTTCTAAAATATCCTCTCTGTCCATAATTGAGTAGAGACATAAACTTTGTACAAAAAATTTGCAATAAAAAACAATGCAACTTTATCTTCAACTTTATACAGCGGAAGATGACTTTAGCTTTAACGTGAATATAACCCACAGGGAAACTTTTCAAAACTATTCTTTCAATTAAATCTTCTCATTGGTTCCAATTTAATTGAGATATAAGTATCACTGTACAGGAGAAACAAGAAATAAAAACTACATTTCTTGTTCTTTATTCTCTGATAATTGATCACTTTGATGCAAATTCATCAGAAACTTTAACTTTAAACATAAGACACACATAATTATAATATTGTTATCATCAATGTTGGTCAAAAAATAAAAAATACCATAATTAACTTTAAATAAATATGTTTCTACTCCACTAATTAAATTTTCCCGTTAGTTCCAATTTAATTAGAGAGTGAAGCTTTTCACTTTGCAGCGAAAAACTTTTCTTTCTTTTCAGAAGCAATCACACTTCTAAAACATTTTTTATTAACTCTCTAAACAATTTATCCCGTTGGTTCAAAATTGAATAGATGTTAAAACTTGACAAACTTTTCACAACTTTGACAAACTTGCCAAAACTCTGCCTTGAATTAATATGTCATCAGAATAATCTTTCCTTTTTCATTGTTTTCTCTACTCAACTTTTCCCTTTAATTTAATCTCCACATTAAACTAAAAGGAGCAACATTTTAAACTTTTTTAGTGGAAAACATGAATAAAATTCATGAAAAACATACTATTCAGAAGCATTTCTGTTACAATTCAATCTCTACACAAATATCTCGTTGGTTCAATTTGAGTAGAAATCAAAACTATACAAAATTCATTCAGAATTTCATACAAAAGGGCTTCTGAAATTCGTTAAAACAATTAATAAATTTACTGTTCACGTCTTTTCATTCGGCCCGTGGGAGAAAGCAGCCCACGACCATCGTCTCACGTCCGCCTGGGCCTAAGGCCCAGCAGCCAACTGCCAGGCCGCCGAAGCGGCTCGCGCTCTCTGCCCGCCTGGCCGAATGAAGCCCATCTGACCGTCGGCGCCGGCAAGCGACTGTAGCCGTTCGATCAGATCGATGGCTCTCCTTTCATTTTGGTGGAACAAAACTGCCGGCGTGACCCTGTAACCCTAGCCCTTTCACTTTCTCCCCTGCATCTCTCACAGCACACAGGCAGCGGCGGGCGGAGCGCCCGTCCCGGCGTCCGTCGGCGACGGCGAGAAGTAGTGCCGTCCGTCGCGCGGCCATGGCCTGCCTCCCCTTCTCCACTTTCTTTTCTCTGCTCTCTCCCCTCCATCCTCTAACCCTAGACTTGCATCGGCAAGAACCAGAAAGAGATCGGTGGTGGAGGGTGGTGGCCGGCGCCGCCGGCGGCCCCCTTGCCGGCGCGTGCGTTCACTCGAGGGTGAGCGTGCGCTGTCGACTGGCTCAGAGACGGTGCCGCGGCCCTGTCCCTCACGTCGTCCATGCGGCAGAGGCTCGATGAGCGCACGGCTTGCCATGTCCAAAACCCGCAGCATGCACCAATGTGACCCCGGGGTAGTGATGACGGTAGGTGAGGCCTTCGAAGGCCTCTCCCTTTTCTCCATCCTTTTTGTTCATTTCTCTCATGTAGATCTAGGGTTAGGGTTTCAATTTTGCACTGTAAAAACGATTCGAGATCGATTCCTTTGGTCATTTCCCAAACAAGATCTACTACCTAGCACGGCTCTGGTACCATTGATATAATCACCAGATCGACTAGGAGTAGATCAAGTGGGTTGCACTGTGAATGACGTACCTCAAAGCCCTGTGCGCACCTCTGGTTCTATCGGTGATGTTCTGCACTAGGCAGCGATGCGCAGTGCAGACATGGACGGCGGTGGCGAGGTCCTGTGGTGGCGTCGGTGGAGCATCCCGCTGCTTTAGTGTCACACCTGTTTTTCCAAAGAAAACCAAGTGCAAACCTATATGCATGCCAGGATCAAGTTTCATGCATATAGCTGACATAAGTAAATAACAGAAACAATATCATGTAAGAAAAAAAGAGATTATCAGAGATTTACGCTTAATCTTGGAAACGAAGGCACCAAACTTCACAAGCAGTCGACTGGGGGTTGCATACGCCTCGAACCAGCAACATCTTCACAAGACTTCAGAGTAGCTTTCTCCTTCTGAGCAACATTGTTTATAGCAAGGGTGAGCACTTGTCGTACTCAGCAAGTGTGGAGGAAGAATGAATGCAAAGGCTTTATAGTAGACTAGGCTTTAAGCATTTAGCATTTTAGTTGATCAAGTTTTATTAGCACCTGATTACTAATAAAAGTATAAGTTTATACCAACCCACAAATTAAGCATAAAGATAAGAGAAACGCCATAAGCATATGGCTAACATAACCATAACACATATCACAATTTAAGTCCATCTTCAAGTTTAGTTATCATGTGAGGGTCCAGGCCACTCTTGACTGTGAGCATGGCTAATCGATTAGTTTTACACTCTGCAGAGGTTGTACACTTTCACCACAAGCAACGTAAAAGCTCCGAAGAACTTTGAACCCAACCATGCGATGCCGGACAAGCACCATACCACACTACCGAGATGTGGCTGCATAGGGACGCTACAAGGCCTTTACAAAGGTTCTCCAACAAGTTGTGACTGTTGACGGTGTATTTTGGTGCACCTAGCATGTTCATTACACTTTGGTTTGGATTTGATTATGGAACTAACCCGCCACTAGGCACACTAATCATATAACAAGTTCATCTTTGTGCATGCATTTGGAAGTGTTGTGTTTATGTAGGAAAACATGGACATAAAGGACGGATTCGCAACAAGTTCAAAGGAGTATTTACGGAGTCTTGTTCGTGTTCATGAGCTTGATGAAATCACTTCCAATGGTGGTGAGGACCGAAGTGCTACGAGGAACACCCCCGGGGATTGAAGCGTAAAAGATCGAACTTGATGCGAAGAGAACCTTCATCTTGGACGCGAGGATAACAGCGTCAAAATCATGCAAGTGGAGGGGGCAAAGTACATAAGTGCACGAGGACCCACTGAGCAAAAGGGGCGACCGAACCGGGCCGGGTGGGCTCGGGCCGGCCGGCCCGAGCCGGCCGGCCCGGCTCGGTTCCGGCACCGGTTCGGTCCCGTTTTCCTTGCCCTCGAAGGATCTTCGACCCTAAAAGCCCCGAGGCGCCGCCAACACCAAAAGGAGGAGTCATTCGCACCAGAAGGCCATCCACAAGCTAGAGAGAGAGGAGGAGGATCTCCGGCGGGAGATCAACCACCTCGAAGGAAGCACCCTCTCGTGGAGAAGAAGGAAGACACCGGCGGAAGGGAAACCATGATCAACGGTGCCATGATCAGCACCTTAATGGGGTAATCTTCTCATTCGTCCATGGGTTGTAATCGATATTGAGATGTAATCGCACTTTGTCGGATTATCTATCTATTATCTTGTGTTGAATATACTTTAATGCTTAAGGTTAGCTACCATGCCGTAAAGGGAGTACGAGCTCCAATGCTTCCTTGGATCCATTCAATACGCCGTGTCCATCAAAGGTCTAGTCATGAATACCTTCGCGTAGTGACAGTACGAGAGGAGGGAAAGGGCGAAACCGTGGTCACAACCTCGATAGATTAGATTGGTTTTCATGTCTTTAAGCGATTGCATGCTCTAGTATCGTAGACCCGTGGGCGAGTGTCTTCTACCTTGATCGTTTATCATACTCTCTAGTGTAGTTTAGTTTTTTTCTAGTATAATAGTAGTTACGGTTTTAGTAGCTAGTGTGTCGTTGTTGATCGAACGCTTGTAATCCCCTTGCTCCGCGGATTGACAAGAACCTTGGGAATCCCGTGGTGAAAAAGGTGTGGGGTCCGTACGCTTGCGGATCGTAGAGGGATACGTCTTTTATCCGTCAACAAGCCCCTTTTTCTGGCGCCGTTGCCGGGGAGCAAGTTAGTTTACATCGTTTGATTTGCATCTAACTTAGTTTTATATTTAGTTTATCTTTTATTTGCTATATCTAACATATATTATCTAGAAAAACACTTGTTTCGTTTTTGTTTTTGTTTTTGTCTTATTGTCTAGATGGAGGTCGTTAATCAACCCGTGGAAGGACCGGAGAAATCATTAAGGGATTACGCTAGCCCTCGATGTGAAGACATAAAAGTACAAGAGTCGGATTCGAAGCTCGAAGCGACCAAGTATGAAATTAAATCCAAGATCATCAAGATGGTGGCGGAAAACCCATTTGAAGGGATGGTTACGGAGAACCCATATAGACACATAAGGGATTTCACGACAATATGCAACACGGTGCGTCAAGAAGGAGTTCCCGATGAATGGTTCAAATGGAATCTCTTCCCCTACTCACTTGCCGGCAAAGCAAAGACATGGTATTTGGTTGCATCCTTTGAAGTTGAAGGCAATTGGAACAAGTTGACAAAGAAGTTTTGCGAGAAGTTCTTTCCAATTAGCAAGGTTCAACAACTAAGGAGGCAAGTGATCACTTTCATGCAAAGAGAAGAGGAAGTGATAGACCAAGCCTGGGATAGGTTTAATGGATTGATCGAACAAGGACCAAAACTCGGCTTCACCGGTGACGTACTCTTGCATACATTTTTCTTTTCCCTAACCCCTAGTTGCATGCAACACGTCGAAATGTGTGCAGGTGGGGATCTCATGGAGAAAACACTCACGGAAGCCGCCCAACTTCTACAAAAAGTTAGTAAAGCGGCTGCCATGCGAAGAGATTGGGAAACAAGACTTGCGGAAGAGCCGGAATACAATTCAAGGAAGAAGAAGCTTGCTGATTTTTCTAAAGAGGCAACCCGGAAGTCACAAAAGAGGAGTCAATCATGGAAAAGCTTGAACAAGAACACATTAAGTCAAGAACTACACCAAACGTCGACTTCGCCACACCAAATGAGACGAACAAGAGAAGCATGTCAAGCGCGAAGCCACTAAGGGAGTTCGAACCAATGGATTGGGTTCCTATCGATTATGGAGAAGTATTCGACAAGAGAAGACCGTTCCCTAATCAAAAGGGAATGGCAAGAGCATTGGAAGTGGATTTCTCACCGGAGAAGAAAGCTGAAAATTCGTACGACCTCGAAACCACCGGTGAGATTTTTGAAAAGCTCTTTGGAGATGACGTGGTGGATCCGGAACATATTGCCGAGGTGAAGAGAATCATGGGGATCAAGCCCGAAGCATCACCATACGCTCGCCTCGCTGAAATTTACTTGATAGGATCCGAAGAAGAAGAGAAGATGACACCACACTTGAGTTGCGAGATCAACGGAGTTCAATGCAAAGCTTTATGCGACATCGGAGCCCAAGTAAGTGTTCTATCTTCTAAAATTTATGATAAAGTTCAAGACCACAACCTAGACTTAGCTCCAACATCAACGAAATTAATTATGGGAGATGGTAGAACTATCAAACCTCTAGGTATTGCTTGCAACATGAAAGTAAAAATCTCTAGAAACTATATACCAACCGATTTCTTTGTTATTGATGCTTACCATAGTAGTCATGATCACATAATCTTAGGTAGGCCTTTTCTTAAGTTGGTTGATGCCGTGTTAGATGCGGAGAAGGCAAAGTAACAATGAACCTTAATGGAACAAAGTACACATATAACTTTCTTCGTGCTTCTAAACACCTTACACCTTTTCCTCCCGAAGATGAAGAAGTAGAGGAGATAGATAGTCTTTGTTTTGTTGAAACCCTTAGAGACCCGCTGCAAAGAGCGATGTAAAATCAAATTAGTAATCAACAAGATGAAGAACTAGAGGAAGCAACAAAAGGCTTAGAGCCGCATGATGGTAGTGTGGAGGAAGAGAAATTTGAAGACATAGGAGAAATCAAACCCGAGGAGCCACAAGTGCCCGAGGTAGACCTTAAACCTTTGCCCAAGGGATTAAAATATGAATTTTTGGGCCCGGACAAAACTTATCCGGTCATTGTGAGCGACGAGTTGAGTCCCGAAGAAAATGAAGCGTTGCTGATTTTATTAAAAAAAACATAGGAAGGTGATTGGATACTCGATTAATGATCTCAAAGGTATTAGCCCGACCTTTTGCACTCATCGTATACCAATGGAAGACCAATGTAAGCCCGTAGTGGACCACCAAAGAAGGCTAACCCATGCCATCCGAGAGGTAGTAAAGAAAGAGGTTATCAAGTTACTTGATGCCGGAATCATCTACCCGGTTCCGCATAGCCGTGGGTGAGCCGGTACATTGTGTACCGAAGAAAGGAGGTTTAACCGTGGTGAAGAATGAGAAGAACGAGTTGATACCGCAAAGAACCGTGACCGGGTGGCGGATGTGTATCGATTATCGTAAGCTTAACAAAGCGACGAAGAAAGATCACTTCCCCTACCGTTCATTGACGAGATGCTCGAGAGGTTAGCAAACCACGCTTATTTTTGCTTTGTCGATGGATACTCGGGGTTCATGCAAATTCCCATTCACCCGGAAGATCAACACAAGACAACGTTTACGTGTCCTTACGGAACGTTTGCATATAGGAGGATGCCCTTCGGCCTATGCAACGCTCCGGCCTCTTTTCAACGTTGCATGATGGTCGTATTTTCGGAATTCATCGAAGAAATTGTTGAAGTGTTTATGGATGATTTTTCCGTTTACGGGAAGACGTTCATGGATTTATTGGCAAACTTAGAAAAGGTCCTTACAAGGTGTGCGGATGTAGATTTGGTATTAAATTGGGAAAAGTGCCACTTCATGGTTAAGCAAGGCATAGTGCTCGGACACGTTATATCCGAGAGAGGAATTGAAGTGGACAAGGCTAAGGTAGAGACGGTTGAGCAACTCCCACCTCCTACGGATGTTAAGTCCTTAAGGAGCTTTCTAGGCCATGCCGGATTCTATAGAAGATTTATAAAGGACTTCTCAAAGATCACCAAGCCTTTAACGCATCTTCTTCAAAAGGATGTGGCTTTCGACTTTGATGAGAAGTGCCTAGCGGCATTCCGGACCATGAAAATGCGTTGGTGCGTGCTCCCATCATCCAACCTCCGGATTGGAGCCAACCTTTCGAGATCATGTGTGACGCAAGTGACTACGCCTTAGGCGCGGTCTTGGGGCAAAGAAAGGAAGGCCGAGTTCACGCCGTTTACTATGCTAGCAAAACTCTTAGTGGGGCACAATTAAATTATGCCACTACGGAAAAGGAGTTGCTAGCGGTGGTATTCGCTTTCGAAAAATTCAGATCTTACATCGTGAACTCGAAGGTCATTGTTTACACCGATCACGCAGCCATCAAGTATCTCTTGGCTAAGAAGGAAGCTAAACCACGTTTGATTCGTTGGATCCTTCTTCTCCAAGAGTTTGATGTTGAAATTCGTGATAAAAAAGCGGGTGGAAAATGGTGGCCGATCATTTGTCTAGGATGAATCGTGGACAAGATGATAAAGAGCCCATAGAAGATAAGATGAGAGATGACCACCTCTATAGAGTGCTTGATAAAGATACTTGGATGATCGACATCATTCGAGCAATTCGAAAGATGCCCCTCGATCATTTAGATAAAAACACTCAAAGGAAGATAATCTCCGAAAGTAAGAAATATTTTTGGGATGCACCATACCTCTTCAAACTTGGCAATGATGGAGTAATGAGAAGATGTGTGCCAAGAGAAGAGAGGATTGAGATTTTGAGAAAGTGCCACTCGGCGGAGTACGGTGGACACTGTAGCCATTTTCGAACCGAAGCAAAAGTATGGTCGAGCGGATTCTATTGGCTGGAGATGCATGAAGATACTAAAAGATATGTTGCATCATGCCCCGAATGCCAAAGAACCGGAAACACCTCTCAAAGAAATTCTATGCCTTTGAAATACAACTTGCAAATCAACATATTCGATGTATGGGGCATAGACTTCATGGGGCCTTTCAAAAACTCATTTGGATTCGAGTACATCCTTGTTATGGTTGATTATGTATCCAAGTGGGTGGAGGCAATACCATGTCGTAAAGCTTCCACGGAAGAGTCCATTACTATGATCAAGAACGTGATTTTTCCCGTTTCGGTACACCGAGAATCTTGATAAGTGATGGAGGAACTCATTTCACCGGGAAGAACTTCAAAAAGTGCGTGTCCAAGTTGTGAATTGAGCATAGGGTCTCCACGGCCTATCACCCACAAACCAACAGACAAGCGGAGATGTCAAATAGGCAATTAAAAAGCATACTCAACAAGACCATAGAGAAGGGAGGCAAGGACTGGTCAAAGAAATTAGACAGAGCTTTATGGTCTTATCGAACGGCGTTTAAAACACCGATAGGTATGACCCCTTATCAATTCGTCTATGGAAAAGCTTGCCACCTTCCGGTTGAGTTGGAACATAAAGCCTATTGGGCAATTAAAGAGATGAACCTTGATCTCGATGCCGCAGTGGTGAAACGAAGAATCCAAATAAGCAAGCTAGAGGAGTTGAGGTTGAAAGCATATGAAAACGCAAGCATATACAAGGAGAGAATCAAAAGGTGGTATGATAAAAGATTAAAGAAAAAAAGAATTTAAAGAAGGAGATAAGGTCCTCCTCTATAATTCGAGGTTTAAAACCTTCGGAAAGGGGAAATTGCAAAGCAAGTGGGATGGACCTTATGTTATGCATTTGGTGTTCTCCAACGGAGCGGTAACCATTATGGATATAAACAGTGATCAATTTGTGGTGAATGGACAGCGGCTTAAGGTTTACTACGAACCCGATGTCGTGCCCCTTCACCATGTTGACGTCTTCACCATGGAGGAAGAGCCCGAACGTCTCGCCTAGGACGAAAAACAAGGCATGAATTTATGTAAATAATTTTTCTTTTAGTTTTCTGGAGTTTTTCGCGAAGATTTACTGGGCCAACTTTTTCCCATGGGCTAAGGAAGAAAAAATAGGGCGGTGTGCAAAAACCGGACCGGCCCGCCCCCGAGGCGGGGTGGGCCGGCCGGCCCGGGCGGACCGGCCCGGAGGGGCCCGACGTCCGATGACGCCGAATTTCGCCCAAATTGCTCCTTTTTGACTTCCTTGTTTGGTCGAAAATTTTAAGGGAAGTGTAAAAAAGGAAAATAAGGTTCCCAGGGCTTTTCTCTCAGGACTATTTATTTGGCCGAATTGGGAGCTCGAGGATCAAACCTTTCAAGCAATATTTTGCACCCTTGTAGCAGCCATTGTGCCCCCAAGAATCTTAGAGTTGAAGCTAGAAGCCAAGAAGCCATCGTTGGAGGAGGTGATGCGATGCGAGCTCAAGCTACCCGTCAAGAGGATCGCACGCATCCATTGCGGAGGACGTGTCCCGACCGGAGCTCTTGCATCTCGCAACCCCGTCGAAGGAGAGAAGGTCCCTACACCCGTCCGAAGGTCGGCACGCATCCAAGGCATCAAGCGCAAAGACTACAAGGAGGTGTCGCCAGAGCCTAAGGATTATGGGGATAGCGACTACTCCGACGATCGTAGCCCGAGCTCGTGGGCGGCCGCCGGAAGAGATGATGATGATTGGGATGAGCAGCCCAAGGAAAGGACTCCCGAAGGCCCCAACGGCGACGGCACCGATGGCAACGAAGGCGACGACAATGGAGGTGGCAACGACGGTGGTGACGATGGTGGAGATTATGGCGACGACGACCCCTTCGGATTGCATCCGATGTGTTGTCGAGCTTGCCGTCAATCCATCGCGGATCTCTACACGTCGGCCGACGAATGTCTCCAAGCCATGGAAGCGATGAAGCAGCGTATGGAGGACTTGGAGCGCGTAGTCGAAGACGACTACAAGTTCCTAAACCGTAACGTGCACAAACTTTTCGGCATGGTTGGAAACATGAGAGGCAAGTGGTGCAATACTTGCTTGAAGTACCACTAGATCTAGTTTTCCCCTTAGGATTTTTGTAAGATACGACGAGGACGTCGTATGTTTTAAGCGTGGGGGAGAGCTAGCTCGCTAGCCTTAGCTTTTGAACTTCAAGTTTAGGTTCGGTTTAATCTTCGTGTGAGAGTCTTAGTGTTTTTAATGAGTCTTTAGTTTTTGAGTGTGTTTTAAAATTTTTGCAAGTGTCTTAAATTAGTGTTGAGTCAAGAAAATCAAATAAAAATAGTCTTTATATATTTTTGTGTTTTATGTATTGCTTATCTTTATTTACTTGTTTGTTTAATCTTCGATTCTTGATATATGAACACAAGTATGTTGTTTGAAAAACGTTTACCGTGGTGCTTAGTGGAATTGCTATTACTTAAAGTACCCATACCGCACTTTGATCTTGAGCTTCACATGTTAGTTGTGCTATGTTCGATGCTAAAAGTTGGAGGATTTCAGTTCTGAAAATTATCTTAAAACCCTTGTAATAAAGGTTAGCAAAACCTCTTTTTCCAAGTTGAGGGTAAGAAAAAAATTCCTATCCAAAGCCAAGTTTATTTTTTCGCTCCACCATAAGTGTGATTAGCACGATGAGTTAGGCTAGGACCCTTCTCTCTTGGTGAGTTTTAATTTCGAGCAATGATCATGTTCTTGTGCTTATCTTTTGTTGCTAGCCTCGTCATATATTCGGTTACGTGACCTTCACAATGAAAGTCACGTTCGTCGCCGAATTCCATACCCAACCCTATAGATCTCTTTTGTACATCGTATTCCTTGAACACAACCTATTGTCAAAGTTTCGTCTCATCTCTAGCATGATTTATTCAAAATTTCAGATTGTATGCATGTGAGGAAAGAGAGAATTGAAAGCTTTGAAAAGTTGTCAAGAGAGAGAAAAATAAAGAGAAAAAGTATGTGTATGGAAAAGAAAGAAGAAAAAGAAGAAAAAGAAAAAGATGAGGTAGCAATAAAGATATGAGAGGGATGGATCAAGTGAAAGAAAAGAAAAATAATAAAGTGTAAGGAAGGATGTCACGTTGTTAAGAGACGAAACTTTTACTCTATTTCCAACCATGTGCAATCTGACAACGAGGACATCATTGGTGCCTTGTAGTCACAATTTTCTTTTGCCCTTGCACATGTCCACCATTCTAAATCTTCTCATCCTTGATATCCCTACATATGGTTAATTATCATGATCATTGGATTTGAAAGGTAGACAACCATTAGAGAAAGTTCTTAGTTTGACAATACTTGTGTTGATTGCGCTAGCCCTACCTATAACTCCACTTTACATGATATATGAAAGATTAATGGGAGGTGAGAGTTTTATAAAACTTGGTTAGGATAGCCACTTCATATGATTGATTTGAGAGAGCTTGGAGAAAGGTTTTTGTCTAATACTTGTTGCAGGAATTTTTGTTTTGAAAATCATAAAAACCCTCCGATGGAAGCAAAGAAGTAAGCATGGCTGAAATTGAAGACTTCGAGTGAAGAGTTTGAGTTGTGGGGTAAAACTTGATGTGGTAAAAATTCTAAACGCCCATGTTTATGTTTGATTATCATTACTTTGTGTTTACGTATTAAAGATGAAGGGATTGACTAACTTGTGAAAAAGGATAAGCGGTATATGATTACAACACCTTGGACGAAGTTCTTTTACGAGTACTTGCTCGAGGACGAGCAAGAGCTAAGCGTGGGGGAGATGTTGACGGTGTATTTTGGTGCACCTAGCATGTTCATTACACTTTGGTTTGGATTTGATTATGGAACTAACCTCGCCACTAGGCACACTAATCATATAACAAGTTCATCTTTGTGCATGCATTTGGAAGTGTTGTGTTTATGTAGGAAAACATGGACATAAAGGACGGATCCGCAACAAGTTCAAAGGAGTATTTACGGAGTCTTGTTCGTGTTCATGAGCTTGATGAAATCACTTCCAATGGTGGTGAGGACCGAAGTGCTACGAGGAACACCCCCGGGGATTGAAGCGTAAAAGATCGAACTTCATGCGAAGAGAACCTTCATCTTGGACGGGAGGATAACAGCGTCAAAATCATGCAAGTGGAGGGGGCAAAGTACATAAGTGCACGAGGACCCACGGAGCAAAAGGGGCGACCGAACCGGGCCGGGTGGGCTGGGCCGGCCGGCCCAGCCCAGTCCCGGCACCGGTTCGGTCCCGTTTTCCTTGCCCTCGAAGGATCTTCAACCCTAAAAGCCCCGAGGCGCCGCCAACACCAAAAGGAGTCATTCGCACCGAAGGCCATCCACAAGCTAGAGAGAGAGGAGGAGGATCTCCGGCGGGAGATCAACCACCTCGAAGGAAGCACCCTCTCGTGGAGAAGAAGGAAGACACCGGCGGAAGGGAAACCATGATCAACGGTGCCATGATCAGCACCTTGATGGGGTAATCTTCTCATTCGTCCATGGGTTGTAATCGATATTGAGATGTAATCGCACTTTGTCGGATTATCTATCTATTATCTTGTGTTGAATATACTTTAATGCTTAAGGTTAGCTACCATGCCGTAAAGGGAGTACGAGCTCCAATGCTTCCTTGGATCCATTCAATAAGCCGTGTCCATCAAAGGTCTAGTCATGAATACCTTCGCGTAGTGACAGTATGAGAGGAGGGAAAGGGCGAAACCGTGGTCACAACCCCGATAGATTAGATTGGTTTTCATGTCTTTAAGCGATTGCATGCTCTAGTATCGTAGACCCGTGGGCGAGTGTCTTCTACCTTGATCGTTTATCATTCTCTCTAGTGTAGTTTAGTTGTTTTCTAGTATAATATTAGTTAGGGTTTTAGTAGCTAGTGTGTCGTTGTTGATCGAACGCTTGTAATCCCCTTGCTCCGCGGATTGACAAGAACCTTGGGAATCCCGTGGTGAAAAAGGTGTGGGGTCCGTACGCTTGCGGATCGTAGAGGGATACGTCTTTTATCTGTCAACAGTGACCCACAAGGTCTGGATCAGTTAGCAAGGTATAAAGTCCCCTAGAAGGTCGATACCCCACCATAGAATAAAGAACTCACCCAACCCCCTGCTAGAGCGAGTCCATTCCCCGCAGTACCGCCGATCCCTTGTCCTTATCAGGTAAGATCACCCCAAGCTAAAGTTCCTAATTACTTGGCCAAGACCCGTGCCCGTTTAGTTCTTGTGGTCGTACTGTTTTCCTGGGTGGTTCTCCATGTTCCGATTAATGCACAGTGATCTTGTATTAAAATTATCATAAAGGAACATAGAGCATAAATAGATAACCATGTTGATTATTACCAAACCAGTTGAGCACACTAAGCAACATCTACCATCAGTATTAATTAAGCAACCGGTTTATTTGAAGAACGATAAAAAGAATACTAGTCATCCTTAGTAGGAACCCATCAAATTAATGCAAGGCATATGCAATAGTGATTAATAAAGTTAATAGGACAAAAGAACAAGGACACACTTGCCTTTAACCAAAGTGGTGATGTTGCTCAGAATCTTCACCTTCACACTCTTCCAAGCTCTCGAACCACGTTCATTCTACTTGCATCAATCATCGGGCACAAGCATACAAAGCAAACAAACAACCAACTAAAAACAACGCACCAATCAAAAGAGAAACTTTAAAAGAACGCACTAAAGGACAGGCTCGATTGGATGGATCACTAAAGAACACAAAGTGTGCTTGGAAGGGAAAGGCTTGGTTAACTTTGAAGAGATGGTCGCGGAAGATTGAGCAAGGACCAGAAAGATCGCACTGGGATAGAGCTTGATTCTATTGGTTACACAAACGCAAGAAGCGCTGATAACAGAAGTAAGCTCGAAACTTTCGTGAAATCATTATCAAACGACAAGAGATTACGCTTGGCATGTTTTAATTAAGAAATCATGTGAAAGACTATTTCAGAGAAATACTCTATGTTACCATTAAACCAGTTATTTTTATTAAAGAAATCATGATAAACCTAATCATATTTTATTTATAAAATTCGAGTAGAAGTTATGCCAAATTAACGATTGCTTTAGAAGGATAAAGCAAGTATAAGAGATCGAAGCGAGTAACTTTAAGTCACGCGTTCAACTAAACATATTTAACTTTATTATGAAAACCGATGTTTAACTCTAACATCTTTTATTTAGAAAAAACTAGTTATGAATAGGGATTAACCAATTACATCATGATTAAAGAAAACCGGATTAGAACCTAATCACTTTTTATTTATAAAAGCATTGGAATAGGAATTAGTCAAGATTAACATGCATCTTTAATGTTAAAACAAGTAATAGGTGACACACATGCTAACGTACAAGTTAAGGTGAAACGAACGAAAACGGTAGAAGCGAACTATAGTGCACACGCAAACCTTAGGCTAGGGTTTAAGAGAACTAGTCTACAAAGAGAACTCGGATGAACAACTGACACACTAACCAAAGGGTGAACTGATCTGACAGGTGAAGCAGATAACAAGGTAAACTCTAAAGAAAGGTAGCTACGATAGATCAAGTACAAGAACACAGCTGAATCAAAAGGAGACAACCAAACTGGGATGGAATAGACATCAACTAGCTAGATGCTGATAAACAAGATTCTAAGATAAACATGAAACAAGAGTGATAAGAATACTTGATAGGCAAATGAGCAGTGCAAACTACTCACACAGATAAAGCTACCAAGTTAAGTAGAAACTCTAAGGCTTGACTGGATGCACATGATTTAGCTTGGGCTAACACTAGAAAGGTTTAGAGCTTCTGATAAACTTGATCAAAGGAGATACTGAGATAAAGCTGACAGCGAACGTCCTACGAATTATTGAAGGACCGATACGGCGAACCGAGAGGGAGGGGGGGAGTGAATGGGAGCCGATAAAAATTCTTCTCGAAGGAGATCGAAACTCCAACAAGATGAACACGGCTTCCAACACACATCTCCGACTCACTACCAAGGTTGGTCAAGCCCACGTAGCCACTGGAGTGCCACTGGACCTAGGAACCAACACACCACCTTCCGACCCGAGAAACGGGCAAGGAAAAACCAAGCCTCGAGTCTACAGACCCACACCGGTCGACCGGTGAGCACCACCGGCCGACCGGTCCCCGCCGGTGAAACCGAGCAACTTTCACTAAGTGGCTCTACACCGGTCGACCGGTGAGACACACCGGTCGACCGATGGTAGCCTCGAAAGCCCCCAAGGCACCAAACAGCCAACCGACCACCAAACGGACCCAAACTCGAAACAAGCAGCAACACGGGACAACGGCGAACTCACCAAGACGTTCACCCGAGCAAAATCCCACAAGGGCTTGCACCGGTCGGACCGGTCAAGAGCACGGCCGACCGGTGTAGCACAGGCGCTCGGGATGAACAAAGACCCGCGGGTCAACTCCCCCAAATCCAAATCTCGATCTCCCGAATCGCTCCACGGACTTGAACAAGACTTTGGGGATATCAAGAACACCTCATGTGGAGTCCATAGCCAAGTTTAATCCCACAAAAAAACTCGTCCAAAAAGGAGGAATCGAAGAAATCCCGCCGAGAGCACTTCCAACCCAAGAACTCAAGAAACCCCAAAATCGAGCACCTTTACTCACGGATTTGGGAGGGGAATCACAGCCCAAAGAACCACGAAGGGTTCCCACAAATTTCCCCCATCAAATCCCCAAGAGAAAGGCCCCGAAAACACCCCAAAGAAATCACGAAGAGAGGGCTCCGAAAATCACCACCAAGAACAACCGGGGAAAACACATCCAAACCTTGAGGAACCACGCCGAATCATCTATACATGAAACAAAGGTTCGTACAAGGTCTAGCAAGCCGCCCGATCATCCATCCCTCTCTACAAGATCTCTCGAAGCTCTCTTGCTAGTCCTAGAGAAAACCTAAGGAAAATAGGTGGAAAATAGGAAAACTAATGAGCTAGGGTTCCAAGAGTTGGCTGCCATCCTCTCACCTCTTGGGTTATATGGAGGCAACCGAATGTCTAAAATGCCCTTCTCTACTAACTAGGGATACAAGCACCTCAAGGGCGGATTTGGAATTCTTGATGTCTTCACCATCGGACGGATGCCCGGCGGCCGCACCTCGCGTAGCCTCGACGCATGCCATGCGATCCCGACGCGTGTCCTCCGCTTCGAAGATTCCGGACCGCGTCATCGCACACACCGGTCGGACCGGTGCTCCTCACCGGTCGACCGGTCCCCACCGGCCGACCGGGCCGACCCACCGGTCGGGGACCGGTCCGGTGCTCGCCGCACCTCCGTCTTCGGTTCTCCGGTCTTGGCTTTGTGGATCAACCAAGGAACCCGGTGGTTTTCTCGGTGAACCACCGGAAACCCCGCGAACTCGGTGTAGCCTCCGCCAATCTCCACTCATGACTTGGCTCCCACGTAGTCCCGGCTCGACCTTGGTTTTGAGGCTCAACCAAGAAACCGTCCACGACTTCATCTTGCCGTTCATGCCACCATGCGGCCCGCACTTGACCCCCGCCGGCCACCGGTCCCTCGAACGAAGCCTACTTGTCTTCTCCACACCCGGAGGCCTCACCGGCAACGACCTTTCGCGCTTGTTCTTCACCCGCACCAACACGAGTCAAGCCGCAACCTCGCACCCGCAATACTTAGCCAAGAATCGGTCCACACAACGTTGTCAATCACTCATCACACAAGGAAGCGACCATCCACCGGTCCTCGAACCACACATGGTCCTCAATCTCCCCCTTGATGAGTGCATTGACAACACCCACACGAAAGTAACAAGAGAGAAAAGAAAAAGAAAAGAAACAAACAAAAAGAAACTCCAACAAGCGATCGAAAGCCAAACAAAGGCAAAGAGCAAGATCACTTGAAGAAAACAAGTCTCGGCCCCCTTAGGCAAGGGCAACGGCTCGACACATCCGAGACAAAGCAAAGCTCAAGCAAAGAGCACAAACCACCAAAACAAAGCTCGAAAACTCTCAAAGAGCTCCCCCTGCACACATGCAAACTCCCACTGAACCAATGCAACTCCCCCGGACGAATGCATGCACGAAACCACATGAAACAGACAGCCGCAAAGACTTTCATCCCACACCCGCCGACCGGTCATCACCACCGGTCGGACCGGTGCCTAACATATGTACGGGACCAAGCACTCACACCGGTCGGACCGGTGCTCTTCACCGGTCGGACCGGTGTACAACGAGAGCCCGAAATGGCTCGAAACCACCTGAAAACCTTCTAAACGCGTCCAACAAGCCATTTCAAGCTCAAACTTCTCCCCCTTGTTGGCAATGCAAGAATCAAGCCAAAAATGCACAACTTTCAACCTAGAGCTTCTCAAATAGACAAAATTCAACAAAGAAAGCTACACATGTCCAAGTGAGCAAGTTAGGTACTGTACGGCTTCGTATCGATCTCAACTACATGATCACCAAGTTTCACAACCATTGGACGAAGCTAAGATGGATTTTGGCAATTTTGCGAAAAACTTGCCTCTCATGAGCAAAGTCCTAAACATGATCAAAGCATATCAAAATGGAAAAGCCACACAAACTTCATGCTAGGACAGCTATTCTAACCATAAGACCATCACAAACACCCACAAGCACCTCATGTCATGTCAAAGCCACCGAGCCATGTGCCTACTTCTATGTATGAGACTTCTCATTGGTAGGCATCATGCAACGGTTTAGCACCCAAAGCAAATTAAATTCAGCACATATGACATGGGAGCACATTTTCCAAGCATTTTTCATTTCATTTTCAGATTTGTAAATGGTACATGAAATGTCTTTGCGACAAAAAGGAACTTATGCTCCTCCACAAGATAAATCAAGAGGGCTAAACATTCATGATGGCAAAAGAGCCTTTGGCCCCATATGATCAATAAACTAGCTATCCAACCACAAATTAAGCATAGCAAGGCCACACAAACATGTCAAGAGCATGTAAAGGCATTTACACATGAGAGAGCATACATGTGACATTTTTCAAAAGCATAGCTATCAACCATGGATTATTCATCAAGATCATCAAGAGCTAAGCCAAACTAACCGTAGCATACCAAACAAGCTCACAAAGACATATATCTCATTCCATGGTGAACAATGTATATGAGAGAAGCTTTTCCTAACCACCGCATATGATACAAAATGCATGCAATCTAAGATACAAGGATGCCTATACATAATGTTACATATGCCATGCCAAATGCAAGAAATGCACAAAGGAAAGCTATACATATGCTACAAACCGGCTCCTCGAGGGGAGGCAAAACGGGCTCGACACCACCGGCAACAGAGAACCCCCACACACCCAACTCAAGAAATTAAACACACACCAAGTTCCCCCCGCAAACGAGTGAAAGTTGCTTGATCTAGGGGTTTGGTGAAAATATCGGCTAGTTGGTCATGTGTGGGTACATGGATCAAGGCTATCTTTCCTTTCTCTACGTTGTCTCTCATAAAATGATACCTCACTTCTATGTGCTTGGTTTTGGAATGGAGCACCGGGTTCTTTGCAACGCTTATGGCACCGGTGCTATCACATTGAAGTGGGACATGGGTATACTCCTCACCAAAGTCACTCATGGTGTAGGTGATCCAAAGGAGCCGAGAGCAACAACTAGCAAGAGCAACATACTCGGCCTCGGTCGTGGATTGAGCAACACTCGACCGCTTGCGGGAAGACCAAGACACCAAAGAAGAACCCAAAACTCGGCAAGTCCCGAAGTGGACTTCCTATCCAACCGACACCCGGCAAAATCCGCGTCCGAAAAGCCATGAAGCGCCAAAGAAGAGGACGCGGAGTACCAAAGGCCGAAGTCGGGAGTGTGACGCAAGTACCCGAAAATTCGCTTCACCGCTTGCCGATGCGAAGTCCTCGGAGACGCTTGAAAACGAGCGCACGGACACACCGAGAACCGTATGTCCGGCCTCGTCGCCGTCAAGTAGAGGAGTGACCCGATCATGCTCCGGTACTCCTTCCGGTCCACGTGTTCACCTTCCTCATCCGCATCAAGAGCCGTAGTCGTACTCATCGGCGTCGTCATAGCCTTGGAGTCCTTTATCTTGAACTTCCTCACAATGTCCTTGGTGTACTTAGCCCGGTGCACAAATGTTCCTTCCTTTGATTGCTTGATTTGTAGCCCAAGGAAGAACCGCAACTCGCCCATCATGCTCATCTCAAACTCCCCGCTCATATCATCCGCAAACCTCGCAACAAGAGAGTTAGACGAGCCACCAAAGACAATATCATCCACGTACACCCGCACAATCGGGATATCTCTCGCCCCGCCTCGCAAAAACAAGGTCCGATCGACCTTCCCCATCTCAAAGCCTCTCTCAAACAAGAACCCCCTCAACCTCGCCATACCAAGCTCTAGGCGCCCGCTTCAACCCATACAACGCCTTCCTCAACTTGTACACCCGGTGGGGGTACTTCTCACTCTCAAACCCCGAGGTCGCCTCACATACACTTCTTCCTCCAAGACACCATTCGTAAAAGCACTCTTCACATCTATTTGGTGCAACTTGAACCCTTTAGCCACGTAAAAGGCTAGAAGGATCCTAATCGCCTCCAAACGGGCTACGGGAGCAAAGGTCCTTCCGACCGAACCCTTGGGCAACAAGTCTCGACTTGTTCCTCACAACCTCACCCTTCTCTCCCTCTTTGTTTTTCCACACCCACTTTGTACCAATCGGCTTACACCCCGGGGGAGGGTCAACCAACTCCCACACCGATTCCTCTCAAAGTTCTCCAACTCCTCATGCATCGAGTTAACCCAATTGTGATCGATAGTGCGTGTCCAATGTCTTCGGGCTCGAAAGAAGCAACAAATGCAGCATGAGCAAAATGGGAATTGTTTCGAACCCTCGACCGTGTAGTGCGTTCATTCATGTCGCCGATGATCCTCGAAGCCGGGTGATCCACTTGAACTCGCCGGGGAGGTTCTCGCCTCGAAGCTACCTCCCCCTCAACATCGCCTTCTCCTCGTTCTTGATTTGTCGTCGTAGGTGTAGCGAGAGGGTCCATCCATCATCGTAGTCGAAGTAGTGGGTACATGTTCAGCCGGGGGCACCGCACCACTATCCTCATCATCACCATGTTCATGCTCCTCCTCCCGAAAGATCTCCTCGCCAAGCTCATCATCACCCGCACACTCAAAGACAAGCCGACTACGTGGCTCGTCTCGTCGAAGGTTACCTCGCAAGTCTCCACGATTTGGTTAGTTTCAAGATTGAGCACACGATATGCTCTAGAATGAGATGCATAACCAAAGAAAATGCCATCGACAGACCTAGCCTCAAACTTATCCAACTTCCCCGCCTTTCTTCGAATGAAACACTTGCAACCAAAGACATGGAAGTGACTCACCTTGGGTGTGCGACCATGCATCAACTCATAGCATGTCTTCTTCTTGTGCACTCGAGGTATATCCCGTTCGACACATAGCATGCGGTATTCACCGCCTCACCCCAATACCTCCTCGGAGTCCTATGCTCATCAAGCATCGTCCGAGCCATCTCGCACAAGGTCCTATTCTTTCTTTCCACAACACCATTCTGGGGAGGCGTATACGGACTCGAAAACTGGTGCTCAAGACCCAAGTCATGACAAAAGGTTTCAAAACGAGAGTTCCTGAATTCCGAGCCATTATCACTGCGGATAGCTCGTATGGCATCTCCGTGCCTCTCGTTCCTCAACCTCAAGACTAGATCTCGAACAAAACCAAACGTCTCCCCCTTATCCTCGAGAAAGAACACCCACGCATACCGAGAATAGTCGTCCACCACAACAAGGGCATACCACTTCCCACCCGCGAGATCGCACACGAGCTGGGCCAACAAGGTCCATATGGAGCAGCTCGCATGGATGCTCAGTCATCACATCGGTGAGAGGCGGGTGAGAAGAGGCCACCATCTTGGCATGCCTACACGGAGCACAAACCAACTCTTTCTCAAGCCTCAACCGTGGCAATCCTCGGACCAAATTGAGTTTACTCAAGCGTGACAAAAGGTCAAAGCTCAAGTGACCCAACTTCCTATGCCACTTCCACAACTCACTCGAAGAACCGACCAAGAAACAACGCTCAACACCCGAAGACTGAGAAAAATCAGCACGAAACACCTGACCCTCGGGAACGACCATACAAACAAGGTCCCCTCGAGAGTCCACAATCCGAGAACCACCAGGCCGAAACAACACCTCAAAACCCTCATCCAACAACTGAGACACAGAAAGCAAATTGTACCCCGCCGATTGAACAAGAGCAACACGCCTCGCAGTGATCTTGTCACTCACTTTTATCTCACCTTCGAAAGCACACGCCCACGCCCATTGTCCCCAAAAGTGATGTACCTCTTCATCACCACCGGACGAGACTTGAGAACCACCCCCCGTCTCCGGTCATATGCCTCGAACAACCGGAGTCAATCAACCAAATGTTCTTCAAGTCTCCCACCCGAAATTCAAAAATAGGCACGTGAGCGAACAAACGACTCAAAGACCGGGGTTAGTACCAAAAGAGGAAAACCAAAGGCCGAGCCATTTGCTCGAAAGTGGGGTTAGCACCAACCAAAGCATCTCTCCTACCAAAGCTACCTCCACGAACACCACCACGGTAACCACCCTGAGGGAACCACCCCTCTCTGCCTGGAGGAGGACCAAAACCACGCAAGAAAGCCCGTGGAACGTCCTTCCTCTCCAACTCAACCCCACGACTCCTCCAATCCCCGTATTGAGCACGAGGAGGAGAACGCCTAGCAAACTGACCACCTGCACTCTTTCCAGCCCAACCACCAGAACCACGACCACCAGAAACACCCCTCACACCTGTACGAGCTCGAAACCCGAACATCCGTCCGTCTGTGCCCGCACCGGTCTGACCGGTGCCCCACACCGGTCTGACCGGTGTGACCTGGACAGCAACACCACCCGCAGCCTTCTTCTCTCCCCAAGCCCGAACTGTCCTCACAATCGCCTTGCCCCCGGGCATCCGCATACGAGGCTCAAGTACACCATCGGAAGGGTGGTACTTGTCCTTGTTTGCCCACTCCTTCCTCATTCTCTCCTCTCGCTTCCTCTTGAAGCAAAACTCCTCCTTATGGCCATCTCTCCCACAATAGCCACAATGGAACCTCACAAGCTTAGGCTTTGGCTTGGGATGTGGTCGCTCACTCGGTTTCTCTCCACTCAAACCCTCCACCGGTTTCTCACCACTTGCCTTCTCACTCTCCTTCCCAAAGAACACTTTCCCCCGAAGTGCTCACAAACTTGATAGGCTTTTGTAGGTCATTTGTGGGTGTAGGAAACACGGGTGGAGCTGGGGTTGTGTCTAGCCGATTCCTTAGATGGTTAGGTTTTGGTGGGAACTCATTCTTGTGGTGGGTTTTTGGTGGCTCCGGATATTCTCTCCACTTCCCTCACCAACCTTGTTTGCTCCAAGCCCCTCACCATCTTGCCTCTTAAAGGCCTCGATCATCATCCTCAACTGAGGCTCGTGACCGGACAACCACCCCATCAACTTCCTCAAATCATCATTCTCATCCCGCAAACGGTCAACATAATGTGCAAGCTCCAAATTTTTCAATGCATGCATTTCACGGGTAGAGCAAGATGTAGGCATGGGTTCCTTCAATTTAGCCTCGAGAGAACTAGTGTAAGCATGCATCTCATCAATCTTAGCATGCAAAACGGGGCATGAAGTGCAAACACCTAGCAAAGCAGTCTAGACTTAAGCTTAGCCACCTCAACCCTAAGCGCATCTAGTTCCTCACACTTGGAGGCATGCTTCTCCTTAAACAAAGCAAGATCAAGCAAGGAATATGGAGCAATCAAGACAATCATTCTCATCGAAACAACGGGGCTAGCCTTAAGCGAATCAATCTCAAGCTTGCTATCAAGCACCCGTGTCTCTAGCTCAGCCACTCTAGTCCTAGCATCCTCGAGTGAAGCCCTAAGCTCTTTCCTCATTTTCTTGGCCTCTCTAGGCATGTCATCACGGTTATCAAGCAAAGAGCCAAGCCTCTCACTCTCCTAACGCAAGAAGGGAAGTTCATCACGCACCTCGTCGTCGGACTCAGAGTCCGAGTCGCTCTGTGTGCTCTTCTTGCTGCCGGAGCTCAGCGCCATGGTGCAGAAGCCATCTCTCGCGAAGCAGCTCAGCCCACTCAGGTTCTTGGACGACTTCTTGTTCTTGTGGCGATCTCCCTCGTCTTCACTGCTGCTCGAGCTCGAGGTGGAGTACGCGGAACTGGAGTCGACGTCGCTCGCTCCAACCATCGCTCGGGCCTTGCCTCGGCCCTCCTTCTTCCTCGATCGTCGCTCGTCCTTGTACTTGTTCTTGTGCTTGCTCTTGTGGTCGCGCCTCGAACGGTACTTGCCATCGTTCATCCTCGGCTTGTGCTTGTAGTCGTCCTTGCTCTCGGCCTTCTCCGGGCGGCCGGCGACGAAGTGTCCCGGCTTGCCGCACCGGAAGCAGTGTCCTCGTGTTCCTCCTCATGTTCACGCGGTTCTCGTGCGGCCTCTCGAACCGCCCTCGTCAACGCCGCCGGCTCGTCCTCTCCAAGATCATCAAACTCCTCATCCGGCATAGACATCAAAGAGGAAAACGAGAACATCCCGGTGGATGGGTTAGAGTTAGTCTTTCCTTTGGAACCACCAACGAGGGCAAGACTATGGGAGTCGGCCGGTCCCTCGAGCTTGGCAGTCATGCCCCTATCCACCTCGGCCCGACTTGAGCTTCGAGAACAGCCTCGTTCCACGTCGCAGTATCATACCTCTCCGACTCGACTATGGCCTCGAACTTTCCGCCCCATATCGTACGATCTAAAGAGTGTAAGAGCTTGACCGCTCTATCATGATCATCGTACGGGAGCACGTCCACATTGGCCCTCATGTTGTTCACCACCACCGTGAACCTCTCGAAACAAGACATCGATGGACTCACCGGGGAGATGAGTGAAGTTCTCGTACTCTCTCCGTAGGTCGCATACAACCGTGCCCTCGAACCCGGGCGTTCCCAACATGAGCCTCCTTCAACACCGCCCAAATCCTACAAGCCAAGTGCTCGGTGTGCACCCGATCGAACTCAGCCGACACAAAGCACGAAACAAGTAGTCGACCGCCTTATTGTTGGCGTCGAATCCGTCCCTCGACCCCGGAGCAAGGAAATCCATTGGCCGGACATAACCCGTGTCCACCGTGACATCCCAAAGCAGCCGACCCTTTCCGCGGAGGAACGCACCCATCCGCTTGCTCCACATCCGGTAGTTCTTGCCATCGAAGTGTGGAGGACCCGAACCCCGTTCCCGATACGCCATCCTTGGATCTTAGACCGGTTAGAGTCAACAAAGACCCGAACCGGCTCGATACCACTTGAAGGACCGATACGGCGAACTAGAGAGGGGGGAGTGAATGGGAGCCGATAAAAATTCTTCTCGAAGGAGATCGAAACTCCAACAAGATGAACACGGCTTCCAACACACGTCTCCGACTCACTACCAAGGTTGGTCAAGCCCACGTAGCCACTGGAGTGCCACTGGACCTAGGAACCAACACACCACCTTCCGACCCGAGAAACGCAGAGAAAAACCAAGCCTCGAGTCTACAGACCCACACCGGGGCGGACCGGTGAGCACCACCGGCCGACCGGTCCCCGCCGGTGAAACCGAGCAACTTTCACTAAGTGGCTCTACACCGGTCGACCGGTGAGACACACCGGTCGACCGATGGTAGCCTCGAAAGCCCCCAAGGCACCAAACGAGCCAACCGACCACCAAACGGACCCAAACTCGAAACAAGAAAGCAACACGGGACAACGGCGAACTCACCAAGACGTTCACCCGAGCAAAATCCTACAAGGGCTTGCACCGGTCGAACGGTCAAGAGCACCGGTCGACCGGTGTAGCTCGGGCGCTCGGGATGAACAAGACCCGCGGGTCAACTCCCCCAAATCCAAATCTCGATCTCCCGAATCGCTCCACGGACTTGAACAAGACTTTGGGGATATCAAGAACACCTCATGTGGAGTCCATAGCCAAGTTTAATCCCACAAAAAAACTCGTCCAAAAAGGAGGAATCGAAGAAATCCCGCCGAGAGCACTTCCACCCCAAGAACTCAAGAAACCCCAAAATCGAGCACCTTTACTCACGGATTTGGGAGGGGAATCACAACCCAAAGAACCACGAAGGGTTCCCACAAATTTCCCCCATCAAATCCCCAAGAGAAAGGCCCCGAAAACACCCCAAAGAAATCACGAAGAGAGGGCTCCGAAAATCACCACCAAGAACAACCGGGGAAAACACATCCAAACCTTGAGGAACCACGCCGAATCATCTATACATGAAACAAAGGTTCGTACAAGGTCTAGCAAGCCGCCCGATCATCCATCCCTCTCTACAAGATCTCTCTCGTGAAGCTCTCTTGCTAGTCCTAGAGAAAACCTAAGGAAAATAGGTGGAAAATAGGAAAACTAATGAGCTAGGGTTCCAAGAGTTGGCTGCCATCCTCTCACCTCTTGGGTTATATGGAGGCAACCGAATGTCTAAAATGCCCTTCTCTACTAACTAGGGATACAAGCCCCTCAAGGGCGGATTTGGAATTCTTGATGTCTTCACCATCGGACGGATGCCGGCGGCCGCACCCTCGCGTAGCCTCGACGCATGCCATGCGATCCCGACGCGTGTCCTCCGCTTCGAAGATTCCGGACCGCGTCGCCGCACACCGGCCGACCGGTGCTCCTCACAGTCGACCGGTCCCCACCGGCCGACCGGCCGGACCCACCGGCCGGGACCGGTCCGGTGCCGCCGCACCTCCGTCTTCGGTTCTCCGGTCTTGGCTTTGTGGATCAACCAAGGAACCCAGGTGGTTTTCTCGGTGAACCACCGGAAACCCCGCGAACTCGGTGTAGCCTCCGCCAATCTCCACTCATGACTTGGCTCCCACGTAGTCCCGGCTCGACCTTGGTTTTGAGGCTCAACCAAGAAACCGTCCACGACTTCATCTTGCTCGTTCATGCCACCATGCGGCCCGCACTTGACCCCCGCCGGCCACCGGGTCCCTCGAACGAAGCCTACTTGTCTTCTCCACACCCGGAGGCCTCACCGCAACGACCTTTCGCGCTTGTTCTTCACCTCGCACCAACACGAGTCAAGCCGCAACCTCGCACCCGCAATACTTAGCCAAGAATCAGTCCACACAACGTTGTCAATCACTCATCACACAAGGAAGCGACCATCCACCGGCCCTCGAACCACACATGGTCCTCAATTATTTGCATAAATAAGAGAACAATGCTATGAGCTAGATTTATTTTAATTAACAAAATATATGTAAGGATAATCCATAAAGAAAATACCCTCAGTTGGAGTTAAAGCAAATTAAACTTTATTTACAAAACCGGTGTAAAGCACTAGTCAAGTTTTATTTATAAAGATTCATATATGAATTAATCAATTAAATATTTGATTTAGAAAAAACTAGACTATAGGAACAATCTAAACGAAACTTTGTAATTCGAGTAGATCATATTATTATTAAAAACATTATGGAACTGACATTAATCAAATTAATATTTATTATAAAAGCCGATGTAAAAGCCTAATCAAATTTTAATTAGAAAAGATTAATTACTATTAAACAAATTAACATTTGGTTTACAAAAACCGAGATAAAGATCTAATTAACTTTTATGTAAAAAACATGTAATAGAAACATTAATCAAATTAAATTTTGCTTATGAAAAACGATGTATAGATCTATATAGCTTTTATTTGGAAAAGTCGTGTATAACTAGACATTAATCAAAATTAATATAAATTTTATTTTCAGAAAACAAAACATGGTGAAAACACTCCACTAACGCGTGCTTTACATTATTATGAACCCTACGCAATTTGAACGGATTAAAACGGAGCTAAAACGAGAAAGATATGGCTCTTTAAAGATCTGGGGACCTAGTTGTGAAGATTGGAAACTTCCAGGGTTGAACTGCAAAAAGATAAGGGCATATACATAATTATGTATGCAAACCCGAAGGTCATCTTGCAAGAGGGCCAGGGGGATTTATGTGTGAAAGGGGAATCTTTTTAGGGGGTTTTATGGAAGATTGCCAAGACTCAGATTTAGATCTAGGGATAACAAAAAACCCTAAGGGTCGAGATGTAAAACAGCAAGGAGCTTCTTCAAGCTCTGGCCATCAGCGTAGGACGGCGCGGGTGGCTCCCCTCGCCGGCGATTCGAGCACCTACGAGTTCGATTGAGTGGGGGAAAAGAAAAGGATGTCTAGGGGACTTCAAGGAAGAGCTCACCGTTGGAAGGGGCGGCCGGAATCGAAGAGGAGAGTACCGGCGGCGCAAGCTCAGAGGCAGCCGACTCGGCCCAAGCGGCGCCGGTGCATAGGTGACCTTCCGGCGACGGGGAGGGGCGGCGGAGGTCTGGCTCGGCATCGCGAACTTCACGGCGCCCTTGGTTGGTTCCGGCGAGCGTCCGCGGCGACGGATCTAGGCGGCGGCGGGCTCGGTATTGTCCGGCGGAGGAGGCGAACGCGAGTAGGCGGCGGGGGGGGCGACGCGCTAGGGCACGAAGGAGCCCAAGCACACGGCTAAATAGGTCCCGGCGGCGCACGGAGCTGCGCGGACCAGATGGGCTCCGCGCGGGCCGTAGCGGGCTAGGGCGAGTGCGGGTCGGTGGGGGTACGGGTCGAGCCTTCGGGCTTGGCCCGGTAGGGAGGATTAGTTTTTTTTAATTTTACAAAATTATTTTTAGTGTAGAAACAAGTTCCAAAAAATCCAAAATATGTTTTCGAAGCACAAAAAATGCTCAGAAAATTTCTAAAAAATTCCGGGAAAATTCCCAGAGATAGATTGGGACATGAACAATCCAAATAAAGTATTTGGAGCTCATGAAAAAGATTTTAGAGCCTTCTAATAAATAAAAATAGCTCGAGGAAACATGAGAATAAATTCCAGAAAAATCCAGAAAATTCTCGAGATAGTTAGGACAACTCCTAAACGCATTTTTGAAACCTTTTGCACCCAAGAAGCACCACCTTGCATCGTCATGAATGCAACACTCACAACTTTTTATTTGATTTAGAAAATCAAACAAGGATGTTTCCTATACTATATTTCCTATAAAAAAATAAATGTTGGAAAATTTTTAAAATTATGAGAAAATTGTTATTTAATCATTCTCTCTATTCACATCCTGAAATTGGATATTTCGGGGTGTGACATTCAGCACTCCCTCTCGGTCGGCTGGGGTTAGGAGTGGGGAAGCTACTGTGGCGGCGGCAAACCTCGTGTCCTGAGCCTGTGGCCCCCACTCCCTCTTATAGTGTTGCGCGACAGGGGCCCACTAGCCTTGTAACGGGCTGGGCATCCCCGATCCGGACGCGAGTCAAGGGCCCAATGGGCCGTTGGGCCCATTGGCGGAGAGATCGATCTAACAGGAGGTCGTCGGAGTCGACGACACCCTTGACGAAGGAGAGCCACTCCGGGATGAGCTCCTCGTAGTTGTCCATGATGAAGACGTCGCGCACATAGAGCTTGATGTTGTTGAGCTTCTTGCGGGTGTCGAAGAGGTCGAAGGGCGTGCGGCGGGGGACGAAGAGGATGACCTTAAACTCTAGCTGGCCCTCAGATATTCTTTGGTGCAGATTAGTTGCTTGAGGAGCATTAAAAGCTTGTTTAATCATGTAGTTTTCCCCTGTTGAGTTATTCCCTACAGGCTGCCCTCCTTAGTATTTTGTGCCTGTTGCGCCCACTGACCAAGCGTAGAGGTTTTGATACCTTTCCTTTCCTCCTTGATATTTTTCTTCGAGTTGTGATCCTTCACCAAGTCAGCAAGAATGCGACGCCCTAGGTTTTCAGCTGGGTCCTTTAACCCTAATGATCCGGTTGTGAGACATGGGTACCCCTGGGTCCCCACCTACCAGGCTCACGGCCATCCCCGACAAGTGGGTCTGGCCTACTAGAAGACCCACCGACCTGTCTGTGGGACCAACCGACCTAGTTGGTAGCCCACACGACCTCCTGAAGACCTTCCAAAAGATTCCCCAGACGACCTAATCCATCACGACCTCAAGACTTGGCGTACAAGACAAGACCTTAGTGGACTTCGCCCAAAGCAGATCGACGGGATATGGCAAAATGTGTAACGTAGACTTAGGTCTCCTGGTCATAACCGACCAGGAGTCTGGGAACCGACCTCATCCGCTGACCAATATAATGCGGTCGAGGCGACCCTTGTAACCCGCGACCGATCCTCAAGCAATCTACACTGACAACAGGACATAGGGTATTACTCTCCAGAGGCCCGAACCAGTCTAAACTCACCGTGTTCTTTGTGTTCCGCGTACTCGTGTGCGACCTTCAAGTTCTTAGCCTTAGACTCCTCCCCGCCGAACAACTAAACCACAGGGATTAACACCCCCGTGGGCTGTCCAGATCTCACCATCTGACAGTTGGCGCGCCAGGTAGGGGCAGAGTCAAGGTTCTTCGTGCAACTCGATGGCTTCGACCAACGAGGTCATCTTCCCGGAGAGCATGGCTGACATCCTCGCCAACCCCATCGACATCTGCTTTGGCTCGATGCCGACGACATCCACCGCTCCAGCCGCCTGCCTCGTCATCGAAGGCAACGCGGCCACCACCAACCAACAGATCGAAACAGATCTGTCAGTGGAAACCCACCCACCCACTCCTAGCGACCTGATCACCGGGATCGATAGTGTCGAGGGCATGCTCTCTGACACAATCAAAGTCTATGAGCGCGTCAAACGCCCTCGCATGACTCCTTTGGCCTCTCGCATGCCTCTTGGCTTGCGCAACGCTGCTCAAGTAGCATCACGCTACATGAAACACAAGATCCAGATCCAATCTGGACTCAACTCTCAAAATCATGGAAGCCGCGGGAATCACCTCGACGAACCCTGCCCTATCCACGAGAAGTCCAAACACACTGCACGCTAGTGTCGTGTCCTCAAGAAGTTTCGCCGTCCTCTTAATGCGGCCCACCGCCACCGGTTAAACCAAGAGTCGTCTCTGGACCATCTTGCGTTCCAAGTCGCCCACACAACGATCTCCCCGAACTATCCGGGAGAAGAGTTCGAAACCCTAGATTGCCAAATCTTGGTTGTCTCTGCGGATGTACCGCCGCAAGATGGAGAAACAAACGAGCAACGTCAAGAGTGTGAGAACGCTAATGCTCCTAGAGCCGTCCAATGACAACAAGAGATCGCTGTTGCTGCCCAGGTGTATGTCACGCCCTGAAATTTCCAATTTCAGGATGTGAATAGGAAGCAAAATTTAAACAATGATTTAGTCTAAATTATAAAATTTTGCCCAGCTTTTATTTTCTTTACAGGGAATATAGTATAGGAAAAATCTTTTGTTTGATTTTTGCTAAGTTAAATAAATAGTTGCGTGTGTGTTGCATTCATGCCGGTGCATTGTTTTTGGGTGTTTGGATTCAAATCTTGGTTTGAATTCAAATTTGTTTGCTTGCTTTAAAAAGGAAATAAAAAAAGAAGAAGCCAACCTCCCTTTCTAGCCCAACACCGCAGCCCGCAATCGCCTCTGTCCCAGCCCTGTTTTCGTCGCGGCCCAATTTCCGTGAAGTCCGCTCGCAGCCCCTCAGCTCCTCCCCGCGTCCGCGCGCGCAGGGGCCCAACTTCATTTCCGACCCGGCTTAGCCCAACCGCGGGCGCCGCCGCTCTCGCCGCCGACACGCGGGGCCCGCGTGTCGCATCTACCTCCCGCCGCCGCCCCGTTTCCGACTCGGGGTCGAGCCCGAGTCCGGCCGCCGCACGCCCGTGCTCCCCGTGTCGTATGGACCTCCCTGGGCCCACTACCTCGGTGGGTACCAGGACCGACTACTCGGTGGGCCCCTGGGACTACCCGGCTTGCGCTACACGGCACCTGAAGGCGTGGAGCACAAGGACTACACAGGAGTAGTACTCGGTTAGGGAGCTGTACATGTTCCGCACTGTATAGAGGACTCCTAGACGTACTCGACTAGTACTCTTTCCCTACTCCGACTTGTAACCCTGCCTCCCGGACTATATAAGGCGAGGCAGGGACCGATCTCTAGCATCCAATCACCTCATACAATCCCCTACAACTCACGGCACACTGTTGCACCATCTTGTAATCGTGCCCTATCAATCCGAGCTACGCAAAGATACGTAACGTAGGGTATTACGCAACTCGCGGTCCGAACCTCGTCTAAATTGTGTGCCACGTGTCTCTTCCTTCGAGTTACCGATCTCGGCGAGTCACAATCATCTACTCCGGTACTCCCCGTAGTAGGTTGCCGGTCTAAAACACCGACACCGGCGCGCCGGGTAGGGGATCTCGCTCGAGATCACATGGCGAACTCGACGGCTTCCGTCCACTTCAAGCCAACCGTCGCCTTCAACCGCGGCGACACCTTCGTCTTCGGCGCCCGGGTCCGCACCGCCGATGGCGCGGGCTCCTTCCGCCGCCGCCTAACCATGCGGCCCCAACCCGAGGACAGGCCTCGTGACGCTTCCCCGAAGTTGTCACGGGCGAACTCGCCGCAAGTTCGGCGAAATTTCGCTCTTCGACCACCACGCCGACTTCGAGCTCGAGTCCGTCTCCAACTCGAACCCGACGTCGCCATGGGCCATCGCATGCGAGCCGGGCCGCTCGGCCCATCGCACGGCCCCCTCACCACGCAAGCACCCGCGCGTGGCCCGCGCATCACCGGCCGGCCCGCACGGGGGCTCCCACTTCGCGCCGGCCGGCAAGGAGCCCGTACCCGAGTACAACTCGGACTCCGACGCCGTCCCCGACCGCGTCTCGGACTCCAGCCCTCTTTCCGAGTTCTACTCGAACCCGGACTACGAGTTCGACTTCGGGTCGGACCCTGAGGAGCCCGAGTCCGAAGACGACTCCACTGAGCTTCCCTTGTCGTGGCCGGCCCTCGGGCCGGTTATAAAATCAACGCCGGCCGGAAGATACGTCCACCGGCCGATCGCAAGCCCGCCGACCCGGCAAAGGGAGACTCACGCTACGTCGCCTACATCGACTCGCTACCGTTCCAGAGGGAACGCCACTAACCCGAGTGGACTCGAATACACCAACCGAGGTGGCACCTTCGAGTCCGGCCTTGGGTACCCCCGATCGCCAAGTCTTCATGGCCGCCGGCGAAACCCCGAGACCTTCGTGCACGGCCGAGGACAAGTACCGGAGGACATCTCCGCGTACGAGCCGTCCGCCGAGGCACCGCGCACGAGGCGGCCGCCAACGGGGACGCTCGACGCGAACGTAACAGAAGCGCAACAACGACGTCGGCGGCTCAGGGACAACCTCCCCATCCGCAACCTTGCGGAAGCTCTCGAGGCGGTTGAGAGCAGAGTTCACACCACTCCCGAGCAGTGTCTCATGTCGATCACAACGATCGCATGCCAGGCTCAGGGCATACGCGCCGGAGCGGTCATCGCCAAGCTCGCTGAAGAAGCCTACTTCATGCGGGTTGACAACAGAGTCAACCAACCTCCTCCAGCTAAACCTCGCGACAACGAAGCTACTAGTCGCAGCGCCAACGCTGGTCCCAACCGTACTCGAGCCGACCTCCCACCGAGCCAAACCGCCGCCGCTCCCACGCCGGCGGACCCTCACGCGCAGACCAAGGCAACCGAGAAATCGTTCCCCACCGCGCTCCGGCCGGTGGCGGCGACAACGACCCCGACGGCGGCGGCAGCCGACGGCGGCGGCTCCAACCATGGGGCCAACAGAGAGCCGGAGGCGGCGGCGGCCGCGGCGGCCGAGGCCACGCGAACGCCCACGCCTCCGCGCGCCGCACGGCGGGGTACGACGCTCGCCGAAGATCGAGGAGCCGCGGCGAAGAAGTCGACCACCGCCGCCGAGGGCGACGGCTTCCCCGCCTTCTCACCTCGACTTCGCAACTTACTCCTCCCCGACAAGTTCAAGCCTTTGGGGATCACCAAGTACGATGCGAAGCGAGATCCCGTCCGGTGGCTCCGATGCTACGCCCTCTCCATCGAGAACGCCGGCGGCAACAAAGCAACACCAAATGCCTCTACTTCCCCTTCGTCCGGACCAAGCACCACTCACATGGCTCGAGTCGCTCGACAAGCACTCGATCGACAAGTGGGACCACCGAAGGAGCAGTTCACAAGCAACTTCGCGGGCTCCATGGGCCGTTCCGGTACTCGCATGGACCTTGCCATGATCAAGCAGAACAGGGCGAGACCCTCCGCAAGTACATGCACCGCTTCTTCGACAAGCGCGCTACCGTCGTCGACGTCACCGACACGGAGGTCATCGACCTCTTCCGAGACGGCCTCTACCATCGCCGCACCTTCGAGGACTTCGGTCGCCGCCGCCCCAGTCCATCCCCCACCTCAAGGACATGATCACGTCTTGGGCGGATGAAGAGGACAAGGCCAACGCCAAGTACGACGCCATCCGCGGCAAGTCCAAGCGAACTGGGGGCGGCGGCAATGGGGCAAAGAATGCAAACCAAGGCGGCCGCAACAACAACAACAACTACTACTACTACTACTCGGGTCCCAACCGCAAGCGCAAGCCAGACAACACCGTCGCGGCTATCCAGCGCCCTGCGAAAGGGAACTCGAAGAAGAACCTGGGCGGGTTCAAAGACCTGCTAAAGGAGAAGTGCCCGTGGCATCCGAACGGCAATCACACTACCGAGCAGTGCTACCAACTCAGGCATGCACTCAAGGACACGCCGGAGCCACCGCACCCTCACGACCAAAAGGGCAAGAAGAAGGACGGCGACAACAACGACTTCCAAGAACCCGAGAAGACCGTCAACGTCCTCTTCGGCGGACTGCCCAGCAGGCGGGAGCAGAAGGCTACCCGTCGTGAAGTGATGTCCATCGAGCCAGCGGTCCTGACCCCTCTCGGGTGGTCGAGGTACCCATCACCTTCTCCCGCGCGGATCAATGGACCGGCCTTCTCCGAACCGGGACGGTTCCCTCTCGTCCTGAAGCCAACGGTGGCGGGCTCCAAACTCAACAAGGTGCTCATCGATGGTGGAAGCGGGCTCAACGTCCTCTTCACCAAAACCTTGAAGAAAATGAAGCTCGACGTCACCCCCATGCTCACCAAGAGCAGCACGCCCTTCTACGGCATCGTCCCGTGCAACGAGGCTATCCCACCGGGCTCGGTGGTACCGCCGCTACCTTCGGGGCGTCTCGGGACAACTACCGCACCGAGTATATCAAGTTCGAGGTCGCAGATTTCGAGACCTCTTACCATGCCATCCTCGGCAGCCGGCCATCGCCAAGTTCATGGCGGTGCCCCACTACACCTACTTGGTACTCAAGATGCCAAGTCCAGCCGGTGTACTCTCCCTCCAAGGGGACTTGAAGATCTCCCACGACTGCGACACGAAGCCGTGGCGATCGCTTCTACAAATCAAGTACCCAACGCGATGATGGAGGTCTACGCAGGCGTCGAAGAAGCTTGCGACAAGCGAACTCGACATTCCGTAAAAGTCCGACAGCCGCCAACAAGCCTCGCCCACCCGAGGAGGTACTCGTCAAGACCGGTCGACCTCGGAATAGGCGACCCCGCAAGACCACCACCATCGGGGCCGGCCTCGACCCCAAATAGGAAGACGCGCTCATCGCCTTTCTTCGGGCTAACCGCGACATCTTCGCGTGGAAGCCGACGGACATGTCGGGAGTGCCCGTGGAGCCGATTCAAGATCGCCTTAATGTCGACCCAAAGGCCACCCCCAAGCGACAACACCTCCGACGTTTTGCCGACGACGGACGGGACGCCATCAAGAAGGAGCTCGCCAAGCTACTCGCAGCGAGCTTCATCGAGAGAAGTCTTCCATCCCGAGTGGCTCGCCAACCCCGTCCTCGTCCGCAAGAAGAACTCGAACGAGTGGAGGATGTGCGTCGACTACACCGACCTCAACAAGCACCTGCCCCCAAGGACCCCTTCGGGTTGCCGCGGATTGATCAAGTCATCGACTCCACGGCGCGGCCGCGACTCGCTCGCTTCCTCGATCGCTACTCCGGTTACCACCGATCGCAATCAAGGAGGAAGACCAGGAGAAGACCGCGTTCATCACCCCGTTTGGCGCGCATCGCTACACGACTATGTCATTCGGGTTGAAGAACGCCGCGCTACTTATCAACGGGCCATCCGGGCCCGCTTCAAGCGGCAACTCAACAAGAACGTCGAGGCTTACGTGGATGACGTGGTTGTCAAAACCAGGGACTCCGCACCCTCATCGACGACCTTGAAGAGACCTTCGCATCGCTACGCGAGTACCGCCGGAAGCTCAACCCGAACAAGTGCGTTTCGGCGTCCCTTCGGGCAAACTACTCGGCTTCATCATCGCCCCGCCGCGGCATTGAAGCCAACCCCGAGAAGATCTCCGCCATCACCAAGATGAAAGCTCCCACGAGCATCAAGGACGTCCGTAAGCCGACGGGGTGCATGGAGGCGTTGAACGTATTCATCTCGAGGCTAGGAGAACGGGGTCTCCCCTTCTTCAAACTACTCAAGCACCATGAGAAGTTCGTGTGGACTCCGAGAGGCGGATCAAGCCCTTGCCCGGCTCAAGGACTTCCCCGTCAAAACCGCCAATTCTCACGGCTCCTCACAAGGGCGAGCGCCATCGCTCTACCTAGCCGCGACTACTCACGTGGTCGGCATCGCCATCGTTGTCGAGCGGCAGGAAGACGGCCACGCCTACCCGGCCCGGGGCCCGCCCGCCTACTTCGTCGGGTCGAGGTTCTATCGTAGTCCAAGGCTCGCTACCAGCCCGTGCAGAAGCTCCTGTACGCTCTACTCATCACCTCGCGGAAGCTACGACACTACTTCCAGGAGTACTCGGTCTCCGTCGTCACCGACTACCCGCTCGGCGACATCCTGAGGAACCAAGACGCCACCGGGAGAATCTCCAAGTGGGCTGTCGAGCTCGGCGCCCTCACTATCGACTTCAAGCCACGCACAGCCATCAAGTCGCAAGCACTAGTCGACTTCATGGCAGAGTGGCGGGAGAACCAGCTGCCTACTCCCACCGTGCGACCAGAGCATTGGGTGATGTACTTTGATGGCTCACTCAACCTCGAGGGCGCAGGCGCAGGGGTACTCCTGATTTCTCCAACGGCCGAACAACTCAAGTACGTCCCGCATCTTCTAGAAGGTCTCAAACAACGAAGCCGAGTACGAAGCTCTCCTACACGGGCTTTGCCTCGCGGCTTCACTGGGCATCAAGCGGCTACTAGTCTACGGCGACTCCGCAGTGGTCATCAACCAAGTCAACAAGTCCTGGGACCGCAACAAGGAGAACATGGACGCCTACTGCCTAGAAGTCCGCAAGCTCGAGAACAAATTCTATGGTCTCGAGTTCCATCACATCGTCCGCGACAACAACGTTGCAGCGGACGTCCTCTCGAAGCTTGGATCCACCCGCGCTCAAGTACCAGCGGGCGTCTTCGTCCATGAGCTTCACGCGCCATCCATCCCGAGCCGGCGCCACCGACCACCGCCCCGCAGACCACCGGGCAGAGGTCATGATGATCGACGTGGACCGGAGGCAACCCTTCATCGACTACCTCGGCCGAGCGAAGGTCCCCTCCGACAAGAACGCGGCCGAACAACTCGTCCGCCGCGCCAAGTCTTACGTCCTCGTCGGAGACAAGCTTTACAAGCGGGGCGCATCCTCTGGAGTACTCATGAAGTGCGTCCCTCGTGAAGAAGGCAAGGACATCTTGAAGGAGATCCATAAGGGCGTCTGCGGCAACCACGCGTCTTCACGCACGCTGGTCAGCAAAGCCTTCCGGCGAGCTTTCTACTGGCCCACAGCCCTGGGCGATGCCGAAGAACTCGTCAGAAGGTGCCAAGGATGTCAGTACTTCGCCAAGCAGCAACACATCCCGCCCTACAAGCTAGTCACCATACCGCCAACCCGGCCCTTTGCCCGCCGGGGGCTCGACATGATTGGGCCACTACCAACCGCGCCGTAAGGATTCAACAGGTACCGGTGGCTATCGACAAGTTCACCAAGTGGATCGAGGTCAAGCTTCTGGCCACATGCCCCAAGGCTGACAGAGTACTCGACTTCCTGGATGAACTCGTACACCGCTACGGGCTACCCAACCGCATCATCACAGACCTGGGGTCCAACTTCAACAACCACCAGTTCTGGGAGTATTGCGAGAACAGCGGGATTGACGTTCGATACATCTCGGCCGCCCATCCAAGGGCCAACGGACAAGTCGAGCGCGCCAATGGGATGGTGCTCGACGCCCTCAAGAAGCGGCTACACGATGCCGCTAACTCCAAAGGGGGCAAGTGGATCAAGGAACTACCCAATGCACTCTGGGGGCTGCGGACTCAACCATCCAAGCCAACGGGGCAATCCCCCTACTTCCTGGTCTACGGCTCTGAAGCCATCCTCCCTGCCGACGTCATATGGAACTCGCCAGCAGTGGAGCACTACGACGAAGGCGTCTCGAAGACAGCAGACGAGTTGACATCGACAGCCTCGAAGAAGCTCGCTGCGCTGCCCTCGTCCAATCAGCAAGGTACCTGGAGGGTATCCGACGCTACCATGATCGCAACGTCAAGGAACGCTCCTTCAACGTTGGAGATCTTGTCCTCCGCCGTATCCAGAACACGGAAGGACTTCACAAGCTCAGCTCCCCCTGGGAAGGCCCCTTCACCGTGGCCAAGGTGACCGGGCCGGGCTCCTACCGCCTCCAAACACTTGAAGGCGAAGACGTCAACAACTCGTGGAACGTCGACCAACTCGTCGATTCTATGCCTAGTCTACACGACTACTCCGGGTCCAAGTCCAAACGACTACATCAACGCCCCCCGGCCGCGAGCGACCCTCCGGTCACGGCCCCGGGCCTCCGGACTTCTCCTCTCCAGATCCGGCCCCGTGCGGCTACCTACGGACCCCCGGGCCGCGACGAGCGTCAAGGACTCTAGCGCCGGTCTACCAAGAGACCACACTCCAAGATCCGGCCCCCCGCGCGGCTACTTACGGATCTACGATCCGGCCTACACGGCTACCTACGGACCACCCGCCGCAAGCGGCCACCCGCTCCGGCTCTACTTAGATGTAAGCGGCCTCCGGTCCGGCGACTACTTTGCAACTACGGCCCCGGCCTCCCGGTGTGTACTTCCTCGCAATAAAGATTGATCGTTCATCGGCCTTATTTATCGCCTACTCCCTACAACGGGACTACCGAAGCCGAGTACTACTACTCGCACTTACTCCACGATGGGCGCTCCGCACTCTGAGATCGCGGTTACGAGTACTCATTGCTGGTAAAATTTCTTTCATTGATACTTGATACAATTCATTACAATTGTTTCCTGTACAACTATGGCTACTAGCTACTTATTACAGGGCTATTGGAGGTTCAGCTTCTCGGCTACCTGCTCCGCGATGGGAGCCATCTCGCTCCAGGCAGCTCCGCATACCGCTCATCGAGCGCTTGGCGGCTACACCGCCGGCGACCACCTCCACCGGTGCCTTCGGGAAGTATGAATTCATGAAGGCCAAGACTTGTCTTGGGATCGACTTGGCCATATGCTTGACGTAGGCGGCCAACCGGCTTGGAGCTTCACGAAGTCGATCCACCAGAGGGGCGATCTGGGGGCCGCCCGGTGCGGCACCGTGGAGCCTCGCAATCGGGAGGGCGGCTTCCTCCAACTCCTTCAACTGGGCTCGCAACGCCTCGCAGTCCTCGTTCAGTTTCTGCAAAGATTTGTAGCAGCTGACGAGATCCCTGTCAGAAGCAATCCGCAGCTCCATGTGCTTCTCGCACTCGAAGGCGAGTTCCTTGTAGTCGAGCTCGAGTACCTGGCGGGCTTCTTGCTCCCGGTAGAAGAGGTTCTTCATGCTCACCTCCGAGGCCTTGAGCTGCTCCACCTGGCCCTCAAGCTCTGCAAAACAGCAATGCAACGACGGGTCAGACGCTTCTCGACTTCCATCAAGTACTCGACAAGTCGAAGGATATACCTTAATTCTTGTTGCGGAGACCCTTGTTCTTCCGCACCAAGTCGTCGCCCTTCGCCTGCAGTTCCATGACGTCGTTGTGGTACTTGGCGAAGGCGGCGTCGAGCTTCGATCGCATGGCGGCCGCGTGCTTCCGCGACTTCACGAGCTCGCTCCTTCGCCGCCTCCGCTCGGAGCACGTTGTCGCCATACCCCCGCAAAGAGTTCGACTTCTCGCGGGACCGCTCCGCGACGTCCCGCACAAGAGGACTCAAGTCACGAAGAGTACTCAACGAAAAGGATTGACTACTCCAAGGCTACGGCTACGTACCTTCATCCATCGCTCGGCTTGACGAATCGCCTCCAAGTGCTTGGCTAACGTCGCCGCTCGACGAGATCGACCGCAAGGAGCCTCTATCCCGCCGCGGCTACCCGAGGCGGCCTCCGTCATCGCGCGCAGCGGATGGGCTCCGCGTCTTGAATCTCGGGGAGCGGATAGCCACCTCCCGCAGCAACCTCTCGGCGACGTGGTGACCGCCTCTCCCCGGTGGTCTTCTCGACAACCTCCACCACGGTGCTCGGGGGCTTCTTCTCGTAGCTTCCGGGCCCCCGGTGTCAACTCCTCGCATCGGCACCCCCGCAGGGATGTCACCACCTTCGCCGCCCGTCAACAAAACGACATGTGGAATAGTGCCTACAACTCCTCCTAGAGCTTCGCAGCTTCACGAAGGGTACTCACCTTCGACTACACTCGCCTCCGGCAAGCCGACGCTTCGGTGGCCGGGGGCCTCGGCCGCGGCTTGGGCATCGGGAGCGGCCTCCTCGGCGGGCGGCGCGGTCTCTTCCGCCACCGCCGATGAGGGCTCATCCCCATCCCGGCTCGCATCCGTGGATTTTTCGCGTAAATATTCACGGAAGATCGTCAGACAAGATCGACTACTCCAGCAAGTACTACTCGCGAGGATGTGGTACTTACAAGTTCGACCGGACAATAGTCACGGCCGAGCACCGAGGATGCCGGCAATATCAACCCGCTCCACCCTCGGCGAGCGTCTCCTCCTCCGCCCCCGCGGCTTCTCGTCTCCCTCCACGGGGCCGGCGGCGGCCGGCGCGGATGTCTCCCCGCGCTCCCGCGGCCTCCATCTCTCCAACGGCGGCGGCCGTGGGTACTCTGCTCTCCTCTGGAGCAAGGGGCTGGCGCTCCAGTTGCGCCAGAAGTTCTTCAACAAGGGGGGGGGCCGGACTACGGCTTCCGGCCCGGTTCCCCCACCGTGTCCCACACGCCCTCGTCGCCCTCTTCGACGGGCCCGCCGGCGGCACCTCCCCGCATACAAGGAAGACTACTCGTCAAAGCAAAAGTACTCGAACGACGGGTACTCGACTACTCGCTCAAGACGACTTACCTCCTGAGGCGTGGTCTCCGAGACCTTTAGCTTCTTCGTCACCCGCTTCCTAGCGGGGTTGCGCGGCTTCCGTGGCGGCGCGGCAAGGCTAGCCTCCGTGCTAGCCGGAGGGTCTTGCACCGGCCGGAACGTGAGGCAAGCCCGGCGGCTAAACCTCGACCGCAACCGGAAGCGGTCCCCGCGCCGTCTCTTGGTCTTCGTCCTCCTCATCGGAGGTATCTTCCACGATGACGGGGTCGTCACCTTCACCGACTTCGCGGCGCTCCTTCATCTTCCCCTCCACCGGGATCTCAATCCCGCTCGGTGGTGGTTGCGGCTCGGAGATGAACCGCCTCACATCATCCTGCGCAAGACACAAGACGTCAGCACAACTACTACTCACTACTCGACGAGAGGAGTACGACTACTCACCTCCTTGGGCGGGTGCGCGGCGGAGTACTCCTCGACTGGGCACGCCGTATACGGCGGCATGTCCTTGAAGATCCGCGACAACCGCTCGATGATGTTGTCGTCCAGCTCGCCTCCCGGCATCCGCGACGAGTCCTCGTCGCCGTGTACTCGAAGCCCGTGGTCTCCCGAGCCATCGCCGGCCGGATCCCGCGCTTCATGAAACCGAAGGCCACGTGCTCGGCCCTCGCTCCCGCCTCCCCGAGCACTTTGATGCGTGCTAGCGGCCTCGTGAGCCGGATTCCCTCTTGCATGGTGGGCTCCGTGTTCCACCACTCACGGTGCCTCGGCTGCCTCCCGCTCGGCTTCGGCAGTCCGGGGTGGTGGTTTGTGATGTAGAACCACCGGCTTTCCAATCCTCGTTGGAATCAACAAGGTTGTAGGCCAAGTATCGCTCCGCGGCATCCTCCCTCACTGGATGCCGGCTCCTCCGACTACTCTGGGATTTGTAGCACTTGGTTGCGGCTTGACGCGGAAGAACTTCCGAAGAGCACCCAGTGCGGCTTGATTCCGAGGAAGGCCTCGCAGAAGTGGACGAAGACCGACGTGTGGAAGATGCCGTTGGGGTTCAGGTTCAGGTACTCGACGCCGTAGTACCCGAGCAGCCCCTTGAAGAAGTCGCTGGCTGGGAGCGCAAGACCGCGCTCCACGAACCGCGAGAACATTGGGATCTCGTCCTCGGCTTTCTCCATCGGATACGGATCTCCCGCGGCGGATCTCCACATATCAACTTCCTTCTCCCTGATGAACCCACCTGTTCGCAGGGGTCGGCAGTGTCCTCCGTCTTCACCATCGATTTTTTCCACTCGCGGCTTGGATCGGCGCGCGGTGGCGACATGGGCGGCGCCGCTCCGGTGGCGCCCGCGGCGGCCTCCTCGCGGCCCCTCTTCTTCCCGCCGGCCTTGGACACCTTGGACGGCGACGGCTTCATTCTCCAAGTGCAAGGAGTTTTCACTCGCATCCGCTCGGGGCTACCCTAAAGGCTTCGGGTGGCGGTGCGCTCGGATCTACTACGGCGGCAGCAGGCGCTGGTAGTGGATTTTCTTCAAGATGCAGATGGAATGACTGCGGCTTGAATGGGTGAAAACCCTAAGGGTTTTTGCTTCTATTTATAAGCCACATCGGCTCCGCAACGGGCGGCTTGATAAGTCTGCGTGCGGATGAGTCAGCGGCTGCGCATGACTCTTCGTATTCTACTAGTCGACGCGCCTCACCTCGGGGGCTCGGCTACTTCTCGCTCGACTACCCGGGAAGCAACTAGTCTCAAGAGCATCTCAGACACATTCTCCAAGAAGACCCTTCAATTCGAGAGGAAGTACTCGACTCGAGGCTCGGGGGCTCCGTGCCACGTGTCCTTCGGTTTTTCTCTCCGGATTTTTCGGGATTTTCTTGCCAAGATTTCAGATGAACCCTCGCCTAAAGCCCGCGGCTTGCGGCTCGGGGGCTACTCCATGTGAAGCGCGGTTTTGCAACCGCACCTCCATACCGCCTTCGGCTTCAAGACAAGACAGGCAGTTTTGGAAGATCTTCGAAGGCAGTTTTCGAGGACGCTTGGAACTACTCGAGAAGACTTCAAGATTGCTCAAACATCAGCTGGAGTACATTCCAGCCTCGGGATGCTTCGACTACTCTTGAGGACTTTTGACTTGTAGCACTCAGGGACGCTTGAGGACTACTCGTTAAGGCCGTCAAGACTACTTGAAGCTATCCTTCTCGACTACAAAGTACTTGGGGGCTTGTCGTATGGACCTCCCTGGGCCCACTACCTCGGTGGGTACCAGGACCGACTACTCGGTGGGCCCCTGGGACTACCCGGCTTGCGCTACACGGCACCTGAAGGCGTGGAGCACAAGGACTACACAGGAGTAGTACTCGGTTAGGGATCTGTACATGTTCCGCTCTGTATAGAGGTCTCCTAGACATACTCGACTAGTACTCTTTCCCTACTCCGACTTGTAACCCTGCCTCCCGGACTATATAAGGCGAGGCAGGGACCGATCTCAGGATCACCTCATACAATTCCCTACAACCCACGGCGCACTATTGCACCATCTTGTAATCGTGCCCTATCAATCCAGAGCTACGCAGCATACAGGACGTAGGGTATTACGCACCTCGCGGCCCGAACCTCGTCTAAATTGTGTGCCACGTGTCTCTTCCTTCGAGTTACCGATCTCGGCGAGTCACAATCATCTACTCCGGTACTCCTCGTAGTAGGTTGCCGGTCTAAAACACCGACACCCCGGGCCGCGAGCCGCCGACTTCCCCCGCCCGGCTATTTAGGTGCGCCGCCTCCTCCGCGCCGCCCCACGATTTTTTCCCCAAACCTTAGCACCCGCCGCCACCTAACCCTAGTTGGCCGGCGCCGTGAACCCCGCCGCTCCAGTTCCGCCATTCACCGCGGTTTCGTCGCCTTGCCGCCGCCTTGGAGCAGCCCGGGAGCTTCATCGTAGGGTAAGGAGCCTCCCGGCACCGCTGGTTTGGAGTCCCGTGCCACGTCCGCGTCGCCCGCGCTCGCCGCCGGCGACCGTCCGCCCCGCCGCGCAGCCCGCCGCCTCGTCGCCGCTCGCGCACCCGCGCCGGTGCCTTGGATGGGTTTCTTGCGTCGCCGCCCACGCGCTAATCTAAGTCCCACCGAAAATCGCGACTCCTAGCCCTAGAATCAACCGGCCCGCCGGAGCGCCACCGCTCGCCGCCGGCGTCCCGCCGGCTGCTCGCTCGCGCAAGATCCGGGCCGCCGGATCCCCATCTGACGGTCCAGGACGCGTCAACCCCCGGTCAACCGGGCCCCACGGCCAACCGCGCCTGCTTTAGATCTCGGCCGTCGGATCTTGATCCGATGGATCAGATCCATCCCCTTAACGCTAACCGCGCGCTTTTGCAAATAAAACCCTAAGTTTTTACAGAATTGCAACCCGGTCCTCCCACCTTAAGAAAACCCTTACGTATAGGTCCTGTTTTCTTCAGTTTAGCCCGAAGACTTAAGTTTTATTTACAGATTAGTCCTAAAAAATGTTTTGGCCATAACTTCATCGTTTTAGCTCCGTTTTTAGCGTTCTTTATGTCCACGCGATCGTCTCGACGAGTAGAACAACTTTTTGCCCCTGTTTAGTTCTGTTAGTACTGTTTGGTGATTGTTTCTTATTTTATTCCATTGTATGCTTGTATGTGGATGATGTGGTGCGTAGAAGACGGTTCGTTCGTGGAGAACGCTGGAGTTGAAGATTTCCAAGGTCTTGAGAAGCAGCACACGTTGCTAGAAGGCAAGTCCTTGCTGCATTCCCGTTGATCCTATCACAACATGCATTTTAATTACACCGCTTTTTATTATTGCTTTGCATTAAAATGATGGGTCCTACTATTAAGGTTTGACTAGTTTTGTTTATCCTGTGCCTTGATCAACCTGGGTTTATGTTTATGTTGGGTAGACCATGCTTAGTTGCTCAACTTGGGTTTATGGTGCTTTTGATGAACAACAATGTTAATCTTGCTTTACTTATGTTTTACCTTTCATTAAACAAGATCACCTGTGTTAATCGGAACATGGAGAACCACCCAGGAAAACAGTGCTACCACAAGACATATGGCTCTGTCTTGGCTTATTAATTAGTGAACTAGGTGTTAGGTATTCTTTACCTGTTAAGGCTTGGGGGCTGGCGGGTAGTGGCGTATGGACCTGCTCGGGCGTAGGTGTGGGCTTAGCTAAGACACGGTACTCGTCCGGGAGCTTTATACGTTGCACTGACAAGGTAACCTAGCGGGCAGCCTACATCTGGGGATCTTTGTAACAGCCTCGTAGCGTCCCTATGCAATCACACCTCGGTAGTGTGGTATGGTGCCTGATCAGCATCGCACGGTTGGGTCTAAAGTTCTTCGGGACTTTTACGCGACTTGTGGGTAAAGATGTACGGCCTCTGCAGAGTGTAAAACTAACTAGTTAGCCGTGCCCACGGCCACGGCGGCCCGGACCCTCACATGATTAAACTATGGAAGATGGATTAAACTCGGTTGCATTTACTTTCGTTCATGATGATGATGCTTATGTTAACCTTTGGGTTGGTATAAACTTACATTTGCTAGTAATTCAGCTTGCTTAATAAAATTTGACCAACTAAAATGCTGATCTGCTATGCAACCACAAGCTTCCACCATAAAGCCTTTGCATGTTGTTATACAACTTTTCCCTTGTTGAGTACAACATGTGCTCATGCTTGTTGTTCTTTTATATGCATCTACACAACTTGGTTGCTGCTCAGACGGACGCTTTGAAGACTTTCCTGGAGAGCTCGGTGGTTTCTAGGCAAGCGTGCCACCAGTCAGCTGCCTGTGGAGACGTCCTTTACCACTGCTAGTACTCGCTTATGTTACGCTTTTGAGACATTCGGTCATGTAATAAAGTTTTAATACTTTCTTTACGCTTTTACACTGTGTTTTGGTATACACTGAGTCAATGCATGTGTGAAACTTGATCCTAGCGCACATGTGTTCTATGCATTCGGATTTGCCCTTAAATCCGGGTGTGACAAAGTGGTATCAGAGCCGTGTTGACTGTAGGACGTTAGCCTAGTTAGAAACTGGTTGTACTTAAGGATTATAATCATCTAGAAGCCATGCTTACTCCATGCTTTGCTTTAATTCCATTCTTAATATTCCTACCCTTGATTTTACCCCCCCCCCATCCTTGGTATTCTACTCGTTGTCTATCTTATGTTGGTCAATCTTTTCATTCTATGTTACCTTGTTCTTGCTTTAGGGAATCTTTAGTATCTATTCTATGCTCTCTAACCTTTCCCTACCTTTACCCTACCCGTGTTCGCAGTGTTCTCAGTTATCTCATGACCCTATCATGTTCAAGCTGAAGATCTTCCTTAGGATCTAGGTTCTTTAGGCTTTATCCTTGTGAAATCGCTAGTCACGATCGGCGATTAGGTGTGCTTAGTTTAGTGGTGTGTTTGAATGCTTGATCTTGTGTTAATGCTTGATTTGGATCTTTGATTGAGTGCAGTGTGTTGTGGGTTGATAACCACGATGACATTGGTTTAGTTTAAGTTTGCCTAGTGGGGTTTAATCTTTTTCTCAACCATCCTTTCATCTTGCACATTCCTAATCCTTTATTAAATCTTTACTCATCTACTTTGAAATCTATCTTTCTACAAATCTGTTCTCGTCAACCTTCGACACAACAGTAGTGTTTTGCTTATATCTCGAGCTACAGAGCTCCGATTGATGCAAAACCAGTTGGGTTAGTTCACAAATTTTATAACCAATGTTCTGTCAAAAATTCAGGCCAATCCAATACATATCCTGCGAGGTATTCATGAAACATGGGAGTGGTCAGAATCTGTAAAACTCTGCTGACACATTGACTTCATTATTTTATATCTTGGGCCATAGACCTCCGTTTGAGGAAAATCCAGTTGGAGAAGTTCAGAAATTTCATGGGTGTTTTTCTGTCCAAAACTCAGAAATTTTGATTACATAGTAAGAGAGGGATGCCCGAAACTTTGGAGTTACCTAAATCTGTTAGCACTGTTGATATACCCAACTTGTTTATTTTATATCTGAAGTTATAGAGCTCCGATCGAGGTGATTCCAGTTGGGCTAGTTCCATAATTTCATTATATTTTACTGTTCAAAAGATCATAATTTTTGGTTATCCACGTTGAGAGTTATACATGAATGTTTGGAGTCGACAGAATCTGTCTTAAACTGGAAGTCTGCGCTGCTTAATCTTTTGAGCTTTTCTCTTTGTGCAATCATCTAAGTCAATGTTCCTAACACTCAGATGGTGAACACCAGGTCCGGGTCAGGTGTTGATCAACCTCCAGTGATATGCCAAGGACGAGGCAGCAGTTCAGGCAGTGCACCACCCCCACCACCACCACCAATGGATCCGGCCATGCAGCAGTTCTTCCAGAATCAGCTACAACTCTTGGAGAACCTGACCAACACTGTGGCCAACATGTAGGCCCAAGCCAACAATCCACCTCAGCCACCGCCACAGCAGCCGGCGCCCATGAACAAGCACAGGGAGTTCATGAGCCACCGTCCTCCAGTTTTCACTCATCATGTGGCTGATCCGCTTGATGCTGATGATTGGTTGAAGACCGTGAGCAAGATGCTCACCACAGCTCAGTGTGATGATAGAGAGAAGGTCCTATTTGTTGCAGGACGACTCCAGGGTTCAGCAGGAGCATGGTGGGATGCCTACACTACCGCCCATACTACGCCAAACGCCATCACCTGGTAGGAGTTCACTGAGAGCTTCAGGAACCATCACATTCCTGCAGGGTTGATGAGGCTGAAGAAGGAGTTCCTCTCTCTCCAACAGGGGGGAATGTCAGTGACAGAGTACCGGGACAGGTTCATCGAGCTGTCTCTCTATGCACCTGAGGAGGTAGCAGATGACCCAAAGAAGCAGGAGTGCTTCATGGAGGGATTGGCTGGACCGCTTCGGTACCAGCTGACGTCTCACACTTTTCCATCTTTCCAGCACCTGTTAGACAAGGCCATCACCTTGGAGACCATGCACATAGAGTTGAGAGATTTGAAGAGGAAGGCCACTACTTTTGTGCCGTTTGGGAGCAGCACTCGTCCCCGTTTCATTCCACCGCAGGGAACAACACCCCATGTTGGAGGTTCAGGTGGTAACTCTGGGCAGAATCAGTTTCAGCGGAACAATCAACCTTTCAAGCACCCCATTCAAGAGTTGCAGCATTCTCCTCCACAGACTCCACGCCCTAATGACCAGCACGCTAGTCAGAACACCCCAGCAGGAACCCCGGTAAGACCTAGTGCACCAAGTGCTCCTGTTGGCAATGCATGTTTCAAATGTGGAGAGACTGGTCATTATGCTAACAACTGTCCTCAGAGGAGCGTCTCGAATACCCCAGTGCAGAATCAGCAGATGAGGAATGGAAACCAGACCCCGCAAAGCTCTAAGGGACAGCAGAGCTCCGCTCATGGTATACTGAACCACATAAATGCAACGACCGTGTTGGGTATGTTCTCTATCAACATTGTGCTCACATCACTTCTACCGTATCGTTCTCGAAATCTTTCTTTATCCTTCCGAATCTCGAGGACAAGATTCCTTTTAAGGGGGTAGATTTGCCACACCCTGAAATTTCCAATTTCAGGATGTGAATAGGAAGAAAAATTTAAACAACGATGTAGTCTAAATTATAAAATTTTGCCCAGCTTTTATTTTCTTTACAGGGAATATAGTATAGGAAAAATCCTTTGTTTGATTTTTGCTAAGATAAATAAATAGTTGCGTGTGTGTTGCATTCATGCCGGTGCATTGTTTTTGGGTGTTTGGATTCAAATCTTTGTTTGAATTCAAATTTGTTTGCTTGCTTTAGAAAGGAAATAAAAAGAAGAAGAAGCCAACCTCCCTTTCCAGCCCAACACCGCAGCCCGCAATCGCCCCCGTCCCCGGCCCCCGTTTTCGTCGCGGCCCACCCTCCGTGAAGTCCGCTCGCGGCCCCTCGGCTCCTACCCGCGTCCGCGCGCGCGCCGGCCCGGGGCTTCATTTCCGGCCCGGCTTAGCCCAACCACGGGCGCCGCCGCTCCCCGTCGCCCGACACGCGGGGCCCGCGTGTCGCGCATCTACCTCCCGCCGCCGCCCCGTTTCCGACTCGGGGTCGAGCCCGAGTACGGCCGCCGCACGCCCGTGCTCCCCGGGCCCGCGAGCCGCCGACTTCCCCGCCCGGCTATTTAGGTGCGCCGCCTCCTCCGCGTCGCCCCACGATTTTTTCCCCAAACCCTAGCACCCGCCGCCACCTAACCCTAGTTGGCCGCCGCCGTGAACCCCGCCGCTCCGGTTCCGCAGTTCGTTGCCGTTTCGTCGCCTTGCCTCCGCCTTGGAGCAGCTCCGGAGCTTCATCGTAGGGTAAGGAGCTTCCCAGCACCGATGGTTTGGAGTCCCGTGCCACGTCCGCGTCGCCCGCGCGCGCCGCCGGCGACCGTCCGCCCCACCGCACGCCCCCGCCGCCTCCGTCGCCGCGCATCCGCGCCGGTGCCTCGGATGGGTTTCTTGCGTCGCCGCCCACGCGCCGATCTAAATCCTCGCCGAAAATCGCGAATCCTAGCCGTAGAATCGACCGGCTCGCCGGAGTGCCGCCGCCGCGTAGCCGCTCCCCGCCAGCGTCCCGCCGGCTGCTCGCCTGCGCAAGATCTGGACCGCCGGATCCCCATCTGACGGTCCAGGACGCGTCAACCCCCGGTCAACCAGTCCTTACCGGTCAACCGCGCCTGCTTTAGGTCTCGGCCGTCGGATCTTGATCCGATGGATCAGATCCATCCCCTTAACGCTAACCGCGCGCTTTTGCAAATAAAACCCTAAGTTTTTACAGAATTGCAACCCGGTCCTCCCACCTTAAGAAAACCCTTACGTATAGGTCCTGTTTTCTTCAGTTTAGCCCGAAGACTTAAGTTTTATTTACAGATTAGTCCTAAAAATTGTTTTGGCCATAGCTTCGTCGTTTTAGCTCCGTTTTTAGCGTTATTTATGTCCACGCGATCGTCTCGATGAGTAGAACAACGTGTTGCCCCTGTTTAGTTCTGTTAGTACTGTTTGGTGATTGTTTCTTATTTTATTCCATTGTATGCTTGTATGTGGATGATGTGGTGCGTAGAAGACGGTTCGTTTGTGGAGAACGCTGGAGTTGAAGATTTCCAAGGTCTTGAGCAGCAGCACACGTTGGTAGAAGGCAAGTCCTTGCTGCATTCCCGTTGATCCTATCACAACATGCATTTTAATTACACCGCATTTTGTTATTGCTTTGCATTAAAATGATGGGTCCTACTATTAAGGTTTGACTAGTTTTGTTTATCCTGTGCCTTGATCAACCTGGGTTTATGTTTATGTTGGGTAGACCATGCTTAGTTGCTCAACTTGGGTTTATGGTGCTTTTGATGAACAACAATGTTAATCTTGCTTTACTTATGTTGTACCTTTCATTAAACAAGATCACCTGTGTTAATCGGAACATGGAGAACCACCCAGGAAAACAGTGCTACCACAAGACATATGGCTCTGTCTTGGCTTATTAATTAGTGAACTAGGTGTTAGGTATGCTTTACCTGTTAAGGGTTGGGGGCTGGCGGGTAGTGGCGTATGGACCTGCTCGGGCGTAGGTGTGGGCTTAGCTAAGACACGGTACTCGTCCAAGAGCTTTATACGTTGCACTGACCAGGTAACCTAGTGGGCAGCCTACATCTGGCGATCTTTGTAATGGCCTCGTAGCGTCCCTATGCAATCACACCTCGGTAGTGTGGTATGGTGCCTGATCAGCATCGCACGGTTGGGTCTAAAGTTCTTCGGGACTTTTACGCGACTTGTGGGTAAAGATGTACGGCCTCTGCAGAGTGTAAAACTAACTAGTTAGCCGTGCCCACGGTAACGGGCGGCCTGGACCCTCACATGATTAAACTATGGAAGATGCATTAAACTGGTTGCATTTACTTTCGTTCATGATGATGATGCTTATGTTAACCTTTGGGTTGGTATAAACTTACATTTGCTAGTAATTCAGCTTGCTTAATAAAATTTGACCAACTAAAATGCTGATCTGCTATGCAACCACAAGCTTCCACCATAAAGCCTTTGCATGTTGTTATAGAACTTTTCCCTTGTTGAGTACGACATGTGCTCATTCTTGTTGTTCTTTTATATGCATGTACACAACCCGGTTGCTGCTCGGACGGACGCTTTGAAGACTTTCCTGGAGAGCTCGGTGGTTTCTAGGCGAGCGTGCCACCGTCGACCGCTCGTGGAGACATCCTTTACCGCTGCTAGTACTCGCTTATGTTACGCTTTTGAGACATTCGGTCATGTAATAAAGTTTTAATACTTTCTTTACGCTTTTACACTGTGTTTTGGTGAGTCAACGCATGTGTGAAACCTGATCCTGGCGTACATGTGTTCTATGCATTCGGATTTGCCCTTAAATTCGGGTGTGACAGTGTAGCCCAACAACCGGCTAACACCGGACAAGTCAACGCCAACGTCGGGCAACAAGCACCTGCGGCACTAGCTGCCCCACAACAGCGACGCCACGATGATCCACCTCGTGCCAACAGACTGCGTGCGCGAGACCTCCTCAGGGACTTCGAGCGTGATGGACTCGAAGTTTACAATTCACCGCAAACGAACTTGGGAGCCGCTCTTGCCGCTCTGAATCACCTCGAAGATTCCCCAATGGTTTGACGCCTCCAAGCCAACTTGGGCCATCACCTCGAAAACATCACCGACAATCCCTAATGACCCTCCTTGGTCAACCCTTGGTCAAGTTGGTCAAAACCCCTTTTAAACCCTTTGACCCTCCTATGACGCCCGGAACTTTTGCCGCGTTCTCCAAATTTCACCGAAACACTTCAAATTCTCCCAATACAAAAGTTGTGTAGTTTTTCATGGGACACAACTTTCATGTTGAGTGGCATTTGAGAATTGAAGCCTAAATAGGTGAAAAACCTCGGTCAACGCTCCTAGGCACTATTCATCGGTGCCAAGAAAACTGCCAAATTGGCATGCAATTTGTGCAAAAATGATTGAGAAAAATACCCTACGCCCTTTACAAAAGTTGTAGAGGAATGCAAGATCTACAACTTTCCTATTCATACCTTGGTGCACTTTAGTTGAGAATTTTTGAGCAAAACGCGGTCAAAGGGTGCTAGTCTATACTGCTTTGTACCCTGGGCGTTCGGAGCGCGCCACCCGCGCCACGCCGCGCGCGCGCCCGCCACGGTCCCCACCGGGCTCGCACGCCGAGGCCGGCCGGCGCCGTCGGTCCATGCGCGATGGGACCCTCCCACACTGAACCGCCCTTCCGGCCCTCTGCCCTCGTGCCACGCACCTCACGCACACGGGCCGGCCGCACCGACCATGTCGCCACCCCGTCAGTCGAGTCGCCGCCGTAGCCTTGCACAGCGTCACCGCCTCTCTAGCCTATGCCTTGACTCCTGTGGCTAACATGCGCGATGGTCGTGACCTCCTCCCCAAGGCACGAGCGCCTATAAAAGGAGCCAAGCTCGCCGCCGCGCGCAATGCCGCTGGCACCGAGCCGCCACCGCCGCGCCATGAGCATCCCATGCTGAGCTTCCTTGCCACTTGTTTTTGCGGCCACCCAACCATCCAGGCGCCTCCCCTAGGCTCGGTAGGAACTCCCGGCTCCGCTCTTTACACCGGTCGTGCCGTCCCCTCGCCGGCATTACGGCTGCTGCGGTCGGATCTCCCTGGCTCCGCCGTGCCCGCCCGCCGGCGTTGTTTCCGCTGCAAGTGAGCACCCAAACCGGACCCCTGCAACCCCTAGAGCCTCGCCAGCCACTCCCCGGCCGAGCTCGCCGGTGAGGTCGCCGAGATTTCCCCAAACCGCGCCACCCCCAAGCCCCGAGGACCACATTGCGAGGTATGAGCTCTTTCTAAGGTGTTTCGTGCAAACCAAGGGCATAACTGTGAGCATCCAAAACTCTCCAGGGGTCTCTTCGTAAAAAGAATCTTTACTCCTTTGAGTGTTTTAGCTGCACCTTGTAAAATCCATATAAAATTGTAAAATCCAAAAATTGCAAAACTAATTTTGTTGTGCTCTGTGTGACTAGAACTACAACTTTTACGAAACTTGTATATACTTTTGAGCTTTAGTTTTTCCATGAAAAATAGAAAACCATTTTACCTAGTTTCGTTGTTCTGCAAAATCCATACATATTCATAATCTGATTCTTGGATATGTTGTGAGTACTAGCATGTGTAGGTCCTGTGAAAAAGTTGCACAAAGTTACTAAGTAAATCTTTTATTATGATTTATCTTGTATTTAAGCCTTTTCTGTCTAGATGATTTTTGTGGCAAAAAGTAAATAGATTTTTGATCTATACTTCTGGGAATAGTCATGAAATGTCAAAATACACCTTTACTGAATTTATCATGATTTGTGGACTGATAGAAATATTTATCTCTGATTTATGCTTGTTTTTAATTATAAATGTGTAGATCAAATTCTATAATGGCTATAGGTGTGTTTGTTGGTTTCCTAGGCTTGTTTTAGACCAGAGCATGTGCAGGAGAAAATTTGGCTCCAGAAGTGTTATATTTATTTTTGTGTGCATTTATCCTATTTTTGCTAGCTTGAAATGCTATTAATTGTATAGTTTATTTTCAAAAGCTCCATTTTGGTTGCTTGCTGTCCAAATGAAGTGTTACTGGTCAGAGAGACCAGTGGGTGTTAGTTAGCTCGTTTACAAGGCTTTTGTTGAATAAAGGTGAAAGAACCTTTGTAGGTTTAATAATGAAATTAAATGGGAAAATCACACTCCACACCTAAGGATCATGTGTTTGTGTGATAAAACTTGTTAACAAGTTTACAACCAACCCCTTGCTATTTTGTGAGAATTAAATTAATTTACTTGTATATATATGTACGCAATCACTATTAAAAAGTCTAGATAATAAAGCATCGCATATTGGTCCTTTATAGGAAGAGTATACTGAATGTATTATTATCTAGGTGAATGTGGTCAACCATGCACCCCATGGTTGTAATATGTTGTGTTGTAATTAATTAAATCAATTCATCAATTAAGTCTTGCATTTGCATCCTCTGTGTAGAAATCCTCGACGGTAGCTACACGCTCGTGCTAACTGATGAGTACGAGGGAGCAGGAGGAGACGTGCACTACGTCAGCATAGAGCAAGACCCGGACCAAAGTCCAGAAGTTTGTGTAACTGCTTGTGCCAACGAAGGCAAGACCCAGTTTATCATTAACCCTTGTTGTTTAAAATTATGCAACTATCCTTGTTATTCTATGTGCATTTACATTCAGGAATTGAATGAAACCCTAGTTGCATGATCCCTAAGTGCCTATGTTATTTTACTAGTATGCTAGGTGGTTAGATGCTATGCTCTAAGGACTCGGTAAAAGTCGAGTGATGTTCGTCACTCGCGAGAATAGGATCTCCCTTATGGAATCACCCTATTTATAAATGGATTGCTCATATGGTAAGAGCATGGAATTTGGGCTCCGGTCCAGTGGCTTCGTGGGCTAAGCTTTTGAACGTACTAAGCACTTGTCGGGAATGGGACCGGTAAACCTAGTACCTTCATGAGACGACACATGATTTTACTACTACTCTCGATTCGTCTCCTGCCCGGCTTGCAACCGGGAGGAGGGTACTTGTGTGAGGCTGGGTGTACTAGGTGGGGCATGCCAAATAGCCTTGTACCCGGGACTGTAAGCTATTATCCCAACCCGAGGATTTTTGGTAACCTTTTGGTCGGTGTCGGCTCTGTTGGGGCACCACTCTGTGTGTTTAGGTCTACCTTGCAAGGTTTTGAAACAATCAATTGTCGGCCTCTCACCGTTATCCAAGACTGCTTAATCAACTGGCCACGATATCCCTTTATGATGGAACTTTGTGAAGATGATTATCTTGATCAATTGTTTGTACAACTATGATTGCAATAGTTGCTTATCTAGTAATGATTATGTCTACTAGAAATTGAGCTAAAATGTGAAAGTAAGGATTCACTACTTAGTTGCTTTTTGGCAAACAAACCCACTATCCAAAAGCCTTGCATGATTAGAGGTAAAGTCTTTCTTTTAGACGGGTAAGCCTTGCTGAGTATTAGTATACTCAACCTTGCTTTATAAATGTTGTTTCTAGGTAATGCTTGTGATGTGTGGCCCGGAGAATTTCCACCCGGCTGGGAGCTGGAATGGGTGGATGTTGACGCCGAATGATGGCATCACGAATGGCCTCCTGTGATGTCACTCGTATCGCTATTAGTACTTCGCTGTTTTAATAAAACTCTGAATCATTTACTTTTATGTCAAGAACCATGATTTGTAATAATGTACCCTACGGGGAGATTGATATTAATTTATAAAGAACTCTGGACTCTCGTTAGTAGGAGTTTAATGCATACGTTCGATACTTTCTATGTTTTCAAGTGATTTACCGGGTGTAAACGTGACAACACTCAACGGGATGATTCTTTATTATCGTTTAATGACCAAATGGAGTGGTTTAGGCGATAGTACGGAATTATCTTGGATGGGGTTGTCACAAAGAATAAGCATGGTATATTGATATTTCTAAAACATTGGTTTTCCCCCAACCTGTGAACATTGCAAGATTTTGTATCGCTCCATTAGCAGCTATACTTCTTATCTGCTCCATTAGCAGCTACACTTTTGCCTTTTCATTGTTTTTTGGCCTGCATGTGTGGTGTGTTGACATGATGAAAACACACTCTAATTATTTAAGAAAGCAAAAGTTACATGGTTGGTAAGGGTAGCATATGTGCAATTTTATAGTCATATATCAGGGGCAGTATAGCGGTAGCAGTTCTTTGACGAAGATAATTTATATATTCTTTTAGGAATTTACATGGTAAACAAACCCAATTAGCTAGCCGAAAAATAGGTTTTTTTGTGTGCTTTCTTTCTCATATGGACCCAATTGTTGGTTATATTTGTACGTACTTTGCTAAAAATATTATAGATTCCTTTTCTATGTGTTATTTGACGCACCTCAGTGTACTTCCATTTTTTTCTCTCGAAGTACTCATGCTGTTTTCCAGAAATACTGGTGTCTATTCAAGAAACATGAGTATTTCAAGAAATACTACAGTTTTTTCAAGAAATAATGGTGTTTTTTTTCAAGATTTGGACTATTTATTTCATGTTTTTGTTTAAGAATTTGTTCTTATAACTTTATTTACCCCCAACCTATTTATCTTTAAGTCCGTGACAAATTTTTTGGTGTATGGTAATAGCTTCCATCTTTGTCATCAAATGACATTTAGTATCATTAGGTATATATGTTATAAAACGACAATTTTGATCCCTTTTTCTGGACCTTCATGTGGATCCGACGACCTTTGTTCTCTACCAGCAGCTTGCTGCTGTGTTAGTGAACGAAGCTACGTAAGCGAGTGTTTCTAGGGTTTGGATGTGCGATTTTGGGCAGTGTCCCTAGAACTAGGTTTTACAATTACGTTTTAAGAGTCAACCACACTACTTTGCCTCCTTTTTGGGCCAGATGTCTTTTAAACCCGACTAGCATGCTATCACAAAGGTGTCCATGCAACATTATTATTTATTTATCTTCGTTCACTTTTTTGCTAAAAAACACGGTTTTTAATGTGTTTTTCCATAGAAGTGTGCAATTCTTTCTAGTATCTGGTGCAGCCGCCTCTGCTAATATTTCTTTCTATTTTGATGTTTTATCGATTTCTTTCCATCAATGAATTTATAATTGCCGCTTCTTTCGTACAGAGGGGATGACCAAATCAGAAGTATAGTCCGCAGAAAGAAATTTGACGTCACCCGCCGGCTGCTAATATGTATCTACCAAAAAATTTGTTGATCTTCTGTTTTCTGATTTTTGGCAGATGCCCCGCAGGCTGCAGCAGTTTGCGGGGCTGAAGTATGCCTCTTTTCAACATAACTTTTTCAAACTTCAGTTCCATGAAGTTTTCCTCATTTATATTATTATTTTCTAAAGTTTTACTTTTTCACCATGTTATTTCAGAGAATTAATGCTTCACTGCATTCGAGTACCCAGATTACGCTTGTGTCACCAAAAAAAAATCTCTGCCCTCATTGTACCTCCATGCTCTCTCTTATTTGTGTTGCCAAACATTTTATCACATTTTTCTCTACCATTACTGGACTGTAGGAAAAAATATATACATATTTGCCTATACCATCATACATGTGAAAACTGTTAGTACATTCCACTGGAAACATTGATGCACCTTTTCAAAGTTAATCTCCATATGCATGAAATATACCAAGCGACATGGATCGACCCATTCCAATTACGTCTGCACCCCTCTCCTCCTCCTCCTTCAAACATTTTCAAATTTGTTGTGCTTTCGTATCAGTATTTATTTTGTTATCAGAATATATGGTAAAACAGGGATTAATGAGTTGTGTATGAAATATGCTCACTAGGACCAGCAAGTGTGTCAAATTAGAAATACTGTCAGATTCATGTTTCTTTACTGAAAAACACTAGTATTTTTGTATGAAAACTGCATGCCTTCGTACCTATTTTTTCTCAAGCACTGTATATTCAAACTAGATCATGCTATAACCTGGCGAACACCAAGTCTACAAGTGAACATACTGAGATTTATATATTTTTTACTTCAAAAACACCAGAGATTTTGTATGGAAACACACATTTATGTTTATTTCAAGCACTGAATGACAGGCTGCATTTAGATTGTATGTGAAAGCCTCACTGTATTGATAGATCATTGAGTTACAGAGGGGGTTTACATACTCCCTCCGGTTTGGTAAATGAAGTCGTTTTGGACATGATTTGAGTCAAACATTGGGAATATAAATCATGAATAACTTTTAAGTCATTGAGTTTGGAAATGTGAAAATTACATGAATAGATTTGTCTTGCAAAATACTTTCATAAAAGTATACATACGTTAGTTTTTAACAAATATTTTTATAAAAATAAGAAGTCGAAGTTGTACTTTGGAGACCGTGTCGCTGTCCTAAACGACTTCATTTACCAAACCGGAGGGAGTATATAGGCTATCAGCCGAAGGGTCCATAGTGTGAACAAGAGTTGAGACTAATAACTAACAGAGGACTGCACAGGATAGCAGGCAGCACTACACAGGACTCTAGGCATTAATAGGGACTGCACAGGATACCAGGCAGCACTACACAAGACTCTAGGCATTAATAGTCGAGTGAAGAATACTAACGATCTAACATCCCCCCGCGAGTCGAATCCGCTTGGTGCCCGGACATTGAGACCGGAGCGAAATTCAGTAAAAACCGAAGTAGGCAGCCCCTTGGTGAAAATGTCACCGAATTGAGAAGTGGTTGGCACGTGGAGAACACGAATATCACCAAGAGCAACGCGTTCCCGAACAAAATGGAGGTCAATATCCACGTGTTTAGTGCGTTGATGCTGAACGGGGTTCTTGGACATGTAGATGGCACCGACATTGTCACGGTATACCAAGGTGGTCTTGCGCGGGGGGAGTGTGCGGCTCGGTAAGTAGTTGGCGAAGCCAAGTGGCTTCGGCATCTTGCATTGGCGACGCCCCCGTATTCGACCTCGCGCGCCGGAGCGAGAAACGGTGTTTTTCCACTTGGAGGACCATGAGATGAGACTATCTCCAAGGAAAAACAAAGATAACCCGAACCGGATTTGCGGGTGTCCGGATGCGAGCCGCCCAATCGCATCGGAATAAACAACCAAGTCGAGCCGAGAAGAAGGTCAAAGAAGTAGCCCCATATGCGGTGTCTTTGCGAACATAACGCGAGAATGTGTTTGAGAGCTGCTAGATGAGGTTCCCTTGGATCATGCATGTGAAGACAAATTTGCCGAACCGCATAAGCGAGATCCGGCCGAGTGAAGGTGAGGTATCGGAAAGCGCCGGCAAGGCTGCGAAAGTCCGTCGGATCGATGACTCGGGTCACCATCGGAGGGGAGCTTGGGGTTCGGAGTCAACGGGGGTGGTGCATGATCGGCATTCGGTCATCCCGGCTCGTCAAGGATGTCTAGCATGTATTGACGTTGAGACGAAATAGTCCGGAGGGCGTGTGCTCGAACCCGCATGCCAAGGAAATGATGTAATTGTCCAAGGTCTTTCGAGAGAGAATTCTTGTTGAAGTGCCCCGATGATCCGTTGGAGCAGGCTGGAGGAGGAGGTCGTGAGGACGATATCGTCAACATATAGCGAGAAGATAAACCGTGTCGGCTCCGGAGTGGTAGATGAACAACGAGGAGTCGGTCTTTGCCTCAATAAAACCAAGCCGCAGAAGAAATGAGGCAAACCTGTCGTACCATGCCCGTGGGGCTTGCTTGAGGCCGTAGAGAGACCGGTTGAGGCGACAAACATAATCGGGTGAGCGGAGTCCTCAAAACCGACGAGTTGAGCACAAAACACGAGTTTCGGACGCAGTGCCTTGAAGAAATGCGTTGTTGACATCCTCGTTGATGAATCGGCCAGGACCGCGAAAGAGCTAAGGTCAGCACAGTCCGGACAGTGGCGGGCTTCACGACTGGACTGAATGTTTCAGTGAAGTCGATGCCGGGGCGCTGAGTAAATCCGCGGAGAACCCATCTGGCCTTGTAGCGTTCAAGGGAGCCATCGGCCTTGAATTTGTGCTTGAATACCCACTTGCTAGTCACCACATTAGTGCGGGGTGGGCGAGGAAGGAGGTCCCATGTGCTGTTGGCGAGGAGAGCAGAGTACTCGGCCTCCATGGCCGCCCGCCAGTTGGGATCAGTGAGAGCAGCCCGGTAAGTACGAGGAATCGGGGACAGTGGAGCAGCCTGAAAGATGGCTAGCATCCGAAAACCATCCTTGCCCCGAGTCCTCATGGCGTGCCTGTTCGCAACAGGCGGCACAGGAACGGCGCCAGCGGGAAGGGTCGGGGAGGAGCCTGCTTTAGAGGTGGTGCCGGGCGTTGGTGAGGCGGGAGCACCAGAGGACGGCGAAGCCGCCGAGCTCGAGGTGGGTGGGGCGCCATGGGCCGCCGCATCGGACGGCGGCACGGAGGAGGCGCCGGGATGCCGCCGGGCGGAAGGCCGTTGCGGTGGAGCCGCAAGCGGGGGCCGCGGCGGGTGTAGACGATGCCGAAGCGTGGATGTAGAGGTGGGACCGGCGCGAGTGCGGGCGCGAGGTGGTGGCGCGGGCGCCGGCGATGCGTCGGAGGGGGGCGCCGTCACCGTAGGAGCGGCTGTGGGTGGCCGCAGAGGGGCGCTGCTTGTGGAGGGGAGCTGCTGCAGCGGAGGCAGCGTCCCGGCTGCGGGAAATGGGCCGTCAGGGAACATCGGGCCAGCACCTGGAGGCCCAGCCCAAGAAGCTCGGGAGGCTGCACGGGATGCTGGTGATGCTCCTGAAGTTGGTGGCCCACAAACTGATGAGGTGGGAGGCCCTGCAGAAAAAGGACACAGTGACGGTGGAAAAGGCACCGGTACTGGGTTAGAGGAGTCCTCCAAGAAATCAAAAACCTCATTAGGTGGAGTGGGAATATCTGTGGCAAAGGGGAAAGAGGTTTCGTCAAATATGACGTGGCGGGAGATAATGGTGCGGTTAGTGTGACGATTAAGGCAAATATACCCCTTGTGATGAGGGGAATAGCCAAGGAAGACACATAGCGCAGAGCGAGGAGCAAGTTTGTGATCGGCTGTGGCGGAAAGGTTAGGATAACATGTGCACCCGAAAACCCGTAGGTGCTCATAGGATGGCGGAACACCAATGAGAGTGAAGTGGGGAGTAGAGAAAGAGAGGGTTTTGGTGGGGAGAATGTTGAGGAGGTGAGTCGCCATGCCGAGAGCAGCGGCCCAAAACCTGGGTGGTACACTCGTGTGAAATAGTAGGGAGCGAATAGCATTGTTAGTGGTGCGGATAATGCGTTCAGCTTTACCATTTTGAGCGGAGGTATAGGGGTACGACATGCGAAATAGAACCCCGTGAGACGCAAAGAAGGAGCGAGCAGTAAGATTGTCGAATTCGCGGCCATTGTCGCTCTGGAGGCCCTGAATAGGGACACCAAACTGAGTGTGAACGTAGGCAAAAAAATTCCACAAGGTAGAGAAAGTGTCAGACTTGAGACGTAGCGGAAACGTCCATAAATAATGCGAATAATCGTCAAGAATGACATGGTAATATTTGTGACCGGAGATGCTAGTAACAGGCGAGGTCCAGAGATCACAATGTAAAAGTTGGAATGCATGACTAGCACGGGAAGAAGAAGCATGAAAAGGGAGGCGAACATGTCGACCGAGTTGACAGGCATGACAAAGTCCATCAGTGGTGCCGGCGGTGCACTTGATGACGCTAGTCTGAGTAAGCTTGGTGAGCGCCTCATGGCCGGGGTGACCGAGTCGTTGGTGCCAAAGCGAGGAGGAGGATGATGCAAGAAGTGCTGACGCCGAGGGCAGTAGAGGGTAAAGGGACCCTATACTATTGCATCTGAGAATCTCGCTCCGAGTAGGAAGATCCTTCACAGAACAACCAAAAGGATCAAAGTCCACACTGCAGTTATTGTCAATAGTAAACTGACGAACTGATATAAGGTTCTTAACAATGTTAGGGGCAACAAGAACATTTTTAAGATGAAGATTATGTGGAAGTTGGGTTGCTCCAGTAGAAGTAACAGGTACAAGGCTACCGTCACCGACAAGGATACTGGAGGAGGAATAAATAGAGGGAGGAGCAGTGGAGGAGAGAATACCGGCATCAGAGGTGACATGATTGGTGGCGCCAGTGTCGAAGTGCCATTCATGTTGGGAGGGCTGCTGTAGTTGCAGTGTCTGGAACTGGGCCGCTAGGGCATGTTGGTCCCAGCCGCTGTGGTAGGAGCCAGGTGTGGGCAGAGGAGAGCCCAAGGCCGCGCTTGGGCCCGGGGCGCCCCACTGTCTGGGCCAAGAACCAGGCAGCCCAGCAAGGAAGGTGTGGGGCGACTGGGCCGGCCCAGGTGTGGGTGGGCAGGCAGGTCCAGGCCACATCTGAAGGGAGCCCGTCTAGGGATTCTGGTACGTGGGCCAGGGGAAGGGCGCGCCGGGTCCGTTCCTCTGTCCATGACCGGAGCCGCCGAAGGGGAAGCCGGTCCTGCCGCCAGCGCCTCCGCCGCCGGGGCTCTTTCCAAAGGGAGCGTCGCCGCCGGGGCTCATGCCAAAGGGAGCGCCGCCGCTGGCCGGGGCGTTCCGCCGACCGCCGCGCTTGCCCCGTTTGGGAAAGCCGCCGGGGGGAGGGGCAGGTGGCCCCTGCTGCTGCTGGGATGGAGGCTTGGAAGACGCGGTGGACTAGTGTAGCCCGCCGGAAGGACCCGTGCCGCCGCCGGTGCTGGAGTAGAGGGCGGTGGCGGGAGCAGTCTTGGCCATGGTCAGCTCCTCGATCTGCAGCTCAGCCCGTACCTTGAGGAAGTTGGGCAGAGGATCAGTGCGGCGTAGGTGAAGACCAATGGCGCTGAAGCGTTCGTTGAGGCCGCGGATGATGTTGAGGACGAGGGTGCGGTCGGAGACGGGTTCGCAGAGGTCGCGGAGGTCCTGGGCCTTGCATTTGTAGAGCCGACAGTAGTCAGCGATGTTGAGGTCGCCTTGGCAGAAGGTGCGGAAGTCGGTGTCGGCGTACAAGGCCCGCGTCGCCTGATTCCCAAGGAATTGGGACTCAATGGCGAGCCAGATGTCGCGGGCGGAGGCGCGATGCTCGGAGACGGTGTCGGCGAGATCGTCGGTCATGGTGCCGAAGAGCCAAGTCCGCACGACACAGTCCATACGGACCCAGTTGGCGGAGGTGGGGATGGTGGCGTCCGACAGAACATGTTGCTCCAGGGAGTACCGGCTGAGGGTGAGAAGGAACGACTCGCGCCATCGAGCGTAGAAGGCGGACGTACCGTCGAGGCGGAGCGAGATGAGTAGGCATATGTTCTGGACGTCGACCGCCTGCGAGTGGAGTTTGAGAAGTGCCTTGGCCTCGTGTTGGGCGAGGGCGGCACAGACGGGGTCGTCGACGGTGGCGAAGGAGGCGTCATCGTCGTCGTCGTGTTGAACTGGCGGAGGTGTGTTGGCCGCGGCGCGCTCCTGCGCGACGTGGTCGAGGGCGGCGCGGAGGCGGCGTCGGCGGCGTCGCGGTCCGTCCGCGCCGCGGCGGCGTCGCGTTCGCCGCCTCGGCCGCTCGGGCGAGGGCAGCGGTGCGGGCGGCCGAAGGGCGTGGTTGGCGGGGGGGGTGTGACGGGCCGACCATCCGGATGAAGGCCGGCGGCGGGCGAAGCGGCGGTAGCCTCGTCGTCCATGAGCGGCGCTCGGGGAGGGGGGTGCGGCGGAGCGGCGCCCGACGACGCGCGCCGAAGCGGCGCCGAATGGCGCGGCGGGGAGCGCCGCCGGAGTGGCGCGTCGAGAGGGCGGCGCGCGTGGAGCGGCGCACGAAGCGGAAGAGGAGAGGGCTCGGGTGAGAACCTAGGCGTCCGATACCATGAAAGCCTCACCGTATTGATAGATGATTGAGTTACGGAGGGGGTTTACATATATAGGCTATCGACCGAAGGGTCCATAGTGTGAACAAGAGTTGAGACTAATAACTAACGGAGGACCGCACGGGATAGCAAAGGCAGCACTACACAGGACTCTAGGCATTAATAGGGACTGCACAGGATACCAGGCAGCACTACACAAGACTCTAGGCATTAATAGTCGAGTGAAGAATACTAACAGTCTAACAGTATGGAAATGCATATTTCTCAAGCAGGGGCACGAAAGAAACTCGCACGTCACCACAATTTTCTACCACTCAGCCGCTGCTGCTCCATCCATCGAATCATTCCATCCCACCCATTCATGGCAATTGTGCGGGCACAACATCACCCAACTGGCACCCGAACCAGGCAGATGTTGTTGGTAATAGACAGTTGCTAGATGGAAACCAAAGGCTCTCTTTGCTGTTCAGCCATGTGCAGGAGCACCGAGGGATCGGAGCACGACATGCGGCAGCAGTATCAGGCGATCTAGTGGTGGCTGGCCCTAGCCCCTAGGATGAATCTCCCAAGACGTGACTGGATTGTGCCATGCTGTCGACATTCCAGTGGCGGCCGGGGGATGGAGATCGAATTATGAGTGGGCTTTTGACCCCTGGTGACCGTGGAATTTAAATATCATGTTGCACTAGTATGTGAAATTTTGCATAAAGAGATCGATGTTACCAGGCAACCATGGAGTCAGAGATGGGATGGGCAGGGGGCACGAGCCCCCCTACCAACCTGGCTCCCATGGAAATCCCAACAACTTTTGAGGAGGAAGAAGGACCCCCTCCTAGCTCTCCATCCTAGCTTTGTCGCCGCAAGGAACAACATCGTGAATTAGCTGAAGAAAATCGTGAATTCAGGAGGCACTGAGGCAATAGGTCGTAGCCATGGGTGGAGCGCCAGGATTAGGTGGCGGTGAGAAGGAAGTGAAGGCGAGCGGGGAGGTGATGAGTAGGCCGGCGGCGAACCTGTTGGGTCACGCGGTCATGGCCGATACCACCATCTCCAGGACAGGAGGCACGCCCTTCGTCTGCGCAGTCGCTACGACCATGGCGGCTACACCGACGCCGTCGTGCCCCGACCTCTTCCTTCTCGTCACCTACGGTACGACCTCCTCCGCTGCTCTCTTTCCTTTCTTCTTTTTCCTCCACCGCTGCTCACCGAGCAGCCTCCATCCATCGGCCAATTACTCCTATCTCCGGCCACCATTCTCAAATCACCACAACACGCGTCTTGCCAACCCTCCCAGCTACCTTCTCCACCACTTGTTCCCCGCTGCCGTGTCTCCTAGCGCTAGGGATTTAAAGGGCCGCACCCGCCATTGCCACCAGCCCCGACCTCAGGCGCCGGCGGTGAACCCCCTAGTGCTCCCACACACGCTCGTCACCTTACTCTCCTTACCACCGGTGTGGAGAGACGCCCGTCCGCCATTCACCACCGGCCATGCTATGGTTGGCATCCGGCAGGCGGCGCAAGTGGGGATGCTGGTCGGGTTGGTGCCGCTCCCACGCTGGTCCTTTCGCCGCCAGTCGAGCGAACATCAAGAAGAAGCCGAGGGACTGCCCATGCCTACACGCTGCCCAGCGCCAAGCTGCCTTCTGCCGCCACTCCAAAGTCCCAATCCCAACCGTGACCTAGCTCCCTTTCTTCTCCATTCCTCGCGTCCTCATCCTCATTTTTCCTTAACGTTTTCCTGATCATGGCAGGCTGACGTTTTACGCGCGAATGGAGACACGTACAGTGTTGTGCCTCGTCCTTTGTGTTCTGCTGTTTCCGCTGCCGTCTCCAACAGAACAACCGATGTGAGCGCGCGCTGGGGCTATGTGGAACCCCACCCAGATAATAAGCAACTGCTGTAACAGAGAGCTCTTCCTCCTTTAATTTCCTCACATTACTTTATGTGCAAGATCCTCCATTATTCGATCAACAGATATATGTAAAATCTACTCTGCCTTCTTTCTCAGAAACCTGTGAGTTCTTCCTTGTTCATATTCGGTGGTTACTCTTTCAGATTATCGATACACACTGACTGAATTGATTACATATTTGGATTATCTTGTTGCTGAGTTGTGATAACAATTTGGTTACATGTTGTTCCTTGCGGCGGCGAAGCTAGGATGGAGAGCTAGGAGGGGGTCGTTCTTCCTCCTCAAAAGTTTTTGGAATTTCCATGGGAGCCGGGGGTGGTAGGGGGCTCGTGCCCCCCGCCCATCCCATCTCCGACTCCACGGTTGCACGGTAACAATAATCTCTTTATGCAAAATTTCACATACTAGTGCAATGTGATATTAAAATTCCACGATCACCGGGGGTCAAAAGGCCCACTCACGATTCGATCTCCATCCCCTCACGGCCCACCGGAATGTTGACAACACGGCGCAATCCACTCATGTCTTGGGAGATTCGTCCTAGGGGCTAGGGCTGGCCACCACTCGATCACGATACCGATGCCGCACGTCGTGCTCCGATCCCCGGTGCTCCCGCATATGGCCGTGCAACAAAGCAAAGAGAGCCTTTGGTTTCCATCTAGCGGTGCCTAATACCAACAACATCCGCCCGGTTCGGCGGCCCGGTTGGGTGTTGATGTGCTCGCTCACTTGCCACGAGCGGTGGGAGGAAATGGTTCGATGGATGGAGTAGTAGCGGTTGGGCGGTAGAAAATCGTGGTGACACGTGGGTTTCTTTCGTGCCCCCGCTTAAGTTCGAGAAGATGACGGTTGACACGACGCCGGTGCAATGGTGGTGTCGATCGCGGAGGGGCACGCGTTTCCGTGGCATGCGTGCATGCGTTTCGTGTCGATGCACACTCGCGAGCAATCATTTGCGGGTGGAGGGGGGACGATCGAGCGTGACATGAGAGTTGCATTATTGCATTGCAGAACACCGGAAGTTTGCGATCTACTATAACATGGAGAGAGTTGAAGTATCTCATTAAGCTACTTTAAAACATGTATATACTTAGGGTTGGAGAAAATGCTCGTGCCTCGTTAGCTCGGCTCGGCTCAGTACGTCCGTTACACTAATGAGCCGGCTCGATCCGACAATTTTTTTTAGCAAGAACTATGGGGGAGATCCCCACAGAGAGGAGCCACTATATTAAAAGAACCAACAAGGGGAAAGTACAGAGAAGGAGGATACTTAAATAGGGGGAGGAGCAAACATAAGGAGATTACAAAGTATTCTCTAACCATTGTAAAACTAAAGGTCTAGAGTCCTTAGAAACTCTGTGCAACTGGCAGAGGACTTGAGCTTTGAACTTTACAGTCCAGAGCTAGAGGGAAGCTTGATCACCATCGAAAATCTTTCTATTGCGTAATTTCCATATCTCCCAAGCTGCATTGATGAAAATCTCCATGAAGAAGGGAAGGCGTGATGAGTTCCTGCTTCTAGCAATCTTGTTATGTATATTTGAGACCAAGCTCCATATCATGCCAATCTTATGCCAATAGGAAACGAGCGAAGGGCGAGGTGAAAAGAGATGGTGAACATCCTCATCAATTTGACCATTGCAAAGAACACAATGGTCGTTCGCATCTACCGAGTAGTTTCTTCGAGTGAGCATGGTTTTTGCTTGGATAGTATAATGAATGAGCTCGAACCGGCTCTCGCTAGCTTAACAAGACCAAGCATATAGTAGAAGTAGCAAATAAAGCAACAAGAAAACTCATAAAAACTCGGCTTAGGTAACGAATCGTAGCCCAATCGGCCGAACCTCCATCGCCGGTCCTCACGGGCTTAATAATTTCGGAACCCTAATGACATACCGACCGTGAGTCACATCCCACTCTAGCCCACCCGCGGCCGCCGCACAATGTACTTGCACTAGTAGAAATGTAAATATCTATGACTATTCCATAGTGACGTTTCATTTACTAGTAAAGTGCACGTGTGGCATGCACATGTTTTCTAAAAAAACTAAAGACTTACGGTGAAATACTCTAATTATTTAAAAAACATAAATTATAGTATACACCAAAGCATTTCACGAGGCTTTTATGAAGATCGGTTTAAACGGCTTTATTTAGTGAAAAAGATTTGTTTAACAATCAATTGAAAGCAATATCTACTTACTAATTAAAAATAGTAAAGTGCAACTCCGGCCCATAAACTTTCTATGTTGTGTCATCCCGGTCCATAAACTTTTAAAGTGTGTCAAAATTGTACATAAACTCAATTCAAGTCTCTAATCAGCCCACTAACGGGTACATGGTGCTGAACAGTTGTTGCATATTTACAACTGAAACCTTATATCCTTTTGTGAATTCATTTTCGACATATGCGCTCCGTGTAGCCTGTTGAGGGTGATATGATGTTGGGTGATGTGGTCTTCTAGTTCCTAAGGCCTCGCGAGGCTCCTAGTTAATTATCTCCGCCAGTCTAGCTTGCTGAGTCCTCTGATTCCGCCGCCGTGGTCATCTTCTCGTCTTCGCTACCTGTTCTCCAGCATCTCTGTGACTCCGCCACATACTGTTCCAATGAAATCAAGGCCTATATTAACTCATACAAGTACTTCGAGTTCTTCTGGATTCTTGAAGCTAGGCACATGGTAAGTGTAAACAACTCAATATATATGTAAATGATGATATATACAACGGAAAGAAGAGAATATATACATGATAATGTATGCATGATTTGGTGCCAGACTGAAGCTGGGCACATGGTAAGTGTCACCAACTCAATATATACCTAAATGATGATATATACAACGAAAAGAGGAAGATATATACATGATAATGCATGCATGATTTGGTGCCGAGATCGAAGCGTTTTACTCGTGTCATTATTTATTTTTATGTACGAGTGACGGTGGACCAACCTTACACCGCATTCCGAGTGATTGCTAGCGTCACACAGTCCGCAAACATAATCTAGATGAACCTTCCATGTAACATGAATGAGAATATATTAGAGCAAACCCACTGAGGAGAACTATTTAGTGTGGCGTGCATGGACCTCTTAACTCTAGTTCTAATTAGTGATATACTTGATGGTAACATCTATTGGCACGAAAGTTCTTGCACAATCCAAGTAGGCTCTCTTAGTCCAATTTGACAGTTAGCTAGTTTCAGGACATGCTACTTGACCTGTGCAGTTTGTTTCAATCCGAGCATCTCAGGAAGATTGAGTTGGACATAATGAAGTATATTGAGATACATATATTATTATATATAGTTTCTGATTTTGACATGAGAAGAGAGACTCACACAAGATCTTTGGGGACGATCTTGAACATCCTTTTGATAGGACCATTCATGTCGCCACCAATCATTTTGTTGGGGGGCGACCCAAAATCGTCGGCGATTCTGTTCGGTGACGAGTGTCTTTTTAAGTTGTTGTTTGTCAACACGGGTTCATGCCGGTGTCCAGCAAGAAGTTGTTCGTATTCTGCAAATTGAACAGCCAAGTACACTAGCCTGATCAAGTAGGTTCATTCATATTAAAAGGACCTGCCGGATCACTCGCATGTCTGCATTTCATTTTGTAAACAGGATCTTACCACACTATCAATCTGGGAGTCTATTAAACTCAGTTGGTCAGTAAATGTTTGACGCGCTGTGGCATACTGTCCTGCCAACATCTGCTCCTTTACCAGTGCAGCCATTCTGACATATTTGCCTATACCATCATACATGTGAAAACTGTTAGTGCAGTCCACTGGAAACTTTGATGCACCTTTTCAAAGTTAATCTCCATATGCATGAAATATACCAAGCGACATGGATCGACCCATTCCAATTACGTCTGCACCCCTCTCCTCCTCCTCCTTCAAACATTTTCAAATTTGTTGTGCTTTCGTATCAGTATTTATTTTGTTATCAGAATATATGGTAAAACAGGGATTAATGAGTTGTGTATGAAATATGCTCACTAGGACCAGCAAGTGTGTCAAATTAGAAATACTGTCAGATTCATGTTTCTTTACTGAAAAACACTAGTATTTTTGTATGAAAACGGCATGCCTTTTTCAGATCTTTTGTGTTTCTCTTTTCTTGTGTTTGAGTTGGAAAAGCAACATGTGTTGCAGAATCCATCTTGAACAATCCTTCCCCTTTTCTTTGCTTAATGGGTCCACTAGTCCTTTTCTTTTGGATAACTGGTTGAAACCGGAAGTAAATTTAAATCAATTCTGATAAGTACATCAGCTCAAGGAGTCTATTGGTCCTATTTTGAAGAAGTGAATGCGAAGAAAGGAAATCTCAATCATTTTTCTGAGTAGATAAAAAAGAATAGCTTCCCTCCCTCTCTAGCAGCTGGATCTAGAATCCATGGCTTAAAAAGTGACCGACAGATTGGCAAAAATCAATCGATTGAGAAGGAGTTGCAGACCAACTGGATTTTTTTGTTTAGTGTAACAAGAAACAACTATATGCATTAGTGGATGCAGAAGCTGGGATATTAATTTAAATTCTCTTTTCTAAAACGCTTGCCGTCCATGCAGATTGGGTACTGAAAAACTGTATTCAATCGTCCAAGATACACAACATGAACAAAGATGAAAGCACCCTGTCTCATCCATGGCATGGCGACCTGTGGGTGGGAGCTGATCAAAGGTGCGTCACTTTTTTACTATAATTTATGTTTTTTAAAAATTAGAGTATTTCACCATAAGTCTTTAGGTTTTTTTTGAAAACATGTGCGTGCCGCACGTGCACTTTACTAGTAAATGAAACATCACTATGAAATCGTAATAGATATTTACATTTCTACTAGTGCGAGTAGATTGTGCGGCGGCCGCAGGTGGGCTGGCGGGTGTGGGATGTGACTCACGGTGAGTATGTCACTAGGGTTCCAACAATTATTAAGCCTGTGAGGACTAGCGATGGAGGTTCAGCCGATTGGGCTACAATTCGTTACCTATGCCGAGTTTTTATGAGTTTTCTTGATGCTTTATTTGCTACTTCTACAGTATGCTTGGGCTTGTTAGGCTTGCGGGAGCCGGTTCGAGCTCATTCGTTATACTATCGAGCAAAAATGTCAGCTCAAGCTGGCTCATTAGTGTAACGGACGAGCCGAGCCAAGCCGAGCTAAGGAGGCATGAGCATTTTCTGCAGCCCTAAGTATATACATGTTTTGAAGTAGCTGTATACCATACTTCAACTCTCGCTATGTTATAGTAGATCGCACACTTCCGGTGTTCTGCAATGCAATAATGCAACTCTCATGTCACGCTCAATTGTCCCCCATCCACCCGCAAATGATTGCTCGCGAGTGTGCGTCAACACGAAACACATGAAGGCATCCCACGGCAGCGGTGCCCCTCTGCGATCGACACCACCACGGTGCCCGACGTCGTGTCAATCGTCATCTTCAGAACTCAAGCAGGGGCACGAAAGAAACCCGCGCGTCACCACAATTTTCTACCGCTCAGCCGCTGCTGCTCCATCCATCGAATCATTCCCTCCCACCCATTCGTGGCAAGTGCGCGCGCACAACATCACCCAACTGGCACCCGAACCAGGCAGATGTTGTTGGTAATAGACAGTTGCTAGATGGAAACCAAAGGCTCTCTTTGCTGTTCAGCCATGTGCAGGAGCACCGGGGGATCGGAGCACGACATGCGGCAACAGTATCAGGCGATCTAGTGGTGGCTGGCCCTAGCCCCTAGGATGAATCTCCCAAGACGTTAGTGGATTGTGCGGTGCTGTCGACATTCCATTCGCGGCCGAGGGATGGAGATCGAATTGTGAGTGGGCTTTTGACCCCTAGTGACCGTGGAATTTAGATATCATGTTGCACTAGTATGTGAAATTTTGCATAAAGAGATCGATGTTACCAGGCAACCATGGAGTCAGAGATGGGATGGGCAGGGGGCACGAGCCCCCCTACCACCCTGGCTCCCATGGAAATCCCAACAACTTTTGAGGAGGAAGAAGGACCCCCTCCTAGCTCTCCATCCTAGCTTTGTCGCCGCAAGGAACAACATCGTGAATTAGCTGAAGAAAATCGTGAATTCAGGAGGCACTGAGGCAATAGGTCGTAGCCATGGGTGGAGCGCCAGGATTAGGTGGCGGTGAGAAGGAAGTGAAGGCGAGCGGGGAGGTGATGAGTAGGCCGGCGGCGAACCTGTTGGGTCACGCGGTCATGGCCGATACCACCATCTCCCGGGACGGGGAGGCACGCCCTTCGTCTGCGCAGTCGCTACGACCATGGCGGCTACACCGACGCCGTCGTGCCCCGACCTCTTCCTTCTCGTCACCTACGGTACGACCTCCTCCGCTGCTCTCTTTCCTTTCTTCTTTTTCCTCCACCGCTGCTCACCGAGCAGCCTCCATCCATCGGCCAATTACTCCTATCTCCGGCCACCATTCTCAAATCACCACAACACGCGTCTTGCCAACCCTCCCAGCTACCTTCTCCACCACTTGTTCCCCGCTGCCGTGTCTCCTAGCGCTAGGGATTTAAAGAGCCGCACCCGCCATTGCCACCAGCCCCGACCTCAGGCGCCGGCGGTGAACCCCCTAGTGCTCCCACACACGCTCGTCACCTTACTCTCCTTACCACCGGTGTGGAGAGACGCCCGTCCGCCATTCACCACCGGCCATGCTATGGTTGGCATCCGGCAGGCGGCGCAAGTGGGGATGCTGGTCGGGTTGGTGCCGCTCCCACGCTGGTCCTTTCGCCGCCAGTCGAGCGAACATCAAGAAGAAGCCGAGGGACTGCCCATGCCTACACGCTGCCCAGCGCCAAGCTGCCTTCTGCCGCCACTCCAAAGTCCCAATCCCAACCGTGACCTAGCTCCCTTTCTTCTCCATTCCTCGCGTCCTCATCCTCATTTTTCCTTAACGTTTTCCTGATCATGGCAGGCTGAGGTTTTACGCGCGGATGGAGACACGTACGGTGTTGTGCCTCGTCCTCTGCGTTCTGCTGTTTCCGCCGCCGTCTCCAACAGAACATCCGGCGTGAGCGCGCGCTGGGGCTATGTGGAACCCCGCCCAGATAATAAGCAGCTGCTATAACAGAGAGATATTCCTCCTTTAATTTCCTCACATTACTTTTGAGGACCGGGGAGCGTCCCGGTGGTCGATGGATGACCGCTCCTCGGTGATGAGTGATTGACAACGGGTGTTGGACCGACTCTTGGCTTAGTGCGCGGTGTAGGCCGCGGCCTAGTTCGTGTTGTTGCGAGGGTGAAGAACGGGCGCGAAAGGTCTTCGCCTTGAGGGGCCTCCGGGAGATGGAGAGACAAGTAGGCTCGGTTCGAGGGACTCGGTGGACGGCGGGACTAGGTGCGAGGCCACATGGTGGCGATACGAGCAAGACGAAGTCATGGACAATCGAGCCGGTGCACGGTGGCGGTCGAGTCAAGTGGTTTGGCGGGAGGTCGGACCGAGCACGCGGGGTTTGGTGGTTTGCCCACAAAACCATCGGCGGACGGTTTCTTGGTTTGGGCCTCAAAACCAAGTCCGAGGGCCCAACACGACGGAGACGGGATCCGGGCGTGTCGGGAAGCTTCGAGGCGGAGGACACACGGCGGGATCGCATGGCTTGCGTCGGGAGGACGCGGGGTGCGGCAAAGGCGTGGCCGTCCGATGGCAAGACCCACAAACGTTACCAAAATGCCCCTACGTGGGTTGTATCGCCAGTAGTGTAGTTAGGGGTAGTCGAGTCATTTACCACTCGGCGGGACTCGATATATAAGCCATGAGTGTGTGTGGATGGCTCTCTCTCTGTGACTTAGGGTTTCATTTGCTCCCTCCTCTTTCTCATTTTCGTAGCTATTTTTCCTTCCATTTTCTCTAGGCTAGCATGAGAGCTTCATGAGAGATTTGTTGAGAAGGATGGGTGCTAGGGCGGCATGCTAGACCTTGTGAATCTTTCCTGGTTTGTATAGAAGATTCGGGGTTGTTTTTCGTGGCTTTTCGTGCTTGTTTTCGTGCCTTTGTTCCCGGTGTGATTCCGCGGATTTGAGTGGGTTTCTCCCCGGATTTCTTTGAGGGAAACATGGATAGATGTCTTGTGCATCTTTGTGCTTGATCTTGTGCCCTCAAACGCCGGGAAACCACTTCGATTCGTGAGTTTTCGTTCGGTGCTCTAGTTTTTGGTGGTGCTCAAAGGATGCATCCTTGTGTGACGCTTTTCAAGTACCCAAACCCTTGTCTCTGCAGCTTCAACCGTTTGGGAAATCCGATGATGATTTGGGGGAGTTGACTTTCGGGGTCGGGCGTTTTCGGCTACCGTCCGCACTTTGGCGGACGGTCCGCGAGGACCGGGCGGACGGTCCGCGCGGCTAGGGTTCGTCCCGTGTTCTTCGTGTTCTTGCTCGTCTTTCGTTTCGATCCATCGCGATTTTGGTTCTCGGTTGGACGGAGTTTCGGACGGTCCGCGGCGAGAGGGCGGACGGTCCGCGGTGCACGGCGGACGGTCCGCGTGCTCCCCGCGGACGATCCGTGGTTCGTGGGTTGCTTCGGTTGGTTCCGTGTGATTTAACGGACGGTCGCGGCTCGGGCGGACGGTCCGCGGCTTGGGTGCGGACGGTCCGCGGTACCGGCCGGACGGTCCGCGCGGCCCTTTGCGGACGGTCCGCCCGTCCGGCCGGACGGTCCGCCCGAGGGCCGAGCACTTTGCTTCTTGGTTCGATTCCTTCCCCCCTTCTTTCGTGCTTCCGCGTGTGATTCAAGGAATCATTCCTAGGACTAGAGGTTGATCCATAACCTCGTGGTCTTGGCGATTGGTGCGTGATTCGATCCATCACTTGTGTGTGACCGGGATTTGAGTAGGGCATAGGCCGGGTTCTTTGGGAAGAATTTTTACCGGCTCCTATTCACTCCCCCCCTCTCTAGTCGCCATCTGATCCTTCAATTGGTATCAGAGCTTGGTGCCGGATTCTTTGCGACTTTGACAAGTCTCGAATCCTAAGATGGCGTACGTTGAGCGGGGCGGTCCGCCGCACTTCGATGGCAAGGGTTACCACAAGTGGGCGGCTCGTATGATGATCTTTCTTCGTGGGAAGCTGTTGGATTTCATTGTGCTTGACAAGACCTATGCTATTCCGGTCAACATCCACACTCTTATGGTGACTGATGCCGGTGCTAAGGCCAAGTATGAGGCTAATGCAAAAGCCGTTGATCACTTGGTCCGGAGCTTGTGTGATCCTGAGTTTGAGTGTGTTCGCCATTCGAATCTTGCTTGGCAAATTTGGGAAAAGTTGTTGGTTGCTCACGGTGGTGATAACCATGTGAAGGCTCGCCTCTTTGTCTCTTACCGGATGCAATATGAGAATTTCACTCCACTTCCCGGTGAGGACATTGATGCGATGTTTCAGAGGTTCACTACCATCGTGAACAACATGAAGGCTAATGTTGAGGATTTTCCGTACACCGAGCATGATCGAGGCTTTGAAGCTCCCGCATGTCTTGGACCCGAATGTTTGGGGTGCGAAGGTTGAGGCCATCAAGGAGTCTGGGCATTACTTGACTATTGAGTTGGATGACCTCTTTTCTAAGCTCAAGTCGGCTGAGGTTGACAGTAAGTTGCAATCCAAGCATGAGGGCTCGACTGACCATAGTCTTGCTCTTGTGGGCGGATCAAAGGGCAAATCTAACCCTTCCTGTCGACAGTTTTCCTTGTCTTCTCTCATGTCCATTCCAGATGAGGAGTTTGATGTGCTGGGCGAGGAGGAGCTGGCCTTACTCTCAAGAAGGTTTGAACGACTACACGAGAGTCGGAGGAACGCAAGGCGGAGCTCAGGGACGTGCTACAAGTGTGGCAAGCGTGGCCACTTCATCGCCGAGTGCCCGGAAGCGGAGGAGAACAAGTACAAGGTGAACGAGTACAAGGCGCACCCGAGGCGTGAAGACAAGTACTCCTCCAAGGGCAAGCACTTCAACAAGTCCAAGAGCAAGGACAAGGACAAGCGGCGACCGAGCAAGAGCGGCTACAAGAAGAACAAGGCAAGAGCGATGGTGGCCGGTGCGAGCGACGTCGACTCAAGCTCAAGCGAGGAGCAGTCAAGCTCAAGCAGTGAAGAAGAAGACGCCGGGAGGCGCAAGGACAAGAAGAGTGCAAGCCGGAACCTCAGCGGGCTGAGCTGTGTGGCGCTTGAGGGCTTTTGTGGCATGGCCCATAGCTCAAGCAGCAAGAAGAGCGAGAAGGAGGACAGCGACTCCGACTCGGAGGATGAGGTAAACCGTGACCCCGACTCTTTGCTTGCTGAGATTGCTAGATTGAATGGCTTGCTTGACAACCGTGATAGTGTGCTGAGAGATGCCAAAAAGATGAGGAAAGATCTTAGGGCTCAGCTTGAGAATGCTAGCGAGAAAGTAGGAGAGTTAGAGTCAAAATTGCTTGAATTGAAACTTGAGAATGACTCTTTGAAACTTGCTCCTACTACTCCTGATGATGTTGAATGTGTTGAATGTGATGCTTGGTTGAATGAGATCAAACTGCTTAATGAGAAGAATGCTTCTACTTTGGCTCAACTAGATGCTCTTAGGACGGAATATGATGAGCTTAAGGCTAGACCCACTTTGCTTGGTGCTTGCAAATCATGTCCTACTATGCATGCTAAGCTTGTCGATGCTCGTTCTACCATTAGTTCTTTGGAAGCATCTTTGAAATCTCCTCGTTGCAAATGCATGTTCTAGCCGTGATGAAGTTACTTTGCGCAATCTTGAACTTACTTCCCGTTTGGATGTCATCTATGAGGAGAATGACTATTTGAGGAAGGTGTTGGGTTGGTTGTCTGGGCAGGAACCTCAATTGAAAATCATGATTGAGGAGTTCAAGAGAGCTGATGGTCGTGGTTTGGGTTTTGAGAAGTTGGGTGAGAAAGTGGGAGAGAACAGTGGGGAGAGTGTGTATGAGAAGTGTGTTGAGTCTAACCCCGCGTTTGAGGTGATCGGAGAGATCCAAGTCCCACTTCCAAAAGCACCCAAGAACTCTTTCACACCAAAGCCTAACCACCTTTGCAACAAGCTTGACACAACCCAAGATCCACCCAAATTCCCACCTAAGACAAATGATTTCCGAAACCGGTGAAGTTTGTGGGTGAGAAGGGTGAGAAGCCTAGAGAGAAGCCGAGCCAAAACCAAAACCCATCCCCTTCATGTGTGAGTATTGTGGCAAGGAGAGGCATCTTGCGAGTTTTGCTACAAGAGGAAGAGGGATGAGAGGCTTGCTAGGGAGCAAGCGAACCGGGGACAGTATCGCCGGTCTCATGGTATTCCCGAGCCTAGAGTGCCACTTCCACGGGGTGTGGGAAGTGTGAGGAGTGTTGGCGGGTTCCCACGGAGAGGTGGTGGTGAGAGGTTTGTCGGGAGAGATGATGGTGTGCGTGCTTTGGTGAGAGGTTTGGTCGGGCTCGTGGTGGTTTTGCCGGACGTCCTCCTACTCGTCCTCAATACGGGTTCGGGGGAGATGATCGTAGCTTTGGGTTCCGAGAGGAACTACGGACCACGTTTTCCCCCTCGTGGTACTCGTACTCCTCCCATGGGACATGGGAAGTTTGGTGGCAAGGGAATGATGTTTGCTAACCCCTCCTTTGAGCGAGATGGCTCGACACGGTTTAACTTTCTTTGTGCTAACCCCGTGTCGAGTCGCTAGCTCATTCTCGTTCTTGTTTCGATTGCAGGCGAAGGCTTGAAGAACATTTGGTTGATCGACTCCGGTGTTCTCGACACATGACCGGAGATAAGAAGTGGTTCTCCGGCCTCACCCCGGTGAAGGAAAAGCGAGACATCACATTTGGGGACAATGGACGAGGTAGGGTGCTTTCGAGAGGGTGTTGTGCATGTGAGTGACAAGGTAACATTGAAGAGAGTGGCTCTTGTGAAGTCTTTGGGTTTCAATTTGCTTTCGGTTTCTCAGTTGCTTGATGAAGGTTTTGAGGTGCGTTTCAAGTCTGGCGAGTCTCGTTTGCTTGATTCTCGAGGTGATCTTGTCTGTATGATCATCCCCGAGGGTCGATTTTCGGGTCGATTTCTCTCGTTCTTTGGGTCCCGCTCGCCGTTTGATGGCCGGTCCTTCTTCGATTTGTGGAAATGGCATAGGCGGTTGGGACACTTGAGCTTTGATTTGGTTTCCCGCTTGAGTGGTCTTGATCTTGTCCGATGATTGCCGAGGTTGAAGCTTGAGAAGGATTTGGTTTGTGCTCCTTGTAGGCATGGCAAGATGGTAGCCACTCCCCATCCACCCCTGACCGATGTCATGACCGAGCGTCCGACGGAGGCTGTTGCATATGGACCTTGTTGGGCCAGCTCGAGTTCGCTCGGTGGGTGGGAAGTGGTATGTCCTTGTTGTGGTGGACGATTACTCTCGCTATGCCTGGGTGTTTTTCTTGGAAGATAAGAGTGAGACATTTGGTTTTGTTCGAAATCTGATCGTGAGATTGAAAAACGAGAGGCATGGGAATGCTATTCGAGCTATCCGCAGTGATAATGGCTCAGAGTTCAAGAACTCTCGTTTTGATGCCTTTTGTCGTGATCTAGGTCTTGAACATCAGTATTCGACCCCTTATGTGCCCCCTCAAAATGGAGTTGTGGAAAGGAAAAATCGGACTCTTTGTGAGATGGCTAGGACGATGCTCGATGAGCACGGGACTCCTAGGAGGTATTGGGCCGAGGCGGTCAATACGGCTTGTCATGTTTCCAACGAGATTTTATTGCGAGCTTTCAAGAAGAAGACCGTTATGAGCTTATGCATGGTCGGGCACCCAAGGTGAGTCACTTCCGAGTTTTTGGCTGCAAGTGCTTTATTCGAAGAAGGGAAAACTCGACAAGTTTGAGGCTAGGTCTAGTGATGGTATTTTCTTTGGATATGCTAACCACTCTAGAGCCTATAGGGTGCTTAACCTTGAGACTAACAAAATCATGGAGACTTGCGAGGTGACCTTCGACGAGACAATGCCATGTACCTCTCTTGGCTTTGAATGTGCGGGTGATGAAGAGATGGCCGAGGACCTCTTTGAAGAGGAGAAAGATGAAGTCGGAGATGATGATGGGGAGAACCATGCGCCCGAAGCCGAGCATGTACCCACTACTTCCCCTACGACCACTTTGGAGCATGGACCGTCTACATCATGGACAACGACGGTGCAACAAGAGGACCAGGCGAGAGAAGCTGAAGTTGAGGGGGAGGTAATTTCGAGGCGTGAGGCTCCCGGCGGATTCAAGAAGTGCATCCCCTGTCGAAGATCATTGGGAACATCGATGAACGCACTACACGGTCGAGGTCCGAAATTCCTCCCATTTTGCTCATCTTTGCTTTTGTTGCTACTTTTGAGCCCAAGGACATTGGACATGCTTTATCCGATGCAAACCGGGTCAATTCTATGCATGAGGAGTTGGAAAATTTTGAGAGGAACCGGGGTGTGGGAGTTAGTTGAACCACCTCCAAATTGCCATCCCATAGGAACCAAGTGGGTTTGGAAGAACAAAGAGGGAGAGAATGGGATGGTTGTGAGGAACAAGTCCGGACTTGTTGCTCGGGGGTTTAGTCGAAGGAGGGGAATCGACTATGAGGAGACCTTTGCTCCCGTGGCCCGTCTTGAGGCGATTCGGATCCTTCTAGCCTTTGCCGTGGCTAAAGGGTTAAAGTTGTTTCGGATGGACGTGAAGAGTGCTTTTCGAATGGGGTCATAGAGGAGGAGGTGTATGTGAAGCGCCACCGGGTTTGAGAGCGAGTTGTACCCACACGGGGTATACGGGTTGAAAAGGGCTGCGTATGGGTTGAAACGGGCGCCCGTGCTTGGTATGGGAGATTGAGAGGTTTTCTTTTGAGCGAGAGGGTTTTTGATGGGTACCGTGGATAGAACCTTGTTTCTCCTCAAGCATGGAAATGACTTGTTGATTGTTCGGATATACGTGGATGATATTGTCTTTGGTGGCTCGTCACATAACCTTGTTGCCAAGTTTGCGGATGAGATGAGCGGGGAGTTCGAGATGAGCATGATGGGCGAGTTGCGGTATTTTCTCGGGGGCTGCGGATCAAGCAAGTGAAGGACGGTACATTTGTGCATTAAACCAAGTACACGAAAGACATGCGAGGAAGTTCCGGATGCAAGATGTGAAGCCGATGTCGACTCCCATGGGGAGTACGGCCACTTTGGATGCGGATGAGGACGGAGAACCGGTGGACCGGCGGGAGTACGGGAGCATGATCGGCTCCCTCCTCTACTTGACGGCGACGAGGCCGGACATACGGTTCGGCGTGTGTCCGTGCGCTCGTTTCGAGGCTTCGCCGAGGACATCACATCGACGGGCCGTCAAGAGGATTTTCGGTACCTACAATCTGCTCCCGGTCTTGGCCTTTGGTATTCTTCCTCCTCGACTCTTTCTCTTCATGGTTTTTTTCGATGCGGATTTTGTTGGTTGTCGAGTCGAGAGGAAGTCTACTTCGGTACTTGCCGTTTCTTGGGTCTTCGTTGGTCTCATGGTCTTCCCGCCGGCAGTCTAGTGTAGCTCGGTCTACCACGGAGGCAGAGTATGTTCCGCCGCCGCGAGTTGTTGCTCCCGATTGTTGTGGATTTCATACACTTTGAGAGACTTTGGTGAGGAGTGCACCCGGATCCCACTTCTTTGTGACAAGCACCGGTGCCATAAGCGTAGCCAAAAACCCAGTGCTTCACTCCAGAACCAAACATATAGAAGTGAGGTATCATTTCTTGAGGGACAATGTGGAGAAAGGAACCATTGTTTTGATCCATGTCCCTACCCAAGATCAGCTAGCCGACATCTTTACAAAGCCTCTCGACCAAGCTACATTTGTGCACTTGCGGGGGGAACTTGGGGTTTGTTGCCCTTTCTAGTTGATTCTTGGGGGACTTTCTTTTTGTATCATATGTATCATACCATGTTTTACTTTGATGTATATACATGCTTTGCTTGATGTACAAACCATGGTAGGATAGCCATCTTGTCATATATCATGTTGCATTTGTGTCATATTGCATTTTAGGATGATGAGCTTCTTTCATATGCCATATTCGAGTCTCTTTGGCTATTTGTGAGATATTGATTATATGTGTGGAGAAATGGTGATGTGAGGCTATGCTCTTGGAATATTTGAGATATGTGTGGTGAGATAGCCCCTTTTGAAATAAATGCTTAACTTGACTAATTTTTGATGAAATATGCTCCACTCGTGTGTAGTTGTGTATCCATGTCACGGTTTGGTCTAAATGTGCTTTTCATGCTTAGATTGTGCTTGGATGCCTTGTTCTTGCATTTGGGCCAAAGGCCGAATATCATTGTGAATGTTTAGCCTATGTTGCATTCATGGGGGAGCATAAGCTTCTTTTTGCTGCAAAGGCACTTCATGTACCATGAAATGAATTAATCTTGAAAAGAAGTGTGAATGCTTGAAAAATGCTCCATCCATCATGTCTATGCTTAAAATATATTATCTTTCACATATGGGTGCTAAACATGTTGCATGATGTTCACCAGTGGAGAAGTCTCCCCGAAGTGGACACATGGCTCATGAGCTTTGACATGACATGCTTTGCTTTATGGGTGTTTGCCATGATCTTTTTCTTTGAGAATTTGATATCCTTGTATGATCTTTGAATGGTATGCATGTTTGTGGCTCAAGTGTGACATGGATAGAAGTTGTTACATGTGAAGCGAGCCTTCTTTTGGTAAAGCTGCTTAAATCCGAAAAGTTTGCTTTGTCACATGCTTGTATTTTCATCTATTACCCGTGGCAATGCTTTGACTATGCTATGATTCATATGTGTGATCTTTGTCTCATTTTTAGCCTTTGACACTAGATTTGGCCTATTTGAGAAGCTCATGTAGTTGTTTATATGCTTTGTTTTGCATTTCGCATTTTCACCTTGATTCATACATTGTCAACAAGGGGGAGAAGAGGTGAGCTTAATGAAAATTCGGAAGAGGTGTGCTGAAATTTGGAAGTTTGCATCCACATGTTCGGGGGGAGCTTGCATTTGTCCGGGGGGAGCCTTCTTGCTTGTTTTCGGTGTGGAGTTTGTGCTTTGCTTGGCTTGTGACCTTTCTTCGCCTTTCTTCGGTTTTGGTCATGAGTTGAGCTTCTTTGTTTCTCTTTCTTCTTCTTTTCTCTTTTTCTCTCGAATTTCATTTCGCGTTGTGTGTTGTCAATGCACTCATCAAGGGGGAGATTGAGGACCGGGAGCGTCCCGGTGGTCGATGGATGACCGCTCCTCGGTGATGAGTGATTGACAACGGGTGTTGGACTGACTCTTGGCTCAGTGCGCAGGTGTAGGCTGCGGCCTAGTTCGTGTTGTTGCGAGGTGAAGAACGGGCGTGAAAGGTCTTCAGCCTTGAGGGGCCTCCGGGAGATGGAGAGACAAGTAGGCTCGGTTCGAGGGACTCGGTGGACGGCGGGACTAGGTGCGGGCCACATGGTGGCGATACGAGCAAGACGAAGTCATGGACAATCGAGCCGGTGCACGGTGGCGGTCGAGTCAAGTGGTTTGGCGGGAGGCCGGACCGAGCACGCGGGGTTTGGTGGTTTGCCCACAAAACCATCGGCGGACGGTTTCTTGGTTTGGGCCTCAAAACCAAGTCCGAAGGCCCAACACGACGGAGACGGGATCCGGGCGTGTCGGGAAGCTTCGAGGCGGAGGACACGCGGCGGGATCGCATGGCTTGCGTCGGGAGGGACGCGGGGTGCGGCAAAGGCGTGGCCGTCCGATGGCAAGACCCACAAACGTTACCAAAATGCCCCTACGTGGGTTGTATCGCCAGTAGTGTAGTTAGGGGTAGTCGAGTCATTTACCACTCCGGCGGGACCTGATATATAAGCCATGAGTGTGTGTGGATGGCTCTCTCTCTCTCTCTCTCTCTCTGTGACTTAGGGTTTCATTTGCTCCCTCCTCTTTCTCATTTTCGTAGCTATTTTTCCTTCTATTTTCTCTAGGCTAGCATGAGAGCTTCATGAGAGATTTGTTGAGAGGGATGGATGCTAGGGCGGCATGCTAGACCTTGTGAATCTTTCCTGGTTTGTATAGAAGATTCGGGGTTGTTTTTCGTGGCTTTTCGTGCTTGTTTTCGTGCCTTTGTTCCCGGTGTGATTCCGCGGATTTGAGTGGGTTTCTCCCCGGATTTCTTTGAGGGAAACATGGATAGATGTCTTGTGCATCTTTGTGCTTGATCTTGTGCCCTCAAACGCCGGGAAACCACTTCGATTCATGAGTTTTCGTTCGGTGCTCTAGTTTTTGGTGGTGCTCAAAGGATTCGCGATTCCCGGTGATTTAGGGAGTTAGGAGGCAAGATTTTTGGGCTATAGCATCCTTGTGTGACGCTTTTCAAGTACCCAAACCCTTGTCTCTGCGGCTTCAACCGTTTGGGAAATCCGATGATGATTTGGGGGAGTTGACTTTCGGGGTCGGGCGTTTTCGGCTCGTCCGCACCGGCGGACGGTCCGCGAGGACCGGGGAGGACGGTCCGCGCGGCTAGGGTTCGTCCCGTGTTCTTCGTGTTCTTGCTCGTCTTTCGTTTCGATCCATCGCGATTTTGGTTTTCGGTTGGACGGAGTTTCGGACGGTCCGCGCGAGAGGGCGGACGGTCCGCGGGTGCACGGCGGACGGTCCGCGTGCTCCCCGCGGACGGTCCGTGGTTCGTGGGTTGCTTCGGTTGGTTCCGTATGATTTAACGGACGGTCCGCGGCTCGGGCGGACGGTCCGCGGCTTGGGTGCGGACGGTCCGCGGTACCGGCCGGACGGTCCGCGCGGCCCTTTGCGGACGGTCCGCCTGTCCGGCCGGACGGTCCGCCGCGAGGCTGAGCGCTTTGCTTCTTGGTTCGATTCCTTCCCCCCTTCTTTCGTGCTTCCGCGTGTGATTCAAGGAATCGTTCCTAGGACTAGAGGTTGATCCATAACCTCGTGGTCTTGGCGATTGGTGCGTGATTCGATCCATCGCTTGTGTGTGACCGGGATTTGAGTAGGGCATAGGCCGGGTTCTTTGGGAAGAATTTTTACCCGCTCCTATTCACTCCCCCCCCTCTCTAGTCGCCATCGATCCTTCAACTTTATCTGCAAGATCCTCCATTAGTCGATCAACAGATATATCTAAAATCTGCTCTGCCTTCTTTCTCATAAACCTGTGAATTCTTCCTTGTTCATATTCGGCGTTTGCTCTTTCAGATTGTCGATACACACTGACTGATTTGGTTACATATTTGGATTATCTTGTTGTTGAGTTGTGATAACAATTTGGTTACATGTTGTTCCTTGCGGCGGCGAAGCTAGGATGGAGAGCTAGGAGGGGGTCGTTCTTCCTCCTCAAAAGTTTTTGGAATTTCCATGGGAGCCAGGGTGGTAGGGGGCTCGTGCCCCCTGCCCATCCCATCTCTGACTCCACGGTTGCCTGGTAACAATAATCTCTTTATGCAAAATTTCACATACTAGTGCAACGTGATATTAAAATTCCACGATCACCAAGGGTCAAAAGGCCCACTCACGATTCGATCTCCATCCCCTGACAGCCACTGGAATGTTGACAACACGGCGCAATCCACTCATGTCTTGGGAGATTCGTCCTAGGGGCTAGGGCCAGCCACCACTCGATCACCTGATACTGATGCCGCACGTCGTGCTCCGATCCCCCGGTGCTCCTGCACATGGCCGTGCAACAGCAAAGAGAGCCTTTGGTTTCCATCTAGCAGCTGCCTATTACCAACAACATCTGCCTGGTTCGGCAGCCAGTTGGGTGTTGATGTGCTCGCTCACTTGCCACGGACTGGTGGGAGGAAATGGTTCGATGGATGGAGTATTAGCGGTTGGGCGGTAGAAAATCGTGGTGACGCGTGGGTTTCTTTCGTGCCCCCGCTTGAGTTTAGAAGATGACGGTTGACACGACGCCGGGTGCAATGGTGGTGTCGATCGCGGAGGGGCACTGTTGCCGTGGCATGCGTGCATGCGTTTCGTGTCGATGCACACTCGCGAGCAATCATTTGCGGGTGGAGGGGGGACGATCGAGCGTGACATGAGAGTTGCATTATTGCATTGCAGAACACCGAAAGTTTGCGATCTACTATAACATGGAGAGAGTTGAAGTATCTCATTAAGCTACTTTAAAACATGTATATACTTAGGGTTGGAGAAAATGCTCGTGCCTCATTAGCTCGGCTCGGCTCAGTACGTCCGTTACACTAATGAGCCAACTCGAGCTGACAATTTTTTTTAGCAAGAACTATGGTGGAGATCCCCACAGCAAGGACCACTATATTAAAAGAACCAACAAGAGGAAAGTACAGAGAAGGAGGATACTTACATAGGGGGGAGGAGGAAACATAAGGAGATTACAAAGTATTCTCTAACCATTGTAAAACTAAAGATCTAGAGTCCTTAGACACTCTATGCATGGCAGAGGACTTGAGCTTTGAACTTTATAGTCCAGAGCTGGAGGGAAGCTTGATCACCATCGAAAATCTTTCTATTGCGTAATTTCCATATCGCCCAAGATGCAATGATGAAAATCTCCATGAAGAAGGGAAGGTGTGATGAGTTCCTGGTTCTAGCAATCTTGTTATGTATATTTGAGACCAAGCTCCATATCATGCCAATCTTATGCCAATAGGAAACAGCAAAAGGGCAGGTGAAAAGAGATGGTGAACATCCTCATCAATTTGACCATTGCAAAGAACATAATGGTCGTTCGCATCTACTGAGTAGTTTCTTCGAGTGAGCATGGTTTTTGCTCGATAGTATAATGAATGAGCTCGAACCGGCTCTCGCCAGTTTAACAAGACCAAGCATATAGTAGAAGTAGCAAATAAAGCAACAAGAAAACTCATAAAAACTCGGCTTAGGCAACGAATCGTAGCCCAATCGGCCGAACCTCCGTCGCCAGTCCTCACAGGCTTAATAATTGCTGGAACCCTAATGACATACTGACCGTGAGTCACATCCCACACTTGCTAGCCCACCTGCGGCCGCCGCACAATGTACTTGCACTAGTAGAAATGTAAATATCTATGACGATTCCATAGTGACGTTTCATTTACTAGTAAAGTGCACGTGTGGCATGCACATGTTTTCTAAAAAAAACTAAAGACTTACGGTGAAATACTCTAATTATTTAAAAAACATAAATTATAGTATACACCAGCATTTCACATGCTTTTATGAAGATCAGTTTAAACAGCTTTATTTAGTGAAAAAGATTTGTTTAACAATCAATTGAAAGCAATATCTACTTACTAATTAAAAATAGTAAAGTGCAACTCCGGCCCATAAACTTTCTATGTTGTGTCATCCCGGTCCATAAACTTTTAAAGTGTGTCAAAATTGTACATAAACTCAATTCAAGTCTCTAATCAGCCCACTAACGGGTACATGGTGCTGAACAGTTGTTGCATATTTACAACTAAAACCTTATATCCTTTTGTGAATTCATTTTCGACATATGCGCTCCGTGTAGCCTGTTGAGGGTGATATGATGTTGGGTGATGTGGTCTTCTAGTTCTTAAGGCCTCGCGAGGCTCCTAGTTAATTATCTCCGCCAGTCTAGCTTGCTGAGTGTGACGCCCTAGGTTTTTAATTACCGTCATTAACGCTAATGACCGGATTAGCCGGTCAATTGGTCAACCAAGGTCAACCCTAGGTCAACCTGGGCCCTCACCCATGAAAACTCCCTAACACACCATAGTGACCCTAAATGAATAGTAAACACACTTGTGGGGCCAACCCATGGTCAAAGGGTGGGTCAAAACCCTTGCCATCCCAGTGTCCACAGGTGTCAGCCGGAATTTTTGCCGCGTTCTCCAAAATTCACCTAAACACTTAAAATTCTACCTTTAGGAAAGTTGTAGATCTTGTTGAGGGACACAACTTTCATGTAGATTTGCATTTCAAATTTGGAGAGGAAAATTGTGAAAAACCCCTTGCAAGACAGATTTCACTGTTACCAGAAACAGGCTGACATTCAAAGTTGGCATTCAAATAGATTCAAATATAGGAAGAAAAACCCTATACAGCCTTTGTAAAAATTGTAGCTGGTACCTAGATCTACAACTTTGGTATTCATCACTTGGTCCAGTTATGTTTGAAAAATTTGAGAAAAACTCACTGGAACACAGCACCAGCAACACGGGTGGAGCCAGAGCGCGCCGCGCGCGCGCGTCGTGCGCACCCGCGCGCCGCCGCCGCCGCACGCCGCTGGCCACACCCCCGGCATCCGTGCCCGCGCTGCCCGAGGCCTCGCCACCCGCGCCACGCCCCGTCCCTAGGTCACGTGCCCCAATGCGTGCCCGCCCGAGGCGCCCGGCGTCGGCGCGCCGTGCGCGCGCGCACGCGCGCGGACCGCCGGTCCGTCGGCCGTGTCACCGCTGTACGCGCGCCGCCCGAGCGCCGTAGCACGGCCAAGGCATCTCCGCCGTCATCGTCCGTCACCCCTAGATGCGTTGCGCGGCGTATAAAAGCCTCCCCTTCCTTCCCGCACGCCATCCCGAGCCGCCCCGCCGCCATCGCCGCCGCCGCGGTGCTAGAGCCCGTTGCTCGCGCTCGCCGCCGTCCAAGCCCGTAGTTAGTTTCCTTAGCACCCAGGCAAGCTCACGCGTGCGCTTGTTTGCCCCAATTTTGCCTCCACACCGCAGCACCCCCGAGCCGCCGTGAGCGCGCCGCCGCCGGCCACCGCCGTGCGCCGTCGCCGGAGCACACCCCGACCCCGCCGCCACCGCCTTTCAGCCCGTGGTGAGCTCAATTTCACCCCTGTGCCGCTTGTTGCCGTGGCCCGGCCCCACATCGCCGCCGGCGAGCCCTCCCGCCGCCGCGAGGGCATGGTTGTGAATTCGAGGGCTTAGTTGCAAGGAAACCTAACTAAGTTTTATTACAATTCAGTCCAGTGACTTGTAAAATCCCTAGAAATTCACAGAAAAATCAGAAAAATCCCAAACCAATTTTGTAGGGTTCAGGATGCTAAACCCCACCTCTTTTGTTGTATACTCATGGCTAGATTCAAAATAGTTTTGGCAGGAAAAATACAAATGTGTTATACATGGATCTGTCCTAACTTGAAAAATATAACTCCTCTGTAGCCAAATTTTGGATATGTTGTGTGTTAGGATATGACTAGATGCTGTGCCAAAAATTGCACAAAGTTATGCAGTAGATTTTGCTAGACAAATTCTTTTCCATTCCTGCAGTAACTACCTAGATGATTTTTCCTGTAACATATATTTATGTTCTTGAGCCCCACTTGTGCACACTGTCTTGTAATGCCAAAAGACACATCCTGTGATTTAATCATGAATTTTGGGTTAACAGAAATAATTATTCTTGATTTATGCATGTTTTCTTTTGTAAATTAATAAACCAAGTTCAGTAGAAGTTCCATGTGAACATGCTTTTTCTTTAGGCTTGTTTAAGTCCAGAGAGAATCCCTAAGAAAATTTGGATCATTTTGATGCTTATTTATTTTTATATGCATTTAAGTTGAATCACTAGCTAGCCTTTGTTATTTTCCATAATATTTATTTTCCTAGCATCCAACACTCACATGTGGGTCCAATGGACCAGGATAGGTGCTAGTAGGCTTAAGAAACACTCATGTAATTTTTGGTAATTTAATGGATTAATAAATGGCTTAAATGCCCTTTTAATATTAAAGGGAAATTAAATAAAGAAAAAGCCTTAATTAAATATTTTTCCTTTTTGAAAGTATTATTTAATATAAATAAAAGAAATTTAATTACCAGCAGTAATAAGGAATTAATTCATAAAAATAAATATTAATTACACCATGTTGGTAAATATAAAATGAAATGGAGCTTTCACATGGAATGATAGGCTTAATGAAAACCTTTATTCAAATATGGAATAAAAGAGTAACCCATGTACAACCAATGACTTCCTAAAATAGAAACCTTAGATGAATGCGTGTTAAGGTAAATATGACCAACTAGAGTTGGATAAGACAACAAACTATCACATCACCGAAGTGCATTGCATTCAGTGTAGATCTTCGGACGGAGATTACTCCCTGGTCCCGGAAACCGAGGAAGGCGGAGCGGAGGGTTCTGCAGTACGTGGACTTACTCGACACCAAGGGTGCCCAAGCTAACCTAGTCGACGAAGGCAAGCTCCGGTGCATCTAACCTAGTTTTAAAGTTCTTTATTCAATTATCTATGAATGATTGTGCATTTACGTACAGGAGTTGAATGAAACCCTAGATGCATGATCCATAGGTACCTTTTGTCCCTACTAGTATGATAGGTCGATAGTTGCTAAGCTATAGGACCGTTACAAGTCGAGTGATGACCTCACTCGCGAGAATAGGTTCTTAGATAGGAATCATACTATATCCTTAAATGGATCGCTCACGTGGTAAGAGCATGGGATGCGGACTCTGTCCAGTGGTTATGTGGGTTAAGTTTTTGAACGTACTAAGCACATGCCGGTTATGGGGCCGGTAAGCCTAGTACCATAATGAGGCGGCGAGGGATCCTACTATTACTACTCTTGGGATTCGCTCTCACGGCTACCTACCGGTGGTGTATGGTGACTCCGGGTATCTCGCGGGTATGGCGGATAGCCTGCACCAAAGACTATAAGATTCGATCCCAAACCGAGGATTTATGGGGACGGCCTGGGAAGTTGTCCTCGCGGGGGCAGCCTACCGTGTGTTTGGGTTTACCTTGCAAGGTTTAAATCAATCGATTGTCGGCCTCTCACCGTTACCCGGGACTACTTACTCCACTAGTCATGTGATCCCTAATGATGGAAGTTGATGGATATTATGCTTGATTAATTGTATTGTACAACTTTGCTTGTACTAGCTGGCTAATGTAGTAATGGCTAAAACACTAGAACTTGTGCTAAAATCTTGAAAGTAAGGACCTACTCTTTGTTACTTTTTAGCAAAAGCAACCCAGTAGCCAAAAAGCCTTTCATGGTCTAGATTTGGTGGAGTAGATATCACCGACGGGTAAGACTTGCTGAGTATTAGTGTACTCAGCCTTGCTATAATGTGTTGATCCAGGTAATGCCTTCAGCGATGTGTGGCCCGGTGAGATCCCGCCCGGCTGGGAGCTGGAATGCGTGGAGGACGACTGCTGAAAGCATCATGGATGGCCTCCCGTGGTGTCTTCACTTCCGCTAGTTAATTTTCCGCTGCTTTTCAAACTCTGAACTATTTCGTCATGACAAAGAACTATGGTTTGTAATAATTAAACCCTTCGGGGTACGAATTTGGATTTGAATGTGGTTGTATCTCTGGACTCGCCTTCGAGTGAGTTTTAATGCATATATTCGATCCTTGTGCTCTCAAGTGATTTACCAGGCATTACCCCGACAGCTTACGACAGGATGGTACCTTATTATTGCTTAATGACCAAAGTGGATCGGTCTTAGGCGATAGTACGGTACTTTCCTGGGCGGGTTGTCACAGTTGGCATCAGAGCTTATATGCACCAGAGTTTAATTAATAAACCTTAATCACTGATTTTTGAATAAAATATGCCAAGATTTTCTGATTTTCCAAAATACGTTGGTCCGCTAAGGATAAACTAGACCGAGAGGCCTAGAGGGAATTTTGGGTTCTTTCAGGTGGCTTATTAACCTATGGTTTATTTTGCTAACTCCCAGCACATTATTTTATGTCAGACTTACATTCTCGCACAACCATACTAGTTCATCACGTTTTGCCATACGTGGTGGTATCACAGGAAGGTCCTGTGAGGGACTAGTGGGACCTATTCCAATGGGTGCCACGTCGCGTTTGAGTCTCGTCACGTTTTGCCATACGTGATGGTACCACGGGAAAGTCCGTGAGGGATGAGTGAGGCCTATTCCAATGGGCACTCACGTCGCGTCAGAGTCTTAAATAGGACGCTGTCCATGCAACGGCTTAACGCATGGATACCATTTCTATAGTGAACGGTAATGAATGTGGACGCTTTCGTGACGTGCTGGCACGAAAGGTTCATTTTCTGCAGGTACATAACAGTGCTTCGTTAGTTGTTAAGCAAGTACCGTATAGCTCTCGACTAGATATTATAGGGAGAGACGAATATAAGCCTTGCCACCGGCACTAACTTCGATTTTGGCTTGATTGTCGTGTGAGGTCGAATAGGACGTCTTGCATGCATATTAAAAATCGAAATAACTAAAATGGACCCAAAAATTGGAATTCCATTTGTTCTCTAAGGAAGTTTATGCTAGTGTGTGCTTTTTATAAACTAGAGTACCTTCCATACCTAGCCGTCATGCTGCCGAAATTTTACAAAAAATCGTTTACCATGTGATAGGTTAATTAAAACAAATTGTTGAGTATAATGGCTCCTCAACCAGCTGTCTTGTAATAAGCAAATCTCAATCCTAGTTCGATGGGTTGGTTCATATTTCTCCTAGGCACCTTTAGGTTAAGAACCTTTTATCTTGTCTCCTTAACCGATGTTCAACCTTAAAAAGGGCTAATTAAAGGTATTAAAGGTTTCATTTAAAACTTGGGGAATTTTTTAGGTTTCTGGATTTTTAGTTATGAATTTATTTCACAGCTGCCAGAACTTCACCATTTGACATGCCGTTCTCTTTGAGATCTGACATGAGTTACATTTGTGTACGGATGGATTTCCCTGTGTTCCACCGGTTCGATGCGACGGTACGATCCGTACCAACGGGTTGCACCGGGAGGGTTTTCCGCGCTTGGCGTGGGAAGCACTCGGTGCCGCGAGCTACCTTACCCCACCGACGTACGAGGTGAAGGAGTTTGAACACTTTAGCGTTCCCCGCTGCGGGGTGATCGTTCTTGTCTTTGCCGCACCCGGACCACGCCGGCGGTTTGACCTGAGCTTTATTTACGGGGATTTATCACGCACGAGTCCGTGGAGTCAGCCGCCCTCAGAGTGCTGACAGACTTTTGTGACCACAACCCTACTGTGGTAGCTCTTTCCCCGTTTGGACTGTTTCCTACTGTGAGTCCTCACGACCCAGCTTGGTTGGACCGTATGGACCATCTACGGGAGCTACTGACCCTAGCGAGCCGTTGGATGTTACCCAGACACTTGCCCGTTGTCTGAACGTGGTCTTCACACTCCAGGGGCTGCGTTATAACATCACGGCGATAATTGCACAATGCTTGGAGGCATCTAGGCGCGATTGGGAGCGAGCTTTCGGCAGACACCGGCGAGGTGAACTTCACGCTTACCCGGGTGCGGGAAAGGAGAACGACGGTTGCGTGCTAGGAGATTCCACTGGAGCTTGAGAGAGGTGACCGCCTACGAGAGGATCGTGGACCTAGAGGCGGAGAACCATGCACCGGAGGATGCCGACGCACACGAGATAGAGAGGCCGACACCGCCGCGAGACACATTGCGAGATGCGGGGAGCACGTGCGAGGAGGCCGACGTACGGGGTGGCCGCCTTACGAGCTATAGTGGCCTTACGGCCACCGGCCCCCGATACGAGCACACCGGAGGAGGAGCGAGGGCCGTGTCCGGTCTGGATCAGACGAGCCAGGCAGGACCACCGCTACCGACTCCCCCAGCTTCGCCTTCGTACAGTGGTGCTTCAGTGGGCAACTAGGTTGCCGACAGCAGGGAGCAGCAGGATATCGATCTTACCGAGTTGTCTTCGAGATGTTAGAGTAGTTGGCTTGACAGCACGTCTTCGTGTCAAGCAACTATTGTATCGTGTATTGTCATGATGTTTCGAAATCGAGTTGTAATGACGTTGAACCTTGTTCTGTCATGTTGTAATAAGAATGCTTAAGCTTGTATGCTTTAAGTGAGTTCGTTGTCTTTCAAATTGAAATTTTCTTGTGTTGAATACCAGATCCTTGGATAATTCGTTGCGAATGATCACGCTTGTCAAAGATTGCATTGTTTTCTCCTAAAAACGTTGGTAAAATAAAGCATCTTTACGAACAACACTCGTTGCCAGCAAATAAGTGCTCATTTGTATACCACCTTCTTTGGTATCCGGAATGTTGATGATCATTTGAAAGTAATTATGGGCCGCGCAATTGAGTAATCGCCGTGCTAACCGGTTGTGAAGAACGATTCTATGAATGTTGGTGGCTATAGAATATTGTTGCTTGTTGTTGTCCACATTATTTAATTACTAATGAGATGTGATTATGCATGATCGTGCTTGTCATCATTTGGAGTAAGCTTTCGGTTATATCACTAATAAAGCTCACTTTTCAGATGGTGGGAACCACGCGCAGCTCTCCCAACGGGTTCGGAGTGAGTGGTAGTGGCGACTTGCCGCCACCCCCGCCCATGACACCGACGGAGGCCTTCATGGCCACCCAAACCGAGGTCTTTGCGCCGGATCCTGCGGACGCGGCAGCGGATCGCCCGACGGATGAACCGAGGGCCGCCACATGGGACCAACCACGAGGGGCCTAACCGAGTCACCACGTACGCCCGAGTTCATCGCCATGAAGCCGCCAACCTTCGCTAAAGCGAGAAGACCCTGCGGAAGGGCGAGGCTTGGGTCAAGGCCATAGAGGCGAAATTCTCTCGCCTTTGTCTTTGCCTTGCTCCGAGGAGAACAAAGCGAACTTCGCGGCGCCGCAAGCGCGAGGGGAAGCTTTCATGTGGTGGGACCACTTCAAGTCCATGCGGCGAGGCCACGGCGTGACTTGGGAAGAGTTCAAGCGAGGCTTTCAAGAGCCACCACATTCCCAAGGGTCGATGGACGGGGAAGATGAGGGAGGCCGTTAGACCTCCGTCAAGGATCCGACCCCCGTGTACCGCTATGCTCGGAAGTTCAATAGCTTATGCCGGTACGGTGGGCATCATGTTGATGCGATGCCAAGAAGATGGAGAGGTTCCGCGACGGGCTTGATGGCAAGCCGTATGAGCGCCGAATCTGCTCGAGCCCGCAAACTTCCATGAGCTCGTGAATAAAGCTATCTCGCAAGAGGATGCTATGAAGAAAGATCACCAAGATGTGGTGCGGTTCGGAAAGCGTCTAGTGGTCCCCGTTGACCCAAAAATCAAGAAAATCATTCTAGATGAAGCTCACAAGTCCAAGTTCTCTATTCATCCCGGTAGTACCAAGATGTACCAAGATCTAAAGCAGAACTTTTGGTGGTCCAATATGAAGGTGGATGTAGCCAAGTATGTAGCCGAGTGCGATACTTGCCACCGGATGAAAGCAAGTCATTTGAAATCGGCAGGAGTACTCCAACCCCTGTCAATACCTATGTGGAAATGGGATGACATTAGTATGGATTTTATTGTGGGTTTACCCCTGACCCCTAGAAAGAAGGACTCTATTTGGGTAATCGTGGATAGACTCACCAAGACCGCTCACTTCATTGCCGTGCATACCACTTACTCCGTGCAACAATATGCAGAGTTGTATGTAGACCACATAGTTCGCCTGCATGGGATCCCAAAGGCTATAATCTCTGATAGAGGGACTCAGTTTGTGGCCCGTTTTTGGGAGCAATTGCACGAGTGTCTGGGAACTCAGCTCCTCCGTAGTTCCAGTTATCATCCACAGACCGATGGTCAGACGGAGAGGATAAATCAGATCCTAGAAGACATGTTGAGAGCAAGCATCTTGCACTTTGACAAGAGTTGGGACAAGTGTTTGTCCTTGGCAGAGTTCTCCTACAATAACGGCTATCAAGCCAGCTTGAAAATGGCATCGTTCGATGCTCTATACGGACGTAGATGCCGCACCCCACTGAATTGGTTAGAGACCGGAGAAAGGACACTCTTTGGACCAGAGTTAGTTAGAGAGGCCAAAGAAAAGGTGCAAGTGATAAGAGAGAATTTCAAGATGGCCCAGATGAGACAAAAGAGTTACCATGATAAGGGAACCGCACCTCGACACTTTGAAGTGGGAGACCATGTATACTTGAAAGTATCCCCCACCAAAGGTGTGCAAAGGTTCGGAGTCAAGGGAAAGTTAGCCCCGCGCTACATTGGACCCTATGAAGTAATAGAAGTATGTGGACCTGTGGCTTACCGTATCCGATTGCCAGAACGGTTTTCCGCGGTTCACAATGTGTTCCATGTAACTCAGTTGAAGAAGGGACGGCTGTTCCGCAGAACGAGATCATCACGGAAGCTAATGCTTGGATCGAGCCGGATTTTTCGCTCGTCGAGCATCCATTGAAGGTACTAGACCAAAAAAGCGAAAGACCGGAGGCGGACCGTGCGAATGTACAAGATCCAATGGAGCCATCACACGGAGGAAGAAGCCACGTGGGAGACGGAGGATTTTCTTAACACCAAGTATCCGTGCTTCCTCCAATCCCGAAACAAGTGAGTCTTTTTCCCCATCTCTTCGTTGTCAAATCGAATCTCGGGATGAGATTCCGTTTAAGGGGGTAGGTGTGACGCCCCAGGTTTTTAATTACCGTCATTAACGCTAATGACCGGATTAGCCGGTCAATTGGTCAACCAAGGTCAACCCTAGGTCAACCTGGGACCTCACCCATGAAAACTCCCTAACACACCTTAGTGACCCTAAATGAATAGTAAACACACTTGTAGGGCCAACCCATGGTCAAAGGGTGGGTCAAACCCCTTGCCATCCCAGTGTCCACAAGTGTCTGCCGGAATTTTTGCCGCGTTCTCCAAAATTCACCTAAACACTTAAAATTCTACCTTTAGGAAAGTTGTAGATCTTATTGAGGGACACAACTTTCATGTAGATTGGAATTTCAAATTTGGAGAGGAAAATTGTGAAAAACCCCTTGCAAGACGATTTCATTGTTACCGAAGAAACGCCGACATTCAAAGTTGGCATTCAAATAGATTCAAATCTAGGAAGAAAAACCCTATACAGCCTTTGTAAAAATTGTAGCTGGTACCTAGATCTACAACTTTGGTATTCATCACTTGGTCCGGTTATGTTTGAAAAATTTGAGAAAAACTCACCGGAACACGGCACCAAGCAACACGGGTGGAGCCGAGAGCGCGCCGCCGCCGCCCGCCGCCGGCCACGCCCCGGCGTCCGTGCCCGCGCCGCCCGAGGCCTCGCCACCCGCGCCACGCCCCGTCCCGAGGTCACGCGCCCCAACGCGCGCCCGCCCGAGGCGCCCGGCGTCGGCACCGCCGTGCGCGCGCGCACGCCGCGGACCGCCGGTCCGTCGGCCGTGTCGCCGCCGCCGTACGCGCGCCTCCCGAGCGTCGTAGCACGGCCAAGGCATCTCCGCCGTCATCGTCCGTCACCCCTAGATGCGCCGCGCGGCGTATAAAATCCTCCCATTCCTTCCCGGCGCGCCATCCCGAGCCGCCCGCCGCCATCGCCGCCGCCGCCGGTGCTAGAGCCCGTTGCTCTCGCTCGCCGCCGTCCAAGCCCGTAGTTAGTTTCCTTAGCACCCGAGGCAAGCTCACGGGTGCGCTTGTTTGCCCCAATTTGGCCTCCACACCGCAGCACCCCGAGCCGCCGTGAGCGCCGCCGCCGGCCACCGCCGTGAGCCGTCGCGGAGCACACCCCGACCCCCGCCGCCACCGCCTTTCGGCCCGTGGTGAGCTCAATTTCACCCCTGTGCCGCTTGTTGCCGTGGCCCGGCCCCACATCGCCGCCGGCGAGCCCTCCCGCCGCCGCGAGGGCATGGTTGTGAATTCGAGGGCTTAGTTGCAAGGAAACCTAACTAAGTTTTATTACAATTCAGTCCAGTGACTTGTAAAACCCCTAGAAATTCACAGAGAAATCAGAAAAATCCGAAACCAATTTTGTAGGGTTCAGGATGCTAAACCCCACCTCTTTTGTTGTATACTCATGGCTAGATTCAAAATAGTTTTGGCAGGAAAAATACAAATGTGTTATACATGGACCTGTCCTAACTTGAAAAATATAACTCCTCTGTAGCCAAAGTTTGGATGTGTTGTGTGTTAGGATATGACTAGATGCTGTGCCAAAAATTGCACAAAGTTATGCAGTATATTTTGCTAGACAAATTTTTTTCCATTCCTGCAGTAACTGCTTAGATGATTTTTCCTGTAAAATATATTTATGTTCTTGAGCCCAAATTGTGCACACTTTCTTGTAATGCCAAAAGACACATCCTGTGAATTAATCATGAATTTTGGATTAACAAAAATAATTATTCTTGATATATGAATGTTTTCCTTTGTAAATTAATAAACCAAGTTCAGTAGAAGTTCCATGTGAACATGCTAGTTCTTTAGGCTTTTTTAGGTCCAGAGCGCATCCCCAAGAAAATTTGGATCATTTTGATGCTTATTTTTATATGCATTTAAGTTGAATCACTAGCTAGCCTTTGTTATTTTCCATAATATTTATTTTCCTAGCATCCAACACTCACATGTGGGTCCAATGGACCGGGATAGGTGCTAGTAGGCTTAAGAAACACTCATGTAATTTTTGGTAATTTAATGGATTAATAAATGGCTTAAATGCCCTTTTAATATTAAAGGGAAATTAAATAAAGAAAAAGCCTTAATTAAATCTTTTTCCTTTTTGAAAGTATTATTTAATATAAATAAAAGAAATTTAATTACCAGCAATGATAAGGAATTAATTCATAAAAATAAATATTAATTACACAATGTTGGTAAATATAAAATGAAATGGAGCTTTCACATGGAATGATAGGCTTAATGAAAACCTTTATTCAAATATGGAATAAAAGAGTAACCCATGTACAACCAATGACTTCCTAAAATAGAAACCTTAGATGAATGCTTGTTAAGGTGAATATGACCAACTAGAGTTGGATAAGACAACAAACTATCACATCACCTGAAGTGCATTGCATTCCGTGTAGATCTTCCGGACGGAGATTACTCCCTGGTCCCGGAAACCGAGGAAGGCGGAGCGGAAGGTTCTCTGCAGTACGTGGACGTACTCGACACCGAGGGTGCCTAAGCTAACCTAGTCGATGAAGGCAAGCTCGGGTGCATCTAACCTAGTTTTAAAGTTCTTTATTCAATTATCTATGAATGATTGTGCATTTACGTACGGGTGTTGAAAGAAACCCTAGATGCATGATCCATAGGTACCTTTTGTCCCTACTAGTATGATAGGCCGATAGCCGCTAAGCTATAGGACCGTTACAAGTCGAGTGATGACCTCACTCGCGAGAATAGGTTCCTAAATAGGAATCATACTATATCCTTAAATGGATTGCTCACGTGGTAAGAGCATGGGATCCGGACTGCGGTCCGGTGGTTATGTGGGTTAAGTTTTTGAACGTACTAAGCACATGCCGGTTATGGGGCGGTAAGCCTAGTACCATAATGAGGCAACGAGGGATCCTACTATTACTACTCTTGGGATTCGCTCTCACGGCTAGCTACCGGTGGTGTATGGTGACTCCGGGTATCTCGCGGGGTATGCCGGATAGCCTGCACCAAAGACTATAAGATTCGATCCCAAACCGAGGATTTATGGGGACGGCCTGGGAAGTTGTCCTCGCGGGGGAAGCCTACCGTGTGTTTGGGTCTACCTTGCAAGGTTTAAATCAATCGATTGTCGGCCTCTCACCGTTACCCGAGACTACTTACTCCACTAGTCATGTGATCCCTAATGATGGAAGTTGATGAATATTATGCTTGATTAATTATATTGTACAACTTTGCTTGTACTAACTGGCTAATGTAGTAATGGCTAAAACACTAGAACTTGTGCTAAAATCTTGAAAGTAAGGACCTACTCTTTGTTACTTTTTAGCAAAAGCAACCCAGTAGCCAAAAAGCCTTTCATGGTCTAGATTTGGTGAATTAGATATCACCGACGGGTAAGACTTGTTGAGTATTAGTGTACTCAGCCTTGCTATAATGTGTTGATCCAGGTAATGCCTTCAGCGATGTGTGGCCCGGTGAGATCCCGCCCGGCTGGGAGCTGGAATGGGTGGAGGACGACTGCTGAAAGCATCATGGATGGCCTCCCGTGGTGTCTTCGCTTCCGCTAGTTAATTTTCCGCTGCTTTTCAAAACTCTGAACTATTTCGTCATGACAAAGAACTATGGTTTGTAATAATTAAACGCTTCGGGGTACGAATTTGGATTTGAATGTGGTTGTATCTCTGGACTCGCCTTCGAGTGAGTTTTAATGCATATATTCGATCCTTGTGCTCTCAAGTGATTTACCGGGCGTTAACCTAGCAACTTACGACAGGATGGTACCTTATTATTGCTTAGTGACCAAAGTGGATCGGTCTTAGGCGATAGTACGGTAGTTTCCTGGGCGGGTTGTCACACTGAGTCCTCTGATTCCGCCGCCGTGGTCATCTTCTCGTCTTCGCTACCTGTTCTCCAGCATCTCTGTGACTCCGCCACATACTGTTCCAATGAAATCAAGGCCTATATTAACTCATACAAGTACTTCGAGTTCTTCTGGATTCTTGAAGCTAGGCACATGGTAAGTGTAAACAACTCAATATATATGTAAATGATGATATATACAACGGAAAGAAGAGAATATATACATGATAATGTATGCATGATTTGGTGCCAGACTGAAGCTGGGCACATGGTAAGTGTCACCAACTCAATATATACCTAAATGATGATATATACAACGAAAAGAGGAAGATATATACATGATAATGCATGCATGATTTGGTGCCAGACTGAAGCGTTTTACTCGTGTCATTATTTATTTTTATGTACAGGTGCCGGTGGACCAACCTTACACTGCATTCTGAGTGATTGCTAGCGTCACACAGTATGCAAACATAATCTAGATGAACCTTCCATGTAACATGAATGAGAATATATTAGAGCAAACCCACTGAGGAGAACTATTTAGTGTGGCGTGCATGGACCTCTTAACTCTAGTTCTAATTAGTGATATACTTGATGGTAACATCTATTGGCACGAAAGTTCTTGCACAATCCAAGTAGGCTCTCTTAGTCCAATTTGACAGTTAGCTAGTTTCAGGACATGCTACTTGACCTGTGCAGTTTGTTTCAATCCGAGCATCTCAGGAAGATTGAGTTGGACATAATGAAGTATATTGAGATACATATATTATTATATATAGTTTCTGATTTTGACATGAGAAGAGAGACTCACACAAGATCTTTGGGGACGATCTTGAACATCCTTTTGATAGGACCATTCATGTCGCCACCAATCATTTTGTTGGGGGGCGACCCAAAATCGTCGGCGATTCTGTTCGGTGACGAGTGTCTTTTTAAGTTGTTGTTTGTCAACACTGGGTTCATGCCAGTGTCCAGCAAGAAGTTGTTCGTATTCTGCAAATTGAACAGTCAAGTACACTAGCCTGATCAAGTAGGTTCATTCATATTAAAAGGACCTGCCAGATCACTCGCATGTCTGCATTTCATTTTGTAAACAGGATCTTACCACACTATCAATCTGGGAGTCTATTAAACTCAGTTGGTCAGTAAATGTTTGACGCGCTGTGGCATACTGTCCTGCCAACATCTGCTCCTTTACCAGTGCAGCTATTCTGACAATAAAGAAGAGATATATGACATCAAAGCGTTCTTGTTTGTGTGCAATGGGAGAAATAAATACAATGCTACAGGTTCTAACTTGTTGACGTCTGCAACAGTGATCTTATTGAGCCTCGACACGTAGTGCATAAGCTGTGCATATGAGAGCTGCATGCATGAATCCAAAAGTTAAGCACTCACTGAAAAACAAGAAAATAGCCTTCAAAATTTCGTGGCTTATTGTTGAAGATTTAATTTGCTATGTGATGTATTATAGAATCCTTGTCCACTCAAGACTAACAGGTGAATTGGTTATGTTATATGCAACATAAAATGGTAAATTAAAGAACGAGAAATAGAAGCAAGAGGATTAGCAAATAAAATGTTGTGGGAATTATGTATAAGAGTACAGACAAAAAATGGCATTTTGAAAGAAATAGATGATGCAGAATATTTGGAGTTTAGATCCTATTCCACAATCCAAAAGGCTTTATACCAAAATTTCAAGGAATTTAACAGTTATATTTGCAAAGAAAAAACAGTTGTGTGAAATTATGACATGTTCCCTTGGATTAAAGTACACAAAATATATTTCCTTGTAATTGGATTCATGGTGTTTAAGAAAAATTGGATTCCTCTAATAGTGGATGAAGAAAAGAAACAGATAATGTAGAATTGTCACATCCTATCGAATAATCCATCTGGTTTCATAGCATTACTTTCAGGAATGTAATCATTACATTAAATGATTTGTTTCAGAAGCAGGGTTATGGCTACCTACAAATACCTATTGATGTGTCATTTGTTTCCTCTATATTGAATGCACCCAGGTGTATTAATACATGTGTGTGTATGATAGTTTTCTAAGGTTAATGTGTTTAGTAGCCCTAAAAAAGGTTAATCTTTTGTTGTTTCTACAAGCAAAGGAAACTTATCTCTTCTGTATCTGTTCATATATAAGACTACAAAAATTAGTTTGCATTCAAAAAATTGTGGTCTATAGTATTAAAGGAAAATAAGTTATATTTGTTTGTTTGTAGATATAGGCGCACGTCACACCCGGTTTCCAAAACAAACCAAGTGCTACCTATATGTATGACAGGATCTAGTTCCATACATATAGTGACATCATTAGTGAATAACAGAAACAATATCACGTAAAGAAAGAGAGATTATCAAAGATTTACAACAGAATCTTGGGAAGCAAAGGCTCCAAACTTCACTAGTACAAATGCTATCATCTATGACCATTACCTAGTGACGATTTCCTGTTTGGTCATAGAAGTTCTCTTTGCAGTGACGAAAAAATATTTGGTCATAGAAGATTATTCTTTCTATGACGATATACAAATTTGGTCATAGTAGTTAATTCAACAGTGACGAATTGTTGAATTTGGTCACAGTTGACGAGTGAGGGGTGAGACGAATCTGCTGCATGCGGCCGGGCCCCGATGGGCTTGGCGGGCGGGCCGGCGGGTCGGCCTCGGGCCTTCGGGCTCGGCCCGTTCCAGTAGGATAGGTTTTTTTCGAATTTATTTTTCTATGCGAAAACAATTCCAGTAACACCAGAAAATGTTTTTAGAGCACGAAAAATACTCGAAAAATCACAAACATTCCAGGAAAATTCCTAGAGATAGATTAAGACATGAACAATCCAAATAAAACATTTGGAGCTCATGAAAAAGATTTTAGAGCCTTCTAATAAATAGAAATAGCTCAAGGAAAATGAGAATAATTTCCAGAAAAATCCGGAAAATTCTCTGGAAAATTAGGACAGCTCCTAAACGCATTTTTTAAAACCTTTTGCACTTAAGAACCACTAGATGCATCGGCATGAATGCAACACACATAACTTTTTATTCAATTTAGAAAATCAAACAATGGATCTTTCGTATACTATATTCCCTGTAAAGAAAAATAAAAGTTGGAAATTTTTTTAAAATTATGGGAAAATCGTTATTTAATTATTCTTTCTATTCACATCCCGAAATTGGAAATTTCAGGGTGTGACAATAGCTCATGAGCATTTTCACAATTAAAAACTCTATTGAAAACGCCTACATATAGTGAGGACAAAATGTTACTCTTAGCAATCACATCAATGTATAATTCACCATATTTTGTCTCACACAACACGAAAAAAATTATAAAAATTAAAATAATTGTCCAAAAAATGTAAGTTCTTGTGAGGGACCGTATTTTTGCTACAAATAACTAAAAAAATCTCAAATCATTTCAAAAAAGTTGAGTACTATGTAGTCCAAATATAACAAGTCACTCACATAGTTCCTTAAACTATGTGAGTGGGTTGTTATATTTTAACTACATAATATCACCACTTTCTCAAATGGAAATTTGACCTACACAAAGTTTGTTAGTCTCGACAAGTTATGAAACTTTTGTGTTCAAAAGATTTTCATCCGAGTTCATTTCGTGTTTCGTTTGACTGAGTTTTGACCGAGTCAAACTTGAATTTTAAAATTTGAATTGCTCATGTTTTGTTGCATGAAGAAATGATTGAATCCAACACCATAACTTGATAAATCATGATTTTAAAAATTTTTGGGAAGAAGAATCACCTCATTTCGAGTTCGTATGAGGGAGAACGACTAGTTACAAGTTTTAATCCGAGGAAAAAAAGAAAAATCGATCAGTTCATTCCAGTTCGTCATGTGTTCATGAAGAAGGACCGATTTCTCTTTTTTCCTCGGATTAAAAATTGTAACTAGTCTTTCTCCCTCATACGAACTCCAAATCGGTTGATTCTTTTTCCTAATTTTTTCTAAAATAGAGATGTTTTACTCAGTGCCATTTGTTTGTATATTGCTTGATTGCTTTTCATACACCATATCTTTTCAAACTAAAAAGAGAATATAAAAAACATGTTTTTTCATAATAATTGCTAATATAACTTAATATTATCTAATGTTATGGTCAACACAAGGTTGCATCCAAATTTGAGGTGCCCATGAGTAAGAAAGTATTTGAGTGTGTACAAACTTTGAAGTTTAAGTTGAGTTGTATGAAACAATGTGATGATCTAGCTAGTTTATGAACAATGTATACTCCAATTTTCATAAAATCTTATGAAACTTTTTTGTCAAGCTTGTACATTGATAAAATGATCCTATGCCAATTTACATAATTTTTTGATAAGTTTTATTTATTATTATCATTATTTTATAACAAGGTGACTAGTAGAAGTTTGAAATTTCCTACAAGCCAATTGAATTTTTCGTCAATCTCCTAGATGTAGCCTAGAATGGACCATAGGCGCCTAAATATAATTTTTTGAATTTTTTAAACTTATTAGATGCACATATAGGTCATATTTGAATTACTTTCGGTAAACACGTAGAAATTCATTTAAATGATAGAAAATAGCAAATCCAGTCGAAAAATCTTGAAACTCCTAGATGAAAACTTGTATCCATACTGCTATATATAAAAAATACATTTGTACATAAAACATAATTATTTTTTAGTGTTACTTCACAATGGTGCAATAAAAAGGAAAAAAGAAAAAGAAAAACAATAAACAGAGAAGCCCATGTCGGTCCAAATAGCCCAACGATTTGCAGCCATCGATCGTCGATCCAATAGTTCTCATCATGTTTCCTTGGTATATAAGCTGCATCCAACCCTAACCCTAACCCCATCCCCCTACTCCCGCAGTCTCTCCTCCCCTATCGCCCCTCTCTAAGCTCCCCGCGCCTCCTCCTCCTCACTCCGAATCCAGCGCGGTCACCGCTCGCCGGAACCCCTCGTGCCTGGTCCAGAACTGAAGGAGGGGAGAGGAGAAGAGAGGCGACGCAGGCAGGCGAATCCCATTCCCACAACCGCACCGCACACACACGCCGCACCTTCCCTTCCCTTCCTTTCCCTTCCATCTCAACTCGCGCAGATCTAGCGATGGCGGCGGCGGCGTCGGGAGGCCAGCCGGCGTTGGGCGAGGAGCAAGCGGTGCGGCGCCGCCCCAAGACCAAGATCGTCTACACGCTCGACCAGGCCTCGCGCTCCGTCAAGATGATCTCGCGCCTGCTGCGCACCGGCATGTGCGTCGCGCGCTTCAATTTCTCCCACGGCTCCCACGAGTACCACCAGGAGACGCCCGACAACCTCCACACCGCCATGGAGCGCACCGGGATCCTCTACGCCGTCATGCTCGACACCAAGGTCCGTCCTCGCCTCCAACCTTACCCCCTCCCTTCTCGACCTTCGCGGCCTCGTGCTCCATTTCGCGATTTGTGATTCGGCGTTGTTTCCCTGGTTTGTTCGGCGTGACGCCCACTCCGCTTAGGTTTGTACGGGCCTTCAACATCTTGCGAGTTTTGGGGTTTCGCGTTTCAGTGGTTAGGGTTTACTTCCATTGACTATTTTAGGCTGAAATTTCGTTTCCCCCTTTCCAACTTTAAGAAATCTGGACCTTAATTCCGAATTTTGGCGCCTCCGTTCTTTGGACATTTCTGCGTGCTGTTGCTCGTTCGTGATTCCTGCGGCCGAAATCCCCGACCATTCGTGTTGGCCGAACCCGAGATGCCTTTGTCTGCTTGTGCACGCGGAGTCTGCTAGGACCCGCTTTTTAGTTACTACTTCACCTACAGTTTAATTTGGCTTGTACCATTTAAGCTGACAGCTGTGGACGACCAATTAAAATCCTTGGAAATCTACACAGTAATGTCCACCATCCGGCATTTAGCTTGCCTTGCATGTGAATTTTGCGGTTGGATGGGTTGGAGCCACATCTGAATTGCCATTGGTTTGGTTTGCAGTTGTCAATTTCCTTGCGCTGTTAGCTGTGGTCCTCATCCCACAACCACTTGTCCTGGCTATGTTTCAGCATAACTGAATTTTGTTCTGTTATTGTCTGTTTTTGACCTTGGATGGTACTAAAGTGTAAAACCTGATAGTGTTATTTAACTATTCAAGGTGCTCAGTTTGCTATTGTGTGACTTAGAATCTGGATGGTACGTAGCCAAAGCCCTTTACAATATCATTCAGTAATGGTCCTTTTTAAATTATTTCCTGTCATGCTTTAAGACATGAGAAATTTTACATAAGGTTGTTTGATCATTTTTTATGTTTGGATGATGGAAAAATAAACTCATTTGGCAAGTAGTCGTTTGTCATCTTTCAGCTGCAAGATAGAAATATGCTTGTAAAATCAATTTGGGCTTTGTGGTATAGAATCTTTTAAAATTATGGAGCACAGACGGTGGTTTTGGACTAGCTGGTGAGGAACTCAAATTGAACTTCCCATTGGACCAGACCTTATTTGATCGAGATATCAGTGGGGGTGATTAACATAGATAACCTGTTCCTGTCTTTTCTTATCATTTATTAAGTGTTATTGACAAAGGTAAGTTGGCATCTTTGATATTGTTCTTTTCACCTTTCACTGTCTGAACTTGCAACCTATCCATAAGTAAACCATTACATCTTAATCCAACTTACATAGTTGCTTCTCTAATCTATTGCGAACAAATGAGTATCACCATCAAGCTCCAATGGATTTATGTCAGAAATTGATCATGGTCAGAACTAGGATTTGGGTAGCCATCCACAATCAGTGTATAGCTTTGCCTGATCTTGCCAGCTATTTGTTTAAGCTCCCTTTGTGTTTAGGTTATCTGATGGAATTTAATAAAAAAAATTGCTGGAAGCTGCTTATTTACGGATGCTGCTTAATTTCTTATAGCAAGAGATCGCTATATTTGAGTATGGTCTCTGAATCATTTGCAACGCAGGGTTTGATATCTTGTTCATGAATATTTTCAGCTCACTGCAATTACTGCATATCAGCATTGCATTTGTTTTGTGCCATATTTGGCTGAACTTTTGGTTTCAGAACAATGGCAATTTGTTTATTACTACCTTAATCAGTAGAACTTGTGATGAATTGAATGCTGATGGGTAATTGCAAGACGGTATCTTGTTGTGTACTAGAGTGATAGGGAATTATGCAATGATGGTATTGATGCTATACTTGGATAGTGCAGAGTGAAATGAATAATTTTTGTGTATATTCAGTGGATGTGAATTAAGTTGAGAACCTTTATTTCTAGAAATTAGTCATGATAGCTAGTCATAATACTTGGAGATGGGTCATTTAACTTTTTCTGCATTATGTTTTGAGTAAAACTAAAGGTAAGCAGTATACTGATCGATCCAATATGGTAAGCAAACTATGATATGTGCAGGTCTAGCAGATTTGGAGCATATGGACAGTGCTGGCTATTGAACTTGACATGTGATTCAAGGTATGTTTGCTCTGTTTAACACATGGCTGTCTAGCCCGTCAGTGAATTTTCTATCTATTTCAGCTGTAAGGATTACACATCAATACAAACTGTATTTACTTCATGCTTACCTTTTCACTTCACGGTTTAAGATAACCTTTATGTTGTCACTTGCCACGTGGCAGATAAACTGTATATATAACAAGTCTGAATTCAATTGTGCTTCCATTGTTAGCTACTAGAAATTTTAGCACTATTATCTCCTCGAAATTGCAATAATCACTTTTTTAAACATAGTGATAGTTGTTCAGCCTGTGCAAACTGCATATTGTATACTTTGTTGATCTGTAGAGAACACAGATATAGAAATGTAAGATCTGAATATGCAAGACCTTAGTATCCTCAAATACTATGTGTATGTGCAGGTACAGTGTGGTTATAATTATGAAAGAGAAGGGTGTCAAGCCTTGGGCAAAGACAATGTTTATGGTGCCAAACGGTGAAACAGAAGGGTGTCAAACCTTGGTCAAAGACAATGTTTATGGTGCCAAATGGTGGGTGGTGATGCTAGATAGAAAATGTATGTGATCTGTTGATATTCTGGTGATCTCTGTTAATATGGTGAAATATATGGTGATTTGACGATTTGTGGGATTTATATACCTATTTTGAACTTGTTGGGCATTTGTTGGGCTGAAATTTATATGGGTTGTCCCAGGAATGTATGTGGGCTTGGCTGTAATGGATTTATATAGGCTGAAATTCAGTTTGGGAAAAAATTGCGTAGGCTGACGTCAACTGTCATGTCATCGTCTATGTAGGCAGCCACGTCATTGTACACGTAAGCAGCCATGTCATCGTCCATGTAGATAGCCAGCGTGGCATCGAGCCATGTCAAAATGTGGACAAACCGCAGCGCGACATGTGGACAAACCAAAGTGCGACACGTGGACCATTCAGAGCTCGACACATGGACAAACCGTAGCGCGACACGTGGCGCTGTGTTAAAGAGCCACGTCATCATATCCATGTCAGCACACGCCTTGCCACGTCAGCAGCCAGCATGGGCCGTGCTACGTGGCATCCCCTTCCGTGACCAATTTCGTGACCATTTGGCTTGGTCATAGAAGAAATACACTTCTATGATGAAAAACGTGTTGGTCATGGAAAAGTTCCACTTCTATGACCAAAATGACCGATTGGTCATGGTAGACCAAATGTGACGGAGCTTCTGTGACCAATTCAATTTGGTCATAAGTTGGTCATAAAAAAAATGTTCCGTAACCAAATTTGCATGTACCGTGACCAAACCGTTTGGTCATTGATGTTGAGTACTGTACTAGTGCTTCATAGGCAATCGACTAGGGGTTGCGTACGCCTAGCACCATCTTCTAGACATCACACATCTTCTTCTTCTTCTTCTTCTTCTGAACAACGGTTTAGCAAGGGTGAGCACACTTATGGTTGGAGCTCAGCAAGTGGGGGAAGATGCAAGGCTATCAAGGATAGGCTAAGGTTTTTCAGTAGTTAGCATTTTAATGTTGTTCAAATTTTATTAGCAAGCACCTAATTACTAGATGCAAGTTCATACCAACCCACTTAAACTTTTAGCAAAACATCTCATCTCAAAACCATATGAAAACCACTATATAAGTCCATCTTTAAGTTTGATTATCATGTGAGGGTCCATGCCGCTCTTAACCGTGAGCACGGCTGATCGATCAGTTTTCACTCTGCAGAGGTTGTACACTTTACCCACAGTTCGTGTTCCCCATGTCGCCCGAGTTTCCAAGGCCCTTAAACACTTCCGAGGTGAGTGGCTAGGGGTCCACTACGAAGCCTTTACAAATGCATGCAAAAGACCAACAACCCGCATAGTTACAGATCAGGGCGGACCATAACCCTCCCTAACTGTCAGCACCTTAGCCAAGGCTGCTACTCCAAAAGAATCAGGCTATACCCCTGCAACCCCAATCCCCCTCTTCTCCTTTCGGATAAGGTCATCAGTTCATTCCCACACCTAATTAATTGGCTAAGCCAGAGCCATATAGATTGTGGTTGCACTACTTTCTTGGGTTGTTCTCCATGTTCCGATTAAATCATGGTGTTCTTGTATTAACCATGAGCTTTATCATAAACATGCATAACTTTTGTATAAAAGATTCAGTTACAACTATCCCAAGGTAAAGCAACTACGCATAGTCTACCCAAAATATTTATTTAAACTAGTTGTTCCAAGGATCATGGGTAAAAATCTAGGTAAGTCCTTAAAAAGGTGTTCCCATCAAGTTTAATGTAATATCATAAAAGGTAAAACTTAGTTGTCATGCAATTATATAGGATAAAATAGAATATACAGGGGAGAAGACCACTTGCCTTTCTCCAACAAAACTACTCTTATGTTATTCCGCTCTTGCTCTTCGATACTCTTGATCTTCAAGACTTCCGAACAACATCTCGATCTTCTACTCGAAGCAATCATCGGTTACAACACATATGCAAAGCAAACAAACAAGAACAACTAAGAAAAATACACCAATCAAGAGAGGCTTTAAAAGAGAGCAGGGTTTGGTTCTAGGAATGCAAATGCAAGAAACACTAAAAACGGAACTATCATTGAAAAGGCATCTATTGAGAGATTTGGATTATAACACACAAAGACTATATACTTCATATATTTTCATTGATTAAAGCAATGTGCATAGGTTATTTTAGAGAAATACCCTATTTAGAATTAAGCAGGTTATATTTGTATACAAAAGGACGATGTTGAGCTTAAGACTATTTCATTTATAATTATTCAAGTATGATTTATGCAAATTAAGCATTTGAATTCAAAACAAGCATGTAAAGCATCTAAGCGTGCAACTTTATGTTTCGAGTTCAACTAAACAAATTATATTCCAAAAAAACATTTATATTCATATTAACCAGATTAACATTTTATTAAGAAAACTCTGGATATCCTTTGTTGCTTTTATTTAGAAAGCAGGTTAGATAAATATTAACCAAATTAACATTTATATTGTGAAAAGCCGAAAGGTATATCTAATTAGATTTTATTAGAAAACAATATTACTGGATATTAATTAGCCAATTTAATATTTAAATATGAAAACCGTTACATAGGTCTTAATCAATTATTATTAAGAAAAGACATTCCGGTAGATGTTAATCAAATTAAATTAGGATATATTCTCAAAACATAGTTTATGTTCAACATCACGTCTAGCGTGTATTTTATCATGAGACGATGGATCTAATGAAACAAGAATGGGCTTAAATGGGCTAAAATGTGAGATCTAAAGATTAAACAAAGATTAAAGATCTATCATTATTGACGATAGATTGGAAGGGCTATTTACAAGGCAGAGAGTAGATAGAGACATAGCTTAGATTATTAACTAGATAGATATTTATACAACATATTGGCTCTTGATGGAAAAGATGTCATATGACATAAGCATGATGTCATGCTCACATCAAGCATGGAATGATCAGCTACGTGATATACAATAGCTTGTGGATTCTGTTGAGTCTACAACATGCACACCATCAGTTGCATGCTACTGCTTGGTAATTCCCCTGATAAAGTAGAGTCTTCCATTAATACCTTTCATGCAAATGAATTAGCTAGAACTTTGCTCCATGCTGTGCATAAGAGGGTGGCGAAGAACCCAGATAACAACATGATAGAGGGGACAAGTGAGGGGGGTGGGGGAGGAAACAAGGACACAACAAGTTTTGTGAAGATGAATATAGAGAGGCCGCCAAAGAAACCGCCAAGAAGAGGTCAGTCCAAAGGGAGATGTTCTGATAAAGTGGTGGATAGCTGCGCCAAAAAAGGGATGATCCATGAAGATACTCTTTTGGAATATTAGAGGTCTGGGTGCTGGAGGGAGACGTAAACAACTTAAAGATATTAGGACTTCTCATAGAGTGGATGCCATTTGCTTACAGGATACAATTAAGCCCAGGAAAATACCGTACTACCGCCTAAACCAATCCACTTTGGTCATTAAGCAGTAATAATGTATCATCTTGTCGTTAGTCGCCGGGTTAACGCCCGGTAAATCACTTATATAGCAACAAGGATCGACATATATGCATTAAAACTCACACGAAGGCGAGTCCAGAGATACAACATAATTAACATCTGAAATTTACCACGAAGGGTTTAATTATTACAAACCGAAGTTTTTGTCATCACAACGTAGTTCAGAGTTTTCGAAACAGCGGAATTAAACTAAGCTGAAAGCGAGAACACCACGGGAGGCTAGCCATGATGTCTTCAGTCGTCATCCTCCACCCACTCCAGCTCCCAGCCGGGCAGGATCTCTCCGGGCCACACATCACCAAAGGCATTACCTGGAGCAACAGATTATAGCAAGGCTGAGTATACTAATACTTAACAAGACTTACCCGTCGGTGATAACTACTTCACCAAATCTAGACATGAAAGGCTTTTTGCTACTGGGTTTCTTTTGCTGAAAGTAACAAAGAGTATGTCCTTACTTTCAAGATTTTAGCACAAGTTCTAGTGGGTTTATTCTTTTCTAGTTTAGCAATCTAATACAGCCAAGGTTGTACCATACAATTAATCAAGCATAAAATTTATCAACTTCCGTCATTAGGGATCTCATGGCTAGTGGAGTAAGTAGTCTCAGATAACGGTGAGAGGTCGACAATCGATTGACTCAAACCTTGCAAGGTAGACTTAAACACACGGTGGAATGCTCCCGCAAGGACAACCACCAAGCGATTCCCAAAACTCTTCAGGTCGGGATCGAATCTTACAGTCTTTGGTGCAGGCTATCCGGCATACCCCGCGAGGCACCCAGACTCACCATACACCACCGGTAGCTAGCCGTGAGACGCATCCCAAGATGAGTAATAGTAAGATCCCTTGCCACCTCATTAAGGTACTAGCTTACCGGTCCCATTCCCGACAAGTGCTTAGTACGTTCAAACACTTAACCCACAATAGCCATTGGACCGGAGCCCAAATCCCATGCTCTTACCACATGAGCAATCCATTTAAGGAGATCTTATGATTCCTATCTAGGAACCTATTCTGGAGAGTGACATCATCACCCGACTTGTAACGGTCCTATAGCTTAGCAGCTATCGACCTATCATGCTAGTAAGGATACAGGTACCTAGGGATCATGCATCTAAGGTTCCATACAACTCCTGAACTTAAATGCACCAACATCCATAGATAAGTGTATATCAATTTGAAAAAGCTGGGTCATATGCACCGGGGCTTGCCTTCGTCAGCAAGGTTAGCCTGAGCACCCTCGGTGTCGTTGAGTACTTCCACGTACTGCAGTGCATCTTCCGCTTCTCCTTCCTCGGCTTCCGGGACGAGCGAGTAGTGACCGTCAGGAAGATCTACACGGAATGCAATGCAGGGTTCAGGTGATGTGATAGGTTATCTAACTTACCCAACTCTTGTTGGACACATTCACCTTACAATTAATTAATTATTAAATTCCTTTTTGAATGTTAGCATTGGTATGTGTTTTATTCTTTTACTTTCACACTTTAATTGATGTCTCTCTTTTAATAATTCTTATTTCATGTGAAGATTTAATACCTTACCTTTCACTAGTTGTCACACTCGGATTTAAGGGCAAATCTGAATGCAATAATACATGTGTGCCAGGATAAAGTTACACACATGCATCGACACAGTGAATACCAAAACACATTGTAAAGCATAAAGAGAGTATTAAACAGTTATTACATGACCGAATGTCTCAACTAAACAATCGTTCGAGTAGCTAACAGCGGAAAAGTAAACACACGCAGAAGTCCTCCACAGGCAGCTGACTAGAGAACGAACGCCTAGAACGCATCGAACTCTTCATGATAATCCTCAAAACGTCCATCTGAGCAGCAGCCGGGTAGTGTAGATGCAATAAAGGAACAACAAGCATGAGCACATGTTGTACTCAACAAGGGAAAGTTCTATAATAATATGCAAGGCTTTATGGTGGAAGCTGATGGTTATAAAGCAAGTCAGCATTTTAGTTGGTCAAGTTTTATTAAGCAACTGTTACTAGCAAGTGAAAGTATATACCAAACCCAGATAATAGAATGCAACGGATCCATAGAATGTAATGCACAAGTTGAAAAGTTCCATCTTCCATAAAATTAATCATGTGAGGGTCCAGGCCGCCCTTGACCGTGGGCACGGCTAACTAGTCAGTTTTACACTCTGCAGAGGTCGTACATCTTTACCCACAAGTCGTGTAAAAGTCCCGAAGAACTTTAAACCCAACCATGCGGTGCTAGCTAGGCACCATACCACACTACCGAGGTGTGATTGCATAGGGACGCTACAAGGCCGTTACAAAGATCCCTAGATGTAGGCTGCCCGCTAGGTTACCTGACCAGTGCAACATATAAAGCTCCCGAACGAGTACCGTGTCTTAGCTAAGCCCACACCTACGCCCGAGCAGGTCCATACGCCACTACCCGTCAGCCCCCAACCCTTATCAGGTAAAGCATACCTAATACCAAGTTCACTAATTAATAAGCCAAGACAGAGCCATATGTCTTGTGGTTGCACTGTTTTCCTAGGTGGTTCTCCATGTTCCGATTAACAAGCATAAAGTGTTCTTGCATTACATGAATGATAGCATAAATAAATCCATATTAATAAGTGTTCATTATACCACCCGAAACCACGTAAAGCACTAGCATGTGCTACCCAACATAAAGTAAACCCAGGTTGATCAAGGCATAGGATAACAAAGCTAGTCGAACCTTAGCAATAGGACCCATCAATTTAATGCATAGCAATAATAAACAGCAGTGTAATTAAAATGCATGTTGTAATAGGATTAACGGGAATGCATCAAGGACTTGCCTTCTACCAGCACCGGAAACTGCTCAGAGTCCGACTCGGCCAGCGGGGGGCGCGCGCGCGGGCCAAGGCCGGGCCGTCGGCCGGGCCGGGCCGCGACAAGCGGAGGGAGGCGAAGCGGCCTGCGGGGGAGAGCCTAGGGTGCACGGCTGGACTACGGCGGTTGGGCTTGAAAACAAAAACGGGCCAGAAATGGGATAGGGGTGAAGGGTTAAATAGAAAAGGGTTTCTAATTTTGAAAACACTCAAACAATCGAATTCAAACCTAGATTTGAATTCAAACACTTCAAAACAATGCACCGGCATGAATGCAACAGGGAACTCCTATATTTCATTAATTAATTAAGAAATATGATTAAATGACTATAAGAACACAATCTCCTTATATTCCTTAAACGAGAACGTATTGTTGCTAAGCAAATTGTAGTTAAACTCAAGAAGTGGAATTTAGGGTGTTACAAATCCTACCCCTCTTAAGATGAATCTCGTCCTCGAGATTCGGATGGATCAAAGAGATGTGGATATTCTGCTCTCAACTCCTCTTCTCTTTCCAAGTTGCCTCATCCTCTGCATGATTACTCCACTGCACCTTGCACATTGTGAAGGTCCGGTTCCTTGTAACCTGTGTTAATCTGTCCAGAATTCTGATAGGTCGTTCTGTAATGGTGAGATCTTCCTTCACATCCAACCCCTCCATAGGCAATGGCTCCTTATCCTGAGGCATGAGACCCCTTTTTAACTGAGAGATATGGAACACATCATGCACATCCGAAGGACCGATACGGCGAACCGGAGAGGGGGGGAGTGAATGGGAGCCGATAAAAATTCTTCTCGATGGAGATGAGAACTCCAACAAGACGAACGCGGCTTCCAACACACGTCTCCGACTCACTACCCAAGTTGGCCAAGCCCACGTAGCCACCGGAGTGCCACCGGACCTAGGAACCAACACACACGGCCTTCCGACTCGAGAACGCGGCGGAACAACAAACCCCGAGTCTACGAGACTCACACCGGTCGACCGGTGAGCACCACCGGGCCGACCGGTCCCCGCCGGTGATACCGAGCAACTTCCACTAAGTGGCTCTACACCGGTCGACCGGTGAGACACACCGGTCGACCGATGGCAGCCCGAAAGCCCCCAAGGTACCAAACGGGTCAACCGACCACAAAACGGACCCAAACTCGAAACAACTCGCAACACGGGACAACGACGAACTCACCAAGACGTTCACCCGAGCAAAATCCCACAAGGGCTTGCACCGGTCGACCGGTCAAGAGCACCGGTCGACCGGTGTAGCACGGGTAGCTCGGGATGAACAAGACCCGCGGTCAACTCCCCCAAATCCAAATCCCGATCTCCCGAATCGCTCCACGGACTTGAACAAGACTTTGGGGATATCGGGAGCACCTCAAGAGGAGTCCATAGCCAAGTTTAATCCCACCAAATCTCGTCCAAAAGGGAGGAATCAAAGAAATCTCGCCGAAAGCACTTCCAACCCAAGAACTCAAGAAACCCCAAAATCGAGCACTTTTACTCACGGATTTGGGAGGGGAATCACGGCCCAAAGAACCACGAAGGGTTCCCACAAATTTCCCCCATCAAATCCCCAAGGGAAAAGTCCCGAAAACAACCCAAGGAAATCACCGAGAGAGGGCTCCGAAAATCACCACCAAGAACAACGCGGGGAAAACACATCCAAACCTTGAGGAACCACGCCGAATCATCTATACATGAAACAAAGATTCGTACAAGGTCTAGCAAGCCGCCCGATCATCCATCCCTCTCTACAAGATCTCTCCGTGAAGCTCTCTTGCTAGTCCTAAGGAAAACCTAGAGAAAATAGGTGGAAAATAGGAAAACTAATGAGCTAGGGTTCCAAGAGTTGGCTGCCATCCTCTCACCTCTTGGGTTATATGGAGGCAACCGAATGTCTAAAATGCCCTTCTCTAACAACTAGGGATACAAGCCCCTCAAGGGCGGATTTTGCATTCTTGATGTCTTCACCATCGGACGGATGCCCGCGACCGCACCCTGCGTAGCCTCGACGCAAGCCATGCGATCCCGACGCGTGTCCTCCGCTTCGAAGATTCGGACCGCGTCGCCGCACACCGGTCGACCGGTGCTCCTCACCGGCCGACCGGCGGTCGGACCCCCCCGGTCGACCGGTGCGGTGCCGCCGCATCTCCGTCTTCGGTTCTCCGGTCTTGGCTTTGTTGATCAACCAAGGAACCCAGTGGTTTTCTCGGTGAACCACCGGAAACCCCGCGAACTCGGTGTAGCCTCCGCCAATCTCCACTCATGACTTGGCTCCCACGTAGTCCCGGCTCGACCTTGGTTTTGAGGCTCAACCAAGAAACCGTCCACGACTTCATCTTGCTTCGTTCATGCCACCATGCGGCCCGCACTTGACCCCCGCCGGCCACCGGTCCCTCGAACGAAGCCTACTTGTCTTCTCCACACCCGGAGGCCTCACCGCGACGACCTTTCGCGCTTGTTCTTCACCCGCACCAACACGAGTCAAGCCGCAACCCGCACCTCGCAATACTTAGCCAAGAATCGGTCCACACAACATTGTCAATCACTCATCACACAAGGAAGCGACCATCCACCGGTCCTCGAACCACACATGGTCCTCAATCTCCCCCTTGATGAGTGCATTGACATCACCCACACGAAAGTAACAAGAGAGAAAAGAAAAAGAAAAGAAACGAACAAAAAGAAACTCCAACAAGCGATCGAAAGCCAAACAAAGGCAAAGAGCAAGATCACTTGAAGAAGACAAGTCTCGGACCCCTTAGGCAAGGGCAACGGCTCGACACATCCGAGACAAAGCAAAGCTCAAGCAAAGAGCACAAACCACCGAAACAAAGCTCGAAAACTCACAAAGAGCTCCCCCTGCACACATGCAAGCTCCCCCGAACCAATGCAACTTCCCCGGACGAATGCATGCCAAACAACCGAAAACAGAAGGGCTGCAAAGCAATTTCAGCTCACACCGGTCGACCGGTCATCACCACCGGTTAGACCGGTGCCCAACATATGTACGAGACCAGCACTCACACCGGTCGGACCGGTGCTCATCACCGGTCGGACCGGTGTACAACAGAAGCCCGAAATGGCTTGAAACCACCGAAAACCTTCTAAATGCGCCCGGTAAGCCATTTCAAGCTCAAACTTCTCCCCCTTGTTGGCAATGCATGAATCAAGCCAAAAATGCAAAAAATGCAACCTAGAGCTTCTCAAATAGACAAAATTCAACAAAGAAAGCTACACATGTCCAAATGAGCAAGTTAGGTACTCTACGGCTTCGTATCGATCTCAACTACATGATCACCAAGTTTCACAACCATTGGACGAAGCTAAAAAGGATTTTGGCAATTTTGCGAAAAACTTGCCTCTCATGAGCAAAGTCCTAAACATGATCAAAGCATATCAAAATGGCAAAGCCACACAAACTTCATGCTAGGACAGCTATTCTAACCATAAGACCATCACAAACACCCACAAGCACCTCATGTCATGTCAAAGCCACCGAGCCATGTGCCTACTTCTATTTATGAGACTTCTCATTGGTAGGCATCATGCAACGGTTTAGCACCCAAAGCAAGTTAAATTCAGCACATATGACATGGGAGCATATTTTCCAAGCATTTTTCATTTCATTTTCAGATTTGTAAATGGTACATGAAATGTCTTTGCGACAAAAAGGAACTTATGCTCCTCCACAAGATAAAACGGAGGGCTAAACATTCATGATGGCAAATGAGCCTTTGGCCCCATATGATCAATAAACTAGCTATACAACCACAAATTAGGCATAGCAAAGCCACAAAAACATGTCAAGAGCATGTAAAGGCATTTACACATGAGAGAGCATACATGTGACATTTTTCAAAAGCATAGCTATCAACCATGGATTATTCATCAAGATCATAGAGCTAAGCCAAACTAACCATATCATACCAAACAAGCTCACAAAGACATATATCTCATTCCATGGTGAACAATGTATATGAGAGAAGCTTTCCTAACCAATGCATATGATACAAAATGCATGCAATCTAAGATACAAGGATGCCTATACATCATGTTACATATGCCATGCCAAAATGCAAGAAATGCACAAAGAAAAGCTATACATATGCTACAAACCGGCTCCTCGAGGGGAGGCAAAACGGGCTCGACACCACCGGCAAAAGAGAGCTCCCACACACCCAACTCAAGAAATCAAACACACACCAAGTTCCCCCCGCAAACGAGTGAAAGTTGCTTGATCTAGGGGTTTGGTGAAAATATCGGCTAGTTGGTGATGTGTGGGTACATGGATCAACGCTATCTTTCCTTTCTCAACGTTGTCTCTCAGGAAATGATACCTCACTTCTATGTGCTTGGTTTTAGAATGGAGCACTGGGTTCTTTGCAACGCTTATGGCACTGGTGCTATCACATTGAAGTGGGACATGGGTATACTCCTCACCAAAGTCACTCATGGTGTAGGTGATCCAAAGGAGCTGAGAGCAACAACTAGCAAGCGGCAACATACTCGGCTTCGGTCGTGGATTGAGAAACACTCGACCGCTTACGAGAAGACCAAGACACCAACGAAGAACCCAAAAGCGGCAAGTCCCGGAAGTGGACTTCCTATCCAACCGACACCCGGCAAAATCCACGTCCGAAAAGCCATGAAGCGCCAAAGAAGAGGACGCGGAGTACCAAAGGCCGAAGTCGGGAGTGTGACGCAAGTACCTGAAAATTCTTTTCACTGCTTGCCGATGCGAAGTCCTCGGAGACGCTTGAAAACGAGCGCACAGACACACTGAGAACTGTATGTCCGGCCTCGTCGCCGTCAAGTAGAGGAGTGACCCGATCATGCTTCGGTACTCCTTCTGGTCCACGTGTTCACCTTCCTCGTCCGCATCAAGAGCCGTAGTCGTACTCATCGGCGTCGTCATAGCCTTGGAGTCCTCCATCTTGAACTTTCTCACAATGTCCTTGGTGTACTTAGCTCCGGTGCACAAATGTTCCTTCCTTTGATTGCTTGATTTGTAGCCCGAGGAAGAACCGCAACTCACCCATCATGCTCATCTCAAACTCCCCGCTCATATCATCCGCAAACCTCGCAACAAGAGAGTTAGACGAGCCACCAAAGACAATATCATCCACGTACACCCGCACAATCGGGATATCTCCGCCCCCGCCTCGGCAAAAACAAGGTCCGATCGACCTTCCCCATCTCAAAACCTCTCTCAAACAAGAACCCCCTCAACCTCGCCATACCAAGCTCTAGGCGCCGCTTCCAACCCATACGGCGCCTTCCTCAACTTGTACACCCCGTGGGGGTACTTCTCACTCTCAAACCCGGAGGTCGTCTCACATACACTTCTTCCTCCAACACTCCATTCGGAAAAGCACTCTTCACATCCATTTGGTGCAACTTGAACCCTTTAGCCACGGAAAAGGCTAGAAGGATCCTAATCGCCTCCAAACGGGCTACGGGAGCAAAGGTCTCCTCGTAGTCGATCCCCTCCTTCGACCGAACCCTTGAGCAACAAGTCTCGACTTGTTCCACAACCTCACCCTTCTCTCCCTCTTTGTTTTTCCACACCCACTTTGTACCAATCGGCTTACACCCCGGGGGAGGGTCAACCAACTCCCACACCGATTCCTCTCAAAGTTCTCCAACTCCTCATGCATCGAGTTAACCCAATTATGATCAGATAGTGCGTGTCCAATGTCTTTGGGCTCGAAAGAAGCAACAAATGCAGCATGAGCAAAATGGGAATTGTTTCGAACCCTCGACCGTGTAGTACGTTCATTCATGTCGCCGATGATCCTCGAAGCTGGGTGATCGACCTAAACTCGCCGGGGAGGTTCTCGCCTCAAAGCTACCTCCCCCTCAACATCGCCTTCTCCTCGTTCTTGATTTGTCGTCGTAGGTGTAGCGGAGGGTCCATCCATCATCGTCGTCGAAGTAGTGGGTACATGTTCGGCCGGGGGCACCGCACCACCATCCTCATCATCACCATGTTCATGCTCCTCCTCCCGAAAGATCTCCTCGCCAAGCTCATCATCACCGCACACTCAAAGACAAGCCGACTACGTGGCTCGTCTCGTCGAAGGTTACCTCGCAAGTCTCCACGATTTGGTTAGTTTCAAGATTGAGCACACGATATGCTCTAGAATGAGATGCATAACCAAAGAAAATGCCATCGACAGACCTAGCCTCAAACTTATCCAACTTCCTGCCTTTCTTCAGAATGAAACACTTGCAACCAAAGACATGGAAGTGACTCACCTAGGGTGTGCGACCATGCATCAACTCATAGCATGTCTTTTTCTTGTGCACTCTGAGGTATATCCTGTTCGACACATAGCACGCGGTATTCACCGCCTCAGCCCAATACCTCCTCGGAGTCCTATGCTCATCAAGCATCATCCGAGCCATCTCGCACAAGGTCCCGTTTTTCCTTTCCACAACACCATTCGGGGAGGCGTATACGGACTCGAAAGCGGTGCTCAAGACCCAAGTCATGACAAAAGGTTTCAAAACGAGAGTTCCTGAATTCCGAGCCATTATCACTGCGGATAGCTCGTATGGCATCTCCGTGCCTCTCGTTCCTCAACCTCAACACTAGATCTCGAACAAAACCAAACGTCTCCCCCTTATCCTCCCGAAAGAACACCCACGCATACCGAGAATAGTCATCCACCACAACAAGGACATACCACTTCCCACCCGCAGATCGCACACGAGCTGGGCCAACAAGGTCCATATGGAGCAGCTCGCATGGACGCTCAGTCATCACATCGGTGAGAGGCGGGTGAGAAGAGGCCACCATCTTGGCATGCCTACACAGAGCACAAACCAACTCTTTCTCAAGCTTCAACCGTGGCAATCCTCGGACCAAATTGAGTTTACTCAAGCGAGACAAAAGGTCAAAGCTCAAGTGACCCAACTTCCTATGCCACTTCCACAACTCACTCGAAGAACCGGCCAAGAAACAACGCTCAACACCCGAAGACCGAGAAAAATCAGCACGAAACCTCCGACCCTCGGGAACGACCATACAAACAAGGTCCCCTCGAGAGTCCACAATCCGAGAACCACCAGGCCGAAACAACACCTCAAAACCCTCATCCAACAACCGAGACACGAAAGCAAATTGTACCCCGGCGATTGAACAAGAGCAACACGCCTCGCAGTGATCTTGTCACTCACTTTTATCTCACCTTCTCGAAAGCACACGCCCACGCCCATTGTCCCCAAAAGTGATGTACCTCTTCGTCACCACCGGACGAGACTTGAGAACCACCCCCTATCTCCGGTCATATGCCTCGAACAACCGGAGTCAATCAACCAAATGTTCTTCAAGTCTCCCACCTGAAAATCAAAAATAGGCACGTGAGCGAACAAACGACTCAAAGATCGGGGTTAGTACCAAAGGAGGAAAACCAGTCTGCCGAGCCATTTGCTCGAAAGTGGGGTTAGCACCAACCAAAGCATCTCTCCTACCAAAACTACCTCCACGAACACCACCACGGTAACCACCCTGAGGGAACCACCCCTCTCTGCCCGGAGGAGGACCAAAACCACGCAAGAAAGCCCGTGGAACGTCCTTCCTCTCCAACTCAACGCCACGACTCCTCCAATCCCCGTATTGAGCACGAGGAGGAGAACGCCTAGCAACCGACCACCCGCACCCTTTCCGGCCCAACCACCAGAACCACGACCACCGGAAACAACCCTCGCACACCGCACGAGTTCGAAACCCGAACATCCGTCCGTCTGTGCCCGCACCGGTCCGACCGGGTGCCCCACACCCGTCCGACCGGTGTGACACGGACAAGCAGCACCACCCGCAGCCTTCTTCTCTCCCCATGCCCGAACTCGTCCTCACAATCGCCTTGCCCCCGGGCATCCGCATACGAGGCTCAAGTACACCATCGAAGGGTGGTACTTGTCCTTGTTAGCCCACTCCTTCTCCATTCTCTCCTCTCGCTTCCTCTTGAAGCAAAACTCCTCCTTATGGCCATCTCTCCCACAATAGCCACAATGGAACCTCACAAGCTTAGGCTTTGGCTTGGGATGTGGCTGCTCACTTAGTTTCTCTCCACTCAAACCCTCCACCGGTTTCTCACCACTAGCCTTCTCACTCTCCTTCCCAAAGAACACTTTCCCCGAAGTGCTCACAAACTTGATAGGCTTTTGTAGGTCATTTGTGGGTGTAGGAAACACGGGTGGAGCTGGGGTTGTGTCTAGTCGGTTCCTTAGATGGTTAGGTTTTGGTGGGAACTCATTCTTGTGGTGGGTTTTTGGTGGCTCCGGGATATTCTCTCCACTTCCCTCACCAACCTTGTTTGCTCCAAGCCCCTCACCATCTTGCCTCTTAAAGGCCTCGATCATCATCCTCAAGCGAGGCTCGTGACCGGACAACCACCCCATCAACTTCCTCAAATCATCATTCTCATCCTGCAAACGGTCAACATAATGTGCAAGCTCCAAATTTTTCAAAGCATGCATTTCACAGGTAGAGCAAGATGTAGGCATGGGTTCCTTCAATTTAGCCTCGAGCGAACTAGTGTAAGCATGCATCTCATCAATCTTAGCATGCAAAACAGGGCAGGAAGTGCAAGCACCTAGCAAAGCAGGTCTAGACTTAAGCTTAGCCACGTCAACCCTAAGCACATCTAGTTCCTCACACTTGGAGGCATGCTTCTCCTTAAACAAAGCAAGATCAGCAAGGAATATGGAGCAATCAAGACAATCATTATCATCCGAAACAACGGGGCTAGCCTTAAGCGAATCAATCTCAAGCTTGCTATCAAGCACCTCGTGTCTCTAGCTCGACCACTCTAGTCCTAGCATCCTCGAGTGAAGCCCTAAGCTCTTTCCTCATTTTCTTGGCCTCTCTAAGCATGTCATCACGGTTATCAAGTAAAGAGCCAAGCCTCTCATTCTCCGGCGCAAGAAGGGAAGTTCATCACGCACCTCGTCGTCGGACTCGCAGTCCGAGTCGCTCCGTGTGCTCTTCTTGCTGCCGGAGCTCGCCGCCATGGTGCGAAGCCATCTCTCGCGAAGCGGCTCCGGCCGCTCGGTGTTCTTGGACGACTTCTTGTTCTTGCGGCGATCTCCCTCGTCTTCACCGCCGCTCGAGCTCGAGGTGGAGTACGCGGAACCGGAGTCGACGTCGCTCGCTCCAACCATCGCCGGGCCTTGCCTCGGCCCTCCTTCTTCCTCGATCGTCGCTCGTCCTTGTACTTGTTCTTGTGCTTGCTCTTGTGGTCGTGCCTCGAACGGTACTTGCCATCGTTCATCCTCGGCTTGTGCTTGTAGCCGTCCTTGCTCTCGGCCTTCTCTCGGGCGGTCGGCGACGAAGTGTCCCGGCTTGCCGCACGGGAAGCGGTGTCCTCGTGTTCCTCCTCATGTTCACGCGGTTCTCGTGCAGCCTCTCGAACCGCCTCGTCAACAGCGCCAGCTCGTCCTCTCCAAGGTCATCAAACTCCTCATCTGGCATAGACATCAAAGGGGAAAATGAGAACATCCGGGTGGATGGGTTAGAGTTAGTCTTTCCTTTGGAACCACCAACGAGGGCAAGACTATGGGAGTCAGTCGGTCCCTCGAGCTTGGCAGTCATGCCCCTATCCACCTCAGCCGACTTGAGCTTCGAGAACGGCTCGTTCACCGTCGAGTATCATACCTCTCCGACTCGACTATGGCCTCGAACTTTCCGCCCCATATCGTACGATCCAAAGAGTGTAAGAGCTTGACCGCTCTATCATGATCATCGTACGGGAGCACGTCCACATTGGCCCTCATGTTGTTCACCACCACCGTGAACCTCGCGAAACAAGGCATCGATGGACTCACCGGGAGATGAGTGAAGTTCTCGTACTCTCTCCGGTAGGTCGCATACAACCGTGCTCGAACCACGGGCGTTCCCAACATGAGCCTCCTTCAACACCGCCCAAATCCTACAAGCCAAGTGCTCGGTGTGCACCCGATCGAACTCGGGCCGACACAAAGCACGAAACAAGTAGTCGACCGCCTTATTGTTGGCGTCGAATCCGTCCCCTCGACCCCGGAGCAAGGAAATCCATCGGTGGACATAGCCTGTGTCCACCGTGACATCCCAAAGCGGTCGACCCTTTCCGCGGAGGAACGCACCCATCCGCTTGCTCCACATCCGGTAGTTCTTGCCATCGAAGTGTGGAGGACCCGAACCCCGTTCCGGTACGCCATCCTTGGATCTTAGACCGGTTAGAGTCAACAAAGACCCGAACCCGCTCCGATACCACTTGAAGGACCGATACGGCGAACCGGGGAGGAGGGGGGGAGTGAATGGGAGCCGATAAAAATTCTTCTCGATGGAGATGAGAACTCCAACAAGACGAACGCGGCTTCCAACACACGTCTCCGACTCACTACCCAAGTTGGCCAAGCCCACGTAGCCACCGGAGTGCCACCGGACCTAGGAACCAACACACACGGCCTTCCGACTCGAGAACGCGGCGGAACAACAAACCCCGAGTCTCTGAGACTCTCACACCGGTCGACCGGTGAGCACCACCGGTCGAGGCCGGTCCCCGCCGGTGATACCGAGCAACTTCCACAAAGTGGCTCTACACCGGTCGAGCCGGTGAGACACACCGGTCGGACCGATGGCGACTCGAAAGCCCCCAAGGTACCAAACGAGTCAACCGACCACAAAACGGACCCAAACTCGAAACGGTCGCAACACGGGACAACGGCGAACTCACCAAGACGTTCACCCGAGCAAAATCCCACAAGGGCTTGCACCGGTCAGACCGGTCAAGAGCACCGGTCGACCGGTGTAGCACGGGTAGCTCGGGATGAACAAGACCCGCGGGTCAACTCCCCCAAATCCAAATCCCGATCTCCCGAATCGCTCCACGGACTTGAACAAGACTTTGGGGATATCAGGAGCACCTCAAGAGGAGTCCATAGCCAAGTTTAATCCCACCAAATCTCGTCCAAAAGGGAGGAATCAAAGAAATCTCGCCGAAAGCACTTCCAACCCAAGAACTCAAGAAACCCCAAAATCGAGCACTTTTACTCACGGATTTGGGAGGGGAATCACAGCCCAAAGAACCACGAAGGGTTCCCACAAATTTCCCCCATCAAATCCCCAAGAGAAAAGTCCCGAAAACAACCCAAAGAAATCACCGAGAGAGGGCTCCGAAAATCACCACCAAGAACAACCGGGGAAAACACATCCAAACCTTGAGGAACCACGCCGAATCATCTATACATGAAACAAAGATTCGTACAAGGTCTAGCAAGCCGCCCGATCATCCATCCCTCTCTACAAGATCTCTCCGTGAAGCTCTCTTGCTAGTCCTAAGGAAAACCTAGAGAAAATAGGTGGAAAATAGGAAAACTAATGAGCTAGGGTTCCAAGAGTTGGCTGCCATCCTCTCACCTCTTGGGTTATATGGAGGCAACCGAATGTCTAAAATGCCCTTCTCTAACAACTAGGGATACAAGCCCCTCAAGGGCGGATTTGGAATTCTTGATGTCTTCACCATCGGACGGATGCCCGGCGACCGCACCCTGCGTAGCCTCGACGCAAGCCATGCGATCCCGACGCGTGTCCTCCGCTTCGAAGATTCCGGACTGCGTCGTCGCACACCGGTCAGACCGGTGCTCCTCACCGGTCAGACCGGTCCCCACCGGTCAGACCGGTCTGGTGCTGCTGCAGCTCCGTCTTCGGTTCTCCGGTCTTGGCTTTGTGGATCAACCAAGGAACCCAGTGGTTTTTTGGTGAACCACCGGAAACCCCGCGAACTCGGTGTAGCCTCCGCCAATCTCCACTCATGACTTGGCTCCCACGTAGTCCCGGCTCGACCTTGGTTTTGAGGCTCAACCAAGAAACCGTCCACGACTTCATCTTCTTGTTCATGCCACCATGCGGCCCGCACTTGACCCCGCTGGCCACCGGGTCCCTCGAACGAAGCCTACTTGTCTTCTCCACACCGGAGGCCTCACCGGCGACGACCTTTCGCGCTTGTTCTTCACCCGCACCAACACGAGTCAAGCCGCAACCCGCACCCGCAATACTTAGCCAAGAATCGGTCCACACAACGTTGTCAATCACTCATCACACAAGGAAGCGACCATCCACCGGTCCTCGAACCACACATGGTCCTCAACATCCGCATGCTGTTCGGCAGATCAAGTCTGTATGCTACCTCTCCCACTCGTTGTAAGATCTGAAAGGGTCCAATAAAGCGAGGGGACAACTTTCCCTTCACCTTAAACCTGCATAAACCTCTGATGGGTGACACCTTCAAGTACACATAGTCACCTTCCTGGAAAGATACATCTCGTCTCTTCCCGTCTGCATAAATCTTCTGTCTAGACTGAGCAACCCTCAAGTTCTCTCTTATAATCTGAACTTGCCTTTCTGCCTCCTTGATGATGTCTGTCCCAAACAACTGACTCACACCTGTATGACTCCAGTATAACGGTGTTCTGCACTTTCTGCCATACAGTGCCTCGAAGGGCGGCATCTTCAGACTGGCCTGATAGTTGTTGTTGTTGGAGAACTCAGCATACGTCAAACTTTTATCCCAGCTCTCACCATGCTTAAGAGCACAAGCTCATAGCATGTCCTCCAGAATCTGATTTGTCCTCTCAGTCTGACCATCTGTCTGCGGATGGTAGGCTGAGCTGAAGTTCAACTTCGTATCCATAGACTCATGAAGTTTCTCCCAGAAACGGGATGTGAACGGGGTACCTCTGTCAGACACTATCTTCTTAGACACACCATGTAGGCATACGATCCTGGTCATGTACAACTCAGCTAGCTTTGCCCCCGTATAAGTAGTACACACTGGTATGAAATGAGAAACCTTTGTCAAACGATCCACTATAACCCATATCGAATCATAACCATCACGAGTACGGGGCAATCCAACTATGAAATCCAAGCCTATCTCTTCCCACTTCCACTCTGGCACCTTCAATGGCTGAAGCAATCCCGCTTGCCTCTGATGCTCAGCCTTGACCTTGTGGCACGTGTCACACAATGCAACATGAGCGGCCACATCCCTCTTCATCCCATACCACCAATAACTTTTCTTAAGATCTTGATACATCTTAGTGCTGCCTGGGTGGATGGAATAAGTTGAACCATAGGCCTCGCTCTAGATCATCTTCCGGAGGTCTATCTCACACATCAGGCACACAGATCCTATTCTTGAACCATATAGTACCCTGATCATCCTCAGTGAAATCTGGGGCCTTGCCCCTCTCCATGGTGTCCCTAATCTCCTTGATCTCCACATCCTCCAACTGCCCTTCACGAATTTGCTGCTCCAGAGTAGACTCTACCTCCAAAGTGACTCCCTCAGTGTGAGCAGCCATCCCTAGATTGAGTCCCTCTAAGTTCTTCACCAGCTCTTTAGGCAGCTGGAACGCCAAAGCAGTATTGGCCTGTCCCTTCCGACTCAAAGGATCTGCAACCAGATTAGCCTTCCCAGGATGATACTGTATGTCTAGATCATAATCCTTGATCAGCTCCAACCATTGGTGTTGTCTCAGATTAAGATCCTTCTGAGTGAAGATGTACTTTAAGCTCTTGTGGTCGGTGTAAATCTGGCACTTGGTTCCCATGATGTAATGCCTCCAGATCTTTAAAGTATGAACCACAGCTGCCAGTTCCAGATCATGTGTAGGATAGTTCTGCTCATGCTTCCTCAACTACCTCGATGCATAAGCTATGACGTGTCCCTCCTACATAAGAACACAACCCAAACCTTGTCTATATGCATCACAATAGATATCAAAGCCCATCTGCAAGTCTGGCATCACAAGCACTGGAGCGGTTGTCAACCTCCGCTTCAACTCCTCAAAACTCTCCTGACAGGCATCAGTCCACTTGAACTCTCTATCCTTCTCCAGTAAGGTGGTGAGAGGCTTCACAATCTTCGAAAACCCTTCGATGAACCGACGATGGTACCGTGCAAGTCCAAGGAAACTCCTGATCTCCTTAACTGTCCTCGGCGGTTCCCACTTCAACACATCCTCAACCTTAGCTGGGTCGACTGAGATACCTCCATCTGTGATAATATGCCCAAGAAAGGAGACTTCCTTCAGCCAGAAGTCACACTTACTGAACTTGGCATACAACTGCTGCTCTCTCAACTTCTGCAAAACACATCTCAAATGCTCCTCATGTTCCTCCTTAGTCTTGGAGTAAATCAGAATATCATCAATGAACACCACAAAAAAATTATCCAAGTACTCCATAAACACTTTGTTCATCAAATACATAAAGTCGGCAGGTGCATTTGTCAACCCAAAGGACATAACAGTGTACTCATACAGCCCATACCTGGTGGTGAATGCAGTTTTAGGAATATCCGACCATCTAATCTTTATCTGATGATAACCAGAATGCAAATCAATCGTGGAGAACACCTTAGCACCTCTCATCTGATCAAACAAGTCTTCAATGCGAGGCAATGGATACTTATTCTTGATGGTAACCTCATTAAGCAATCGATAATCCACACACATCCTCTGAGTACCATCCTTCTTCTCAACAAAGATAGCTGGTGCCTCCCAAGGTGATGAACTAGGACGGATAAACCCCTTTTCCAACAATTCTTTAATCTGTTTCTTAAGTTCTATCAATTGTGTACTAGACATTCTATATGGACGTTTAGAAATAGGAGCGATTGTGTAATAGATCAATAACAAACTCAACATCTCGGTCAGGTGGCATACCTGGTAACTCCTCTGGAAACACGTCCGGGTACTCACTGACCACCCTGATATCCTCCAAAGCTTTTCCATCCAACTGCTACACAGAACCTCTTGCATCTGATGGTGGATTAGCCACAAGTTCAATCTTTTCTCCGTTAGGACCAGGGAGAAGAACTGTCCTCTTAGCACACTGTATCATTGCATCATGTATGCCCAACCAATCCATACCTAGAATAACATCAAGATCCTTTGATTCCGGCACTATCAAGTTTGCCAAGAAGTCTGCTCCCATGATCTTTAGACAAACATTAGGACACATATATAAATATTTCATTCCCCCCGGGTGTTCTAACTAGCAGGGTTTGTTTCATGGGACACATGGGTATGCTATGCTTTGCCACAAATTGAGCAAATATAAACGAATGAGATGCTCCAGAATCAAATAAGACAGATGCGGGGATGGAGTTGACAAAGAACATACCAAGCACCACTTACGGATTCTCCTGAGCGGTCTCAGTACTGACGTGGTTCACCCTGCCACGGCCCTGACTCTGCTGTCCCTTGTTGCTCTACGGGGTCTGGTTCCCGCTCCTCATCTGCTGCATCTACTGGTTCTGCACAGAAATGCCTAGGGGGTGCCTCTTAGGACAGGCATTAGCATAATGCCTAGCCTCTCCACATTTAAAGCAAGTGTTTCCCGCGGGGGTGTGGGGTGCACCGGGCCTCACGGGCGTACCAACTGGAGTCATCGGGCGGTGCTGCGGGTAGGTAGGGCGTGGAGTCTGCGACCCTGGGCACGGAAACTGCTGAGGAGTGCGCTGGAACTGCTGATACTGCTGTGGCTGGTACTGATACGGCTGCTGACCATAGCCTCCTGTCGGATCTCCTGGACGGAATGGAACTCCCGGTGGTGAGGTAAAGCGGGGGCGGGTGCTGCTCCCGGACTGTCCTGGAGTGGAGGCCTTCCTCTTCAGTTCTCCCAGCTCTCTGCGCATGGACTCCAAGACAATAGCTTTGTCTAACAGCTGCTGGAAGGTCGGAAAGGTGTGTGACATCAGCTGGTAACGAAGCGGTCCAGCCAACCCCTCCATGAAGAGCTCCTGCTTATTCGGATCATCAGCTACCTGTTCTGGTGCATAGCGAGACAGCTCGATGGACGTGTCCTGGTACTCTGCCACTGACATTCTGACCTGCTTGAGACAGAGGAACTCCTTCTTCTTCAGCCTCATCACCCCAGCAGGAATGTTGTGGTTCCTGAAGCTCTCTGTGAACTCCGGCCAGGTGATGGCGTTAGGCGTAGCATGGGAGGTAGTGTAAGCATCCCACCATGCTCCAGCTGATCCTTGTAGTCGGCCTGCAGCAAACAGGACCTTCTCCCTGTCGTCGCACTGAGCAGTGGTGAGCATCTTGCCCACAGTCTTCAGCCAATCATCAGCATCAAGTGGATCAGCAGCATGGGTGAAAACCGGCGGACGGTGGCTCATGAACTCCCTGTGCTTGTTCATGGGCGCTGGCTGCTGTGGTGGTGGCTGAGGAGGGTTGTTGACCTGGGCCTGCAGGTTGGCCACAGTGGTGGTCAGGTTCTCCAAGAGTTGTAGCTGATTCTGGAAGAACTGCTGCATGGGGTCCATTGGTGGTGGTGGTGGGGGTGGTGCACTGCCTGAACTGTTGCCTCGTCCTTGGCGTGCCACTGGAGGCTGATCAACCTCTGATCCAGACCTGGTGTTTACCATATGAGCGTTAGAAACACTGATTTAGATTATGACAGTGATAGAAAAGCCGAAATGATAAACAATGCAGACTTCCAGATTATGACAGATTCTGATAGCTGTAAAGAAACAAATATATCTCACTATACCAATAACCAAAAACCACGAATTTTTCTGGAGATATGATGCATAAAATTACTGAACTAACCCAACTGGATTTGCCTCAATCGGAGGTCTACAACTCGAGATATAAAATAATGAAGTCAGCTATGTCAGCAGGATTTGACAGATTTCTGTTGGCTTAGTGTTTCGTCCATAATTCCCATAATATACATTGGATAGAGCTGGATTTTTGACAGAAAATCATGTATGAAATTTGTGAACTAACCCAACTGGTGTTACTTAAGTCTGAGTTCTGTAGCTCGAGATAAAAATAAAACACTACTGTTGTGTCAGGAAGTGACGTGAACAGATTCTGCACTATGATACTCCTTATGATAGATAAAATATGATAGATAAAGAATTACGAATTTGCAAGATAAAAGATGGATGGAACACAACTTAAACCCACTAATCAAACTCTATTACTAAATCAATGTCATTGTGGCATTAATCCACAACACACTACAATCAAACAAAAATCTAACTCACACATGTTCACAACTCAAGCACTCGAACACACCACTAGCTAACACACCGATCCAACGTGTCATTCTAACGATTACAGACTCAATAACTTGAAGATAAAAGACACTTAACGCCTAAGGCCAAATGATCCTAGTGCGGGATCCAAGCGACCCATAACTTGTCCTCTTGGGTCTTGGTGACATAGCAGGTCATCTTTCTCCATCTTCCTGCACTTCTTCCTCATCCTGTCCCGCGATCACTGCCTTGAGCCTTTTGATCTCCCTCCGGTCCTCATCTTGCTGGTCACGGAGGTCTTGCAGCTCCATGATGGTGTCATCAAGGTTGGTGTTGAGAGCTGCTACAAGTCCCACTTGAGTTGCATAGTGTGGTCCCAAGGTTGCATTAGCCACTGGAATCACGCTGCCCACAGCTCCAGCACGTCGACGGGGAAAGTCACCCCACACAGTGTTGGTCAGATGGTGAGCCTCCTCATAACACCATGCAGAAAGAGCCCTTCTAGCAGCATCATCTCTCCATGCGGTGAAGGTAGCTCTGGTGGCTAGAGCCTAGTGAACAACAACCTCGTACAGCCCGCCCTCCTATGGATTATCCTCCAAGATGCGCACTGACACATCCCACTGTGTTGGATAACGAGGATGAGTCCTCTGTAGTCCAACGTAGTCAATAGTCACTTGCAGGTGAAGATGCTGGAAGAGTCTCCTCAACTTGGACGGAAAGCGTGCATGCCCTCCATCATGGTGACAAATGACCGCCTTCCACTCATCAGGCGCTGGTTTCTCATCAGCACCTCCATCCTCCGGATCAGAGTCCTCCGGGTCTGAGTGGTCATCTGGATCACCTCCTAGTTCTTGCTCTTCATCTGGCTCCTCTTCTGGCTCATCATCTGACAGTTCAATGACTGAAGCGGGTGGTGAAGCTTGCCCTGAAGCAGAGTTCGCTTCACTTCCCTCTTCAGAAGCTTCCTAGTGCTCATCACTGTCCGAGGAGTAGCAGTAAAAGTCCTGGTCCTCCAGGTACCTTGGAAAGCGATAAGCACCTGAGCGAGTGGTCTTCAGTTGACGAACCATCTAAGATAGATGAGACAAGTGCAGATTACTAGATGAGACAAGATCAAACTTAGATAACAAAAGCAAACCAAGGATAAGATTAAACCAAGATTAGATATAATAAACAGAATAAAGAGAACTAAGTTATGTGTGGCTTCTATTATTATAAAATCCTTAGTTTTCGACAAGTTCTAACTAGGTTAACGTCCTACAGTCAACACGGCTCTGGTACCACTTTGTAACACCTGGATTTAAGGGCAAATCCCAATGCAAGAATACATGTGCTCCAGGATCAAGTTACACACATGCATCGACTCAGTGAAAACAAAACACATTGTAAAGCGTAAAGAGAGTATTAAACAGTTATTACATGACCGAATGTCTCAATTAAACAATCATTCTAGTAGCTAACAGCGGAAAAGTAAACACACGCAGAAGTCCTCCACAAGCAGCTGACTGGAGAACGAACACCTAGAACCCATCGAACTCTTCATGATAATCCTCAAAACGTCCATCTGAGCTGCAGCCGGGTAGTGTAGATGCAATAAAGGAACAACAAGCATGAGAACATGTCGTACTCAACAAGGGAAAAGTTCTACAACAACATGCAAGGCTTTATGGTGGAAGCTGATGATTATAAAGCAAGTCAGCATTTTAGTTGGTCAAGTTTTATTAAGCAACTGTTACTAGCAAGTGAAAGTATATACCAAACCCAGATAATAGAATGCAACATATCCATAGAATGTAATGCACAAGTTTAAAAGTTCCATCTTCCATAAAATTAATCATGTGAGGGTCCAGGCCGCCCTTGACCGTGGGCACGGCTAACTAGTCAGTTTTACACTCTGCAGGGGTCATACATCTTTACCCACAAGTCGCATAAAAGTCCCGAAGAACTTTAAACCCAACCATGCAGTGCTAGCTAGGCACCATACCACACTACCGAGGTGTGATTGCATAGGGATGCTACAAGGCCGTTACAAAGATCCCTAGATGTAGGCTGCCCGCTAGGTTACCTGATCAGTGCAACGTATAAAGCTCCCGGACAATTATCGTGTCTTAGCTAAGCCCACACCTATGCCCGAGCAGGTCCATACGCCACTACCCGTCAGCCCCCAACCCTTATCAGGTAAAGGATACATAACACCTAGTTCACTAATTAATAAGCCAAGACAGAGCCATATGTCTTGTGGTTGCACTGTTTTCCTGGGTGGTTCTCCATGTTCCGATTAACAAGCATAAAGTGTTTTGCATTACATGAATGATAGCATAAATAAATACATATTAACAAGTGTTCATTATACCACCCGAAACCACGTAAAGCGCTAGCATGTGCTACCCAACATAAAGTAAACCCAGGTTGATCAAGGCATAGGATAACAAAGCTAGTCGAACCTTAGCAATAGGACCCATCAATTTAATGTATAGCAATAATAAACAACAGTGTAATTAAAACGCATGTTGCAATAGATTAACGGGAATGCAGCAAAGACTTGCCTTCTACCAGCACCGGAAACTGCTTAGGGTCTTGGTAATCTTCAACAGCAGCAAAGTCCCCGAACTGCTCGTACTCTACGCTCCACACATTCACATACAAGCATACAATGGAAACAAATAAGGAACAGTACACCAATCATCTCAAACAGAAATAAAAACAACAGAAAACTATTCTACTCGTTGGGACGATCGCGTGGACATAAAGAACGCTAAAAACGGAGCTAAAACGACTAAGATATGGCTAAAACAAGTTTAAAAGCAATTCTATAAATAAAAATTAAACTTCGGGGCTAAACTGAAGAAAACAGGACCTAACTGTAATGGTTTTCCTAAGGTGGAAGGACCGGGTAGCAATTTTGGAAAAACTCAGGGCTTTATTTGCAAAAGCGCGCGGATAAGGAGATGGGACGGAACTGATCCGTTGGATCAAGATCCGGCGGCCGAGATCTAAAGCGGGCGCGGGTGGCGGTTGACCGGTAAGGGCTGCTTTGACCGGGGGGTCCAACAGATCTAGACCGCAGATCTGGGATTCGGTGGCCCAGGACTTGTGCAAGCGGCTGGCGGCGGCGCGTGGCCGGCGGCGGCGCGGGGTGAGGCGGCGCTACGGCGGCGAGTAGCGGCGCGACAGGGAAACGGCGCTGGGTTGCACCATTCAACACGGGGACAGCACCGGGACGACGGTGAGCGCCCGCCGAACACCACGGCGTCCTCCAGGAGTGGCGAGGACGGCTCGACGCGGAGGATGGCAAGAAGGCGCAACGGTGGCCCTCCGGCGAGGACGGCACGACGACACGGTGTACTACAGCGCGAGCTGACGGCACCAAGGAGTCCCTTACCGTGCAGCGGTGCACGGAGCTGCTCCAAAGGCGACCGGACAGCGAACAAGACGGCTTCCGGCGGCGGACAACGTAGCTAGGGTTAAACGCGGCGGCGGCGCAGGCTCAGGCAGCTAGGGTTGCAGGCGCGGGGTAAGGCGGCGCGTGGGGTAGGGCGGGCGCCTTCGTAGGGCCGGGGGATGCGCCCGACGGCGGGCCCGCAAGAGGGGGGGACGGCGCGACACGGACGCCGAGTCGGACCCGAGTCCGGCTCGGCCGGCGCGGCGCGAGGTGGGCGATGACGGGCGGGGCCCGCCCGTAAGCCACCGGCGGGCGCGCGCGCGCTGGGCCAAGCGGGGCCGTCAGCCGGCTGGGCCGCGGCAAGCGGAGGGAGGTGAAGCGGTCTGCGGGGGAGAGCCTAGGGTGCACGGCTGCATTTCGGCGGTTGGGCTTGAAGACAAAAACGGGCCAGAAATGGGATAGGGGTGAAGGGTTAAATAGAAAAGGGTTTCTAATTTTGAAAACACTCAAACAATCGAATTCAAACCTAGATTTGAATTCAAACACTTCAAAACAATGCACCGGCATTAATGCAACAGGGAACTCCTATATTTCATTAATTAATTAAGAAAAATGATTAAATGCCTATAAGAACACAATCTCCTTATATTCCTGAAACGAGAACGCATTGTTGCTAAGCAAATTTTAGTTAAACTCAACAAGTGGAATTTAGGGTGTTACACTAGTAAATGTGTGTACAAAGATAATTATTTACAATTTAATTCTTCAACAACAAGGGTGTATTCTTAGCTCTTAATTAAGTTTGATAACACTTCACAAAAGGGAAAAAGAATTAAAAAGGCATTTTCCTAATTTAATTAAAACATTAATCTATAAAAGGCCTTCAAAACTTTTATTTAACATTAAATCACTACAATTCAGTGGAGGGTTTCTTAAGCATCAACACACCCATACTAAGCCACTGAACACACATGCAATGCTTGGGAAGCTATAAAATTAATTACTTTGAAATTAACAAAAGCTAGCTAGCAATTCAAGTTAAATGCGTACAAAAACAAATAAGCATCCAAATGCTCCAAACTTCCTCACACATATTCTCTGGTACTAAACCATCCTAGAAAAGCAGCAAGTACACCTAGAACTACTACTGATCTTGCATTATTAAATTACAAAGGAAAACATGCATATATTAAGAATAAATACTTATGTTCATTCAAAAATTGTGATTAATTCACCAGAGGTGTAACTCGGCATAACAATACAGCATGCAGAAGTAGGGCACAAAAACATAATTATTTTTAGCTGCAAATATCATCTAGACAGATTCCGCACAAATGGAAAATAATTCATATAAAACGATTTACATCATAAATTTGTTCAATTTTTAGCGCAGGATCTAGTTATAACATTATACACAACATGTCCAAAAATTAGATACAGAGGACCTAGGGATTTTAAGATATTGCAGACCTAGGTTTTTCACATTTCTATTTTTCATGCTACAAACATCAAGAAACAGACTATGTGAGTATAACAACAGTTGTAGTTCTTCCCACCAGGAATCTAGGAAAATTGAGTTTGCATTTTTCTGATTTTCCTACGATTTTCTAGAAATTTTACAAGTTTCAGCAATACCCCTTTTACTATTGAAGTTTCCTATTTGCACTGAGGACCCTACAAGAATTGAAACTTCGCAACTACGCCTGGTTTACAGAAAACACCCTAGGAAAACTTGGCCCCTTGCAATCCCACCCTTGGCCGTGGGGTCGGCGCGGTTGGCCGGAATCCGGCGAGACCGGCGGCGCTCCCGGCGGGGGAGGGGGTCGGGCTCGACCACGTGCTCACCTAGGATCGGGTGGTGGCCGTAGTTGGGGTGGAGGGGTCGCCGGCGTGGGCGCACGGTGAGGACCGGCGGTGGCGGCCGCAGTGTGCGGTGTTGCAGGCGAGGGAGGCTACCGGCTTGCCTACAAGCAAAGGCTACGGCTCACGTGCGAGCTAGGGGAGGTGTTGGGTGTGTCGGCCAGTGACGAAATGCTCAGGAAGAACGGGAGGTCGCTCAAGCGGCGGTCATGGCAGCGGCTGTGGCACTAGTGGTGCGCGCGAGGGTGGAACGCGGCCTTAAATAGGCGAACTCGACCGGCGATGACGATGGCGTGACCGCGAAGATACGGCCGTGGTCCTGCAGCCTCGACCGCGCGCGCGTACGGCGGGACGCCGCCGACGGACCGGTGGTCCGTGGCGCGCGCCGGCCGTGCGGGCGCGGACAAATGGCGCGCGCGCGGCCGGGAGGACTCCAAGGAGCTTCGGGGCATGGGCGCGTGGGGAAGGCGCGGCCTTGGACGGCGGGCGCCTCGGCCGACGTGGCCTCGAGCGCGGACGCCGAGGGGGCGCGGGCGCGTGGGCGCGGCGTCGCGGCGCGACGTTGCAGCACGGGGCGCGGGCCGACACGAAATTGTGTTGCTGATCCCTTGTTTGAGCACGCATAACTCCAAATTTTTTAATAGAAGTGTACCAACCGATGAATACGAAGGTTTTAGATCTAGCTATCCTCTACCACTTTCAAAAAGGCTATATAGTGTTTTTCTCAATAGATTTTGCAGGAGGGGCTTGCCAACTTTGAATGCCACTCAATTGCCGAACAGGAGGTACTTACCTTTGAGCAAGTTTTTCACCTTTCTCCACTCAAAATTTGAAATGCTAATCTACATAAAAGTTGTGTCCCTTAGCAAGCTGGACAACTTTCATAAAGGTAGATTTTTAAGTGTTTAGGTGAATTTTGGAGAACGCGGCAAAAGTTCCGAAAGACATCTAGGGTTACTAGGGTTGGAGTGGGGTTTGACCAAGATTTTGACCAAGATTTGACCACACATGTGGGTCCACTTGATCAAAGGTGTAATTAGAGTTGGTTGGTGAGTTTTTCGATGTGAGGACCCAGGTTGACCGTGATTTGACCAGTGTCAGCAGGGTTGACCGACGACTAGGGTTAAATAAAAACCTGGGGCGTCACATTTTCTGTGGGGGATTTGAATTCCTTGAGTGAAGGTTACCCTTATGAATGGGTTTGGACAGCTGCTAATGGTCACTCAGGCGGGACTCTGACTGGAGTCGATACTTCAGTTGCAGAGGTCCTTCAGAAGGATAGCGGGGAATTTTTTTTGAGTCTGAAAATTAAAACTAGAGCAGACAAATTTGTGTGGGAAATCATAAACATTTATGGACCAGTGCAGGTAGAGAGGAAAACAACCTTTCTTCAGGATCTCAGTCAAAAGGTGTCAAATATGAACTGGCCTTTCGTTTTGGGAGGGCATTTCAACATGATAAGATTTCCCTGGGAAAAATCTTCTGACAATGATAATTTATCCTGGATGAATTTGTTTAATACCTTTATTCTGGATTTTGGCCTGTTGGAGCTGATTAGAATGGGCAGCAAATACACATTGACAAATAAGCAACTGAACCTGGTAATGAGCGTGTTAGACAGGGTGCTAACCTGCCCAGAATGGGATTTGCACTACAGAAACGCATCCTGTGAATCTATCACAAGAGTTGGGGTCGGATCATAGTCCTATTATAGTCAATACTTCCGATACCAGATTCCAACACCAAAAAAACTTTAGATTTGAAATGCAGTGGTTAGAACAGCGGGGTTTTAGAGAGAGGGTGATGGAGAAATGGCCCATAAGAAGAGAGGGGGGAAATGTTCAAGACTTCTGGAGAGATATTAAGGCTGCAACTAGAAGATTTGGCAGAGGATGGAGGATGAACTACCAAACACAATTAAAAAAGGACAAGTCTACCCTGTTGGAAAAGATCGGTAATTTTGATATGGCAGCAGAATTAAGTATTATGAACCATCAACAGTGGCTAGAGAGGTACAACATGGAGGTTGAGTTAGAACAAATATACAGTTACAAGGAGGTTCAGTTACGTAGACAGAGTGGAGTTAAATGGACCCTAAAGGGGGATTCCAACAACAACTTTTTCATGGAATGGCAAATGGGAGAAGGAGGAAATGTTCCATCTTTTCTCTTGAAGATAATTGATCCGAAATCAGAGATTCTGAGGCAATTATAATACATGTGGGCAACTTCTACAAAAATCTGTTTGGACATGAAATAGAGGGGAAAACTTCTGGGGAAATGTGGGGAGATTAGCAGAAGAGGAGGCAGTAGAGCTGATTAAACCCTTCTCTCTCAAGGAGACTGAGGAGGCCTTGATGGATATGGACACTACCGCAGCGCCAGGACCTGATGGGTTACCTGTTGGATTCTATAGAGCGTTTTGGCCAGAACTAAAACATATATTATTAGAGATGTTCCAATCCCTGCATAGAGGGGACTTTAATCTTCGCAGACTTAACTATGGCATGATCTCCTTGATACCCAAGTTAAAAGAAGCTAACAGTATAAGACAATACAGAATGATCTGTGTTCTGAACATTGACTACAAAATCTTTACAAAGGTCATGACTAGGAGGCTTACCCCGTACGCTGACAAACTGATAAGTAAAAGTCAAACAGGTTTTATCCCAGGAAGGTTTATTTTAGAGGGGATTATTACTCTTTCATGAGATATTGCATGAGCTAAGGATAAAAAAGGCCAAAGATGTCATCCTTAAACTTGACTTTGAAAAAGCATACGATAAAGTCCAGTGGATTTTTCTGATGGAGGTCTTGAAACAAAAGAACTTCCCTCCGAAATGGATAGAGTGGACCAAACAAGCTGTGGAAGGGGGGAAGTGGGTGTCAATATTAATGGAAAACATGGCAACTACTTCAGTACTAATAAGGGGCTAAGACAGGGTGATCCATTATCTCCCCTCCTGTTCAACCTGATTGGAGATGCCTTAGCAGCTATGTTGGACAAAGCAAGGAATATCGGGCATATTAGAGGGCTGGTTCAGAATCTATTGGATGGAGGGATCACTCATTTGCAATACGCTGATGACACCGTCATTTTTCTTTCCTTTGAAGAACAAACTCTATTACGCACCAAATTCATTTTCTTCTGCTTTGAGAAGATGTCTGGGTTAAAAATCAACTTTCAGAGGAGCGATGTTGTGGTGTTAGGAGGCTCAGATGAGGAACAGAACTAGGCAGCTTCGGTGTTCAATTGTAATGTGGGGCAGCTTCCATTTAAGTACCTTGGAGTGATGGTCAATAGTAGACACATGACAGCTTTGGGTCTAGCATATGTGTACCAAAAAGTAGAGAAGAAACTACCTACCTGGCAGAGTGTAGGGCTGTCATCCGGTGGGATCCATTCTTATTCAGTCTATCAATCCCCAATTACACAATGGGGATCTATATGTTGCAAGAGGAAATCCATCAAAAAATGGACTCAGCTAGAGCGAATTTCTTCTAGCATGGCCCCTTCCTGAAGAAAAAAAATACCATATGGCTTCTTGGGACCTCCTGGCCTCTCCAAAGAATGTGGGGGGGTCTGGGTTTTACTAATACTAGAGTTATGAATCAATGTCTATTAGCCAAATGGATCTTTAAGATTGAGAATAATGAGGATTGCATCTATTGCAACCTCCTGAGAAATAAATATCTGGGGGAGAAGGTTTCTTTAGCTGTGGGAGTACTAACTGTTCTCAATACTGGAGAGGCCTTCTAGACACTAAGGATTGGTGCAGTTGAGGGCTGGTGTACATTTTAGGTAATGGGAAGAAGATTAGGTTCTGGCATGATGTTTGGATTGGAGGGTGTCCTCTAAAAATAGCCTTTTCTAACATTTTTGAAATCAGTAATCAACAGGAGTGGACTGTATGTCGTATTTTAGAGTTTGGCCTAATAACTAATCTTTCTTTTAGAAGAAGCTTTGGATCCAGAGAGGATAATGAGTGGTTGGAGTTGTCCCATTTGCTAGAGGGGGTCTCCCTTACGGAGGGAAATGACTCAGTGAAGTGGGTGCTTGAGAAATCAGGAATTTTTACTACCTCATTGATGTATAGAGAGCTAACTTTCTCTGGTTATACTAACAAATGGATAATGTGTATTTGGGGCTCTAAACTTCTCCTTAAGATAAGGATCTTCCTGTGGTAGGTTTCCAACAATAAAATTCAATCAGCAGAACAGTTAAAAAAAGAAACTGGTCCGGACTAGTAGAATGCAAGATGTGTGGCCTGGACGAGACCACCAATCATCTTTTCTTCCGTTGTGCGATTGCCCAGTTCTGCTGGTGTATTTTTAGAGATGTTTTAACTTGGGGGTCCATTCCATTGTGTGTTGATGATCTATCTAGGTTGTGTAGAGAGATGTCTAACGAGTAGACCCAGAAACACATTTTCCTTTTTAGTTGTTCGTTGTGGAGTTTATGGCTGACTCGAAATGACTTTCTCTTCAGAGATTCTGTAGTTCTTTCGCCTAACGTTGTCATAAATTGTTCTATTTCCTTCATGCAGAGATGGAGGATATTGAGCAGAAAGAAGGATCGACGGCGGATCTATTTGGTGATGCAAAAGCTGCAAGCTCGACTGTCATCCTTAAGGTGTGAGCATGATTGAAAAAGAAGATCCTAGATGAAGTTGAGATTATCCTGTACCAGTGGTGCTTCCTCTTTGGGGGTCTCCCTATCATCTTTTCTTTTAGCTTTTCAAGTCTGTCATCTAGTTGTAATAAATATGTTGAAATGCTTTGTTCTCTTGTCTCTAGTTTAGAGGGTGTTGGTAGAGTGAGTTTCTAATATCTTCTAGCTTGGTTGCTGAGCGTTATCATGTAAAACTAGTTTCCCCAGACATATTTTGGCGTTAATCAAAGCTGGGCCGCCTGGCCTGGCCTTTTTCTAAAAAAATGATCCTCACAAGGGTGGCGCTCCGGCAGATCTTGATGGCAAGGAAGGACTGAAGGAGTGGAACAGTTGCAGATCGGCGTCGTGGTTCCCGTCGTCCCGTGGTGGTATAGGATTGCTCCGGGGAACTCTGACCGGCGAATCAGGAATTCAAAATAGTGGAGGCTGCCGTGGCGGTACCTCCACGTCCCGGCCGTGGCGGCGCACCGAGGACCGATCCGTGATGGGCACCAGTGAAACAAACGTGGGTCTCCGAGGGGAGTCTGCAGGTAGTGTCGGCTTGGCTCCAGGGGCTTCTGGTCGACGAAACGGCGACGAACACCGGCGGCGACCGTCTCTGCAGTGGCTCGGTCTTTCTCGAGACAGTGGTGTTCCGGCCTTCGCAGGCGGACGGGGATCCTCCAGCTGTGGAGTATGGATGAGGAGCAGCGGCAGGTGCGCGATTCAGTGGAGCGGATTGGCGATGTCGGCCTACTACGGGATGGCTCCTGGCCAGTGAATCGAAGAAGCGACCGGCGTCCGGAAGTTGATTCGGCTGGGGGCAGCGGCGGCGTTGCATAGCAAGGAAGGATGCAGAGCAAGGCAGCAGGGCGAGGCAGTAGGAGGGGGCGCGGAGGGCTCGTCCTAGAGCTTTATAGGTGCGCGAGTGGAGGTGGTACTACGGGTGTTTGACGTGTTTTTGGTTTTAAATATTTTAAACCAAGTTTATTAATTGCCAAGACTTGGTGAAAAGAGAAAACAAGGAGATGGGAAAGAAGCTAATAGTAGGCTCTGCATGGATCCCATGCACATACGTGATCATGAGCCGGTGCATTGAAGCTATACGTGAAGTTTTGTCTGGGAAGTAAGATGAGACTACGTCACGTAGTGTGGAGACCGTAGGGCTGCCGTCGAAGAGGCGTCCGAGACTTGGTATACGATGAATTCACCGCAACCGTACCGAATCATGTGTGTACGGCCAATATATAATTTAGCCCGTATAAAAGAAGAGACAACATATACATGCACGTACATATATGCATGAGGCCGTGTACACGTATACATTTACAAATAAACGTTCTCAGGAGGCCGGTGCACGCATTCAAACATCTAGCACTTGAAGTCGTATGCGGATACGGCCGGGCCACACGACAGCCGGTATATATATTTTACCTAGAATTTTCTACAGGCTGAGAGGTCCAAGAGCTCACGCCGTGCGCCGCGGAACCCAGAAGATAAACCACTTGAGGAGTCCGGTTTGGATAAACACTAATCAACTTAATCACCAAGCAAAGCTAGCAGCCGCCGGATATCTCGGTAACTAACAGAGGCGGCGCCGAGGGGAGCTCAGCGCCAGGCTTATCCTAGCTGCGGCCTATAAAAGCCCCTGCACCTGCCAACGGGAGGGGCTAATCCCCGGTCATCTACACAGCCTTCGTCGAGCCTACCCAGCCACCAAATCTCTTGGCAGGTGCCGGAGGCCGCCGTCGGGAGCACAGGACCCAGAGGCGTACAGGTACAGGAGACGATCGACGCCTCTCCGTCCACCAGGCCGACGACGCCCTTGCCGTTTGCCATCGCGGCAAGTCCGTCTGCTACACCGGAGTCCACACGAAGCCAGCAGCGAGCGCGCCGAGGAGCAAGGCGACATGGCCCCTTTGTTCGTCTTCGGCGCCACTGCAGGTTGACTTGCGGTTCCCGTCTTTGTCTATGTTACAGATCATGCGCACACACAGCACCATCAGCCGGGCCGTCCGCTCGTTATGGCTTCCGTCCGCCCCATCACCAGCTGCACCACAGTCGAGAAGCCGAACATAGGATACGGGAGAGTGACGTCCCTGGTCGATGTCGCAAGATAGTACACGCCGTGGATGTGCAGCTAGAAGATTGGAATCCACAAGATGCAAGCCGAGTGCTCCTGCATAGACGTACAGGTTCAAGATGCAAGCAAAGAAGCCATCTGCAGGGCCATGCAGCCATGTACTCATGCATGTACGTGTGCATGGCGTCCTCGAGACCTCGACCAAGTCATGCAGGAGCGCTGCTCGTCCCCATGCCAGAGTACAGGCAGCAGGGTGCTCATGCGGGCGACCTCAAGACCGACGTACAGCTCCACGCAAGCAAGGACTGCCATCTACAGGGCCATGCAGCCACGTATGTGCACGTATGATGTATGTGTGCTTGTGCTCTTGTACGATACACATGTAGGAAGCAAGCAAGGTTGCTCCATGGAGCCATGCACGCACGTGCATATGTGCATGCAGCTCTACGTGAAGACAATCAGAGGCCATAAAGATATCAAGGCCCGGGAGATCATTGTTTTGGAGGCCGTCTCGCTGCCTCGACGCCCGTCCCCGACATGGCGACTTCTCAGTTCCAGCTACAGTTCTCCATATACATCTGCGATCAACCGCTACTACGACTACGCGTCATTCGATGCCGACGAGGACGGACGACGCAGGCGGGCGGAGCTGATGTCCCGGCTACGCTAGGCTCATGGACTGACGAGGCCATGGATGACGCCGATGCCACCCACCTACACCACACATGCATGGAGAACAGGTAGCGAAGACAAGAAGACGACCACGGCGGCGGAATCGGAGGTGCTCCAGCAAGATAAACTTGCGGAGATAATTAACTAGGAGCCTTGCGAGGCCCTAGGAACCAGAAGACCACATCGCCCGAGATCAGATCGCCGTCAGCAGGCTATGGAGCGCATACAGATACAGGGACTTGTATTTATTTTTCTGTAAAGATTAATAAAGAAACATGTCCTTCTTTCTTCTGTGTATTTAGTACACTGGCACGCCCGCATTCTTTTTCTCAAAGAGAGGAATCCTTGTGGTTTTTTTTTCTCTCCAAACAAATTGGCACGCCCGGTGGGACATGGTTCTCCTCCCATCTCCGCCATGCCGTGGTCGTCGGATTCGTCTTCGCCGTTCTCCAACAACACAACATGCCGCATGATGTCCCCGACGTGGAGCCGTCCTGACCCGACGCCCCCTTCTTGCAGGAGGAGCATCGGAAGCTGTCAAGACCCCGACGACGTGCATGATCCAGTTTGGGACGAACGCGCCGGTGCCGATCCCCGTGCAGGTTGGAGGACTCGCCACCAACATCCAGGTTCCGCCCGCAGTTCAACCCGGGCAACTCCCCGTCGCGACGGCGCTTCCTCCAGCTGGAGGAGCCTCCGTCGCCATCAACACCCAAGCTCCGCTGCTGCTCAACTTTGGCCAGTTCCCGGTGGCCATCTTCGAGCATGGCAACAAGACCTACGTCCACTAGACGCAGGATCCAACGCAGTTCCAAAAGCTGCAGGCCAAGAAGGCTCAGAAGCGAGCTGCTGCCAAGGCCAAGCGTGAGCGTCGTAGCTTAATGCTTGAAGCACGGGCTCTCCTCAAGAAGTCCGTGGTGGCTGACATCAAAGGGGATGTACAGGTGGCGCAACGGCTGCGCATGAAGGCAACCAACACACGCACGGGAGCTGCAACCATCTGCGCCCCGATGACGCCGCACGTCGAAGAGGTGGCCGCTTCAACCGTGGAGCGCACGGAGGTCGAGCTGCTGGAGGCCCTAGAGGCGGTGTCGAGTAACTTGCGACGACACATGTCCTACGCCCGTCACGCGTCGAGCCCTCACCCCCTTCGCAACTATCGAAGGAAGTACGCGTAAGGTGCAACGGCTTCACCAACGGGTCGCCTCCCGCATGGCGCAAAGCACGGTCCCTCGGGAGGACCGGTCGCTCGACACCGGTGTACTCCTCGACAAGGTGTTCACCTACCCCGGCACACCGGGAGGCGCCATACGACGTCTTCCCCGATGAATGGGCACGCGAGCCAGCCAAGGTCAAGGACTTGGTGCGGCGCGCGATTATGCGCGAATACCGGAAGAGGAAGCGCTCGAGCAAGCGGGGTCCCGTCTTCCGAGACCCACCTCCTCCTTCGGCAATGACGTGCCGATCCACCCAACCGGATGGGTGTCATGTTTCCACGTGACGGCAACAGGAGACTCTGCTGCAACGACCACGAACAGTATTCCGTTTTGCGGGCCGATGGAGATCGACGTGCGGCCCAAGATGGAGGCGTACAACAGAGCTCCGTCGACTCCAAGACCCGGGGTGGCCCGGCTTGGGAGGAGACTTCAAGAGCGAGGAGGCGTCACAACCTTCGGGGAGCTCGGTCGAGAAGCTACGCGAGCGTGCCGGCCCGAGCCATCACCCACAACACGACCGCGCAACCTTGGCGCCACGTCGTCGATCCCCACCGCCACACATCAGCCAAAGGAGGCAAACCACCTTGCCTCCACGTTGGAACCAATGGTCAAGACGCGAAGACCACACTGCGCGTCCTCGCCCGATGCAGCAATGGCGGCCTCACGACTCTTCACAAGGGAGGAGGCTTCCCCGGTACAATCTCCCCAAGGCGGGAAGTTCAAGACCAGAGGCGGCGTGAAAATGACGCACCCGTTCCGGCTGCACAACAAGCCGCGCCGGCTCAACGGGCTCCACCACCCCCGGCGTGTGCCCACCGAGAATCGGCGCAAGCGGGAGAGACGCCGGAGGAATCGCCACTCGCCGTACCGCGAGCTCGAAGACTTGGTGCTTAGGCACACGCGAGGTTCGGATTCAAGCCGATGGGGAACTCCACCAAGAGAACAACCGCATCCGGTTCCGCATCTCCCCCAACCTTGAAGCGAGATGAGAGGTACAACTACCTCCTCAACAAAGGTTAACCCCGAAGCCACGACGAGCCAGGACTAGCGAAACTGAAGAAAAGAAGGCGGTCTCCTTCGACGGACGCCCGCCGGTCATCCTCAAGCGTGGGGAGGGAAAAAGACAAGCTACACCAAGCGTGACTTCCTCTGGAAGTTCAGAGGATCCATCTTCGTCGTCAACACCCATGGAGGGGGTCGAGCAGTCGTCATCTCTCGCCGAACAGAAGGTGCTTCCCCAAGCAAAGGCCGACGCCACCCTTGGAGCGACGCCGCATGCACCCACTATTGGCCCCATCGGGGTTGAGCCAACCACTCTAGCTTCTCTTCAAGGCGAGAAGGAGAAGACGGAGGAGGTCCAAAAGAACACCGTCATGTGCACCAATTTGGTAGCACGTTCAAGAGACGAGTCCGGGATGGAATGGGTCCCTCCTACAGTGACTCATGAGTTCAGCTACCCGTCCGACGAGGAGATCATGCCAAACCCGAAGGCCAACTTCAAGAGAAGCCTTCTACCCCGACTAGGACATGTGCGCTCGTGGTTCAAGGGCGCTGGAGAGACACAAGCCTCGAGTGACGCCTCGATGCAAGATCAGGCGAGGACTTCGGCACCTTGCCTTCCCATTACTGCAGGTATAGGGTCTCTTTCTGATGGCGATAGGGCACTGGCGTCAGACACGTCCCCGCGACGCTACGTCAGCATCGAGACTCGGCTTCCCCAACATCCCGAAGACCTCGGTACATGGCGGACCGTGAAGGAGCTAACACACGGCTCAAATCCATCGCCGCCCAGAAGCTACAGGTTGAAGGTGACGGGAAGACTGAATACCCGCCAGATGGACAGACGACGAGCGACTCAGACTCCGACTCCTCATCGTTGGAGATACATGAGCACCCTCCACCCTATGATGACCTCGTCGCGTCCATCCCCTCTGATGGGGATGAACATCTTGATGCCGCCAATGCTGCACCAGCACACATGGCGGTCGATGGGCAACCTGAGCATAGTAGGAGGCGTGGCGCGGAATCACCCGGGGCGTCCCCCACCACCGATAACTTTAGAAGAACGGTACAAGAACAAAGACGGATGATGGAGCGACTATCCGCCAAGTTTGACCAGCTAGTCGAGATCGTCGTGGCGTCGGCCCGCATCGCACCGCAAGGTGGTGCGTACGGTCGCCGAAGACCCGCAATTTGAAGACTTTGATGGTGCGGGTGGCGGTCGTCCTCGTCCATCAAACTTCGCCGCACCATCGCCCAATGCTCCGCCGGTGCCAACGACGTTGAAAGACTATCACGACCTAGTGGAGGACATGGTCAACAAGAAGTTCAGAAGGATGACAATGGAGCAAGCCCCTCGATCGACGGAGAGCGAGCTCGAGAAGCCATACGAAGCATGGCATGACCTTGTGCCCTTCCCCTCAGGGTGGCACCCGCCTAAGTTCCGTCAGTTCGATGGGACCGGGGATGCGAGGGAGCACTTAGCCTACTTCGAGGCAGCATGTGGTGATACAGCTAACAACGCATCACTACTATTGCGCCAGTTCTCCGGATCCCTGACTGGAGCGGCCTTCCACTGGTATAGTCGTTTGCCAATCGGGTCGATCAGCAGCTGGGGAGCCATGAAGGACGCCTTCGGGAAACACTTCGTTGCCATGAGGAAGGACTTCTCCATTGTCGAACTATCGCAGGTGAAGCAACGACGTGATGAAGCTATCGACGACTACGTCATCCGCTTCCGCAACAGCTATGTGCGTCTCGCCAGAGAGATGCACGTTGAAGACGCCATCGGGATATGCATCAACGGAATGCTGCAGCATTGGTCATTTGAAGTGTCTAGGCGAGAGCCAAAGACATTCAGTGACCTCAGCTCGGCTGTTGCAGCAACCAAGATCGAGTTCGAGAAGTCCCCCCAGATCATGGAGCTCTACAAGAATGCTAGTGCCTTCGACCCAGCCAAGCGCTTCGGCTCGACGGCGAAGCCGACAGGCAACGGGGGCAAAGGAAAGGCGCAAGCAGAGGTGAACGCGGCTCGAGTCTTCTCCAACATTCCTCAAGGCCAGGTGCCTACTTTAGGTACCAGAAGCGAGCAAGCAGGGGGCAGGACACGCCCAACCATCCAAGAGCTCCTCAAGAAGCAAGTACATATTCAAGCGGGAATTGGTGAAGGACTTGTTCGAGCAGCTTATGGAACATAAAGCGCTCAACCTACCTGAACCGCGGAGGCCGGATCGGTGTAAACTCGAACAATAACCCGCTATACTGCCCATACCATAGGTACGTCGGCCACGTCATCGAAGATTGTGTCGCCTTCAAGGAGTGGCTCCAACGGGCCATCAGCGACAAGAGGATCAACCTAGATGCCGATGCGGTCAACCCCGACTACCATGCGGTCAACATGGTGACCGTGAAGACATGCTCCCCACCAAGAAGTAGAAGTGAAGACGAACAGGTGTGGGTGCCATTCGCCCAAGTGGAGCACAAGCTGGAAGCCATGGTGCGTCGAGATACGCCCGTGACTCTTATGGTGACGCACCGAGTTAATCAAGGTGCGGCATGGACTGTGGTGCAGCGTCAAACACGTCATACCACCCCTTCAACATGGCGTCCTCGAGAGGCCACATCACCGGCTTCGACGAGACGGTGGCCCAACCCAAGTCGGCGGCGGCCACAACCACGCTTCATCCCCAAGTCGGAGGGGGACGCACCGTTCCCTCGTCATGCTCGGGTGCTACCTACCTTGGAGCAGTTCTTGCCTAAGGAATGGGGGCAGCCACCATTGGCGAAGGCTGAGGGAGAGCGGGAAGGAGCAAGTGCCGCCTCATCTTCCAACGTGGTGACATGTAATGCTGTCCTTGCGGATAATGGTCTTGCGGAGTTCGACTACGAAGAGGTGTTTACCACCAAGGAACAAGAAGACCTCCTCGCCGATGGCGACCAAAAAGGTGGACGGTGGAAGTCAACATGAACCTACGAGGAGGGAAGGCGCTCCCAGACCTACCGAAGCCGAAGCCCCCAAGAGGTGACAAGGCTGTGGAGGTTAACCCACAAGAAGCAACCCCCGGATCCCCCAATAAGAAGGGTGACAAGCCCCAAAATGTAGACTACAATGTCCTCGCCCATCTCAAGAGGATCCCCGCACTACTGAGCGTCTATGATGCTCTCATGCTGGTGCCTGAGCTTCGGGATGCGCTTGTACAAGCGCTCCTAGAGCCGGAACGCTACGAGGTGGCCATGGCGAAGCATCGTCTCTTTACAAACCCTTTGTTTGTGAATGAGATCACCTTCGACGAGGAAGATAACATCGTGGAGGATGGTGATCACAACCGTCCTCTCTACATAGAGGGGAATGTAGGTACAGCGCACCTTCGACGGATCCTCATCGACCCAGGGTCTGCTGTGAACATCATGCCGGTCCGGAGTTTAACTCGGGCTGGTTTCGCAGTGGATGACTTGGAGCCTACGGATGTGATCATCTCGCGGCTTTGACAACACCGCAAGACGACTGCGGGGGCAATCACCGTCAAGATTCGGATGTCGACATTCACCTTCAAGGTGCGCTTCTTCGTTATTGAAGCCAACACCTCGTACTCGGCGCTCCTAGGAAGGCCATGGATACACAAGTATCGTGTGGTGCCATCGACGCTACACCAATGCTTGAAGTTCCTCGACGCGAGCGGCACTCGCCGACGCATCATCGGCAACCTCTCCCCTTATACCGTGCGGGGAGGCCCACCATGCGGACGCCAAGTACTACTTCCCCGTTGAAGACAACAAGCTCCAACTTGGTCGGGTCGCGCCTCCGACGGACATAATGTCGAAGCCCGGAGCATCATCAATCCTCGAGGTCAAGAAGCTATGTGCGCCATGCTCTCCCTCCATGAAGAAGGCCGCTTTACCAAGCTTGAGGGGTAGCAAGCCAGGGCATGCACCCGTACCTCCCCCTCGAAACTCGAGGTCTTCATCGTCGGGAGGCTCTGGGCTCTCCACTGCCTCTACTTCAAGCGATGTAGGCAGTGCTTCTACACCGACAACCGCGCCTCTCATTGCTCAAGGCGAGGTCATCCACGTCTACACCAATCACACCGAGGTCCGCAGCGAAGCCTCTACCGACGCTCGTCTCCTTGCCAAAAGAGAACTCTACAAGCACCCAACATTCGAGCCCTTTTGTTTAACTCTTGGGAGCCATACGGGTGTGCGGAAAGGCGGCGATAGTGCGCCGCAAACAAAGACTCCCCAAGCGCAAAAGAGCTCCAATGAGGAAGCCACACAAGCACCGGGTGGAGTCGTCAAGAAGAGGATGGAAGGGATTGAAGAAGCAAAGAAAGGGCGCTCAATGCATGCAGCCCCCATCATTGTATGTGTCGGTAGCAACACCACTTGAAGTTTGGGCCATCCCGCAGACCCTTCTAGTTCGCACCCCAAACCATCTTCTACAAAGTGCCACAAGTACAAGAGTTTGATTTTATTATTGAATTGCCTAAACCTGTCTTTGATGCAGAAGAAGCACTGACGACGATGAAGGCAGAACCTCGGATGGTTCGCCTGCTAGAGAAAGCAGGAATCACTCTACGACGGAATTACAGGATGCCGCCACCACCCTCCATATGTGAAGAATGGTGGAGTCAAGCGGAGGCCTTCGTCAAGGGAGGACGCAACGTCCAACCGAAGTTTGGACTCGGCTACCACAACAAGGGTGCTTCCGATGATGAGGGTGAGAATCGTAATGCGAGTCGGGTTCACCGCTTCACCATAACGGCTACCTCGACGGACGGTGAAGGTTGCTCGCATGATGCTCGGCACCAACAACAACCCGCATAGGCCGAAGATGCTTATACGGGTGAAGAAATTGAGGCCATGCCAGCACCTCGGGAGCTTGAAGATGGAGGACGGCCCACCGTTGACGAACTCGTCGAGATCAACTCCGGGGTCCGATGACGATCCAAGACCCACCTTTGTAAGTGCTACTCTCACGCGAGAAGAACGAGAAAGCTACCGAAGCTTCTTGATGGAGTACGAGGACCGTTTCGCTTGGAGCTACAAAGAGATGCCGGGGTTAGACCCTTGTGTCGCCACTCACAAGCCGGCGATTGACCCGTTGTGTTCGCCCCGTCAAGCGGCCCTAAACGGCGGCCTACGCCGGAGGTCGAAGATCAAGTCATCGGCGAAGTTAATAAGCTCATCACGACGGGCTTCATCAAGGAGATACAATACCCACGGTGGCTCTCTAGCATCGTGCCCGTGGAGAAGAAGAATGGAAAGGTTCGAGTCCGCGTTGACTTTCGCGACTTAAATCGAGCCCGTCCTAAGGACGACTTCCCATTGCCTATCACGAGAGACGGTAGTCGATGCTACAACGAGGTTTGAGGCCTTGTCCTTCATGGATGGGTCATCGAGCTACAACCGGATCAAGATGGACCGGAGGACGCTTTCGACACCGCTTTCGAGACACCCAAGGGCAACTTCTACTACACCGTGATGCCGTTCGGGTTGAAAAACGCCGGTGCCACCTACCAGCGCGCTATGACGTACATCCTCGACGACCTTATCCACCACTCGGTGGAGTGCTATGTTGATGACATGGTGGTGAAGACGAAAGACCGCAGGAATCATCAAGACGACTTACGGGTGGTCTTCGAGCGGCTTCGTCGACACCAGCTCAAGATGAACCCTCTTAAGTGTGCCTTTGCTGTTCGTTCAGGTGTCTTCTTGGGCTTCGTCGTCCGGCATCGAGGCATTGAGATCGAGCCAAAGAAGATTAAGGCGATTAGGGACATGCCGGCGCCTCAAGGGCTGAAGGAGCTAAGGGCGCTACAAGGGAAGCTGGCGTACATCCGCCGCTTCATCTCCAACCTCTCCGGACGCGTCCGGCCCCTTCTCCAAGCTCATGAAGAAAGGTGTGCCATTTGTATGGGACGAGGAGTGCCAAACTCGCTTTGACAAGCATCAAGAGGTATCTCCTTAACCCTCCCGTTTTGGCTGCTCCCGTGAAAGGGTGCCCCCTAATCCTCTATATCGCAACACAACCATCTTCTATAGGTGCTTTGCTTGCTCAACACAATGACGAAGGCAAGGAGGTAGCATGCTACTACTTGAGCCGCACCATGGTGGGTGCCGAAAGCAACTACTCTCCCATAGAGAAGTTGTGCTTGGCATTGATCTTCGCTCTAAAGAAGTTGAGGCACTACATGCTGGCGCATCAAGTTCAACTCGTCGCAAGAGCGGACCCCATAAAGTATGTGCTAAGTCAGCCTTTGCTCACCGGGCGACTTGGAAAGTGGGCATCGCTAATGATGGAGTTTGACATCACCTTTGTCCCGCGAAGTCCGTGAAAGGTCAAGCCTTGGCGAGTTCGTAGCGGCGCATCCCGTGCCCGATGACTCGCCTCTCATCACCGACCCGCCGACGAAGAGGTCTTCTCCACCGAGCTTGAAGCCCCTTGGGAGCTCTACTTCGATGGAGCCTCAAGAATGGACGCCGACCCCGATGGCACCCCCGGGAGGAGAGCTGTAGCGGTGGCCGGTGTTCAAGACCCCACAAAAAGGAGTGATGTACCATTCATTCTCCCTCCTCAAGGAAGAGTGCTCCAACAACGAGGCGGAGTATGAAGCGCTCATATTCGGTCTTCTCCTGGCGCTCTCCATGGAGGTGTGTTCTCTCGCTAGTCTTTGGAGACTCGCGGCTCATTGTTCGACGAGTCAACAGGGTCTACGAGGTGCGCAAGCCGGAGCTGATGCCATATTATTTAGCAGCCCGGAAACTCATGGAGAAATTCAAGCACATCGAAGTCCTTCATGTCCCCCGCAGTAGGAATGCGTCGGCTGACGCCCTGGCAAAGCTTGCTGCAGCACTTGTCCTTCCTGAAGGTGAGCCTGTGCAAGTCGGCAATGAAGAAAGGTGGCTCCTCCCTGCAGTTCTAGAGCTTGTCCCAGAGGAGTGTGAAGTCAACACCGTTACCACGAATGGTGTTGAAGAGGATGACTGGCGCCGACCCTTCCTCGACTACTTTAAGCATGGCAGCCTCCCCGATGACCCGGTGAAGCGGCGCCAACTACAACGACGACTCCCTTCGTACGTCTACAAGTCAGGTGTCCTTTACGGGCGTTCTCATGGACGGGAGGTCCTTCTTCGTTGTGTCAATCGACAAGAAGCCGACCAAGTGCCGAAGGAGGTGCATCATGGAGTCTGCGGCGGGCATCAAAGCGGGCCAAAGATGTATCACGGCATTCGTCTTGCGGGGTATTGCGGCCCGGCATCATGGTGGATTGCCTAGAGGTGGCCAAGAAGTGCCACGGTTGCCGCATCCATGGCAACTTCAAGCATCTACCCTCGGTGGCGCTCCACCCGACGGTTCCTTCATGGCCGTTCGACGCTTGGGGAATCGACGTCATCGGCCCCATCGACCCTCCTTCGTCGTCGGGGCCATCGCTTCATCCTTGCCGCAACGGACTACTTCTCCAAGTGGGCGGGGGCCGTACCACTAAGCGAGGTGAAGTGCGAAAATGCCATCAAGTTTTTGGAGCGGCGAGATCATTTTCCGCTTCGGGGGTTCCTCACCGCATCACCTCGACAACGCCAAGGCCTTCAAGTCAACCAAGATGTACAGGGTTCATGGAGAAGTACAAGATCAAGTGGAACTACTCCACCGGCTACTACCCCCAAGCGAACGGGGCGATCGAGGCATTCAACAAGACGCTCGGCAAGATCCTCAAGAAGACGGTGCACAGGTATCGAAGGGATTGGCATGAACGTCTCTTTGAAGCTCTATGGGCGTACCGAGTCACGGTCCGTACCCCTACTCAAGCCACCCCGTACTCTCTTGTTTATGGGTGTGAAGTCGTCCTACCACTAGAAGTCGAGCCGCCATCATTACACGTGGCGCTTCGTGACGGGCTCACCCAAGACGAACGATTCTCCTTCGTTTTCAAGAGCTCGACACCCTAGAAGAAAATCGCCTTCATGTCGTACGGGACTTGGAACTATATCGCGAACATGGTGAGGGCCTACAACAAGCTCGTCAAGCAACGGGTCTTCAAGAAAGGCGAGTTGGTGCTCGTGCTTCGGCGCCCCATCGTCGTCATGCACAAGACGAAGGGAAAATTCGAGCCCAAGTGGGAAGGTCCATACATCATCGAGCAAGTCTACGATGGAGGTGCCTACCGGCTAATCGATGGGCAAGGGGAGCGACCGATGCCTCCGATCAATGGCGAGGGTTCTTAAAAAAATATTTTTCATAAAAAGCGGTCTTTCATTTACTTCTTGGGTGGCTAGTGTGCACTCTTCATTGCACTCTCTAGCCGCCCCCTTTTTCTTCATTTGCTTCTTATGGACCACCCAAGTCCTAGAAAAAACGGCTTTCCCCAAGTTATGTTCGACCGCTGCGGCGCAAGAGAAGGATTGCCTCAAGACCGTGCCTAGAAGGATTCGGGCATTAATGCACGGTGGAGCTTTTGGCCGACGCCCCTTCGAGCACCGCACACCACATGTGCCGAGCGCACTCCACCGGGGGCGGTGGGAAGACTACCGACTTCTATGCGGCGAGGCGACCATGCCCCTCGCGCTTCTTGTCGTGGGACAACACATCTCGGGGAAGACTATAGGAGAAGAGCAAGAAAAGGGCTACCGGTGCGACATAAGTTTCATTCGGTGTGCAGCCACTTGCCATTCCGGGAGGTGAAAACAGGGGATAAAAAAAAGATAATGCCAGCGAGGATTCGCCTAGATACACAGAGGTGAATGGCTGCCCTCCAAATTTCAAGAAGAAACAAGATCCAAGTTCCAAAAAGTGTAAAATAAAAGAGATGATCAAGAAGAAAAGCACAAGTTCAAGTTCAAGAAGGTCAAAAAAATGACCCAGTTCAAGTATCAAGCAAGTCAAATTCCAAGAAGAAGGCGGAGGGTAGCTGTTCGCCGTCCTCGGCAAAAGTAATGGCATAGTTCCATAGCCGTCATCCCAAACCACACATACCAACCGAGCCATACCTATGTCCACAGGACGAGTGCGAGCGGTGCCGTGGTGTTACTCAATGCAAAGGAGTTGCGGAAGATAATTCCCGTTGCTACCTCGATGGAGTCGTGGAAGCATGTTGTCCACCTACACTTAGGGAGGCAAGGTTCATCCGCCGCCGCTATGGTTCTTCGGCGGTATCCCGATAGTTCGGTGTTTGGGCAATCTCATCTTAAGCTGCTCATATAGCTAACATCGGTGGGAAAGCCAACATTTTTTTCAAAAAACCAACAAAACATGTTTTATTGTCTTTTCCTTGGTTACTTTTATACTAACATGTGCAAGCAGGGCATCTTTTATCATTAAGTGTTGCGGGATTTTCGCTTCACTTACACGGGAGCAGTGTGATGCACCAACGCGGGATGGCATCAAGCTGTGAAACCCTTCGGCTCGGTTGGCCGGCACCACAACAGCAAGTGGTCGCGATCGGGTTGACTTATATTTCTTTTAAGTGTTGCGGGACTTTCGCTTCACTTCTATGGGAGCGGTGCGGCGCACCAACGCGGGATGGCGTCAAGCCGTGAAACCCTTCGGTCCGGTCGGTGGCACCACGACAGTAGGGTGGTCGCGATCGGGTTGATAAAATACCTCCGGCGCGCGGTACGTCCCCTCGCCACCAACCGGAGACAAGATATGATGTTGGCCAATGCCGCTACAGCTATACGGCCCCAACGTACACACCCACACCCAGAAATTGGCATGAACATCCGCTAAGTCCCCTTCCTACTCTCTAAATTATGTTTTGGGTTTTACTCGCTTTTTTTTTCTTTCTCTTCCTCTCGGTCTCTTTTGCGGTTGGGGTGCTCACCCTTGCGGGATCTACGCAACACACCGAATGATCAATATAGTGACCCCATCCGCGCCGGCCGCTTCAGCAGCGGCCCGGCCTAGGCGTCGCTATGCACGGCCATGTTCCATTGCACGCAGGGGGCAGCAGCTAAACTGCAGCCACGATGTACGCGGCACCGGCGACTTCGTAGAAAGATTGGCGACGACTTCTTCGGGCATGGAGGTGCCGGCCGGTGCCGACATGCAGCCCGTTACCTCTCGCTCTCCCTCGAGTATAACTCGATGGCCGTGTCAAGTGCTACATTAGCGTTATGCAAAGTGAACATCGTGAAAAGCTGTGGTAATAAGCCACGCTGCATTGTAAAGATGTAAGATGAATATATAAAATAATAATGATGCTAAGTCACGTTCAAATGGAGCATGTATAACTTGCCTATAAACCGTTGATTTAATCAAAGGTGCAGATACTGGCCTCATCATCGTGTGAGGTCTTGTTTCTACAGGGACTCAACAATGAGAGTTCTTAAACCCCTATTCATTGAGGCTGCAATTCAACTAAATGCGCCGAACCAAATAGATTTCACTTTTCACCAAGCCAAGTCCGAATTTGCTCCGCATTCGAACTTAGCTTGGTGGGGGCATTTGTTTGACGTGTTTTTGGTTTTAAATATTTTAAACCAAGTTCATTAATTGCCAAGACTTGGTGAAAAGAGAAAACAAGGAGATGGGAAAGAAGCTAATAGTAGGCTCTGCATGGATCCCATGCACATACGTGATCATGAGCCGGTGCATTGAAGCTATACGTGAAGTTTTGTCCGGGAAGTAAGATGAGACTACGTCACGTAGTGTGGAGACCGTAGGGCTGCCGTCGAAGAGGCGTCCGAGACTTGGTATACGATGAATTCACCGCAACCGTACCGAATCATGTGTGTACGGCCAATATATAATTTAGCCCGTATAAAAGAAGAGACAACATATACATGCACGTACATATATGCATGAGGCCGTGTACACGTATACATTTACAAATAAACGTTCTCAGGAGGCCGGTGCACGCATTCAAACATCTAGCACTTGAAGTCGTATGCGGATACGGCCGGGCCACACGACAGCCGGTATATATATTTTACCTAGAATTTTCTACAGGCTGAGAGGTCCAAGAGCTCACGCCGTGCGCCGCGGAACCCGGAAGATAAACCACTTGAGGAGTCCGGTTTGGATAAACACTAATCAACTTAATCACCAAGCAAAGCTAGCAGCCGCCGGATATCTCGGTAACTAACGGAGGCGGCGCCGAGGGGAGCTCGGCGCCGGGCTTATCCTAGCTGCGGCCTATAAAAGCCCCCGCACCCGCCAACGGGAGGGGCTAATCCCCGGTCATCTACACAGCCTTCGTCGAGCCTACCCGGCCACCAAATCTCTTGGCAGGTGCCGGAGGCCGCCGTCGGGAGCACAGGACCCGCAGGCGTACGGGTACAGGAGACGATCGACGCCTCTCCGTCCACCGGGCCGACGACGCCCTTGCCGTTTGCCATCGCGGCAAGTCCGTGCGCTACACCGGAGTCCACACGAAGCCGGCAGCGAGCGCGCGCGAGGAGCAAGGCGACATGGCCCCTTTGTTCGTCTTCGGCGCCACCGCAGGTTGACTTGCGGTTCCCGTCTTTGTCTATGTTACGGATCATGCGCACACACAGCACCATCAGCCGGGCCGTCCGCTCGTTATGGCTTCCGTCCGTCGCATCACCAGCTGCACCACGGTCGAGAAGCCGAACATAGGAGACGGGAGAGTGACGTTCCTAGTCGATGTCGCAAGACAGTACATGTCGTGGATGTGCAGCTAGAAGATTGGAATCCACAAGATGCAAGCCGAGTGCTCCTGCATAGACGTACAGGTTCAAGATGCAAGCAAAGAAGCCATCTGCAGGGCCATGCAGCCATGTACTCATGCATGTACGTGTGCATGGCGTCCTCGAGACCTCGACCAAGTCATGCAGGAGCGCTGCTCGTCCCCATGCCGAGTACAGGCAGCAGGGTGCTCATGCGGGCGACCTCAAGACCGACGTACAGGTCCACGCAGGCAAGGAGTGCCATCTACAGGGCCATGCAGCCACGTATGTGCACGTATGATGTATGTGTGCTTGTGCTCTTGTACGATACACATGTAGGAAGCAAGCAAGGTTGCTCCATGGAGCCATGCATGCACGTGCATATGTGCATGCAGCTCTACGTGAAGATAATCAGAGGCCATAAAGATATCAAGGCCCGGGAGATCATTGTTTTGGAGGCCGTCTCACTGCCTCGACGCCCGTCCCCGACATGGCGACTTCTCAGTTCCAGCTACAGTGCTCCATACATCCGCGATCAACCGCTGCTCCGACTACGCGTCATTCGATGCCGACGAGGACGGACGACGCAGGCGGGCGGAGCTGATGTCCCGGCTACGCTAGGCTCATGGACTGACGAGGCCATGGATGACGCCGATGCCACCCACCTACACCACACATGCATGGAGAACGGGTAGCGAAGACTAGAAGACGACCACGGCGGCGGAATCGGAGGTGCTCCGGCAAGATAAACTTGCGGAGATAATTAACTAGGAGCCTTGCGAGGCCCTAGGAACCGAAGACCACATCGCCCGAGATCGGATCGCCGTCGGCGGGCTATGGAGCGCATACGGATACGGGGACTTGTATTTATTTTTCTCGTAAAGATTAATAAAGAAACATGTCCTTCTTTCTTCCGTGTATTTAGTACATCGGCACGCCCGCATTCTTTTTCTCAAAGAGAGGAATCCTTGTGGTTTTTTTTTTCTCTCCAAACAACGGGAGAGGGTAAACAGTAGGCAACACTGATGGGAAATGGCCATTGATGGTCATGGTGTGATTGATCCGTTACGGGTGGAGAGTGAAGGAAATGAATGCTCCTCTGAGCATTGAAGAGAGATGATGAATGGGAGTGGAAGCATGGCAGATGTGTTGACCGCGGGGAGGCAAGCGACGCTTGGGTGTGCCGCGGGGGAGAGGTAAACAACAGGCGGCGGGCCATTGATGGCCATTGCATGGTGGCCTGGAGGGTGGTAGTTACTGATGGCGAAGAAGGGAAACGAAGGGGACGCGGTGATTTCTGGTGTATCGTGGTGCAGGTAGGCGAGAGGTGCGGCGCACCAGAGGTGGCAGGTTGTGTACGCACGGTCTCGAGTCTAGCTCGAATTTGAGATCGGGGCAGCGTGCGCCTGCGAGGCGAACGAGTGCGGCGAACGAGCAGCCACGGAAGACGGATGGACGCAGGGAGGTGAGCGAGCCCAAGGAAACCAGATGGTTGCGACAGCTCACAAAGGGGCCTAGCGGCACGGGAGTGCATCGGTCGGGGGTGGAAGACACACTCAGACGGGTGGGGCCACAATGTCAGTGATAGGAAGGACGAAAGAGAGGGTGAGCTGGGCCAAAGGCCGAGGAGGCAAGCTGGGCTGACTGATGGTCCAAGCGATAGTGTACTAGGCTGACGGATTAGTCCGAGACAAGGCCAACGGCTTGGCTCTCGATTTGGGCTGAAAGAGAGAAAAAAAGAGTAGGTCGAGTTGGGCTGGAAAGAAAAGAGAAAGAGAGAGGAAGAGAAGGTTTTGGAGTTTGATTTTGATGGACTTTAAAAACACCAACTCAAACAAAATCAAATGCAACTAAAAAGAAAACAACACTCATAGAACCATTTTATTTAATTTAGAAAACCAAACACTAGTTTTCCTTAACTAAATTTCCTGTAAAGAAAAATAAATGGTGAGCAATTTTTAAAATTACGTTAAAATCATTGCTTAATTATTCTTGCTAATAACATCCTGTTTCATGGCGTTACCGCGCATTCATTTGAAAAGCAATGTAACAAGATCACATTTGTGGCCTCTATTACGGTGTAAAACTAAAGTTAAATCTTACTTTAGATGATGCAAAAAATTGATCTTCTCGCCAAGAAATCGGATGGCGATATCCAAGAATCACCAAGGAGAGACACCACCAAGAGTGATCTTGAGACTGCCCACGCGGATGGCCCTCGACAGAGAGACACCGAGCATAGCAGCGACCAGCAAGCTTGCCACCGTAGGACTCACTGATGATGTACAAAGGGCTGTGCTCCAGTGTGTTGGTAGCTTGTCGTTTACGAGCGATTCGACGATGACAGCCAAGTCATTGACGGCTTGCGACTCCCGGCCGTCCGCCGCCATCGTCCGTCACCGACTCACTGCGTCAAATCTCTAGCGGAGGCAGAGTGGTCGCCGGCCGGCCTGCACGGCTGCACCTCACGACGACCGGGCAACGAGAAGACGAGGTCCGACGGATGGGGCGACGGGCGACGGCGCCTTGGCCTCGACGATTCGTATGATCGTGAATTCGTGATCCATTGGTGTATCCGACTATCGACTGTGAACCGATCTGCTACTGCTATTTTAGGTGGGCTGCAGGCCGGTGCGGTAATGGATAGTGGGCCGATTCAAAGGCCCAAAGCCTGCTGGACTCTATTTTACTGAACCGTTACCTTCTTCTATCTCCTGGTGAGCGAGTCCCAGCAGCCATGGCGCCGACACAGGACTGGGGACTGCCGGTCTGCCGGGGATAGGCTGGTAGGGGTAGGGGGGTTCGTCGGCGGGAAGGTCTGGCGGCCGCCATGGCTCGCCAGATAGGTGGCTCCGCCACTGTTGACATCTGATATCCTTTCTGTTGTCGATGATGATAGGATTGTTCAGGAACCTACTCCGACGTGACCCAAAATATTACAAGAAAAACCATCGGCCTATTGTATGGAGTATATATTAAGGCCATTTGCTGCGGAAGGCAGAATGACGATGTTGTCTTTACTGTGGTGTTGAAGTATATTATTGATTTTTATGTGGCATCAATGTTTATAGATTACTGTATGCAGAAGTAGGAACTAAGAATACTGTTGGAACCGATCAAAAATGACCGGCGTCCTCTCTCACAAACTCTCTCTGATTACACACACGAACACCTAGCAGGGCTCCTTGCCGGCTTCTCTACGGTGGATGGAATTGTAGCACACAGATACACACAACAGAGGCACACCGCACACAAGGAATTTTCCCCGACGCTGCACACCAGCGCCCACAGCACTTTGTTTCTCTTCACCACGGCACACCCCGAACTGATTACATGGTCATCTATTTAAACACACATGCACACAAGCCAGCTACCGGCCACAGCTCAAACAGCCAGCATGTCTTGCCGTGAGACCCGGGCACCCACACAAGCTAATCACCACTAATACTTCTACATGCAAGATAAGCACACGAACCGGCCGCACGACTCCGCCAGGACCCATCTCTCTGGATTACACGCAAGCCACTTCCACCTGCATGTCGCTAACTACCCAAGCATGCAGATCAGCACGAACTCCCCACGCCAACGATCCACTTGACTCGGCACTCTCCAAGCCAGAATGCACTTCCGCATGCAAGCACCTGCATGCAGATCACAACTGCACTAATCCAACTAACTCACGCACACACCTGACACGACTAAGAACACAAACAGTACAGTAAGATTAAGTCTAACAAATACTGTCTGTAACAAGTTTAAATGCCTGTAAAGATAAACTATTTCTTATAGGCCATAAGGGACATGTTTGAAAGAGCTGTTATAATTGTGGCAGCATGCTACGTTAGCCAGCACCCGGAGCTGGAATCAAGTAGTAGTGTTACAGTGTTGCTGAAGTAGTGAAAACTGTCGAAGTTAAGTTCATCTTACTGATTCAGAACGAAGCCTACCCAAGCAGATAGCACACCTGAATCTGATTGGACTATAATGAAAAACGCACTACCGTCTGCCCTTTTGACTACTCAACACATGAAGCAGAAATTTCAGTTAATATGACTACGATAGTATTTTTCAAACTGTGGCTGCTGCATGAGCAGAGAACAACGTTGTAAACTATTCAAATTTACTGTATCTCTGCAAAACCCGAACCTACAATTTGGGAGTAGTAAGTGTTATTAGAAGGCAAAGCAATTCGACTAAACAAAGGACAGCAGCATACAAGAGGTGCCACCATGACAAAGACTGCACGATGCAAAATGTGACATCCAAGACCATGCACAAGTTTGATTTTCAGGTGATCAGGTCAACACGACGCATTCTGTCCAAAATAAAAATAAAAGTTCACCAATTATAAAGGAAAATCATAGGTAATGTCTATTATTATTTCTCCACCCATTCCTGTCGAACATTTCCAAAGCAATGACTTCCGGAGCTTTACTGAGCTAGAGTGGATACTACCCTAACTTATAAGCAATCAGCAGTGTCCCGTAAACTAACTAGTTACAGGGCTACAGTTGAAACTTTTGGCAAAGGCTGAACTCCAAGAATAACAGCACTGTGGCTGCACAAGTTTGATTTTCAGGTGATCAGGTCAACAACCACACCATTGTGATACTCGACTCATCAGGACGCATGCAGTACACTCACTGATGAACCAAAAAACGTTGGATTGCAATCTTAAACCCTTCTATCCGTACTGAATTTGTGCTTCGACTTTTAAATCAGCAGACACAACTCAACCAAGCAAGGGACAGAAGCACACAAGGATATTGTTTCTCTCATGGCGCTATGAAAATCGCAGCGAGAGATTAAGACTGACCTTTCCCAAAGCAGAGAACATAATAATTTCAGTCAGGCGACAAGTAATTTCAGGGCTTGAACCAACAAAATCGGACCGCAACCTTGATCCTTCAATCTGAATTCGTGCTTGGAGTATTTAATCAGCTGACACTACAACTACAACCTGGACAAAATTTGATCTGTCGAACATGTAGAAGGCAGGGCAATGGGCAGAAGCACACAGACGTTTCAGAGTAAACTCAAAGGAGATATCGATTTTATATATATTGTTCCTTTCATGATGCCATGATAGAGACTGCACGACGCAAAATGTGGCATGCAAGACCATGCACAAGTTTGACTCTCAGGTCAACACGAGACACATTCGAAAAATCAATTTAGCGATCGTCCGCGCGGAGCGACCGAACTGGCCGGTGGCCACCCTCCTTCCCACGCGGAGCGACGACATCTTCTACATACTGACCACGTGTGAGGGCCCCACGGGCTTTCCATTCTCTTTTCCTACTCGTGTAAGTGAGCCCGTTTCACTTCCAGCAACAACTATTATCCTCCAGATTTTTATTACACCATCATTATCCTCACTGGTTCTCATTTACTAGCCTCTTGTGGCGCTAACTCTCTGTTTCATCTGATTATGTACAAATACGTACAACATAAATTATATATACAACTTTTTTATTTGAAATATATATATATTATTACTCATAAATAAGTTATATATATATATATAAGTTTTGCTTATGTCATATAATTTATATATAACTTGTTATAGAAAATAGTTATGCACATAAATTATTGTCGAAAAAAATGTTGTGCGCATAACTCGTCATTAGAAAAAAGTTGTGCGCATAACTCATCATTAGATAAAAGTTATGCACATAACTTGTCGGTAGGGAAAAAGTTATGTGCATAACTCGTGGTTAGATAAGAGTTATGCAAATAACTCTTGGTTAGAGAAGAGTTATGCGCATAACTCGTCGTTTAGAGAAAAAATTATGTGCATAAATTATCTTTAGTAAAAAAAGTTATCCACGTAACTCGTAGTAAAAAAAAAAGTTATCTGTATAACTTGTTGTCAAGGAAAAAGTTATGCACAAAACTTGTTGTTAGGAAAAAAAACTTATATGCATAAATTGTCATTAAAAAATTATGTACATAATTATCTCAGAAAAATATACATTAAATTTATATACATATATTTTCAAAAGTGAAAATTTGTGAGAGATAAATTTTTCTCAAAAGGGAAAAACGGGACGTGAGCTGTTGGACGAGAGTGCTAGCAAGCCTGAGGCCTCCCAGCACGCGAAAATAAAAATCAACAAACTCTAGTGGAGATGCAGGTGCTGCCACAAGAAAGCATCAAACCAAAAATGTAATGATTACGTGGGCCCACATGTATCTAAAACAGAAATAAACATTGTATGCCTAAACAGACCGATCGCTACCACCTGTGGTAGCGCGCGCTCGCGTATTAGCATTGCCCGGACACATTGTCTGTCAGAGTAGTACAGCTAGAACACACTGTGATACTCAAGACTCATCAGGACGCATGCAGTACCCAAGGACACACTGATCAAACCAACGGAAGCTCTCATCCCATCAGCAGCCGATCGAACTCCCCATTCAGTCGACCTCCTCCATCTTGCTCTCCTAGGCGGCTCCCTCGTCGAGCGCGGGCATGTCCGCGTCGTCCTCCGCGGCGGCATCCTCGTCGATGTTGAGCCCGAGCTTGAGCATCCTGTGGATCCTGGCGGCGAACGTGTTGGGGTCGTCAAGGCTGAACCCGGAGGTGAGCAGCGCGGTCTCGAAGAGCAGCACGACGAGGTCCTTGACGGACTTGTCGTTCCTGTCGGCCTCGGCGCGCTTCCGGAGCTCCTCCATGATGCCGTTGTCCACGTTGATCTCCATGGTCTTCTTGGACGCCATGTACGCGCTCATGCTGCTGTCGCGGAGCGCTTGCGCCTTCATGATCCGCTCCATGTGGATGCCCGGCTTGATGTTCTTGGAGGAGGCGTCGTAGAACTTGGCGTAGTCGTCCTTGTTCTCGGTGATCTCGAAGAACATCTCGATACATTTCTTCACCAGGTTCTTACGAATCACCTTGAGGATCTTGTTCTGCTGCAGAGTCTCTCGGGAGATGTTGAGCGGGAGGTGATAGAATCACCGGATCGACTAGGAGTATATCAAGTGGGTTGCATTGTGAATGACATACCTCGAACCCCTATACGCGCCTCTGGTTCTGTCAATGATGTTCTGCACTAGGTAGTGACGCGTAGTGCAGACACGGACGACGTCGGCGAGGTCCTGTGGTGGCGTCGGTGGAGCATCCCGTCGCTTCAGCACTCCCTCTCAGTCAGCTAGGGTTTGGAGTGGGGAAGCTACTGTGGCGGCGGCGAACCTCGTGTCCTGAGCCTGTGGCCCCCACTCCCTCTTATAGTCCTGCGCGACAGGGGCCCACCAGCCTTCTAACGGGCTGGGCGTCCCCGATCCGGACGCGAGTCAAGGGCCCATTGGCGGAGAGATTAATCTAACATTCTCTCCCTTGATCTCACCATATACTTTTTTTAACTTCTTTTCTCATTCCATTACAAATCGGTGTATATAGCATGTTTTATCATTACGGTCAATCTCGATTCTCGTTAATCCCCGATAGATTCAACTGCTACAATACACATTTCCGTACCGAAACAAATTCTTTAGCCTTGGGCCCTTTTACTGTCCGAAATCTTAAACTATGCCATAAACCCATGTTGCACATGTGTTCTCTAAGCGCACTGAGTGATATACTTTCGTAAGAGGATCCTCAAGCATGTGCTTGTCTCTTATATACGCAATATATTTAATATGATTTCGGACTTACTCCTTTACAACATATAACTTTGTGTCAATGTGTTTGGAAGCACACTTGACTTGTTGTCATAGGAGTGAACTACTTCAATGGTTATTGTTGTTGACAACCATTATCAACTCCGGGTACAAGTTCCATTAACTATTTTGCTTGTCCCTCAGCCCCGTATCATGCCATACCACATCTTTGCATCACGTTGATGACAATTTTGTTAAACCCTTTTGGAGCATTTCCACACAAACAACTTCAAGTGTGAAATTTAGCGACAATTGTGGATTTCGCTACGCATTTCACAAAATATCTTTGTACTCACAAACTTTTGAGAGCACTTAATCTTTTCAACTTAGCATGAGGCTGATACACTTAATTCCATTCCAGTGATCTATAACTGGATTGGACATTGCCAAAACAACTCGGATATATGAACTATGTCAAGGTAAGCTCTATCTTTTCCATTCATTTGGCTTCCAACGCTGAAGCATATGGTACCATATTCTTTTTATCCATTCCATATTGATTCTTGGAACATAAAAGTTCCCAAAACCATCACCCTTGACAATGAGAACATGCGAAGATTTACTCGCATGCATACTATATTTTTTTGCGACTTTTCTAAGTATGCCTCTTGCCATAGTCCTAATACCCCTTTTCTTTTATCTCGGTGAATCTCGATCCTTATAATTGAGAGATATTCATCGAGAATTTTCTTTTGAACTTTGAGGACAATAACCTCTTCTCCTTTTAAAATAGATTGACATTACTGCTACCACACAAGATGTCAATCACATATGCACGATTAGGAAATGAATTCCCATTCTATAACATTGTTCAAATGTTGTCCTCTTATTCACATTTAAAACTCAAACCAAATCCTTTATCTTTAAATATTATCATTCGTAAATGATTTCTTTAAGCAGCATTCCTTTTCTTCTTTCAATTACATGACAAAAAACTCTTTGGTTGTGCCATGAAATACTTTCATCTGATGTAACTCAGATCATGATGTGCCACAAAATTCACTGTAGTCCTTTCATTCTTTTTGCACAAAAAACTTTTGATTTAAGATGCTCTTTGTGTGTTCACATATTCTCTTTGGAGTCACGTCACAACTTGTAGACCCATCACAGCCTACTGTTTTGGCTCCGTTGAGAATCACTTACGAGTCCCAAGTTTCCTCGGGATTCATCAGTTCCACTTTCAATAAACAAGCGCTTCTTTTAACACATGAGATGGAATAAACCTCAATGTGAACTTTTCTATATTACAAACTTTGCAACCATCAGACTTTTGACTCTTTGAGACCTACTAGAGGCTCAATGGCACATTGTGTACCTCAACTTTTGATACATCTACCATATGAGGCAGCAGCAGCTCTCCCCATGCACAACAACGAATTTCAATGGCTCATGAAGGACAGGTTCCATGTCATCTACCACATTATTTCCACGAGTGTTTAGAGAAATAGCTACCGAATCATCAGAGTGGGCATATATACCCACATCTCCTCAAATCATCAGAGTGGGCATATATACCCACTTCTCCTCGAAGTCAATTTCTCGAGCCACCATGCTCCCCCTGATTGCTCTCGTATTCCAAAAAGACAATGTGTCTCATTAGAAATAAAAGAACCTTTTCTTTTATCCGAATTTCCAATAAAATGGCTCCCCGGATCAGCCTTTTCTTTCATCCGGATGGCCAACTAAATGGCTCCCCGAGATCTTTCCATCTATTATAAATAATAGAGTACCTTTAAACCTTCTCATTTTGGGTTTGTTCTTTCACCATTTTAGTCACATCTCTATCATCCGATCGAACTTATAAAAGTCCAGGATTTTAGCTATTCCTTTTCTTTAGGGGTATCCACATATATGACTCGTCATACTCCCCCAAATAATCACATTTATCATCTATAGATCGCACTCTAAATGCATACAATGCATTACTTTCGTGAAGTACGGGGGATTTTCACCTTTCTCACCTTTCTCCCCCTCGAAATGTGGCATCAACTTTCTTGCCACAATTTCGAAACCATTCGGAACTATTATTAGTGAGGAAACTTTGAGAACACTTTCGGATACTTATTTTGTCCGTATGATTATATCATACAAGGTTGTTACATAACTCATATATGGGAGTACATCATTCCTCATTTCACTTTAAGAACTCAACAGAGTCCTTTATTTCCATGCTTTTGAAACTCAAGCAACTCAAGCTTGTATATCATTCTTTATCTTTAGGTTCGCATATTTGTTTCGATTCTCTTTAAACTCATAGAGTGCTTAGTGACTATAACACAATGGAAATGCTCAATCAATACCAAAGTAGTAAAAGAGCTACTCCAAAAAAACTATTTCTCGGTTTGGAATACACAATAAGCACATGAGTCATTATACCTTTCTCCCGCCATGCGGGATAAGTCCTTTGAGAAAACTTTTCCCGCCATATAGGATTGTCTAACATAAGCATTATGTCAACTTTAGCCAATCATGCGGTTATTTTCTTAGAGCCTTTCCCGTCATGCGGGTATTATTATGAACTTTTCTCGTCATGCGAGAGTATCACAAATTTTCCTCTCCATCCAGGTAATAACCCGGAAGGAACCGCATGCCGAGATTGGCTTCCATTCAAGCATCAAATTCATTATGCAAAAATAAATCGAATAAACCGTAACACACATGCTTAATCCAACATTAGTCAAATTAAACATGCATATGAATTATTGAAACTTTTACCATGATGACCGAACCGGAAATAAATTCAACTTCATAGAGAGTACATGAGAAACATTTCTCAAGACTCTCAATGATCTATCATATTTCTAGGATTAATATATGAGAATCTTTACTTTTGAAACCATTCTTTTAAAAAAGAACATAGTCCCTCATATTATTGCACTCTTTCTTTGTCATTTCCTGAGTCACAAGTGCTCAGCTTACTTTTAATACTTTCATGAATGAAAGCAGAAGGATCTTTTCTCTGAGAAAATATTCTAAAATAATCCAAACTTTAAACCTATGAAACTTAAAAAGAACTTTATGTTCTATTCCATATCACTGTTGGGCAGAAAATAGAATAAAACATTATTCATATATATTAATTACAAATCATCATCGACTGAATTAGAATTAATCCATCATATCATACTATTCCCATCATCAACGTTGGTCGACAACACCATGAACTTTATATTTAGAATTAATACTTATCAAAAGTATTTCTAAAATATCCTCTCGTCCATAATTGACTAGAGACATAAACTTTGTACAAAAAATTTGCAATAAAAAACAATGCAACTTTATCTTAACTTTATACGGCGGAAGCCGACTTTAGCTTTAATGTGAATATAACCCACGGGGAAACTTTTCGAAACTATTCTTTCAATTAAATCTTCTCATTGGTTCCAATTTAATTGAGAGATAAGTATCGATGTAGTATTGCGAAACAAGAAATAAAAACTACATTTCTTGTTCTTTATTCTCTGATAATTGATCACTTTGATGCAAAATTCATCAGAAACTTTAACTTTAAACATAAGACACACATAATTATAATATTATTATCATCAATGTTGGTCAGAAAATAAAAATACCATAATTAACTATAAATAAATATGTTTCTACTCCACTAATTAAATTTTCCCGTTGGTTCCAATTTAATTAGAGAGTGAAGCTTTCACTTTGCAGCGGAAAACTTTTCTTTCTTTTCGAAGCAATCACACTTCTAAAACAGCTTTTTATTAACTCTCTAAACAATTTATCCCGTTGGTTCAAAATTGAATAGAGGTTAAAACTTGACAAACTTGTCACAACATTGACAAACTTGCCAAAACTCGCCTTGAATTAATATTTCATCGAATAATATTTCCTTTTTCATTGTTTTCTCTACTAAACTTTTCCCTTTAATTTAATATCCAAATTAAACTAAAAGGAGCAACAATTTAAACTTTTGAAAGGGAAAACATGAATAAAATTCATGAAAAACATACCATTCGAAGCATTTTACGTTACAATTCAATCTATACACAAATATCTCGTTGGTTCAATTTGAGTAGAAATCAAAACTATACAAAATTCAATCGAATTTCATACAAAAGGGCTTCTGAAATTCGTTAAAACAATTAATAAATTTAATGTTCACATCTTTTCATTCGGCCCGTGGGAGAAAGCGGCCCACGACCATCGTCTCACATCTGCCTGGGCCTAAGGCCCACCAGCCAACTGGCAGGCCGCTGAAGCGGCTCGCGCTCTCTGCCCGCCTGGGCCGAATGAAGCCCATCTGACCGTCGGCGCCGGCGCAAGCGACCGTAGCCGTTCGATCCGATCGTTGGCTCTCCTTTCATTTTGGTGGAACAAAAGCGCCGCCGTGACCCCGTAACCCTAGCCCTTTCACTTTCTTCCCCGCATCTCTCGCAACACACGGGCGGCGGCGGGCGGAGCGCCCGTCCCGGCGTCCGTCGGCGACGGCGAGAAGCAGTGCCGTCCGTCGCGCGGCCATGGTATGCCTCCCCTTCTCTACTTTCTTTTCTTTACTCTCTCTCCTCCATCCTCTAACCCTAGACTTGCATCAGCAAGAACCGGAGAGAGATCGGTGGTGGAGGGTGGTGGCGGCGCCGCCGCCGGCCCCCTCACCGGCGTGCGCGTTCACTCGAGGGTGAGTGCGCCACTGTCGAGTGGCTCAGTGACGGTGCCGCGGCCCTCTCCCTCGCGTCGTCCATGCGGCGGAGGCCCGGTGAGCGCACGACTTGCCATGTCCAAAACCCGCTGCATGCACCAAGGTGACCCCGGGGTGGTGATGACGGTAGGTGAGGCCTTCGAAGGCTCTCCCTTTCCTCCATCCTTTTTGTTCATTTCTCTCTTGTAGATCTAGGGTCGTGGTTTCAATTTTGCACCGTAAAAATGATTCGAGATCGATTCCTTTGGTCATTTCTTTTCCCAAACAAGATCTACTACCTAGCACGGCTCTAGTACCATTGATAGAATCACCGGATCGACTAGGAGTAGATCAAGTGGGTTGCACTGTGAATGACATACCTCGAACCCTTGTACGCACCTCTGGTTCTATCGGTAATGTTCTGCACTAGGCAGCGACACGCAGTGCAGACATGGACGGCGGCGGCGAGGTCCTGTGGTGACGTCGGTGTAGCATCCCGCTGCTTCAACACTCCTCTCGGTCGGCTAGGGTTAGGAGTGGGGAAGATACTGTGGCGGCGACGAACCTCGTGTCCTGAGCCTGTGGCCCCCACTCCCTCTTATAGTGCTGCGCGACAGGGGCCCACCAGCCTTCTAACGGGCTGGGCATCCACGATCCGGACGCGAGTAAAGGGCCCAATGGGCCGTTGGGCCCATTGGCGGAGAGATCAATCTAACAGGAGGTCGTCAGAGTCGACGACTCCCTTGCCGAAGGAGAGCCACTCCAGGATGTGCTCCTCACAGTTGTCCATGGTGAAGATGTCACGCACGTAGAGCTTGATGTTGTTGAGCTTCTTGCGGGTGTCGAAGAGGTCGAAGGGCGCGCGGCGGGGCACGAAGAGGATGGCCTTGAACTCTAGCTGGCCCTCAGATATTCTTTGGTGCAGCTTAGCTGCCTTAGGAGCATCAAAAGCTTGTTTAATCCTGTAGTTTTTCCCCTGTTGAGTTATTCCATCACGACCTCAAGACTTGGCGTACAAGACAAGACCTCGGTGGACTTCACCCAAAGCAGATCGACGGGATATGGCAAGATGTGTAACGTAGACTTAGGTCTCTTGATCGTAACCGACCAGGAGTCTGGGAACCGACCTCATCCGCTGGCCAATATAAGGCGGACGAGGCGACCCTTGTAACCCCCGACCAATCTTCAAGCAATCTACACCGACAACTGGACATAGGGTATTACTCTCCGGAGGCCCGAACCGATATAAACTCGCCGTGTTCTCCGTGTTCCGCGTACTCGTGTGTGACCTTCGTGTTCTTAGCCTTAGACTCCTCCCCCGCCGAACAACAAAACCACATGGGATTAACACCCCCCGTGGGCTATCCGGATCTCACCATCCGACGGTTGGCGCGCCGAGGTAGGGGCGAGTCAAGATTCTTCGTGCAACTCGATGGCTTCGACCAACGGCGTCATCTTCCGGGGAGAGCATGGCGGACATCCTCACCAACCCCGTCGACATCTGCTTTGGCTCGATGCCGACGACATCCACCGCTCCAGCCACCTGCCTCGTCATCGAAGGCAACCCAGTCACCACCAACCAACAGATCGAAACAGATCTGTCGGCGGAAACCCACCGACACACTCCTAGCGACCTGATCAAAGTCTATGAGCGCGTCAAACGCCCTCGCATGACTCCTTCGGCCTCTCGCATGCCTCTTGGCTTGCGCAACACTGCTCACGTAGCATCACGCTACATGAAACGCAAGATCCAGATCCAATCTGGACTCAACTCTCAAAATCGTGGAAGCCGCGGGAATCACCTCGACGAACCCTGCCCTATCCACGAGAAGTCCAAACACACCGCACGCTTGTGTCGTGTCCTCAAGAAGTTTCGCCGACCTCTTACTGCGGCCCACCGCCACCGGTTGAACCAAGAGTCATCTCCGGACCGCCTTGCGTTCTAGGTCGCCCACACAACGATCTCCCCGAACTATCCAGGAGAAGAGTTCGAAACCCTAGATCGCCAGATCTTGTCTGTCTCTGCGGATGTACCGCCGCAAGATGGAGAAACAGACGAGCAACGTCAAGAGCGTGAGAACGCTAATGCTGCCTGAGCCGTCCGACGACAACAAGAGATCGCTGCTGCTTCCCCAGGTGTAGCCCAACAACCGGCTAACGCCGGACAAGTCAACGCCAACGTCGGGCAACAAGCAGCTGCGGCACCAGCTTCCCCACAGCAGCGACGCCACGATGATCCACCTCGTGCCAACAGACTGTGTGCGCGAGACCTCCTTAGGGACTTTGAGTGCGATGGACTCGAAGTTTACAATTCACCGCAAACGAACTTGGGAGCCACTCTTGCCGCTCTGAATCACCTCGAAGGTTCCCCAATGGTTCGACGCCTCCAAGCCAACCTGGGCCATCACCTCGAAAACATCACCGACAATCCCTAATGGCCCTCCTTGGTCAACCCTTGGTCAAGCTGGTCAAAACCTTGGTCAAAACCCCTTTTAAACCCTTTGATCCTCCTATGTCACCCGAACTTTTGTCGGGTTCTCCAAATTTCACCTAAACACTTCAAATTCCCCCAATACAAAAGTTGTGTAGTTTTTCATGGGACACAACTTTAATGTTGAGTGGCATTTGAGAATTGAAGCCTAAATAGGTGAAAAACCTCGGTCAACGCTCCTAGGCACTATTCATCGGTGCCAAGAAAACTGCCAACTTGGCATCCAATTTGTGCAAAAATGGTTGAGAAAATACTCTACGCCCTTTACAAATGTTGTAGAGGAATGCAAGATCTACAACTTTCCTATTCATACCTTGGTGCACTTTAGTTGAGAATTTTTGAGCAAAGCGCGGTCAAAGGGTGCCGGTCTATACTGCTTTGTACCCTGGGCGTCCGGAGCGCGCCACCCGTGCCACGCGCGCGCGCGCCGGCACGGTCCCCACCGGGCATGCACGCCGAGGCCGGCCGCCCGTTGGTCCATGCGCGGTGGGACCCTCCCACGCCGAACCGCCCTTCCGGCCCTCTCCCCTCGCGCCACGCGCCTCACGCACATGGGCCGACCGCACCGACCATGCCGCTGCCCCGCCAGTCGAGTCGCCGCCGTACGCCTTGCACAGTGTCACCGCCTCGCCAGCCTATGCCTTGACTCCTGTGGCTGACGTGCGCGATGGTCGTGACCTCCTCCCCAAGGCTCGAGCGCCTATAAAAGGAGCCAAGCTCGCCGCCGCGCGCAATGCCGCTGGCACCGAGCCGGCACCACCGCGCCATGAGCATCCCACACTGAGCTTCCTTGCCAATTGTTTTTCGGGGCCACCCAACCATCCGGGCGCCTCCCCTAGGCTCGGTAGGAACTCCCCTCGCCGCTCTTTGCACCCGCCCGTGCCGTCCCTTCACCGGCATTACGACCGCCGCGGCCGGATCTCCCTTGCTCCGCCGTGCCCGCCCGCCGACATTGTTTCGCTGCAAGTGAGCACCCAAACCGGACCCCTGCAACCCCTAGAGCCTCCCCAGCCACTCCCCGGCCGAGCTCGCCTGCGAGGTCGCCGAGATTTCCCCAAACCGCGCCACCCCCAAGCCCCGAGGACCACATTGCGAGGTTTCAGTTCTTTCTAAGGTGTTTCATGCAAACCAAGGGCATAACTGTGAGCATCCAAAACTTTCCAGGGGTCTCTTCGTAAAAAGAATCTTTACTCCTATGAGTGTTTTAGCTGCACCTTGTAAAATCCATATAAAATTGTAGAAAAATCCAAAAATTGCAAAACTAATTTTGTTGTGCTCGTGTGACTAGAACTACAACTTTTATGAAACTTGTATATACTTTTGAGCTTTAGTTTTTCCATGAAAAATAGAAATCCATTTTACCTAGATCTCGTTGTTCTACAAAATCCATACATATTCATGATGCGATTCTTGGATATGTTGTGAGTACTAGCATGTGTTGGTCCTGTGAAAAAGTTGCACAAAGTTACCGAGTAAATCTTTTATTATGATTTATCTTGTATTTAAGCCTTTTTCGTCTAGAAGATTTTTGTAGCAAAAAGTAAATAGATTTTTGATCTATACTTCTAGGAATAGTCATGAAATGTCCAAATACACCTTTACCGAATTTATCATGATTTACGGGATCGATAAAAATATTTATCTCTTATTTATCCTTGTTTTGAATCATAAATGTGTAGATAAAATTCCATAATGGCTATAGGTGTGTTTGTTGGTTTCCTAGGCTTGTTTTAGACCAGAGCATGTGTAGGAGAAAATTTGGCTCCAGAAGTGTTATATTTATTTTGTGTGCATTTATCCTATTTATGCTAGCTTGAAATGCTATTAATTGTATAGTTTATTTTCAAAAGCTCCATTTTGGTTGCTTGCTGTCCAAATGAAGTGTTACTAGTCCGAGAGACCAGTGGGTGTTAGTTGGCTCGTTTACAAGGCTTTTTGTTGAATAAAGGTGAAAAAACCTTTGTAGGTTTAATAATGAAATTAAATGGGAAAATCACACTCCACACCTAAGGATCATGTGTTTGTGTGATAAAACTTGTTAACAAGTTTACAACCAACCCCTTGCTGTTTTGTGAGAATTAAATTAATTTAATTGTATATATATGTACACAATCACTATGAAAAAGTCTAGATAATAAATCATCGGATATTGGTCCTTTATAGGAAGAGTATGCTAAATGTATTATTATCTAGGTGAATGTGGTCAACCATGCACCCCATGGTTGTAATATGTTGTGTTGTAATTAACTAAATCAATTCATCAATTAAGTCTTGCATTTGCATCCTCATGTAGAAATCCCCGACGGTAGCTACACGCTCGTGCCAGCTGACGAGTACGAGGGAGCAGGAGGAGACGTGCACTACGTCACCGTAGAGCAAGACCCGGACCAAAGTCCGGAAGTTTATATAACTGCTTGTGCCAACGAAGGCCGGTTTATCATTAAACCTTGTTGTTTAAAATTATGCAACTATCCTTGTTATTCTATGTGCATTTACATTCAGGAATTGAATGAAACCCTAGTTGCATGATCCCTAAGTGCCTATGTTATTTTACTAGTATGCTAGGTGGTTAGATGCTATGGTCTAAGGACTCGGTAAAAGTCGAGTGATGTTCGTCACTCGCGAGAATAGGATCTCCCTTATGTAATCACCCTATTTATAAATGGATTGCTCATATGGTAAGAGCATGGAATTTGGGCTCCGGTCCAGTGGCTTCGTGGGCTAAGCTTTTGAACGTACTAAGCACTTGTCGGGAATGTTACCGGTAAACCTAGTACCTTCATGAGATGGCACAGGATTTTACTACTACTACTCTCGATTCGTCTCCTGCCTGGCTTACAACCGGGAGGAGGGTACTTGTGTGAGGCTGGGTGTACTAGGTGGGGCATGCCAGATAGCCTTGTACCCAGGACTGTAAGCTATTATCCCAACCCGAGGATTTTTTGGAACCATTTGGTCGGTGTCGGCTCTGTTGGGGCACCACTGTGTGTGTTTAGGTCTACCTTGAAGCTACGTAAGCGAGTGTTTCTAGGGTTAGGATGTGCGATTTTGGGCAGATGTTTTAAGAGTCATCCACACTACTTTGCCTGCTTTTTGGGCCAGGTGTCTTTTAAACCCGACTAGCATGCTATCACAAAGGTGTCCATGCAACATTATTATTTATTTATCTTTTTATCTTTGTTCACTTTTTTTGCTAAAAAACACGGTTTTTAATGTGTTTTTCCATAGCAGTGTGCAATTCCATAGGAAACTAATATCCGGTGCAGCCGCCTCTGCTAACGTCAGGGACATTCACATATTTCTTTCTATTTTTGATGTTTCATCGATTTCTTTTTATCAATGAATTTATAATTGCCGCTTCTTTCGTACAGATCGAGGGGATGACCAAATCAGAAGTATAGTCCGCAGAAAGATATGTTAGCTAGTTTGGTCCACACTTTCTTTTGGCGTCACCCGCCGGCTGCTAATATGTATCTACCAAAAAATTTGTTGATCTTCTGTTTTCTGATTTTTGGCAGATGCCCCGCAGGCTGCAGCAGTTTGCGGGGCTGAAGTATGCCTCTTTTCAACATAACTTTTTCAAACTTCAGTTCCATGAAGTTTTCCTCATTTATATTATTATTTTCTAAAGTTTTACTTTTTCACCATGTTATTTCAGAGAATTAATGCTTCACTGCATTCGAGTACCCAGATTACGCTTGTGTCACCAAAAAAAAAATCTCTGCCCTCATTGTACCTCCATGCTCTCTCTTATTTGTGTTGCCAAACATTTTATCACATTTTTCTCTACCATTACTGGACTGTAGGAAAAAATATATACATATTTGCCTATACCATCATACATGTGAAAACTGTTAGTACAGTCCACTGGAAACTTTGATGCACCTTTTCAAAGTTAATCTCCATATGCATGAAATATACCAAGCGACATGGATCGACCCATTCCAATAACGTCTGCACCGTCTCCTCCCCCTCCTTGAAACATTTTCAAATTTATTGTGCTTTCGTATCAGTGTTTATTTTATTTTCAGAAAATATGGTAAAACAGGGATTAATGAGTTGTGTATGAAATATGCTAACTAGGACCAGCAAGTGTGTCAAATTAGAAATACTGTCAGATTCGTGTTTCTTTACTAAAAAAACACTAGTATTTTTGTATGGAAACTGCATGCCTGCGTACCTATTTTTTCTCAAGCACTGTATATTCAAACTAGATCATGCTATAACCTGGCGAACACCAAGTCTACAAGTGAACATACTGAGATTTATATATTTTTTACTTCAAAAACACCAGAGATTTTGTATGGAAACACACATTTATGTTTATTTCAAGCACTGAATGACAGGCTGCATTTAGATTGTATGGAAATGCATATTTTGCTGCATTTAGATGCCCTTTGCATGGAAATGCATATTTCTCTTTTCTTTTTCAAGGACTGTATATTCGAGCTGCATCTAAATGCCCCTTTTACCAGGTGGAGTGAAAGGATCTTGCAGGGAAAATACAGAGGAATCACTGGGAGGGTGAATAGATCTTACAGAACTAAAGAAGAGTATCTCAAGGAACACTCATCTCTCACATCGTAGCTTCATATGTTCGGCAAGGGGTCGTCGACTCGTCGTGCATGTCTTTTTCAGATCTTTCGTGTTTCTCTTTTCTTGTGTTTGAGTTGGAAAAGCAACATGTGTTGCAGAATCCATCTTGAACAATCCTGCCCCTTTTTCTTTGCTTAATGCGTCCACTGGTCCTTTTCTTTTGGATAACTGGTTGAAAACGGAAGTAAATTTAAATCAATTCTGATAAGTACATCAGCTCAAGGAGTCTATTGGTCCTATTTTGAAGAAGTGAATGCGAAGAAAGGAAATCTCAATCATTTTTCTGAGTAGATAAAAAAGAATAGCTTCCCTCCCTCTCTAGCAGCTGGATCTAGAATCCATGGCTTAAAAAGTGACCGACAGATTGGCAAAAATCAATCGATTGAGAAGGAGTTGCAGACCAACTGGATTTTTTTGTTTAGTGTAACAAGAAACAACTATATGCATTAGTGGATGCAGAAGCTGGGATATTAATTTAAATTCTCTTTTCTAAAACGCTTGCCGTCCATGCAGATTGGGTACTGAAAAAACTGTATTCAATCGTCCAAGATACACAGCATGAACAAAGATGAAAGCACCCTGTCTCATGCTATCATCCATGGCACGGCGACTGTGGGTGGGAGCTGATCAAAGGTGCATCACTTTTTTACTAACAAGATGACAATGATTCCTTCACGCCAGCGGCTCAAATTTCCATTGGTCTATATATTTGTTCATCTCGAGGCTGTGCAACACGAACATGCGGCAGTTCAAGTAGCATGTCGTGAAACTAGCTAGCCGTCAAATTGGACTAAGAGAGCCTACTTGGATTGTGCAAGAACTTTCCAGCCAATAGATGTTACCATCAAGTATATCACTAATTAGAACTAGAGTTAAGAGGTCCATGCATGCACACTAAATAGTTCTCCTCAGTGGGTTTGCTCTAATATATTGTCATTCATGTTACATGGAAGGTTCATCTAGATTATTTCTGCAGACTGTGTGACGCTAGCAATCACTGGAACACAGTGTAAGGTTGGTCCACCGACACCTGTACATAAAAAAAAATAATGACACAAGTAAAACGCTTCAGTCTGACACCAAATCATACATGCATTATCATGTATATATATATCTTCCTCTTTCCGTTGTATATATCATCATTTACGTATATATTGAGTTGTTGACATCATCATTTACGTATATATTGAGTTGTTGACACTTACCATGTGCCCAGCTTCAGTCTGGCACCAAATCATGCATACATTATCATGTATATATCTTCTTCTTTCAGTTGTATATATCATCATTTACGTATATATTGAATTGTTGACACTTACCATGTGCCCAGCTTCAAGAATCCAGAAGAACTCGAAGTTCTTGTATGAACTAACATAGGCCTTAATTTCTTTGGAACGGTATGTGGCGGAGTCACAGAAATGAAGGAGAATAGGTAGCAAAGACAAGGAGACGACCACGATGACAGAATCAGAGGACTCCAGCAAGCTAGACTTGCGGAGATAATTAACTAGGAGCCTCGCGATGCCTTAGGAACTAGAAGACCACATCACCCACCATCAGATCACCCTCAGCACGCTACACGGAGTGCATATGTGGAAAATGAATTGACAAAAGGATATAAGGTTCCAGTTGTAAATATGCAACAGTTGTTCAGCACCATGTACCCGTTAGTGGGCTGATTAGAGACCTGAATTGAGTTTATGTACAATTTTGACACACTTTAAAGGTTTATGGACCAGGATGACACAACATAGAAAGTCTATGGACTGGAGTTGCACTTTACTATTTTTAATTACTAAGTAAATATTGCTTTCAATTGATTGTTAAACAAATCTTTTTCACTAAATAAAGCTGTTTAAACTGATCTTCATAAAAGCATGTGAAATGCTGGTGTATACTATAATTTATGTTTTTTAAAAATTAGAGTATTTCACCATAAGTCTTTAGGTTTTTTTGAAAACATGTGCGTGCCGCACGTGCACTTTACTAGTAAATGAAACATCACTATGAAATCGTAATAGATATTTACATTTCTACTAGTGCGAGTAGATTGTGCGGCGGCCGCAGGTGGGCTGGCGGGTGTGGGATGTGACTCACGGTGAGTATGTCACTAGGGTTCCAACAATTATTAAGCCTGTGAGGACTAGCGATGGAGGTTCAGCCGATTGGGCTACAATTCGTTACCTATGCCGAGTTTTTATGAGTTTTCTTGATGCTTTATTTGCTACTTCTACAGTATGCTTGGGCTTGTTAGGCTTGCGAGAGCCGGTTCGAACTCATTCGTTTTACTATCGAGCAAAAAATGTCAGCTTTTAGTGTAACAGACCAACTGAGCCAAGCCGAGCTAACGAGGCACGAGCATTTTCTCCAACCCTAAGTATATACATGTTTTGAAGTAGCTGTATGAGATACTTCAACTCTCGCCATGTTATAGTAGATCGCACACTTCCGGTGTGCTGCAATGCAATAATGCAACTCTCATGTCACGCTCAATTGTCCCCCCTCCACCCGCAAATGATTGCTCGCGAGTGTGCGTCAACTCGAAACACATGCACGCATGCCACGACAACAGTGCCCCTCTGCGATCGACACCACCACGGTGCCCGACGTCGTGTCAATCGTCATCTTCCGAACTCAAGCGAGGGCACAAAAGAAACTCGCGCATCACCACAATTTTCTACCGCTCGGCCGCCGCTCGCTCCATCCATCGAATCATTTCCTCCCACCCATTCATGGCAATTGCACGGGCACAACATCACCCAACCGGCACCCGAACCGGGCAGATGTTGTTGGTAATAGACGGTTGCTAGATGGAAACCAAAGGCTCTCTTTTTTGTTCGGCCATGTGGCAGGAGCACCGGGGGATCGGAGCACGACATGCGGCAGCAGTATCAGGCGATCTAGTGGTGGCTGGCCCTAGCCCCTAGGATGAATCTCCCAAGACGTGACTGGATTGTGCCGTGCTGTCGACATTCCAGTGGCGGCCGGGGGATGGAGATCGAATTATGAGTGGGCTTTTGACCCCTGGTGACCGTGGAATTTAAATATCATGTTGCACTAGTATATGCAATTTTGCATAAAGAGATCGATGTTACCAGGCAACTGTGGAGTCAGAGATGGGATGGGCAGGGGGCACAAGCCCCCCTACCACCCTGGCTCCCATGGAAATCCCAACAACATTTGAGGAGGAAGAAGGACCCCCCCCCTCCTAGCTCTCCATCCTAGCTTTGTCGCTGCAAGGAACAACATCATGAATTAGCTGAAGAAAATCGTGAATCCAGGAGGCACTAAGGCGGGTGGAGCGCCAGGATTAGGTGGCGGTGAGAAGGAAGTGGAGGCGAGCGGGGAGGTGATGAGCAGGCCGGCGGCGAACCTGTTGGGTCATGCGGTCATGGCCGGTACCACCATCGCCAGGACAGGCGGCACGCCCTTCGTCTGCATAGTCGCTACGACAATGGCGGCTACACCGACGCCGCCGTGCCCCCACCTCTTCCTTCTCGTCACCTACGGTACGACCTCCTCCGCTGCTCTCTTTCCTTTTTTCTTTTTCCTCCTCCGCCGCTCGCCGGGCGACCTCCATCCGTCGGCCAATTACTCCTATCTCCGGCCACCATTCTCAAATCACCACAACACGCGTCTTGCCAACCCTCCCAGCTACCTTCTCCACCACTTGTTCCCCGCTGCCGTGTCTCCTAGCGCCAGGATGGAGAGCTAGGAGGGGGTCGTTCTTCCTCCTCAAAAGTTTTTGGGATTTCCATGGGAGCCAGGGTGGTAGGGGGGCTCGTGCCCCTGCCCATCCCATCTCTGACTCCACGGTTTCCTGGTAACATTAATGTCGACAGCCATTGGAATGTCGACAGCACGGCGTAATCCACTCACGTCTTGGGAGATTCGTCCTAGGGGCTAGGGCCAGCCACCACTCGTTCACCTGATACTGATGCCGCACATTGTGCTCTGATCCCCCGATGCTCCTGCACATGGTCGTGCAACAGCAAAGAGAGCCTTTGGTTTCCATCTAGCAGCTGCCTATTACCAACAACATCTGCCTGGTTCGGCAGCCAGTTGGGTGTTGCTTTGCTCGCTCACTTGCCACGGATTGGTGGGAGGGAATGGTTCGATGGATGGAGCAGCAGCGGCTGGGCGGTAGAAAATCGTGGTGACGCGTGGGTTTCTTTCGTGCCCCCGCTTGAGTTCAGAATATGACGGTTGACACGACGCCGGGTGCAATGGTGGTGTCGATCGCGGAGGGGCGCTGTTGTCGTGGCATGCGTGCATGTGTTTCGTGTCAATGCACACTCGCGAGCAATCATTTGCGGGTGGAGGGGGGACGATCGAGCGTGACGTGAGAGTTGCACTATTGCATTGTAGAACACCGGAAGTTTGCGATCCACTAACGGGTACATGGTGCCGAACAACCGTTGCATATTTACAACCGGAACTTTATATCCTTTTGTCAATTCATTTTCCACATATGCGCTCCGTGTATCCTGTTGAGGGTGATATGATGTTGGGTGATGTGGTCTTCTAGTTCCTAAGGCCTCGCGAGGCTCCTAGTTAATTATCTCCGCAAGTCTAGCTTGCTGAGTCCTCTGATTCTGCCGTCGTGGTCGTCTTCTCGTCTTTGCTACCTGTTCTCCTGCATTTTTGTGACTCCGCCACATACTGTTCCAATGAAATTAAGGTTTATATTAACTCATACAAGTACTTCGAGTTCTTCTGGATTCTTGAAGCTAGGGACATGACAAGTTTCAATAACTCAATATATATGTAAATGATGATATATACAACGGAAAGAAGAGAATATATACATGATAATATATGCATGATTTGGTGCGATCAAGCTGGGCACATGGTAAGTGTCAACAACTCAATATATACGTAAATGATGATATATATAACGAAAAGAGGAAGATATATACATGATAATGCATGCATGATTTGGTGCCAAACTGAAGCGTTTTACTCGTGTCATTATTTATTTTTATGTACAGGTGCCAGTGGACCAACCTTACACTCCATTCCGAGTGATTGCTAGCGTCACACAGTCTGCAAACATAATCTAGATGAACGTTCCATGTAACATGAATGACAATTAGAGCAAACCCACTGCGAGCAAAACTATTTAGTGTGCCATGCATGGACCTCTTAACTCTAGTTCTAATTAGTGATATACTTGATGGTAACATCTATTGGCAGGAAAGTTTTTGCACAATCCAAGTAGGCTCTCTTAGTCCAATTTGATAGTTAGCTAGTTTCAGGACATGCTACTTGAACTGTGCAACTTTTTTTAGAAAAGGGAATATATTTCAATATTCCAGACTCTGCATAAAATTATGCATATAGTTGTTTCTTATTACAAGCACAGACGACACAAAAAGAACAAGAAAGTTGATCTCTGCAACAATGTCAAACATCATGTATAAGAAATTCTGTTGCTAAAAGACCATCCATTAGATGCAAAGATCTCCATCGACGTGGTCTCAAGCACACGACACCCCCGAATAATGTGAGGCCGCTCGTCCTCTTTCGCAAAGCAACGCCCAAAAACGAATCCAATGGGACCCTAGGAAGATAACTCGCATATGAGTAACAGCTCGAGTATTGTTAAAAATCATATCATTTCTACTTAACCAAATTGCCCAAGATAAAGCGGATGCTCCAACCAGGATTTTGTACATAAGATTCTTATTAACCCCATTTAGCCACCCAGTAAACATCTCAGGAAGATTGAGTTAGACATAATGAAATATATTGAGATACATATATTATTATAGTTAAGTGCCCGTGCGTTGCTACGGGACACATAGTACTATAATGACATATGTATAAGCACAAGAAATATTTAAATATGAAACGCCAACTTCATTTATATCATAATTTAAGAACATATACTACACCTTGTGATGATTGAAACATTAATATAATATTACATAAATCCGGAAAGCACAAAAGAGGAATTTGAGAGAGAAAATCACCACCCATCTCTCTCCCTTTCTTCTCGCGTCCGGCCCTTTCTTTTCTCCTTTAGGTTGGGACGGGGTCTTGCCGGATTGGTGGTGGCTCCGTGGCGCTATCGGCGCTATCAATCTTGGTGGATTTGAGCACCGCCGGTGGGTGCGCGGATGGACGCCCGTGAAATCCGGGGCGCCGGGGGCGGGGGCCGCCGCGGAAATCCGAGCCGGCAGTGGAAATCCGCACCGATGCCGCGGTGAAGCGCGAGGGGGTAGCCGCGATGCGGCGGCGGCACCCGCTACTCCAAGGAGGAACGCGTCGCCGAATGCCGGTCATGCGTCGCCCCCGACACCGGCCGGGTCGCGGGCGAAGAGGTCCCGGTCGCATTCCCTTTCGTTGTCTCGCCCGACGCGCGCCGCTTCCGCCGAAGGCTCGCCGGCGGCCCGGTCTCCACTCCGGGCGCCGCGGTTGCGGAGGGCCTTTCGTCTGGTGGCAGTCCGGACTCCCATCTGCGAGCAGCGCCGCCCGCCATGGCTTCGAGGCCATGGATGGACCGCGGTTTCAGGCCACGCGGGGACCATGAGCCAGGGAGGCCGATGGGGGCCGGAGTGCGGCGGCCTGGTGTGGATGGAGCAGACTGGGGCCCCGGTGGCAGGCAGTATGGCAGGGACATGGTGCAGGGGCATGGAGGAGGTGCTCGCGCGGGAGGTCCTTTTGTTGGCAGGGACTTTGCTCCGATGGGCGCAGGAGGTCTGGGCGGCCGTGGTTGCGGGATGCGCGGCCGGGGTGGTCGTGGTGGCTGAGGGCCGTAGGGCGGAGGCAGAATGGGTGCTAGGGAAGAGCAGCGGCGTCGTCGTGTGGATGTCCTGGAGGAGGCCGGTCGCAGGCGAAGAGGTCCCCCGGTTCCGCGCGGGGGACGCGGGCACTCGTGGACAGCCGGGCGGTCCGACGACGATAACATTTCCCTTTTTTTTTAGTTGTAGGATTTCGAATTCAAGAAGCTAACAAATATTCTTCACTTTTCACTTTACTAAAAAAGACCGCTCACAAGCTTGGCGGTCGGGGTGGTGGTACGAAAGGTAACAACACACCGCATATCCATTAGAAAATTGCGGTTTTGTCGGTTCGGAGTTTGTAAAAAAATCGGGACACAACGACCATTAGTTTTGTTCAAGGACACAACCGTCCTAGCAATCGCATCGGGAAATCTTTGTTCTTGTGAGTTACGGTGTCACATTAGAGATAAACGGTTAACTTGCATACAAATAGATCTAGAGAACTTATCGCATCGAAGTTAACATAGCTTGCAGAAATTCCACGACTGACTAAAGATGTGATCATCTGAAACACTACTACAAGTATTTAAATAAGGACCAAACTGCAATACAAAACAATGTCAATGGCTCAATAAGTAAAAATGTTCACATTATTCAGCAAGGGCACAAGCACTTTGGTTAACTGCTAAACATGACTGTACATTACAGGAACAACATGACTACTACCTGTTAGTTATATTCCTTTACGACTATGTAGCACCCGAAAAAAGAGTGATGTTTAATTGCCTACGTAGAAATTAAAGAACCCCCGGTGGTAAGGCACCGATCGGGGGGTAAATACACTGAATTTTTTCACATGGTCAAAGCATGAAGTAACACATGATCTGTTAGCATCTACAATTTACATTTCACGACAAATACAACTTCATGTCAACAATTTTTTTCTTAAAGGCGACCCATGAGAAGGTACAGAGTATGGTCAACACACATGATAAAGCAAAGAACTATATTAGTATATTTATAACCAAAGTTTCTCAATTAAATGCCCGCATCATGGGAACAATATATAAGCTGATCATGTATGAAGACAACATATGCTTTTGGTTCCAAACTACCAACAATAGGGGAGAGCGGAGGCGGACGTGCGAGCGGTGAACGTATGTTCACCGCAGTGAAAAGTTCGACCATATTTGTTTTCCACTTCATTTTATTTAGGAGTAGGGAAGAGATAGAGATGAGCATTCTATTGGTCAAAAAACTATTTGCACTGTATTGAGCAAATTTCTTCTAGTTTAATTCAACAATAATTTAGGGAAAAACATATTGGTCAAAAGTATTATTTGCATTGATCGAATGTTGGGCGGAGTTCTTTGGTGTGGTGTGGTCGAGTGTTACCGTGTGTTTATCTAATCCGTACTACTACAATTTTAATGAAACCGCAAAATATTGATCCGTTCCCCTCGAATATGTATACCCTATAGTACGATTGGGAGATTTTAGAATTGACTATTTGGTGTTAATAATTAGCATAGAAACATAGCAAAACTGTTTTATAGAGAAAAAAGTGGTGGGGAGGATATCCCATTGTATAATCTATGTTTTTTAAAGGACATGTTGTATGTAAAGCCACTTAAAATCGAAGTCCTTAAATTTTCTAAACCAACACAAGTCGTGTGGTGAACACGCCTGCGTATTAAACACTCGGGAGGTGAAACAAAATGTTTTTTAAATATCTACGGTGCGGGATATGACATGGATTTAGGCTGTCATTTGATTTAAACTGCTCTCGGTTTGGAATAACCCAAATGCCCGGTAACACCTCGTTTCAAAGCTGTATATGATGTTTAGTTTTGAAACCAATTAGCTTATAAAAAATGTCACATGTTTTAAAAATGGAGGGTGTATTATTGTTAATTGCCTACTATAGAAGTGGCCTGCGGTGAGCATTTTACGTACCTTCCAACTGTCTATTGTTCCCATTGACTGTTCAGTTTGATTTTCCAGGCATCATTCTTGCTGATTATTACACTATCACCAGTGCATTCATAGACCAGAGGACTACTGGAGAATGCTACTGCCGAAGGTGATATTAGGCTGTAAGGTAATGCAGAAAAATAAGTAGAAACAAGATCAGGCTAAGGAAACATACATGGGGAACAAAGCCATTTTTCTGAGGTAAACTAAGTTGTGCTGAAGCCAATAGATGACCATCTTTAGCCCATGGTGTTTGGTACCTCGTTTCACACTTACGGACAAAAGTACTTCTTTGACCGCACAAGTACTCCAAAGAGCAAACCAAGGTGATGATTCCATGTTGATAAGGAAGTGTCCATTGAAAATCTCTGTGATAATGTCACAAAATTATAGTAAACAAATACTTGCAAGAAAATCCAAGTTGCCACGCCTCACTAATTTTCATTCGGGAGCAATGCTAGACAATTACAACTCAATGAAGACATAGTTAATTTACCTCATGCTTGGCGAGATCCCGGGGGAGAGCCGCCGCGGGGAACCTCCACAACGAAGCGGCGAAGCAACACGTGAGGAGCAAGACGGCGTCCCGGGCGAGCTCGAGCGCGTCGGTCGGCACGGACCCCGGCGGCGAGCGGTCCCGGGAGCGGCGGCGCCTTCCGTCGCCGGCCGGCCGTCCCGATCTTCCCGGCCCTCGCCCTTCGTCCCCGTCCCCCGGCATCGCGCTCGCTTCATGTGGCCGAGGTTGAGCTCCCGCTTCGCGGTAGCCATGCTTGAAGGAGTCCCGGATGCGGAGCGACGGCCACGGGAGCATCTCCTTCGCCGGCGCGAGAGTGTCGGAGGGGGCCGGTTGGGCTCGAGCGTTGACGGTGCCGAGGCGAGGACGACGGCGAGGAGAAGCGTGAGCTCTTGCGATCGTCGCGGTCGCGGAATTGGGGATTCTATGGAGGAGTGTTACCTGTGTGTTTATCTAATCTGCCGGGGAGGGGGCGCGGAGAGCCGCCGTCGGGCGAGGTAGAGACGCGGGAGCGGGTGGGGCGTCGGTTTACGGTGGAGAACGAGAGCGGGAGCGGCGCGCGGATGAGCAGCCGGGGGGTGGCGCCGGCGTGGAGGGCACACGCGGAGGGCCGGCCGGGGGCGACGACGGCGTGGAGGACCAACCGGGGGCGGGGGTTGGCACCGGCGTGTAAGCGAAAGAGGAGGAACTACCGGTGGCGCGGGCGTGGACCACATGGATGGATGAGGAAGTGGGGGCGGCGCCGGCGTCGAGGGGCGGGCGGGCAGCCGGGGGGTGTGCCGACCCGGCGTAGAGGCGACTCAAGAGGAAAAAGGAGGTGGCGGTGTTGGGGCAAGGGGCAGCCGGCGATGCGGTAGGGGCGGGGATGTGTCCGGCGGCGGCCATCCTCTCGATGCGAGAGCGCATCTCCGTCCCCGATGCGTGCCCGATCGGAGAGCGGCGTGCGGAGAGGGAGGCGAGCGCGGCTCGATGGGGGGAGGCGTGCGGAGAGGGAGAGGCAGCGGTAAAAATGGAAAAAATTTAGGAGCCGGGCGGTCCGAGGAGGACTACGATAAAATTTCCTCCTTTTAGCTGTAGGATATATAGTTGCTGATTTTGACATGAGAAGAGAGACTCACACAAGATCCTTGGGGACCATCTTGAACATCCTTTTGATAGGACCATTCATGTCGCCACCAATCATTTTGTTAGGTGGCGACCCAAAATCCTCAGCGATTATGTTCGGTGACGAGTGTCTTTTTAAGTTGTTGTTTGTCAACACTGGGTTCATGCCAGTGTCCAGCAAGAAGTCGTTCGTATTCTGCAAATTGAACAGCCAAGTACACTAGCCTGATCAAGTAGGTTCATTCATATTAAAAGGACCTGCCAGATCACTCGCATGTCAGCATTTCATTTTGTAAACAGGATCTTACCACACTATCAATCTGGGAGTCTATTAATTTAAGTTGGTCAGTAAATGTTTGACGCGCTGTGGCATACTGTCCTGCCAACATCTGCTCCTTTACCAGTGCAGCCATTCTGACAATAAAGAAGAGATATATGACATCAAAGCATTCTTGTTTGTGTGCAATGGGAGAAATAAATACAATGCTACAGGTTCTAACTTGTTGACGTCTGCAACAGTGATCTTATTGAGCCTCGACACGTAGTGCATAAGCTGTGCATATGAGAGCTGCATGCATGAATCCAAAAGTTAAGCACTCACTGAAAAACAAGAAAATAGCCTTCAAAATTTCGTGGCTTATTGTTGAAGATTTAATTTGCTATGTGATGTATTATAGAATCCTTGTCCACTCAAGACTAACAGGTGAATTGGTTCTGTTATATGCACGAGAAAAATGGTAAATTAAAGAACCAGAAATAGAAGCAAGAGGATTAGCAAATAAAATGTTGTGGGAATTATGTATAAGAGTACAGACAAAAAATGGCATTTTGAAAGAAATAGATGATGCAGAATATTTGGAGTTTAGATCCTATTCCACAATCCAAAAGGCTTTATACCAAAATTTCAAGGAATTTAACAGTTATATTTGCAAAGAAAAAACAGTTGTGTGAAATTATGACATGTTCCCTTGGATTAAAGTACACAAAATATATTTCCTTGTAATTGGATTCATGGTGTTTAAGAAAAATTGGATTCCTCTAATAGTGGATGAAGAAAAGAAACAGATGATGTAGAATTGTCACATCCTATCAAATAATCCATCTGGTTTCATAGCATTACTTTCAGGAATGTAATCATTACAGTAAATGATTTGTTTCAGAAGCAGGGTTATGGCTACCTATTTGTTTCAGAAGCAGGGTTATGGCTACCTACAAATACCTATTGATGTGTCATTTGTTTCCTCTATATTGAATGCACCCAGGTGTATTAATACATGTGTGTGTATGATAGTTTTCTAAGGTTAATGTGTTTAGTAGCCCTAAAAAAGGTTAATCTTTTGTTGTTTCTACAAGCATAGGAAACTTATCTCTTATGTATCTGTTCATATATAAGACTACAAAAATTAGTTTGCATTCAAAAAATTGTGGTCTATAGTATTAAAGGAAAATAAGTTATATTTGTTTGTTTGTAGATATAGGCGCACGTCACACCCGGTTTCCAAAACAAACCAAGTGCTACCTATATGTATGCCAGGATGAGTTAGACCATCTCCAAGTGCCAAATTTTCTAATTTGTAGGACATTTTTGCTTGATCGTACCCCATGCTTTTTTATCTCCTGTATATATATCCACAGAAATTTTTTTAACTATTTCCTCGCTGCTACCAAAATTAAACCAGCATATACACCGCTGGATTAAATGACTTTGCTGTACAAATCCATACATATTGTATTTATGGACGTATTTGCTGGCACCGTTGGAGCAAAATGTGTCACTCAATTTATGGACTACTCCCTCCGATTTGGTAAAAGAAGACGTTTCGGACAAGATTTGAGTCAAACATTGGGAATATAAATCATGAATAACTTTTAAGTTGTTGAGTTTGGAAATGTGAAAACTACATGAGTAGATTTGTCTTGTAAAATACTTTCATAAGAGTATACATATGTTAGTTTTTAATAATTATTTTTGTAAAAATAGGAAGTCAAAGTTGCACTTTGGAGACTGTGTCGCTGTCCAAAACGTCTTCCTTTACCAAACCGGAGGGAGTATTGATGAAATGTTGTTAACACAGTACTAAGCTAATGTGTTGTTGCGCCGAGGGGGTGCGAAAGGCACACATACATGCAGCAGGCAGAAACAATGATTGTCGCAGAGTGAACTAAACTTGTTTCTGATTCCTTTTTGTCATTATTGTTGCCCACTTGGCCCTCTTTCTTTGCCTGTCATAACTTTAGACAGCACATGCATGTACTACTCCCTCTTTCTCTCTCAAAGGATGAAAAAGGATTTCTGGCGTTTGAACAGGCCCATGCATGCAGCTACCTAAACCATCTCTCAGACGTACCATTTGACGGCGGTTTGATCAGGTTATTAGCTAGATTATTTGAGCTGCACAGTAATGTTAGTACTGTACCCAATTTGATTCTGACGGAACTGTGTCGATCGGTCTTAAGTTTTTAATTCGTGAACTGATAACTTGTTTTAGGTTTTGCAGATTCTTTCTTTGGTTGCGCATTGGAGCTAGGTGGCGTCACCCAATGACTAAAAACAAGTGTTGGGCTGGTGCCGGCCACCTCAAACTTTAGCTTTGCGTGGCACATCATGCTCCACGGTTCCCACCGTTTTCACAGCCAGAGTCTTACAGAATCAGCTAATAAGCCTTTGAGCCAAGCCGCAGATTGGTAGCAGCAAGAGGCCGGCCGGGCGAATCAGTAGCAACATGGTGAGCCAAATTAAAGGGACGGCCGGGTCAATATACTATATGATGATCCCTTGTGCATGCACGACGAAAGGCGCTCGCTTTGCCTTATCGATCCTACAAGGTGAGATCATGGCAACTACGGAGTAGCTAGCTAAGCTAGCTTGTAGCCTTCTGGTGGTGTCCTGTCTGGTGGCCTGGATCGTATAATGCGGTGGGGCATCTCGATCAGAGATTTCTGTCACCAGGGGCTGCCTCCTGTTCTTCTGGCCCAACGGCTCTGCGCTCCACTTCACCTGCAGCTTGAATCCATGGCTCGGCGTGGGCGGCGTAGGAGAGCTACATCACCAATGATGGACGGATGAAGATTCAAGAACAGTAGCCGATGGATTCAGTTTCTTGGGTGGGTTCTTTCTGACTTGATTGTATAGGTGGGCAAGGATGATGGATCAAATTCTTTACTACCCAGTAATTTGTAAATGAATTCTAGATAGTAGAAGAATCTGGAATCAGCAGAGAGCCACAGCTGCAGGAAAACTTGAGGTGACAACAGATACCGGAGGTTGGAACAATCAAACTCTGCAACAGGAAATTAACCATAGCAGTAATATTCATCAAAAGGTGATTTGCAAAACTTGTCTTGTTCAATTTGCTGAAAGAAATGGTGTCCTGCTTTCTGCCACCTCATTTTCCTCCTCCGAAGCTAGCTTTTGTTTGTTTGTCTGGGAATTGAATGGCAGCGAGCGGCAGCCCTTTTGATCCCCACCCGAAGGACAAATCGCAAAAGGTCGAGGGAGGATAGAAAGAGAGACCGCCATGAACCACCATGGAAAAGGGAGAACCAAAGCGGGGTCGTTGAGTCGTTGGGCAGCCACACGATTCGTCCTAGGGGCTAGGGCTAGCCAGTAGCCACCACTCGATCGCCGGATACGGCGCCGCACATCGTGCTCCCATCCCCGGTCGGCTCGCACATGCATGCATGGCCGCGCGCGGCAAGCCTTTGGTTTCCCATCCGGCATCCGGCACTAGCGGTTATGCGTACGTAATGATGGATGGTTTTTTCGAAAAAAAAAGAATGATGGATGGAACGAGCGGTGGGCGGTGATGCGCGGGTTTCTATTCGTTCCCCCCGCATGAGTTCAAAAGATGACGCGACGCGAGGCACCGCACCGTGGTGGTGTCCATCGCGGAGGGCACTGTTGCCAGCCTTGGCATGCGTGCCTGTGTTTTGTGTTGACGCGCACTCGCGAGCAATCTTTGCGGGTGGAGGTGGGGACGATCGAGCGTGGCGGGAGAGTTTGCATTATTGCATTGCAGAACACCGGAAGTTTGCGATCTACTCTAACATGGCGAGAGATGCAGTATCTCATATAGCTACTTCAAAACATGTATATACTTAGGGCCTCAACACATGTTGCACATATACTCATGAACAAATAATATGAAATAACAAAAGAATAATCACACTGATGAACACATTAAAACCAGTAACCACAACTAGAGAATCGCACATATATCCCACACCTGTTTTTTTATTTGTAACGGGTATTTTTCGCTCCGGTACAATGAGAGCATCTGTATTTATGGACGTATCTGCTGGAGCAAAATGTGTCACTCTCAATCTAATGATACACATACATGTTGCAGACAGAAGTAATGATTGCTAAACTTGTTTCTGATCCCTTTTTGTCATTATTGCTGCCCACTTGGCCCTCTTTCTTTGCCTGTCATAACTTTAGACAGCACATGCATGTACTACTCCCTCTTTCTCTCTCAAAGGATGAAAAAGGATTCCTGGTTAGTAGGGACGTTTGAACAGGCCCATGCATGCAGCTAGCTAAACAATCTTACAAAAACATAGAAAAAAAGGTCATTTGACGGCGGTTTGATCAGGTTATTAGCTAGATTATTTGAGCTGCACAGTAATGTTAGTGTACCCAATTTGATTCTGACGGAACTGCGTCGATCGGTCTTAAGTTGTTAATTCATGAACTAATGACTTGTTTTAGGTTTTGCAGATTCGTTCTTTGGTTGCGCATTGGAGGTGGCGTCACCCAATGACTAAAAACAAGTGTTGGGCTGGCGCCGGCCACCTCAAACTTCAGCTTTGCATGGCACACATGCTCCACGGTTCCCACCGTTTTCACAACCAGAGTCTTACAAAATCAGCTAATAAGCCTTTGAGCCAAGCCGCAGATTGGTAGCAGCAAGAGGTCAGCCGGGCGAATCAGTAGCAACATGGTGAGCCAAATTAACTCTAGATAGTAGGAGAATGCGGAGTCGGCAAAGAGCCACGATTGCGGTTGACAACATATACCGGAGGTTGGAACAATCAAACTTTGCAACAGGAAACCATAGCAGTAATATCCATCATAAGGCGATTTGCAAAAGTTGTCGTGTTCAATTTGCTGCAAGAACCAAGAATTGGTGTCCTACTTTCTTCCACACTTCATTTTCCGCCTCTGAAGCTAGCTTTTGTTTGCTTGTCTGGGAATTGAATGGCAGCGAGCGGCAGCCCTTTTGATCCCCACCCAAAGGACAAATCGCAAGAGGCAGAGGGGATAGTCAAGGATAGAAAGAAAGACCACCATGAACCGCCATGGAAAAGAGAGAACCAAAGCGGAGCCGTTGAGCCGTTGGGCAGCCACACGATTCGTCCTAGGGGCCGGGGGCTAGCCGGTAGCCACCACTCGATCGCCGGATACGGCCGCCGCACATCGTGCTCCCATCCCCGGTGTTCCTGCACATGCATGCATGGCCGCGCAGCAGCAAGCCTTTGGTTTCCATCCAGCATCTGGCACTAGCAGTTGTCTTGTTTGTTACCGGCGGCCTCGCACGGCGCGTGGCGAACGGTGAAAGGCGAAAGTGAATCTGCGTGGTAGGCGCGTGCGGCGGGGAGAAAAGGCGAGTGAACCGCGACGCCGATGAGGCGAGGCGACGGGATCGCTTCGTCTGCCGCGGTTCGGCTGCCAGTTGGGTGCTGCCGTGCCGTGCCCGCCCCCACTTGGCACGGATGGGTGGGAGGGAATGATGGATGGTTTTTTCGAAAAAAAAGAATGATAGATGGAGCGGCAGCAGCTGGGCGGTGATGCGCGGGTTTCTTTTCGTGGCCCCCGCTTGAGTTCAAAAGATGACGCGACGTCGGGCACCGCACCGTGGTGGTGTCCATCGCGGAGGGCACTGTTGCCAGCCTTGGCATGCGTGCCTATGTTTCGTGTGTTGACGCGCACTCGCGAGCAATCTTTGCGGGTGGAGGTGGGGACGATCGAGCGTGGCGGGAGAGTTTGCATTATTGCATTGCGGAACACTTGGAAGTTTGCGATCTACTCTAACACGACGAGAGTTGCAGTATCTCATATACTTAGGGCCTCAACACATGTTGCACACATATTGAACTACTCATGAACAAATAATATGAAATAATAAAAGAATAATCACACTCACAACTAGAGAATCGCACATATATCCTAGGCCTGTTTTTCTATTTGTTGAGATATATTATTGATTTTTATGTGGCATCAGTGCTTTTAGATTACTGTATGCGAAGTAGGAACTAAGAATATTGTCTATAACAAGTTTAGATGCCTGTAAAGATAAACTATTTCTTATAGGCCATAAGGGACATGTTTGAAAGAGCTGTTATAATTGTGGCAGCATGCTACGTTAGCCAGCACCCGGAGCTGGAATCAAGTAGTAGTGTTACAGTGTTGCTGAAGTAGTGAAAACTGTCGAAGTTAAGTTCATCTTACTGATTCAGAACGAAGCCTACCCAAGCAGATAGCACACCTGAATCTGATTGGACTATAATGAAAAACGCACTACCGTCTGCCCTTTTGACTACTCAACACATGAAGCAGAAATTTCAGTTAATATGACTACGATAGTATTTTTCAATCTGTACTAAATTTATAATTTAATGTATTCACGATTTATGACCCAGGTTTATGACCAACTCCAACTTCAAATTAAAGTCTGTTTGACAGACAGTGCATGTTGATTTTTACAACAGATTTATTGTGAGAAAAATAAGAAGCCCAAAGAAGTCAAAATAAGAGAAGCCCAAAGAAGTCATCCTGCTGTGCAGAGAAACTACCAGGCCACAAAGCATGAGCAAATAAGTCCCAGAAGATGCTGTTAGCTGTGTACCATTTTTAAGCTATACTCTCCAGTTAAGATAATACCATTCTCCGGTTGAGATAATACCATCTTGAGTGCAGGTTCCACTAAACTAGAGTGGATTTTTAGAAAATGGAATTAATTCCGGACTTTGCAACCGCACACAACAAGTTCTTACAGTTAATTGAGCTTCAAAGCTGCTTACCAAAATAAAAATAAAAGTTCACCAATTATAAAGGAAAATCATAGGTGATGTCTATTATTATTTCTCCACCCGTTCCCGTCGAACATTTCAAAAGCAATGACACTACAAGAAACCTGGTGATCTATGACGAAATTCATATGACGTTTTCAGATTTCGTCACAGATCACACTACATCAATGACGAATAGTCAAATTTCGTCATAGATTCGCAGTGTTGGATATGAAGCCCGATATGAAGTCCAAACACCGTGACATTGTGTCAATTTCGTCATAGATTTCGTCACAAATCACACTGCATCCCTTTCAAAAGTCGGATTTCATCATAGATTAGCGGTGTTGGATATAAAGCCCAATATAAAGTCCAAACACTATGACGTTGTGTCAATATTATTGAAGGTACTCATAGTTTGATTTGAAATTACTTTCGGTAAAGACATAGAAATTAATTTAAATTGTTAAAATATTAAATGAGTTTGAAATTTTTTGAAACTTCTACAAGATATCTTGCATGTACTGTATTGTATATAAAAAATATATTAATGCATCAAATATAATAATTGTTATTGTTCCTTCATAGTTGTGCAATAAAATGAAAAAGAAAAAGATAAAGGTTAAGTAGAGAGGAACGAAACAGGCCCATTTCAGCCCAACTGGCCCAATCATTCCAGACCGTTCATCATTGAACGGATGGCTCTGATCACTTTCGCTTCGTATATAATATGCATCCTCAACCCTAACTCCTGCTCCTCGCACCCGGCCTCCTTCGACTGCAGCGGCGCAACCCCCTCTCCCCTCTGCCTCCCCGCGACCCTAGATCTGCCTCCCTTCCTTGCCTACCAGGGCGGCTCCTCCACCACAACCACCGGCCCCTGGCGTCCTCCCTCCCCTTCGCCGGCTCCTAGCGCCCTCCCTCTCCTCCCTCCTTCCTCGTCTCTTCCCCCGGCCGTGGAGCAGCAGTGGTCCGGTCGAGGCGGAGCTCGTCCCGGGTGCGCGGCGGCACTCTCAGTGGTTGGTGCGACTGGCCTGGGGGCGCTACTTCCTAGCGAGCGGCGCGACCGGCCGGGGTCGGCCACCCCGGCGGGCGTCGAAGGTGCCGGGCGGCAACTTTGGTGCGCGCGGCGGCGCGGGTGCCAGGCCGACCTCCCGGCTACGGCGCGGCGCAGTGCCACACCGTCGACAAGGGCATCACCCACTAGCAAGGTGAGCGTCCCCGCTGCCCCCACCAAGCCGTCAAGGATCTGGGTTGCCCAGTCCATCTCCCTGTGATTCATGCGTGTACAGGCAGTGGATTGGTGGATCATATCTGTGTCTGGGCAGACATAGATGTAGATTCCTTTGCGTACACCCTGCCCTGACCTATAAGGGAATTGTGCTGCACGCCGCGCTTAGATCTATTCGTTTCATGCGAGCTATACTATGTGCTCTACATTGTGAAGTAATATCAGATACCTAAGCAAAAATTTAGTGGGCCTCCAATTATCTGTTGAGCGGCAAATGAAGACGATTCCACCAAGTTGCAAAATTATGTTTGCCCCCATCTTCTAATTGCATATAGTTTTTAGTTAATTTCTATGGCATACCTCATGCAGTGTTGTAGTAGTTCATGATGCACTACTTCAAAAAGTAAATATTACAAATGGTCCTAGGAAACATTACAGTGAAAAACTAACTGACGACATGCCATGGTCATGTGAAATTAGAAATGGATGGACTGATGGACTTGCATCAGTCAGCACTAGAGGTATGCGAAGTTTCGGACAGCTTCAAGGTCAATTTTATCCCAATTATCAGGATAGACTGAATATTTATCACCCTGAACGGTTGTAGTACAACACACAGCTGGAGCGCAGATGCATATGATCTTGATATTATTTCTTTTCCCTCATGAGTATTCTATTTTTCCTTTCCTAAAAGAAAGAATGAAAACCGGAGGTTGGATGCATATGCTACTGCAAAGCAGAGTTTTCAACTTATGGCTACGTCACTTTGTAATGGTCTGTACTATGGCTGTAATCTTATTTGTATATGTTTCTGATCTAAAGCAGCACAACCATATATCTATTTTCATTCTCAGTTCCACTGATATGTTGTAGCCATTTTATGAATGGTGAAACACATGTCACTGCACTTAGGTACACAGCGTGAATAGTCCTTTCATTGTCTAAAGGCTCTTTCCCGATTATATGGTCCACCATTGGAAGTAGGCAAAATAGCCAATTTGGTCCCTGAACTTTGCGCAGACTGTAAACATGACTTCCTAATGTTTATTATGTGACTTGCACACTAGATTAGTTCACATGACAAGAAATATCTTCTTTAGTGATATGTTTTTATTCTTCAGATTGTTTATTGCAAGTCATGTTGGTACTAGTGGCCCAATGTATGTGTAATGTATATAGTTCTTATACTTATACCAGATATCTACATATATGTCTAAGTGTTTAGGAGCTGGTTACCTGATCTCCTTATATTTGTGACCTTAATTAGTTTGGTAATTAAGTTTTGTTTGCTCCCTCATAAAGCTCTATATTACTTAGCTCTACCATATACTTCTGCTAGAGCTACAATGGAGAACTCTTTGCTGGATAATTGAATGTAGCGGGAAGCTACTGAGAATATTTTGTGACTTGTTCTCTTCAGGTTGTGAAGGAAGGAGCCAGCAGATAGAAGATATTGTTGTTGACAAGATATTAGGCAAGAACAAGCAATCTTCCATACATCTTTTATCTTTGGTAGGGATCTGTAGCAGGAAGCTCTTGCAATATTTTATCTTTGGTAGGGATCTGTAGCAGGAAGCTCTTGCAAGTAACCATTTTCCTAGAGTTATCCAACTTGCATCAGTTCAAGTATATAAATGTTATTTTGCCAAATCAAAGTTATTCACTATAAAAAAATAAATGCTTCTTAAAGTGTTAATTAGCATACCTCAACATAGAAACTAAGTGCAAGCTTAGAGATGAGCAACACAGCCCAAAAGAAGACATACCTATTGATTTCATCTGAATGTCATTTTCAACTGACAGAAATTGCTTGAGAAATATATGGAGTCATAAATATTGTTGTGTTCGTTTTCAACATTGCATTGAGTTCTTTTTCACATGTCAATTAAAATTTGATTATTCTGTCAACAGACTAAACATCATCTTTGAGTATCTTGTATCGAATATTGCCTCGGATAGCCTATCATGCTTTTGGATGTCCTTAAAATGAACAGTAATAAGTAGGCTTCTTTATATATACTGAAACTAAGTTCTTGCTATTTGATACATTTGGTCTCTTGATTTCAGGAAAAATTGAATAATTAGAACTGAACAGAGAGAAGGTGGCTTTGGGCTGGCAGCGAAGAAGTCATTGTATGAAAAGACCATTGTAGACCTCTGTGAATTCAGCATAGATGAATCTTAGTCGATTATGCTTTGTTGACAGAAATTATATTTTGTTTGCTATTGAGGTGGTGTGAATGTACTTGAGATTTATTAACTTAAGAATTATTATTGAATTGTGTGGCTCTATTGTTGTATTTTGGTGTGGTTTGTGGAATTATGATCAGTATTGAATTTGGCCATTTGGTTTTGGGCCACATCATCTGCCACGTGGCTATCATGTCGTCTGCCATGTGGCTGCCATGTCGTTTGCCACGTGGCTGCCACGTCGTTTGCCACATGGCTGCCATGTCGTTTGCCACGTGGCTGCCACGTCGTCTGCCAACGCATTGCCCATGTCATCTAGGAGTGATGTGGCAAGTTAATCCATGACGATCACTTTCGTCACAGATTTTGGGCTTCGGGCTGGGTTCAATGGGCTTTACACCAATCTATGACGGCTTGAGAACGTCATGGATCACGCTAACCCATGACAAAAATTTAAGGACGTCACGAGAAGGGATCCGTGATGCTCAATACATGACGTTCTCAAATTTCGTCATAGATGTCATTTTATGACGAAATTTTGATGATCCGTGACGAAAATTGACCGTCATAGACCACGAGATTTTTTGTAGTGTGACTTCCAGAGCTTTACTGAACTAGAGTGGATACTACCCTAACTTATAAGCAATCAGCAGTGTCCCGTAAACCAACTAGTTACAGGGCTACAGTTGAAACTTTTGGCAAAGGCTGAACTCCAAGAATAACAGCACTGTGGCTGCACAAGTTTGATTTTCAGGTGATCAGGTCAACAACCACACCATTGTGATACTCGACTCATCAGGACGCATGCAGTACACTCACTGATGAACCAAAAAACGTTGGATTGCAATCTTAAACCCTTCTATCCGTACTGAATTTGTGCTTCGACTTTTAAATCAGCAGACACAACTCAACCAAGCAAGGGACAGAAGCACACAAGGATATTGTTTCTCTCATGGCGCTATGAAAATCGCAGCGAGAGATTAAAACTGACCTTGCCCAAAGCAGAGAACATAATAATCCACCCAAAATGTAATCAGTTATCAGTCAGGCCACAAGTAATTTCAGGGCTTGAACTGTTGAAGAAGCTAACTATGCGCCAGCTTGTGGTGGCACCCTCAAACGGTCTGCATGGCCAACGGCCAGCCCGTCCACTCGCGCACGACGGGGTCGCCATGCCGCGCACGCTCCGCGCACGCCCGCGTCCTCTGCGCACGCCTGCGCCTCGCATGCGCCCAGGCGGCTCCTGAAGATTAGCTCTGTTAGTTGCCATAACAAGTGTATATAAGATGTACTTTGGTAATCAATAGAATTGCTGGTTCTTCAATTCCCTTTCTACATGGTATCAGACACCGAACGATCCCAATTCACAAATCCGTTCGCCTCGGCCTCCCCTTCCTCCTCTGTCTCCTCTGCTTCCGCGTCTATGGCTCACTCACCGACCCATTCCTCTTCCTCTTCCTCCGACGACGGCGAACTCGATGGCGCCGCCCCTCCTCAACCAGCCGCGGCCTCCGTCATTCAGACGGTGAACATCCTGTTGGCGGGTTGCCCGAAGAGTTCGGATGACCACCCTAACACAAGTGAGAGTTCTTAACACGTTCAAGTACAAAGTTAGAGCGCAAGGAGACTGTGATTCCCCCTGCAAGTAGCACAAGTTCCAAAAAGTCTGAATCCGTTTACACGTGCCCTTGGGCCCCCTTTTATAGGGAGATGAAGGGACTTTTTCATACCGATAACACCCTTAGCCTCAGAGAATATTCCTAGTGTGAACGCATACAGGATTGTCTTTATCATCCGACATATTTACAAATTTGCCACTAGTTCACACTCTAAACCCGGACTTTCTAGGACAACAACTTTGACTTTGCTTCTCCCCCGGTTCGCGAATGTCTTCGCATGAACCTCCCGAACAGGGTCTTCAGCAGTTTCCCGAATTGTCCTTCGCTTCTCCGCTGTTTCGCGCATGTTCACGCGCCCGACTCCCGAACTCAGCTCTCGACATATTCCCTAATTGGCCGTCCTCCGAAGTTCAGGCCATCGACAGTTTGAGTCTTCGGGCTTCCACATGTTCGTGACTCCATTTCTTCAGCGAATCAAGATTCCCGAACTTTGCACATTCGTGAATTCTTGGCTTCACAGGTTCCATGATTCCGACAATCGTGAATTCCCTGCTCATGAAAAACATGCTTCGAGAACTTTGTTAAACTCAACTTTTCGAGGGTGACGAGTTTTCCTGAATTCCCCAACACTAGCCCCTCGGGGAAGCGGGTTGACTCCGACGATCCGATTCCACGAATCCTTCCGAAATTTAGTACAAAACATCACCCTCGGAACGTCGGAGGGGACACGCGTCACCCGGCAAACCAAGGACGGTTGAATCGAGGCGCGTTTCGCGGAACTACCCCTCCCCGGCCCTATAAATAGCGGGCTGCCGCTGTTAAAAATTTTTACAGTTTTCCAGCTTTCTCGATTCGTGCATCTCTCTTTTTCGCGGAAACTGGTCTTCTGCTGAAAAGCTCACAAACTTCAGGTATTCTCCGCACTTCTCTAAGGTATTCCTTCATCTTTCTCTTGTCAATTGTTACTTGTTATACTTTGGTGTCGTGGTATCGCGATTTCGGGAGTTTTATTGTCAAATGTTATTCTTAATTGTTCGTGTGTTCGTATCTGTTGGTAGGTGGCTCGCGTTAAAAGCACAGCTAGACCCATGACTAACGAAGAGCTCGTCGCGGCTGGCCTCCCGCTCGACCCAGTTGCCGAAGGTGCGGACCATGCTGCACCAGCCGAAGATTCTGGTTCTCCGGTGGCTCCCGGAGTCGTGAAGATGGGGAGGTTCAGTCTGACGGCGGCGAAGGCATCGGAGATGTGGATGCCGGTGTCGATGACCTGATCAGGGCAAGGACCTCCGGCCCGTTGCCACCCTCACTCGCCTTCGGAGAGTCGAAGGTGACAAGCAACACGATTCGTGAGTACGAGAAGGCCAGGTTCTTCTCTCCTGGCGCTGGGCGTGCCCCACTTGACGAGCTGATCCCTACTCCTAAGGACGGAGAAATTGTCGTATTTCGGGATTTCTTTATCTGCGGGCTGAGGTTACCCTGCGACCCCGTCCTGCCAGCTATTCTTGATGCATTTTCGGTGAAAATCCACCAGCTTTCTCCGACATCTTTCCTTGAAGTGTCGAAGTTTATCTGGATTTTGAAGACCTTCGGCTGCAGTCCTAGCGTCGATGCTTTCACCAGATTCTACGAACTGGTGATCATCCCTGAGGTCGTCAAAGGTGAAGACGGGCAGTTCTACCACAGTCAGCACGCGTGCTGCACCTTCAACACGCGACGTCAGAATACTCGACAAGGAATCACCCGAATCCAGATTGCTCCTTGTTGCAAGTCCAACCTCACCGATGATTGGAGGTCTTACTGGTTTTATCTGAAGGTCGATATGCCGAAGCTGTCTTGCCCGATCGCGCCTCTTGCCGCGGTGAATGTTGCGAAGTTCAACAACGGGCCTTGGGAATCAGAAATTGTGAGAATGCCTTTCACCTGGCCAGCACCATACTTGGCGGCCGTGACATCATCGAAGAATTCGTCGCCGCCCGGGTCTGGCCTATCTCGAGCGGTTGGTCCCCTACTGAGCTCGTGTACTACAACGTCAACTGGGCAGATCAGAAGGTGTCTTTCCCAAAGTTCGGGATCAAGCTTCGCGAAGACCAGAGCGCCAAGGCCTTCATGGACGAAGTGGAGAAAAGGGTGAACGTCATGGTAGGCGAATATACCATGAACGAGTATAAGGCGTATAAGGCCCTGGTGAAGCATAAGAAGAAGATCAACCGCATTTTTTCGGAAGTTTGCGGTGACAAATTTTTCAGCTCTCGAGGCCCGGGTCCCAAGTTGAAACTTCCTGCCGTCGCCGTGGCCAGCTGCTCAGCCGCCCCTATCAATGCTCCCCGAATAAGGTCGTCGAAGCGGGGCTCGTCACCTGCCAGCGAGGGCGCTTCTTCGGGAGTCAAGCCTTCCAGGACTAGATCTCTGGAATCGTCGAAGCGGAAGCGAAAGACTTCCAAACTTCGGACTTCGGACGCCGAACTCCAGGCTGCTTCGGAGCTTGCCCAGATGAGCCGCAAGAGACTGAAGAAGGCTGTGAAGAAAGTTTCCTCCGTCGGCGTTCAGCGAGTCCCATCCGCCTTCGACGACGACACATTCGTGGAAACAGACAGCCTCAAAGGTGTTTTCCTGCGGCCTTTGTTTAACTTTCGAGACAACCGTCCATCCGGTTCCGAGAATGAATTCGTGGATGTTGATTCCTTTTCGAATGCTGCCCCCGAAGTTCACAAGGAGCCTGTCCTTGCCGCTACTAATGAGTCCGTCATTGTTGCGACGTTCTTGCCCCCACGAGGCCCCCCGTTCTTTGTCGAAGCCTCTGTCGCTAATGTCTCTCAACCGGCTCTCTCTCGGGATGAAGTCTCACCGGGTCGCCAAGGAGCTTGAGCTCACTGTTCAAAGGGGGGCGAGTCCCACCGAACACGCTTCTCTGGTCGAAGTTCGGGAGACTGTTCCTGAAGATCAAGCTCCCTCTCCCTCTTTGGCCGCTTTCAACAAGAGCTTCGGTACGTCTCATCGTGGCAAATTACTAAGTGTTAGCCTCAATACCACTGCCATTGGGAGCAAGACTTCTAAGATTTTAACACTGTGGCAATCGTCTGTGAATATTGATGAATCAGGAGAGGGAAGTTCGGGACAAACTGAAGGAGCTGTTGCTGATTCTGAGAAAGTGCCTCATCTTTCTCCCGAACGCACCCCTTCACCTCGGGGTAAAGCTTCTTCCGTGCGGCCTAAACGAGTCCGTCGGTGTTTTGGACCGGCAACCTACTACGGGGGAGTACCCGAAGTAGATGAATGTGACTCGCCGAGATCGGTAACTCGAAGGAAGAGACACGTGGCACACAATTTAGACGGGTTCGGGCCGCGAGGTGCGTAATACCCTACGTCTGTATGCTTTGCGTAGCTCTAGATTGATAGGGCACGGTTACGGGATGGTGCAACGGTGCGCCATGAGTTGAGATTGGATGAGGTGATCCGAGATCGGTCCCTGCCTCGCCTTATATAGTCGGGAGGCGGGGTTACAAGTCGGAGTAGGGAGGGAGTACTAGCCGAGTACGTCTAGGAGACCTCTATACGGTGCGGAACGTGTACGAGTCCTAACCGAGTACTACTCTGTGTTGTCCTTGTGCTCCACGCCTTCAGGTGCCGTGTAGCGCAAGCCGGGTAGTCCCAGGGGCCCACCGAGTAATCGGTCCTGGTACCCACCGAGGTAGTGGGCCCAGGGAGGTCCATACGACAAGCCCCCGAGTACTTTGTAGTCGAGAAGGATGGCTTCCGGTAGTCTTGACGGCCTTAACGCGTAGTCCTCAAGCGTCCCTGAGTGCTACAAGCCAAAAGTCCTCAAGAGTAGTCGAAGCATCCCGAGGCTGGAATGTACTCGCGGCGATGTTTGAGCAATCTTGAAGTCTTCTCGAGTAGTCCCAAGCGTCCTTGAAATCTGCCTTCGAAGGCCTTCAAAAAATGGGCGCCTTGTCTTGAAGTCGAAGCGCGTCATGGAGACGCGATTTGCGGAACCGCAATCCACGTGGAGTAGCCCCAGGAGCCTCGAGCCGCGGGCTGCGGGCCGAGGATCCATCCGAGGTCTTGACAAGAAAATCCCGAAAAATCCGGAGAAAAAACCGAAGGACACGTGGCACGGAGCCCCCGAGCCTTGAGTCGAGTACTTCCTCTCGAATTGAAGGGTCTTCTTGGAGAATGTGTCCGAGATGCTCTTGAGACTAGCCGCGTCCCGGGTAGTCGAGTAGAAGTAGCCGAGCCCCCGAGGTGAGGCGCGTCGACTAGTAGAATACGAAGAGTCACGCGGCGGCGGCGAGTCGGCCGCGCGTGGACTTATCCGGCCGCCGTTGCGGGGGCGATTTGGCTTATAAATACAAGCCGAAAACCCTTAGTGTTTTCACCCAAGTGAGCCGCAATCATTTGCCACTTGAATCTTGAAGTAGATCCACTCCGGCGAGCGCGCGCCGCCGTAGTAGATCCGAACGCATCGCCACCCGAAAGCTTTAGGTTAGCCCCCGAGCGAATGCGAGTGAAGACTCCTTGTACTTGGAGAATGAAACCGTCACCGTCGAAGACGTCGAAGGCCGGCGGGGAAGAAGAGGAGCCGTGCGGAGGCCGCCGCGGCCGGCACCGGAGCGGCGCCCACATCTCCACCGCGCGGCGGCCCAAGCCGCGAGTGGAAAAAGTCGAAGGTCAAGACGGAGGGACTCGCCGGCCACGTTGAACGGCGGGTTCATCGGGGGAGAAGGAGATCGACATGTGGAGATCCGCGCGGGGAGATCCTTATCCAATGGAGAAGGCCGAAGACGAGATCCCGATGTTCTCGCGCTTCGTGGAGCGCGGTCTTGCGCTACCGGCAAGCGACTTCTTCAAGGGGCTGCTCGGGTACTATGGCATCGAGTACCTCAACACGAACCCCAATGGTATCTTCCATACTTGTCTTCGTCCACCGCCGCGAAGCCTTCACGGGAATCAAGCCGCCTTTGGGTTCTCTTCGGAAGTTTTTCCGCGTGAAGCCGCGGCCCGGCGCCTCCAACCCCGGAGTAGTCGGAGGGGCGGGATCCCGGCGAGGGAGGATGCCGCGGAGCGTGCACGGCGTACAAGCTCGTGGACTCCAACACCGGCCCGGAAGACGAGGTGGTTCTACATCACGAACCACCATCCCGAGCGGCCAAAGCCGAGCGGACGGCGGCCCGGGCACCGGGGAGTGGTGGAACACGAGCCCACCATGCGGGGAGGGAATCCGGCTCCGGAGTTGCTAGCGCGCATCAAGAATGCGGGATGCGGGACCGAGGGCCGAACACGTGGCCTTCGGCTTCATGAAGCGCGGGATCCGGCCCGGCGATGGCGCGGGATACGATGGGCTTCGAGTACACCGGCGACAACGATACGTCGCGGATGCGGGGGGCGAGGCCGGGACGACAACGACATTGTTGAGAGGTTGTCGAGGATCTTCAAGGACATGCGGAGTACACGGCGTGCCTGTCGAGGAGTACTCCGCCGCGCGCCCGCCCAACGAGGTGAGTAGCCGTACCCCCCTCGCCGAGTAGTAGGCACTTGTAGCGAGTTGCGCGCCTTGTGTACGTGCGCGAGGATGACGTGAAGCGGTTTGTCTCCGAGCCGCAGCCACCACCGAGCGGGATCGAGATCCCGGCGGTGGGGAAAGTGAAGGAGCGCCGCGAAGTCGGGGAAGGCGACGATACCGTCATCGTGGAGGATACCTCCGATGACGAAGAAGACGAGGAGACGTTGCGGGACCGCTTCCGGTTGCGGTCGAGGTTTAGCCGTCGGGCTTGCCTCACGTGCCACTCATCCAAGACCCTCCCGGCTAGCACGGAGGCTAGCCTTGCCGCGCCGCCGAGGAAGCCGCGCAACCCCACCAAGAAGCGGGTGGCGAAGAAGATGACGGTCTCGGAGACCACGCCTCGGAGGTAAGTCATCTTGAGCGAGTAGTCGAGTACCCGGTGATCGAGTACGGTGCGACGAGTAGTCGTCCTTGTGTGCGGGGAGGTGCCGCCAACGGAGCCGTGGAGGAGGGCGACGAGGGCATGTGGCCCACGGTGGGGGAACCGGCGGGGAAGCCGAAGTCCGGCCCCCGCTTGTCGAAGATCTTCGGCGCGGTGGAGCGCCGGCCCCCGCTCCGGTGGAGAGCGAGTACCGCGGCCGTCGCCGTTGAAGAGGTGGAAGCCGCGGGGACGCGAGGAGACCTCGCGCCGGCGCGCCGCCCACCGTGGAGAAGGCGGTAGTCGAAGGCGGAGGAAGAGACGCCGCCGAGGGTGGGCCGGTTGATATCGCCGGCATCCTCGGTGCTCGGCCGTGACTATCGTCGGTCAAACTTGTAAGTACCACACCACGTGAGTAGTACTCGTTGTAGTAGTCGATTTTGTCGACGACGCTGCGTGGATACTTGCGAGAGAAAGTCCACAAACTTGGGCGGGACGGGGGAGGAGCCCGCCGACGGTGGAGGCGGAAGAGGCCGCGCCGTCCGTCGAGGAGCCCACCACCGAAGCCCAAGTCGTCGCGCCCGGAGCCCCCGCCGCCGAAGCACCGGCCGCCGAGAGGGCGGTCGTGGTTGAAGGTAAGTACTCTTCTTGAAACTCTAGAGCTCCGGAAGGAGTAGTCGTAGGCGCGATGCGCGTGTTCCTTGTTGACGGGCGGCCCGAAGGAGGTGACATCCCTGCGGGGGTACCCATGCGGAGGGCGACACCGAGAGGCCCGGAGGCCGCGGCGGGAGCCCCCCGGAGCCCGAGAGGGAAACCGTCGAGAAGTCCGCCGAAGGGGGGCGGGCGCCACGTCGCCGGGGGGTTGCCCTAGAGGTGGGCTGTCCCGATCCCCCGAGATCCAAGACGCGGAGCCTATCCGCTCGGCGCCGATGACGGAGGCTACATCGAGTAGCCGCGGCGGGATTGAGCGCTGCCGACGATCTTGTTGAGCCGGCGGTGTTGGCGCGGCACTTGGAGGCGATGCGGCGGCCGGCGGTGGATGAAGGTACGTAGTTGTAGCTTCCTCGAATAGTCAATCTTTTGCGTTGAGTACTGCGCTGACTCGATCTTGTCTTGTGCGGGGACGTCGCGGAGCGATCCCGCGAGAAGTCGAACATCTTTGCGCAAGGCTACGGCGACACCGTGCTCCGAGCCGAAGCCCTGGAGGAGCGACTCGTGAAGTCGCGGAAGCATGTGGCCGCGATGCGGTCGAAGCGACGCCGCCTTCGCCAAGTACCACAACGACGTGATGGACTTACGGGCGAAGGGCGACGGGCGGTGCGGAAGAACAAAGGCCTCCGCAACAAGAATAAGGGTATGTCTCTTGGCTTGTCGGGTACTTGTTGGAAGTCACCGAGCCACGACCCGGCTTGTTGTGTTCGGTGTTGCAGAACTCGAAAGCCAGGTGGAGCAGCTGAAGGCCTCGGAGGTCAGCATGAAGAATCTCTTCTACCGGGAGCAAGAAGCCCGCCGGGTACTTGAACTCGACTACAAGGAGGGCGGCCTTCGAGTGCGAGAAGCACATGGAGGCCGCGGATTGCATGCGATAGAGACCTCGTCACTTGCTACAAATCTTTGCGAAGTTGAACGAGGATTGCGAGGCGCTCGGGCCCCGAGGCCGAAAGACCTTGAGGAGGCTGCCCTTCCGATCGCCGAGCTGGCGGTGCCCCCACCGGGAGGGCCCAAGATCGCTCCCGCGGCGGATCGACTTCGTGAGGCGCCAAGCGGCCGGCCGCCTACGTCAAGCACATGGCCGGGTCGATCCCGAAGCGGAGTGCGGCCTTCATGAAGTCGTACTTCCCGAAGGCTCCGGTGGAGGTGGTCGCCGGCGGGGTAGCCGCCAGCGGCTCGGATGAGCGATGCGCGAGCTTGTTGGAGCGAGATGGCTCCCATCGCGGAGCGGGTAGCCGAAAAGTTGAACCTCCGGTGGCTACGCATAGGTAGCTTAGTAGCCATAATTGTACGGGAAACGAGTTGTAATGAACTTTTCATCTATCAATGAAATGAAGTTGTTCCGGCAATGAGTACTCGTAGCAGCGATCTCGGAGTGCGGAGCGCCCATCGTGGAGTAGGTGCGAGTAGTAGTACCGGCTTAGTAATCCCGTGGCGGGGAGTAGACGATAAAGAAGTTGATAAACAATCAAGCTTTATTGCGAAGAAGTACACCTAGGTGGCCGGGGCCGTAGTTACAAGTAGTCGCTTGGACCGGAGGCCGCTTACGGCTAGGTGGCACGGAACGGGTAGCCGCTTGCGGCGAGTGGTGCCGTAGGTAGCCGTGTAGGGCTGGACCGCGCATCCGTAGGTAGCCGCGCGGGGCTGGATCTTGGAGTGTGGTCTCTTGGTAGACCGCTGCTAGAGTCCTTGATGCTCGTTGCGGCCCGGGGTCCGTAGGTAGCCGCACGGGGCCGGACCTAGAGGAGAGTAGTCGGAGACTTGAAGCCGGGACCGGAGGGTCGCTTGCGGCAAGGGGTGTTGATGTAGTCGCGTGGACTTGAACCCGGAGTAGTCATGTAGACTAGGCGTAGAATCGACGAGTTGGTCGACGTTCCACGAGTTGTTGACTTCTTCGCCTTCGAGTGTTTGGAGGCGGTAGGAGCCGGCCGGTCACCTTAGCCACGGTGAAGGGGCCTTCCCGGGGAGGCCGAGCTTGTGGAGTCCTTCGTGTTCGGATGCGGCGGAGGACAAGATCTCCAACGTTGAAGGAACGTTCCTTGACGTTGCGATCGTGGTAGCGTCGGATACCCTCCGGGTACCTTGCCGATTGGACGAGGGTGGCACGGCGAGCTTCTTCGAGGCGTCGATATCAACTCGTCTCGTTGTCTTCCGAGACGCCTTCGTCGTAGTGCTCCCCTGGCGGCGAGTTCCATATGACATCGGCGGGGAGGATGGCTTCGGAGCCGTAGACCGAGGAAGTAGGGGGATTGCCCCGTTGGCTTGGACGGTTGAGTCGCGGCCCCCCCGAGTGCGTTGGGTAGTTCCTTGATCCACTTGCCCCCTTTTGAGTTAGCGGCGTCGTGTAGCCGCTTCTTGAGGGCGTCGAGCACCATCCCGTTGGCGCGCTCGACTTGTCCGTTGGCCCGTGGATGGGCGGCGAGACGTATCGACGTCGATTCCGGTCGTTCTCGCGGTACTCCCCGAAGCGGTGGTTGTTGAAGTTGGACCCCGTGTCCGCGATGATGCGGTGGGGTAGCCGTAGCGGTGTACGAGTTCATCCGGGAAGTCGAGTACTCTGTCGGCCTTGGGGCATGTGGCCAGGCTTGACCTCGATCCACTTGGTGAACTTGTCGATAGCCACCGGTACCTGTTGAATCCTCCTGGCGCGGTTGGCGGTGGCCCAATCATGTCGAGCCCCCGGCGGGCAAAGGGCCGGGTTGGCGGTATGGTGACTAGCTTGTAGGCTGGGACGTGTTCTTTGCTTGGCGAAGAAGCCGACATCCTTGGAACCTTCGACGAGTTCTTCGGCATCGCCCGGGGGCGTGGGCCGGTAGAAAGCTCGCCGGAAGGCCTTGCTGACCAGCGTGCGTGAGGACGCGTGGTTGCCGCGGACGCCCTTGTGGATCTCCTCCAAGATGTCCTTGCCTTCATCGCGAGGGACGCACTTCATGAGTACTCGGAAGATGCGCCTCGCTTGTAAAGCTTGTCGCCGACGAGGACGTAAGACTTGGCGCGGCGGATGAGTTGTTCGGCCGCGTTTTTGTCGGAGGGGACCTTACGCTCGGCCGAGGTAGTCGATGAAGGTTTGCCTCCGGTCCACGTCGATCATCATGACCTCTGTCCGGTGGGTGGTTAGCTAGGACGGTGGTCGGTGGCGCCGGCTCCGGGATGGATGGCGCGTGAAGCTCATGGACGAAGACGCCCACGGGTACTTGGGCGCGGGTAGATCCGAGCTTCGAGAGGACGTCCGCCGCAACGTTGTTGTCGCGGACGATGTGATGGAACTCGAGACCGTAGAATTTGTTCTCGAGCTTGCGTACTTCTAGGCGGATGGCGTCCATGTTCTCCTTGTTGCGGTCCCGAGGACTTGTTGACTTGGTTGATGACCCGCTGCGGAGTCGCCGTAGACTAGTAGCCGCTTGATGCCAAGTGAAGCGCGCGGCGGAGCCGTGTAGGAGAGCTTCGTACTCGGCTTTGTTATTTGAGACCTTCCGAGAAGATCTACGGGACGTACTTGAGTTGTTCGCCCGTTGGAGATATCGGGGAGTACCCCTCGCGCTGCGCCCTCGAGGTTGAGTGAGCCGTCAAAGTACATCACCCAATGCTGCGGTCGCACGGTGGGAGTAGGTAGGCGGTTCTCCCGCCACTCCGCCATGAAGTCGACTAGCGCCTGCGACTTGATGGCGGTGCGTGGCTTGAAGTCGATCGTGAGGGCGCCGAGCTCGACGGCCCACTTGGAGATTCTTCGGTGGCGTGCGGGTTCCTCAAGATGTCGCCGAGCGGGTAGTCGGTGACGACGGAAGCCGAGTACTCCCGAAAGTAGTGTCGTAGCTTCCGCGAGGTGATGAGTAGAGCGTACGAAGCACGCACGGGGGCCGATAGCGAGCCTTGGACTGCGATAGAACCTCGGCCCGACGAAGTAGACCGGGGCGGGCCGGGGTAGGCGTGGCCGTCTTCCCGCCGCTCGACGACGATGGCGATGCGACCACGTGAGTAGTCGCGGCTAGGTAGAGCGGCCGGTGCTCGCCCTTGTGAGGAGCCGTGAGGATTGGCGGCTTCGACGGGGAAGTCCTTGAGCTGGGCAAGGGCTTGGTCCGCCTCTGCGGTCCACACGAACTTCTCGTGGTGCTTGAGTAGTTTGAAGAAGGGGAGACCCCGTTCTCCTAGCCTCGAGATGAATGTTCAACACCGCCATGCACCCCGTCGGTTACGGACGTCTTTGATGCTCGTGGGAGCTTTCATGCTGGTGATGGCGGAGATTTTCTCGAGGTTGGCTTCAATGCCGCGCGGGCGATGATGAAGCCGAGTAGTTTACCCGAAGGTACGCCGAAGACGCACTTGTTCGGGTTGAGCTTCCCGGCGGTACTCGCGTAGTGATGCGAAGGTACGTTCAAGGTCGTCGATGAGGGTGCGGAGTCCCCTGGTTTTGACAACCACGTCATCCACGTAGGCCTCGACGTTTTTGTTGAGTTGCCGCTTGAAGCAGGCCTGGATGGCCCGTTGGTATGTAGCGCCGGCGTTTTTCAACCCGAATGACATGGTCGTGTAGCAGTACGTGCCAAACGGGGTGATGAACGCGGTCTTCTCCTGGTCCTCTTCCTTGATTGCGATACGGTGGTACCGGAGTAGCGATCGAGGAAGCGAGAGCGAGTCGCGGCCCCGCCGTGGAGTCGATGACTTGGTCAATCCGCGGCAACCCGAAGGGGTCCCTGGGGCGGTGCTTGTTGAGGTCGGTGTAGTCGACGCACATCCTCCACTCGTTCGAGTTCTTCTTGCGGATGAGGACGGGGTTGGCGAGCCACTCGGATGGAAGACTTCTCGATGAAGCCGGTGCCCGCGAGTAGCTTGGCGAGCTCCTTCTTGATGGCGTCCCGTCCGTCGTCGGCAAAGCGTCGGAGGTGTTGTCGCTTGGGGGAGGCCTTTGGATCGACGTTGAGGCGGTGCTCGATCGGCTCCCCGGGCACTCTGGCATGTCCGGCGGCTTCCACGCGAAGATGTCGCGGTTAGCCCGAAGGAAGCTCATGAGCGCGTCTTCCTATTTGGGGTCGAGGCCGGCCCCGATGGTGGTGGTCTTGGTGGGGTCGCACGTTCCGAGGTCGACCGAGCTTGACGAGTACCTCCTCGGGTGGGCGAGGCTTGTTGGCGGTGTCGGACTTCTGCGGGATGTCGAGTTCGCTCGTGGCAAGCTTCTTCGACGCGGCGTAGACCTCCATCATTGGGGTGGGTACTTGGTTTGTCGAGGCGATCGCCACGGCCTCTGTGTCGCGATCGTGAGAGATCTTCAAGTCCCCCCGGAGGGAGAGTACGCCGGCTGGACTTGGCATCTTAAGTACCAAGTAGGTGTAGTTGGGCACCGCCATGAACTTGGCGATGGCCGGCCGCCGAGGATGGCATGGTAGGAAGTCTCGAAATCCGCAACCTCGAACTTGATGTACTCGGTGCGGTAGTTATCCCGAGACGCCCGAAGGTAGCGGCGGTACCACCGAGCCTAGTGGGACGGCCGCGTTGCACGGGACGATGCCGTAGAACGGCATGCTTGCTCTTGTCGAGCATGGGGGTGACGTCGAGGTTCATCTTCTTCAAGGTCTTGGTGAAAAGGACGTTGAGCCCGCTTCCACCGTCGATGAGCACCTTGTTGAGCTTGGAACCCGCCACTGTTGGTTTCAGGACGAGAGGGAAGCGTCCTGGCTTGGAGAAGCTGGTCCATTGGTCCGCGCGGGAGAAGGTGATGGGTGTCTCTGACCACCTGAGAGGGGTCATAACCGCTGGTTCAATGGACATTACTTCACGGCGAGTAGCTTTCTGCTCCCGCCTGCTGGGTAGTCCGCCGAAGAGGACGTTGACGGTCTTCTCGGGTTCTTGGAAGTCGTTGTCGTCGCCGTCCTTCTTCTTGTTCTTTTGATTGTGAGGGTGCGGTGGCTCCGGCGTATCCTTGAGTGCATGCAGCCGGTAGCACCTTGCTCGGTAGTGTGGTTGCCGTTCGGGTGCCACGGGCACTTCTCCTTCGGCGGGTCTTTGAACCCGCGGGATTCTTCTTCGAGTTCCCTTTCGGAGGGCGGCGGATAGCCGCGACGGTGTTGTACGGCTTGCGCTTGCGGTTGGAACCCGAGAAGTTGTTGTTGTTGTTGTTGTTGCGGCCGCCTTGGTTTGGATTGCTTGCCCTGCCGCCGCCCCGGTTCTCGCTTGGACTTGCCGCGGATGGCGTCGTACTTGGCGTTGGCCTTGTCCTCTTCATCCGCCCGGGACGTGATCATGTCCTTGAGGTGGGGAATGGACCGGGGGCGGCGACGACCGAAGTCCTCGAAGGTGCGGCGATGGTAGAGCCCGTCTGGAAGAGGTCGATGACCTCCTTGTCGGTGACGTCCACGACGGTAGCGCGCTTGTCGAAAAAGTGGCGCATGTATTTGTGGAGGGTCTCGCCTTGTTCTTGCTTGATCATGGCAAGGTCCATGCGAGTACCCGAACGGCCCATGGCGCCCTCGAAGTTGCTTGTGAATTGCTCCTTCGGTTGGTCCCACTTGTCGATTGAGTGCTTGTCCGGCGACTCGAGCCACGTGAGTGGGGCTTGGTCCGGGCGAAGGGGAAGTAGAGGCACTTGGTGTCGCCGTTGCCGCCGGCGTTCTCGATGGAGAGAGCGTAGCATCGGAGCCTTTGGATGGGATCCCGCTTCGCGTCGTATTTGGTGATCCCCAAAGGCTTGAACTTGTCGGGGAGGAGCGAGGTTGCGAAGCCGTGGTGAGAAGGCGGGGAAGCCGTCGCCTTCGGCCGGCGGTGGTCGACTTCTTCTCGCCGCAACTCCTCGATCCTGCGGCGAGCATCGTACCCCGCCATGAGAGGCACCGAAGGCGTGGCTATGCGCGTGGCCGCGGCCGCCGCGGTTGCCGCCGCCTCCGGCTTTCTTGTTGGCCCCGTGGTTGGAGCTCCCGCCGTCGGCCCCGCCGCCGCCGTCGGGGTCGTTGCCGCCGCCCACCGGCCGGAGCACGGTGGGGGGACGACTTCCTTGTTGCCTTGCTCTTGTCGCGAAGGTCCTCCGGCGGTGGAGCGTCGACGGTTTGGGTCGGGCCCGGGATGTCGCCCGAGTACGGTTAGGGACCGGGGTCGGCCTTGCGACTAGTAGCTTCGTTGTCGCGAGGCTTAGGCGGGGGAGGTTGGGCGACTCTCTTGTCGACCCGCATGAAGTAGGCTTCTTCGGCGAGCTTGGCGATGACTTCCCCGGCGCGTATGCCCCGAGCACGGCGTGCGATCGTTGTGATCGACATGAGGCATTGCTCGGGAGTGGTGTGGACTCGCTCTCGACCGCTTCGAGAGCCTCCGCAAGTTTGCGGATGGGAAGGTTGTCTCCGAGCCGCCGGCGTCGTTCGTTGCGCTTCTGTTACGTTTGCGCCGGCGTCCCCGTTGGCGTCGGTCTCGTCGCGGGGGCATCGGCGAGACGGCTCGTCGCGGAGATGTCCTCCAAGTACTTGTACGCGGCCGTGCACGAGGGTCCCGGGGGTGTCGTCGGCGACCATGAAGACTTGGCGATCGGGGGGTACCCAAGCTTGACTCAGAAGGTGCCACCTCAGTTGGTGTGTTTGAGTCAGCCTGGGCCAGTGGTGTTCCCTCCTGGAACGGTAGCGAGTCGATGTAGGCGACGTAGCGTGAGTCCTCCTTTGTCAGTTCAGCAGGCTTGAGGTCTGGCCAGTAGACATATCTTCCGACCGGCGTCGATCTTATAACCAGCCCAGAGGCTGGCCCTGACAAGGGGAGCTCAGTGGAGTCATCTTCGGACTCGGGCTCCTCGGGGGTCCGACCCGAAGTCGAGGTCGTAATCCGGGTTCGAGTAGAACTCGGAGAGAGGGCTGGAGTCCGAGACGGGGTCGGGGACGGCGTCGGAGTCCGAGTTGTACTCGGTTACGGGCTCCTTGCCGGCCGGCGTGGTGCGGGGGGCCTCCGTGCGGGCCCGGCCCGGGGACGCGGGGGCCACGCGCGGAGCGCCGGCATGGTGAAGGGACCGCTGCGATGGCCGAGCGGCCCGGCTCGCAAGCGATGGCCCATGGCGACGTCGGGTTCGAGTTGGAGACGGACTCGAGCTCGAAGTCGGCGTGGATGTTGGAAAGCGAAATTTCGCCGAACTTGCGGCGAGCTTGCCCGTGACAACTTCGGGAAGCGTCACAAGGCTCCGTCCTCGAGTCGGGTTGCATGATCGGGGCGGCGGCGGAAGGAGCCCGCGCCGTCGGCGGTGCGGACCCGGGCGCCGAAGACGAAGGTGTCGCCGCGGTTGAAGGCGACGGTTGGCTTGATGTGAACGGAAGCCGTCGAGTTCGCCATGTGATCTCGAGCGAGAGCCCCTACCCGGCGCGCCGGCCTATCGGTGTTTTGGACCGGCATCCTACTACGGGGAGTACCCGAAGTAGATGAATGTGACTCGCCGAGATCGGTAACTCGAAGGAAGAGACACGTGGCACACAATTTAGACGAGGTTCGGGCCGCGAGGTGCGTAATACCCTACGTCCCGTATGCCGCGTAGCTACGGGATTGATAGGGCACGGTTACGGGATGGTGCAACGGTGCGCCGTGAGTTGAGATTGGATGAGGTGATCCGAGATCGGTCCCCGCCTCGCCTTATATAATCCGGGAGGCGGGGTTACAAGTCGGAGTAGGGGAGGGAGTACTAGCCGAGTACGTCTAGGAGACCTCTATACGGTGCGGAACGTGTACGAGTCCTAACCGAGTACTACTCCTGTGTTGTCCTTGTGCTCCACGCCTTCGGGTGCCGTGTAGCGCAAGCCGGTAGTCCCGGGGGCCCACCGAGTAGTCGGTCCCGGTACCCACCGAGGTAGTGGGCCCGGGGAGGTCCATACGACAAGGTCACCATGCAGCAGTTCAGTAAACAAGGTTCGTCCCTTCTCAGTGCTCTTTTGTTCTTTTTCTCCGATTCTTGAATTTTGATCTTATGCTTTAATCTTGAAATTTTCAGAATTCAAGGATCTCTTGCACTCCTATCCTCCCTCGAAGCTAGCGTGCTTTCAGGAGGATTATGTGCTTAAACACTCTATGCTGGGGAAGGTTGCCATAGAGCGACTCATCGAACAAGAGAAAATGAACAAGCGACTGACCCAGGAATCTAAAGAACTGAAGCGCAGTTTTGCCCTTGCCCAATCCGCGAACGTTGAACTCGAGAAGAAAGTGGCCGAGTTAGCGGAGGCTCTGAAGGCAAGCCAGGATGCCAAGGGACTCGCGGAATCAGCTCTTGAACAATCGAAGAAAGAACTTGAAAGGGTACAAAAGTCCCACGACGATGACCTGAGCGTGATTGAGAATCTTCGGGAGAAGCAAGAGCGGGCCACGAAAACCGCCGAAGATCTTCGCATTAACAATGCCAGTCTCGCAAAGTCCCTGAGCGCGAAGGACCGCAAAATCGTGGATCTTGAGAAGGCGTTGGCGGAACAGAGTGAAGCCTCGAAGAAAAACACTTCGGAGATTCTGGAGAAGCTGAAACTGCTCTACGAGGAGTATAAGAAGTCCTTGAATGAATTTGGCGTTCGTCCAGCCCCTCTTCCGGATAACATTGAGATTCCCGAATTCATGGATTGGATGGAGGCCGAGTTCAAGGCCCTTACTGAGGTGATCTCCGGTGCCAGTGACTTCGCTGCTGCTTTCTCTGTGAAGAGTATTTTGAAGATTCTTCATGACTATGACTGCGTCGACCTGGAGAAATTTCGCGCAAATCTCTCTCAATTCCCCAGCGCTACTAGTACCGCAATACTTCGAGCCAACACCGATGTTCTGGCTATCAAGATCAAGTTCGCGAGGGAGTTCTGGCTGACTAGCGGGAAGGAGACTGTCAAGACCATTGCGCGTGCAAAGCTCGCTGAGGTAGTTTCTTTGTTTGATTTCGTGATTTGTGTTTGTCGCAAATGTTTCAGTCTCTCAAAACTCCTTCACACTTACCTTTCTTTCTCAGCTGAACGAGGAGGAGAACCGTGAGGACATCGCCGCGCCTCCCGAAGGGTCGACTTCCGGCGAAGGTTCGAGCGACTCAGGCGAAGGGGGCTCAGGCGGCAGCAGCAGCAGTAGCAGCAGTAGCGACGATGGCAGCGACGGCGAACAGGCCCCCGAACAAGAGGATGATTCCCCGAAGGTGGACGTTACGAACTAAACGATATGTCCGAACCTTGAGTGTATTCGAGATTGTTTGTACATTCATGTAGATTCACTAAACTTCCCTGAACAAGTGTTTTGTATACTTTAACCTGCGCAGGTACTGCAAGCTGGGCCTGCGCAGGACGTGTTGCCGTTGCGAATTCATCGGGATAGTATGTTCGTTAGTGGTGAAGCGTGGCGCCTGTTCAAGCGAGCACATCCCGAACAAGATTTTTCCGATTTTTGGCTTGAGGCCTCACTTAAATTTTCTATAGGTTGTTTTGATCTCTCTTCATTTTTCTTGTTTCGTAAAAAGAGTCCTTTCGCGTCCTATACTTCGCGATCCGCGAAAGTTCCAAAGACAGAGCCCCTTAGCCCCTTAGCCGATGCATCTGACTTCGCCTATGCTAGTGATGTGGCTGAAAACAATGTTTGTGAATCAGGACATGTTGTAGAGCTTTCGTTTTAAATTTCGCACTGACTATTGTAATTATCGAGGAACTTATTCGGAAGTTTTCATGCGAATAAGGCAATGAATATGTTTTTTCCTTGAAAAAACGTCACCCTCCCCCACCTTGCCGTATTGCATGAAAACTTGAAGGAATGCTTGGAAGACTTGCTGTTCGCGTATTTCGACCGAGTACACCTTTTAAGAATAATATTTTTTCATGAACTTTTGAACCAGGTTGATATTTGGACTTGATCTTTTCTGGCAAACTTGCCCCGGTTGATATTGCAACCCTCAGTTGCTTCAACCAGGGTTTTTCTACGATTTTTCACAGGAGCCCCTTGCCCTTTCAACGTTATCACGAAAAACTTTTTCGGCGTTTACTTTCTCGAAATCAACCCACCGGCATTTTCTTTTCGGTGGAAATCCCTTCGTGGGTGGGACTTTCTGGGCCACAGCTTGCTGCTGTTCCGGGCCTCTTTGGGTGGGAATCCCTCAATGGATGGGATTTTCTAGGCCACAACTTGTTGTTGTCTCAGGCCTCTTTGGGTGGGAATCCCTCAGTGGATGGGATTTTCTAGGCCACAACTTGTTGTTGTCTCAGGCCTCTCTTTCCTCGATGGAATTCTGGCTATCACGGAGCCTTTCTCACGAACTCTTTCTTTTTTCACGATGGAATTCTGGCTATCACGAAGCCTTTTTCACGAACTTTTTCTTTTTTCACGATGGAACTCTGGCTATCACGAAGCCTTTTTCATGAACTTTTTCTTTTTTCACGATGGAACTCTGGCTATCACGAAGCCTTTTTCACGAACTCTTTCCTTTTTTCACGATGGAATTCTCGAATACGCAATTTGGGGGAAGACTCTTTTCATATATATATCACAAAGAGTATTTACATAGGATCCGCCTCGTTAAAAACCTTGCCTCTTGATTTAGAGCCCCCTTTGCAAGGAAAAGAGTACGGTCCTTCTTATTCTAATGCGACTAGAAGAAGTAAAACTAATTTTTGTCCCGAAATCACTTATAGACACGTGATTCGGATTTTTTAGTTTTCTAAAGTACAGACTTACGAAAATCGAAAAACTACTACATGTTACATCTATCTACAACTAGGGTTTTCATGGATAATACCTTTTTAGGCTGTCGGCATTCCACGAATACGGCAACTCCTCGCCAGTCTGCTCCATTAGACGAAAAGCCCCTCGCATATCTGTTTCCCTGGCGATGTAAGGCCCTTCCCATGACTCATGAAGTTTTCCCGGGTTCTCCCAATTTTTATTTTTTTTCAAGACAAGATCACCAGTTTTAATGTCCTTTCGGACCACCTTTTTGTCCCTCCATGCCCTTGTCTCTCTCTCTGGTATTTCTCAATGTTTTCCGTTGTTTTAAGGATTGTCAGCTCGATCATGTCTTTTTTCACCTTCTTATCAATTTCCTCTATCTGTTTTCCTTTCAGGACTCTCATGCTTTCATTCTTGATCTCCTCCGGTGTCATAGCCTCAGTCCCGAAAAGTAGGCGAAAAGGCGTGAAACCTGTTGCCCTTGAAACTGTGGTGTTGTGAGACCAGATCACCTTCGGAAGTTCATCCACCCACTTTCCCTTTTTCTGATCGAACAAGCATTTCTTGATTCCCAAAAAAATCAGGCTGTTGGCTCTTTCAACTGCAGGACTATGGATGATACACTGATGAAAACTTCGCCTGTGTGCCTAAGGTTCGCAAGTATTCTTTGAAGGTGTAACGATCAAACCGTTTGCCATTGTCAACCGTCGGTTCTCTAGGAACTCCGAACCGCGGACTATGTTACGCCAAAAGAATTTCGAACCGTTGCCGCCGTGATATTCGCGAGTGGTTTTGCCTCCACCCACTTCGTGAAATAATCGAGCGCTACGGCCGCGAATCGGCGCTTGCCTTGAGCCGTTGGCAACGGGCCTACTAGGTCCATTCCCCACCTCCGAGAGGCCAAGTTGGAGGAATTAGGTGAACCGGCATTGAAGGCGGTCTCGTTGATTTCCCGTCTTCTGGCATGCTTCACATTGTCGAACTAACATCTTGGCATCGATGTTTATGGTGGGCCAATAGAATCCCTGCTTTATCGCCTTTCCAGCCAAAGCCCTGGTGCCTATGTGTGCCCCACAGAACCCGCTGTGAATTTCTTTCAGAAGTTCCCAACCTTTTTCGGAGGTGATGCAGCGCAGCCAAAGCTCAGTGACTCCTAATTTGTATAATTCTCCATTTACTACTATATAGCCCCGAGCCCTTTGCTTCAATCTTTTTTCCTCCAATTCATCTTGTGGTTCGTAATGTCCTCTCAGATAAGCCATGATTTCTCGCTCTCCAATGCGGAATTTCCACTACATTCACGATTTGGTCCCTCGAATCTTTGATGGAGGGCTCTCTGATGATTTCGAAGAACACATCCGGTGGTAGCTCTTGATTTTTGTCCGCCGCCTTCGCCGGTTGGTCCGCCTCATTGTTGTCATCCCTTGGGATATGCTTCGGATCGAATACCCTTTGAAGTGTTTTTCCATTTCTCTGACTTTTTCAAGATATTTCATGAGAACTGGATTCCTGGCCTCGCTTTCTTTCTCAATATGTTCTTGGATCACTTTCGAATCCGTTCTGATTATGAAGGTCTGCTGCCCCAAGGCTTTCATTTTTCTTAACGCCAACAGTAGAGCTTCGTACTCCGTTGTGTTGTTCGTGGAATGTTCATTGTTTGCGAATATGAGCCGCACTGCGTATCTTATGACCACGCCCGTCGGGGATGTTACAACAGCCGAAATTCTAACCCCTTTGTAACACCAGGCTCCGTCACACTGCACTATCCAAGGTTCAGGTGTATTTCCTCGAGGTTCTGAGTGGGTGAAGTCCAGTCCACGACAAAATCTGCCAGAACTTGCGATTTTATTGCACTTCTTCTCTCGAAGTCTACCACATACTCAGAAAGTTTGGCACCCCACTTGATGATTCGGGTGGATGCCTCCCTATTTGCGAACAAGTCATTCGGCGGGCTGGTTGGTGATGACTCTTATTCTGTGACCCTCGAAGTAATGTCTTAGCTTCCTTGCTGCCATGATGACCGCATATGCGATCTTTTCCGGCTCGGAATAGAAGACCTTGGAGCCGTACAATGCTTCATAGGCGAAGTATACAGGAATTTGCCTGAGCTTTCCTTCTTCTTCCTTTTCCTGCACCAGCACTGCGCTTACTGCCAAATTTGATGCGGACACATACATCAGAAGTGGCGATTTTGGTTCGGGAGGATAGAGTTTGGTCATGGTGGACAAGTAATCCTTCAGTTCGCGAAAGGCCTGCTTCTGAGGTTCAGACCATTGGAAATTCTTGGCACTCCTGAGGACTTGGAAGAACGGTAAACTTCTTTCTGCGGCTCTGGAAATAAATCTGTTGAGGGCAGCCACTCTCCCTGTCAGCTTCTGAACATCTTTCACTGAGATTGGATCTTGCATTTCCACCAGAGCCTTTATTTTGTCAGGATTTTCTTCTATGCCTTCCGTTGAAACTAGGCATTAAAGAACTTTCCCCTTGTGAATGCCGAACACACATTTTTCCGGATTTAGCTTTAAGTTTGCTGCCCTCATGTTCGCAAATGTTTCCGCCAGGTCACTGATATGGTCTCTCCTCCGAACACTTTTGACAACTATGTCATCCACATATGCCAAGATGTTTCTCCGAATCGCTCGATGCGGTACTATTGCTATCATTCTCGAAAACGTGCATCCCGCATTCTTCGGCCCTACGGCATTCTCACGAAACAAAATGTTCCGAAAGGAGTGATGAAACTTGTTTTCTCCTCGTCCTCTCTGCGAACCCTGATCTGATGATACCCAAAGAACATGTCCAGGAGCGAAAGAATCTCACTATTGGCCGCATCATCCACGATTTTGTCTACCCTTTCCAAGGGAAAATCGTCTTTCTTGCATGCCTTGTTCAAATCGGTGAAGTCCACACACATTCTCCATTTTTCATTTTTTTCTTGACTGGCACAGTGTTGGCTAGCCAGACTGGGTACTTGACTTCTCTGATTACTTGGGCATCCTGCAATCTCCGAACTTCTCGCTTCTCTCGCTTTGACTTTTTCCTCGGACATTTTCCGAAGTTTTCGCTTCTTGGGTGGTATTTTCTCGTCCGTTTCCGGGGCATGTTCGATGATATCCCGTCAACACCTTGCAAGTCCTTAGCCGACCATGCTAAAACATCCTTGTTTCGTTCGGGAATCGTATGAGTTCCCCGTCCTCTTCGGCGCCGAGGTTTGCCCCTATTATGACCGCTCCGTCGTGCATATCATCCAAATACACTTTCTTTGTTTCATCTTCTGCGGTTATCTCATTTTTTTCTTTGTCCCGCTTAGGTTGTTCACAGGTTTCCTTCCTCTCGTCGGTGCTTTCGAGGTGGTACACATTTGTTTGGCCGGGCGTGTGGCCTTTTTCTATATTCCTGGCCTCCTGCTGATTGCCGAACACCGTGATGACCCCTTTGGGCGCAGGCATCTTCATGCATAGGAATTGTTTCCTTATGACAGCATCAAACTTGTTCATGAAATCTCTGCCGAAGATCGCGAGGTATGGGTGATATATGTCAACTACATCGAAAGTGAGGTTTTCCGTTCTGGCATTCTCAAGATCTCCGAAAGAAACCGGGAGTGATATTTTTCCCACCGGCTTGATGGGCTTTCCTCCGAACCCCTGCAATGGGTATTCTGGTGGGTCCAACATGTGGTGGCTAAGATTCATTTTCTCGAAAGTTTTCAGGAACAGGATATCCGCCGAGGCGCCGTTGTCAACTAGGACTTTTCCTATGACCCACCCAACAATATTGACCTCAATGACCATGGCGTCGTTATGAATCGCGGATTTCAGCACGAAATCTTCTTCGTAAAGGTGATTGGCACCTTTGCTCACTCCGGCGCGCGACGGGCCGTCATTGATGATGGTGTTCACAGATCTGAAGTAATTGCTTCTCTGCTTCTTGGTTTCAGATTCCATAGCGGATCCGCACGTGATTGGCATGATAGTCCCGAACGATGGCAATGCCTTAGAGTTCTGAGGTCCCGAACTTGACTGAGGCCTTGAGGAACTTTCTGGAGGCGGTGGTAAGATTTCCCGAATGGGTTGTGGTTGCTGGATTGACTGGATCGCTTGCGACTGAGGGAAAAATTGCTGCGACGGCTGCCATGCTGACTGTGGTTGTGGAAATTGTTGAACCGAGACGAACTCGACCGTGGACTCGTGAATTGCGGCCGCTAGAAGTTCGGACGAAACCGGCTTGGCATGGAGGATGCAATGCTCATTAGTGCTTTCTCTTCTCGAATTCTTGCCATGTTCTTCTTTGTTTTCGGGCACCCTTCGGTCTTGTGGCCTCTCCCATGATACTGGCAGTAGAAGTGAGGATCTTTTGAATTGTGGTTCGTGAGTCCTGAGGGTCCTCTGCCTCTCCCCCTTCCTCTGGGATTGAATCCTCCCCTAGTGCTTGGCCTGTTGCCTTATTGCGGTTGAGAGTTTCCAATGTTGTTGACATTTCGCGGATGCTGGGGTGGTGCCCGCCAGGTCATATCTCTGTTGCCCTGTCTTGCCTCGTTTCGCTCAGCTACCCTCTTGCGGTGGTCATCATCAGACAAAATGTACTCCTCCAATTCTCGAAAAAGTTCCTCAATTGTCTCGGGCTTTTTTCTTGTGAGGTGGGAAGCTGTTGGCCCTGGGGTGAGACCTTTGATCAGTGCCTTGATCGTTGTCTTGTCATCTGCGTCGGGGATCTGAGACCTCTGTTGCATGAACCTTCTCACGAAATTCCGCAGTGGTTCTCTCGTCCTTCGCTTGCGTTATACAAATCCGAGGCTTCGGGCTGTCGTGTCGTGGAACATCCGAAACGCTTGCATGAACTTTGTCTTGAGATCTACCCAGTCGTAGGCCGAGTGTGGAGGCAGCAATGAGTACCAATTCGATGCGGTCCTTCGCAAGCTATGATGAAGGATTTGGCCGGTGCAACATCATCTCCTCTCGCTCGAGTTCACAGCTGATTCGTATCTCATGAGAAACTGCCTGGAGTTTCCGAAGCCGTTGTATTTGGGAAGAGAGACGGGCTTGAACTTCGGCGGCCAAGGTGTTGTTTGCAGCCCTATTGACAGCGGCGATTCAGAATTCACGAAGTGTGAGACTCCGTTTCCCGCGAAGAAGTTTTCTTTCGGGGATTCTCTTGCGGGCGCGGGTTCTGATGCGGTGACTCCGCCACGGGGAGCCGTTCTCTCTTGTTCTTTCATTTCGTCAATTTCTTTCTGTATTGCTTCTATCTGCTCTTTTGCTTTGTTCAGCTGCTCTAGCTTTTCGGAGATTTTCCTCTTCGCTTGTAACTGAGCTGCGAACTTTTCTTTGTCTTTCTGTAGCTGCTGTATCTTTTGCTGAACCATAGCTAGCTCCTTGTCTATGGCATCATCATCATCATCCACATTCTCGAACTCTTGCTGTTCAGCAGGTTGTTCTTGGGTGTGAGCTGTCTTTTCTGCTCTTGCCTTCATGAGGGCTTCGAGCTTTTCTCTTCGTTCTTGGTCTGTTATGTTCGAGGGTTCAGGAACAAACGAGGTTTCATTCCCTTGGGTAGGATGGCGATCATCTCGGTTTGCCTGTGCTAGAGCGTTCTTCTTGTATTTCTTCTGAGGTGGCATCGTGAGTTTCTTTTCGGCTGGAACACGGTGGGCGCCGACCGTGGGGAGGTTGCCCGAAGAGTTCGGATGACCACCCTAACACAAGTGAGAGTTCTTAACACGTTCAAGTACAAAGTTAGAGTGCAAGGAGACTGTGATTCCCCCTGCAAGTAGCACAAGTTCCAAAAAGTCTGAATCCGTTTACACGTGCCCTTGCGCCCCCTTTTATAGGGAGATGAAGGGACTTTTACATACCGATAACACCCTTAGCCTCAGAGAATATTCCTAGTGTGAACGCATACAGGATTGTCTTTATCATCCGACATATTTACAAATTTGCCACTAGTTCACACTCTAAACCCGGACTTTCTAGGACAACAACTTTGACTTTGCTTCTCCCCCGGTTCGCGAATGTCTTCGCGTGAACCTCCCGAACAGGGTCTTCAGCAGTTTCCCGAATTGTCCTTCGCTTCTCCGCTGTTTCGCGCATGTTCACGCGCCCGACTCCCGAACTCAGCTCTCGACATATTCCCGAATTGGCCGTCCTCCGAAGTTCGGGCCATCGACAGTTCGAGTCTTCGGGCTTCCGCATGTTCGTGACTCCATTTCTTCAGCGAATCAAGATTCCCGAACTTTGCACATTCGCGAATTCTTGGCTTCACAGGTTCCATGATTCCGACAATCGCGAATTCCCTGCTCCTGAAAAACATGCTTCGAGAACTTTGTTAAACTCAACGTTTCGAGGGTGACGAGTTTTCCTGAATTCCCCAACACATCCGTAACCACATCCCCGTCGTCCTCGACTACGCCACCGCCAACTACAGCCAGTGGCGCTATTGCTTCGACTCTGTGCTCGGCAAGTTCGGGCTTGAGAATCACGTCCGCTCACCCACGCCGATCGCCCAGCACAACGCCGAGTGGCGACAGATCGACAGTTGCCTCGTCAACTGGATCTACACCACCATCGCCACCAACGTCTTCGATCTCATCTACAAGCCCCACATCACCTCCTTTTCCCTCTGGTCTGATGTTGAAAGCCATTTTCGAGACAACGAGCTTGAACGCGCTGTCCTTCTGGAAGCCGAGTTCTGCAATGTGCAGCAAGGTGATATGTCTATTCATGATTACTGCACAAAGCTCAAGCGTCTCGCCGACCAGCTCCGCAACGTCGGCCACCCAGTCTCTAAACCGAGCTAGGTTCTCAACCTCCTCCGTGGTCTGAGCCCCAAATACCGCCACCTCAAACCAGTCCTCAAAGCCAAATCCCCACCCCATACCTTCCGGAGTGCGATGTCGTACCTGCTCCTAGAGGAAGCTTCTGACTCCCATGACGCCAAGGCCGAAGCTGCGCAGGCCTTCCTCGCTCGCAGCGGTGCCTCGGTTGGTTCCTCTGCTGGCGCTACCGCCGGCTCCCCTGCAGGTTCCGGCGCCACCAACGGCGGATCCGGCGGCTCGGCCGGTGGCTCAAGCGGATCCGGCGGGTACCGCTCCAAGTCGAAGAAGAAGGGCCGGGGCTCCACCACCTCTCACCCCGGCGGCGGCAGCACACAGTTCGGCACCACCACCCCCTCCGCCCCGTGGACCCAGGGATATAACCCATGGACCGGGCTGGTACAGGCCTGGTCTGTGCCTATACGTTCCCCTAGCTCCGGCGTCCTCGGCCCACGGCCGCCTTTCCAGCCCCAACAGGCGATGACGGCCTTCCATCAGCAGCAGCCGCTGCCGTCGCCGTCCAACGCCGCCCTCTGGGACACTCAGGCGCTGTACACGGACCTCAACACTGTCGGCGTCGCCACTCCTCCGCCCAGTGCTTCGGAATGGTACCTGGACACAGGTGCCACGAACCACATGTCCTCCAGCACCGGTACCCTCCATTCTCCTCACCCCCTTTCTTCTTCAATCATCGTCGGAAACGGTGCTCGGCTACCTGTCACGCACGCCGCGACACCTCCATTCCCACAAATTCTCAGCACCTACATCTTCGCAATGTTCTTGTTTCTCCTTCTCTTGTTAAAAATCTTGTTTCTGTTCGCCAACTAACTCGTGACAACAATATTTCCATTGAATTTGATCCTTTTGGCTTCTCTGTTAAGGATCTGGCCACCAAACAGGAGACTCTCCGATGTAACAGCAATGGCGATCTCTACCCTCTGCCGCAACCTCAAACCTTCACTGCTTCACAAGTGACGACGGTTGAGCTGTGGCACAAACGGCTCGGGCATCCTGGTTCTCGCTCTCTGTCTCAGGTCTTGCGATCCTTTGATTTCAACTGCAATAAATCAGCAGAACACTCCTGCAACTCATGTAGGCTTGGCAAGCATGTTCGTCTGCCCTTCAGTTCCTCTGAATCCAAAACTTTTTACCCTTTTCAACTTGTTCATTCGGATGTATGGACGTCACCTGTACTTAGCCATTCAGGATACAAATACTATGTAGTGTTCCTGGATGATTTCACGCATTACATTTGGACGTTTCCAATCTGTGCCAAGTCTGAAGTGTTTCCCATTATTCGTTCCTTCCATGCCTACATTCACACTCAATTTCGCCTACCGCTTGTAGCTCTGCAAACAGACAATGGGCGTGAGTATGACTCCCACGCCCTCCGCGCCTTCTTCTCCGCGCACGGCATCGCCCTACGCCTCTCCTGTCCGTATACCTCCCAACAAAATGGCAAAGCCGAGCGAGTCCTGCGCACGATTAACGATTGTTTGCGAACTTTGTTGATCCACAGCGGCGCCCCTCTGACGTTCTGGGCAGAGGCCCTCAACACGGCCACGTACTTGCTGAATCGGCGTCCGTGTCACGCCACTGGGACTATCACGCCACACGACCTGCTCCTCGGCGCACCGCCACGATACGACGAGCTTCGCGTGTTCGGGTGCCTATGCTTCCCCAACCTCAGCGCCACAGCACCGAACAAGCTCAGCCCGCGGTCGCGAACCTGCGTCTTCCTCGGCTACCCGTCGGACCATCGAGGCTACCGCTGCCTCGATCTGGAATCACATCGTGTCATCACGTCGCGCCATGTCGTGTTTGACGAACGGTGCTTTCCTCTACGCGCTCCTGCACCACGAGTACCTCAGCCGCCCTGCCGGCCGGGACCAACGGCCACCGATGACGACATGCCTGTCCACGTGCCGGTGTCCAGGCAACAACCTCGTTTTGCAGCTCCGTCACCAGCTCGCCGCGCCACCATGCCGCCCGCGACACCACCACCGTCTCCGGCCTCTCCGCCAGCGCCGCCAGCTGGGCCACCGGCGCCATCCACGCCACCGACACTGTCACCATCCCCTATCATGCCGGCACCACCCCTGCCACGTACGGCGCCACCATTGCCGTCCGCATCGCCCACGTCGCAACCGACCACGCCAAGGGCCGCGCCCATGCTAGCACCTGCCCAGGTGCCTGTGTCGAGCTCCACCGCCATCCCAACCCGGCCTCCCGATGCTCCGCCACCAACCGGCCACCACATGACGACGCGAGCCAAGGCTGGTGTCTTCAAGCCGAATCCAAAGTACGCCATGACGGCCACTTCACCACCCCTGTCGCAGATCCCGAGCTCCGCGCGCGAGGCACTGAAAGACTCCAACTGGCATGCCGTGATGCAAGCTGAGTTCGACGCTCTGTTGGCCAACCGCACCTGGACACTGGTGGCACGCCCGCCCCATGCTCGTGTCATCACCGGCAAATGGGTCTTCCGCATCAAGCTCAAGCCAGACGGCAAGCTGGATCGCTACAAGGCCCGCTGGGTGGTTAGAGGATTTCATCAACGTCCTGGAATCGACTTCACCGAAACGTTCTCTCCGGTCCTGAAGCCGGCCACCATCCGGACAGTACTGGCACTGGTTGCCTCCCACGATTGGCCTGCACATCAGTTAGATGACTCTAATGCCTTTCTACACGGGAACATCGCAGAGCACGTCTACTGCCAGCAGCCCACTGGGTTCGCCGATCCTGCCCACCCCGACGCCGTGTACGCCAAGCTCCGCGTGCATGGTTCAACCGCTTCGTCGGCTTCGTCCTCACGATCGGCTTCGTTCAGTCCAAGGCGGATCCCTCCCTGTTCGTTCTTCGACAAGGCCGTGACACCGCCTACCTCCTACTCTACGTCGACGACATCATCCTCTCTGCGTCAACAGCGGCGCTCCTCCACACGCCCCTCCACACGATCACTGCTCGCCTCAAAATGGAGTTCGCCATCAAGGACCTGGGCCCTCTGCGGTTCTTTCTCAGCGTTGACGTCCAGCGGCGCAGTGATGGTTTCCACCTGTCCCAGGCGGCCTACACACGCGACGTTCTGGACCGTGCAGGAATGGCCAACTGCAAGCCAGTCGCCACACCTGCTGATGCCAAGGCCAGTCTCCTGCTCCGATGGAACACCATTCTCTGATGGCGCTTGGTACCGCCGCATGCCAGGAGCTCTCCAGTATCTCACGTTGACACGCCCCGACATCGCCTACGCTGTGCAGCAGGTCTGTCTGCACATGCACGCGCCGCGGGACTGCCATGCCAACATGCTCAAGCGTGTGCTCCGCTATCTCAAGGGCACCATCGAGTTTGGACTTCACCTGCATGCTGCAGCAACACCGACGCTGATCGCATACACCGCGCCGACGGGGCCGGCTGCCCCGACACCAGGCGTTCGACTTCAGGGTTCTGCGTCTACCTTGGCGACGCGCTCGTATCCTGGTCGTCCAAACGGTAGAACACCGTATCGCGTTCCAGTGCGGAGGCGGAATATCGAGGGATCGCCAATGCCGTCGCAGAGTGTTCTTGGCTCCGGAATCTCCTCGGCGATCTCCACCACGGCGTCCAGCAAGCCACTGTCGTCTACTGCGACAATGTCTCTTCAGTTTACATGTCCAAGAACCCCGTGCATCACCGACTAACCAAGCACATTGAGTTGGATATCCACTTCGTTCGCGAAAAAGTGGAACTCGGCTAACTCCGCGTGCTCCACGTTCCAAGTGACAAACAGTTCGCGGATATCTTCACGAAGGGACTACCGTCGGCCCTGCACGACGATTTCCGAAACAGTCTCTGCGTTGGCTATGTCGACCCCTGAGACTGCGGGGGGTGTTGAAGAAGCTAACTATGCGCCAGCTTGTGGTGGCACCCTCAAACGGTCTGCATGGCCAACGGCCAGCCCGTCCACTCGCGCACGACGCGGTCGCCATGCCGCGCACGCTCCGCGCACGCTCCGCGTCCTCCGCGCACGCCTGCGCCTCGCATGCGCCCCGGCGGCTCCTGAAGATTAGCTCTGTTAGTTGCCATAACAAGTGTATATGAGATGTACTTTGGTAATCAATAGAATTGCTGGTTCTTCAATTCCCTTTCTACATGAACCAACAAAATCGGACTGCAACCTTGATCCTTCAATCTGAATTCGTGCTTGGAGTATTTAATCAGCTGACACTACAACTACAACCTGGACAAAATTTGATCTGTCGAACATGTAGAAGGCAGGGCAATGGGCAGAAGCACACAGACGTTTCAGAGTAAACTCAAAGGAGATATCGATTTTATATATATTGTTCCTTTCATGATGCCATGATAGAGACTGCACGACGCAAAATGTGGCATGCAAGACCATGCACAAGTTTGACTCTCAGGTCAACACGAGACACATTGTCTGTCAGAGTAGTACAGCTAGAACACACTGTGATACTCAAGACTCATCAGGACGCATGCAGTACCCAAGGACACACTGATCAAACCAACGGAAGCTCTCATCCCATCAGCAGCCGATCGAACTCCCCATTCAGTCGACCTCCTCCATCTTGCTCTCCTAGGCGGCTCCCTCGTCGAGCGTGGGCATGTCCGCGTCGTCCTCCGCGGCGGCATCCTCGTCGATGTTGAGCCCGAGCCTTAGAAGCCATGTTCCCGGAACATTGGGAACGTGGAACGTGTAACATCATTTTGTGAAATCATGGTACGAAGAGGGTATACTGTTTTGTATGTTCCAATCAAAGATGGAACACGTTCCTACTGCAATGGGAACGACGTTCCCGGAACGTTGGTTGGGAAAGAGAACATTCATCTTTAGACCCCGGAAGCAGGCCCGTCGATGGGCAGGAGCCACGTGAGCGACGGAACAGGGCCTCCAAAAATGATGGGCCTCCAAATTTTAATAGTCTAACTAAGCCTGCTAGCGATTCTTGTTTGGCGTCCGACACATCCGTCATCTGCGACCGCCGGCTGTCGCGGCAAATGAATCATCGCGTCGCAGCCCCTTCCGCTTCTCTCGGCAACTGAATCGTCGCAGACTCGTAGCCCTTTCCCCGCCAGTTCCTTTCTTTGATTTCGCTCCCGTCGGCAAGACGCAGCCACGCAGGCCAGCAACGGCAACGGTAGGTCAGCAGTTCAACACTTCGATTCGGTAGCAGGCAGCATGTCAGTTTTGTGATGCAATCCATTAGTTCATCAGTTCATGACTTCCTGGCTTACGGAGTTGAATCTAAAGTTGTAAACAAAAATTTTATTTCTTTGATTTATGGAACAGACGTTATGTCTAGTACAAGAAATAGGAAGCATGAATCTGGTGCTGAAAAGCATAGGAAGAAACAAAGGCTAGAAGCTTTTGCTCAATCACAAAAGTGTGCACTTGATAGATTTGTTGTCAGTGTCAGAGAAACTCCAGAAACTAATGTTGGTGATGGCCAGAGTCACCGTGATGATGCAGTAGAGGTTGAGACTCCAACTACTGAATTTGCTGAAAATCCAGAAGCTAATGTTGATCAAGGCCACAACAACACAGGCGAAGAAGAACGTGATGGCGATGGCAATGGGGATGGAGATAATGAGGCTAATACTGAAACTCCATAAGCTAACTTTGGCGATGGCGTCGATAATTCTTTCCATCCAGATATCTTTGATCCAAGAACTTGGAATGCACTCGATCCTAAAGCGATCAATATTTTGCTGGAAAAGGGTCCTAAAAGGGACTTGTCAATTGAGCATGGTCCTAGAGATAAATTCTCCAGAAGATTTTCAGCACTATCATATACTAGAGTTCTCTCAAATAGAGAAAATTGTGACAGAGAGTGGCTTGTGTACAGCAAAGAACTTGACAAGGTATTTTGCTTTTGTTGCAAATTATTGAAGAAGGGCACTGTGAAAGGTCAGTTAGCAAATGAGGGGTTCAACGACTGGGCCCATCTTAGCCATAGGCTTACAGAGAACGAAAGTAGTAGAGAACATGTCGCAAATATGAGCTCATGGTATGACTTCCGTCTCAGGTTGGAGAAGAATCAAACTATTGATAATGTTGCCCAGCGTGAACTTGAAAAGGAAAGGGAGCATTGGAGAAAAGTTTTGCTCAGGATTCTTTTGATTGTAAAGTTTCTCGCAGAGCACAATATAGCATTTCGTGGCAGCAATAGCAAGTTGTATCAAGACAACAATGGCAATTTCTTAGGATTGGTTCAGATGTTGGCTGAATTTGACCCAGTTACAAAAGAGCACGTTGACCGCATCACCGCTGAAAAAATCCGTGATCACTATCTTGGTCCTTCCATCCAAAATGAGTTAATAAATTTGTTAGCTTCTGCAATTAGGTCGGCAATTGTTGGAAAGGTAAAAGAAGCAAAGTACTTCTCAGTTATACTTGACTGTACTCCTGATGCAAGCCACCAAGAGCAGATGTCTCTGATAATACGGTATGTTGATACATCTTCAGATTCTGTTTGCATCAAAGAATCCTTCTTAGGTTTTACGTTGTTAATGATACAACTGGGCAAGGATTATTTGATGTTATATTAGAGGAGTTGAAAAGTCTTGATCTTGAATTCTTGATGTAGACAATTTGAGAGAACAAGGATATGATAATGGGTCAAATATGAAAGGAAAAAATATAGGGGTACAGAGGAAAGTGTTGGATATAAATCCAAGAGCTTTTTATTCAGCTTGTGGCTGTCATAGTCTGAATTTGACACTATGTGATATGGCAAAGTCTTGTCGGAAAGGAATAAAATTTTTTGGAGTTATCCAACGCCTGTATACAACATTTGCTAATTCTACAAAAAGGTGGAAATTTTTTGAAAGATAACATATCAGGATTTACTCTTAAGTCATTGTCAGCTACTCGTTGGGAGAGTCATCTTGAAAGTGTTAAGGCTATAAGGTTTCAGATCCCAGAAATAAGAGAGGCTTTACTACAAGTGACTGAAACTGATAATGATGCACAAAAATGTAGTGAAGCTAAATCTTTAGCGGAAAATGAACTTGGTAGCTTTGAGTTTCTAGTGTCAATAATCATCTGGTATGAAATATTATCTCGCTGTTAATTTGATCGGCAAGCGCCTACAATCAAAAGATATGCTTATTGATATTGCAATTGAGTCCGCACAGGACTGATTTCTTTTTTAAAAAAGTATAGAGAAACCGGCTTTTCCAAAGCATTGGAAGCCGCAAAAGAAATTGCAATGGAGATGGGCATTAACCCGAGTTCACTCCCAAGCGCAAAATCAAAAGAAAAAGACATTTTGATGAGGTTGTAGATGAGTCGCAGATGTTTCACAATGCGAAGAGGAGTCATTTCGGGTTGATTATTTCATATATGTTATCGATCAAGCAATAGTTTCGCTCACCAAGAGATTTGAACAATATCAAGAGTATGAAAATACTTTTGGTTTCTTGTTTACTTCGGATAGGCTGCAATCCTTGGATAATAAGAATTTGATGGTTGCTTGTGTCAATCTTGAGAACACACTTAAAAGTGGAGAAGATAAATACATCAATGGTCAAGAGTTGTATGCGAGAATTAATTCTCATCCAAGATTTACTTAAAAAATCTATGAGTGCTCTTGATATTTTGAAGTTTCGAAGAAGCACCCCTTTTATCCCAATGTTGTGATCGCATACAGAATTTTGTTAACCATTCCTGTGACCGTCGCATCTGCAGAAAGGAGATTTTCTAAACTCAAGTTATTGAGATCCTATTTGCGTTCTACTATGACACAAGAAAGACTCAATGGCTTGGCCACAATAGCACTTCAAAATGATGTCTTGGAACAGATTAATTATGAAGACATAATTGAAGATTTCATTTCAAGAAATACTAGACGGATGATGCTTTTTAGTCGAACATGAGGTCAGTACTATGTATTTTAGGTTTAATGTATTTTAAAATATTGGGTGTAACGACATAGGCTGAAAATATGCTTTAGTTATATTAAATATTTTTTAATGTTTAAGGGCCACATTTTGTATTTCGCACACGGGCCTCCAATTCCCGGAGACGGGCACCGCCGGAAGTGCGTGTCGTGTGGGTTCAAATCCTTTTGCTATTTATGTTTGCCGGCATGTTTCGATCGGTCTTTCAAGTGGGCCGTCGATTCTTGGTCTTTTACATGGGCCGTCGGTTACTCATAATACCTATCCTCTTGTGCTCAAAAAAATCCTCATAATACCTATCCTCTTGTGCTAAAAAATCCTATCCTCTTCTTCCCCGTCCGCCGTCGGGGACGGCACTCCATGGCGGCCGCCGCCGCGCCGACGAGGTTGAGGCGCCAAGGTCGAGCAGGTCGTGGGCAAGGGCGAGTCGTGCTTCTCATTGAGCCGTCACGCGGAGCACGATTGTGGCATGCGCCCCACGGGGCGCGCGCGGGGCGCGGACGACAATGGCGGCAAGCGACGAGCCAACGATGGTGGACGACCGAGGGCCGAGGCACAAGTGCCGGGAGTGGAGCGAGCCGCGAGCCTTGTGCTATCACGTCTCCGGAGTCTAGAGCCCTTGGCGGCGGTGCCGGCCGCCGCGGCAGCCGACCGCCCGACGCCCTTCGGGTTTGACCCCGATTTAATTCTTCTTCGCCTCATCTTCATGTTCCGGTGGCATCGGATCAACGTTCCATACCATTTTGGGACGCCGTTCCCGGTCGTTCCCGTTCCTCGTTCCGAACGAAGTTGAACATGCCCACGTTCCGCGTTCCCGGCTTCTAAGGCCCGAGCTTGAGCATCCCGTGGATCCCGGTGGCGAACGTGTTGGGGTCGTCGAGGCCGAACCCGGAGGTGAGCGGCGCGGTCTCGAAGAGCAACACGACGAGGTCCTTGACGGACTTGTCGTTCCCTGTCGGCCTCGGCGCGCTTCGGAGCTCCTCCATGATGCCGTTGTCCGGGTTGATCTCCATGGTCTTCTTGGACGCCATGTACGCGCTCATGCCTGCCTGTCGCGGAGTGCTTGCGCCTTCATGATCCGCTCCATGTGGATGCCCGGCTTGATGTTCTTGGAGGAGGCGTCGTAGAACTTGGCGTAGTCGTCCTTGTTCTCGGTGATCTCGAAGAACATCTCGATACATTTCTTCACCAGGTTCTTACGAATCACCTTGAGGATCTTGTTCTGCTGCCGAGTCTCTCGGGAGATGTTGAGCGGGAGGTGATAGAATCACCGGATCGACTAGGAGTATATCAAGTGGGTTGCATTGTGAATGACATACCTCGAACCCCTATACGCGCCTCTGGTTCTGTCAATGATGTTCTGCACTAGGTAGTGACGCGTAGTGCAGACACGGACGACGTCGGCGAGGTCCTGTGGTGGCGTCGGTGGAGCATCCCGTCGCTTCAGCACTCCCTCTCAGTCAGCTAGGGTTTGGAGTGGGGAAGCTACGTGGCGGCGGCGAACCTCGTGTCCTGAGCCTGTGGCCCCCACTCCCTCTTATAGTCCTGCGCGACAGGGGCCCACCAGCCTTCTAACGGGCTGGGCGTCCCCGATCCGGACGCGAGTCAAGGGCCCATTGGCGGAGAGATTAATCTAACATTCTCTCCCTTGATCTCACCATATACTTTTTTAACTTCTTTTCTCATTCCATTACAAATCAGTGTATATAGCATGTTTTATCATCACGGTCAATCTCGATTCTGTTAATCCCCGATAGATTCAACTGCTACAATACACATTTCTGTACTGAAACAAATTCTTTAGCCTTGGGCCCTTTTACTGTCCGAAATCTTAAACTATGCCATAAACCCATGTTGCACATGTGTTCTCTAAGCGCACTGAGTGATATACTTTCGTAAGAGGATCCTCAAGCATGTGCTTGTCTCTTATATACGCAATATATTTAATATGATTTCGGACTTACTCCTTTACAACATATAACTTTGTGTCAATGTGTTTGGCAGCACACTTGACTTGTTGTCATAGGAGTGAACTACTTCAATGGTTATTGTTGTTGACAACCATTATCAACTCCGGGTACAGGTTCCATTAACTATTTTGCCTGTCGCTCAGTCTCGTATCATGCTATACCACATCTTTGCATCACATTGATGACAATTTTGTTAAACCCTTTTGGAGCATTTCCACACAAAAAACTCCAAGTTTGAAATTTAGCGACAATTGTGGATTTCGCTACGCATTTCACAAAATATCTTTGTACTCACAAACTTTTGAGAGCACTTGATCTTTTCAACTTAGCATGAAGCTGATACACTTAATTCCATTCCATATTTGGCTTCCAACAACTGAAGCATATGGTACCATATTCTTTTTATCCATTCCATATTGATTCTTGGAACATAAAAGTTCCCAAAACCATCACCCTTGACAATGAGAACAGGCGAAGATTTACTCGCATGCATACTATATTTTTTTGCGACTTTTCTAAGTATGCCTCTTGCCATAGTCCTAATACCCCTTTTCTTTTATCTCGGTGAATCTCGATCCTTATAATTGAGAGATATTCATCGAGAATTTTCTTTTGAACTTTGAGGACAATAACCTCTTCTCCTTTTAAAATAGATTGACATTCTTCGCTACCACACAAGATGTCAATCACATATGCACGATGAGGAAATGAATTCCCATTCTATAACATTGTTCAAATGTTGTCCTCTTATTCACATTTAAAACTCAAACCAAATCCTTTATCTTTAAATATTATCATTCGTAAATGATTTCTTTAAGCAGCATTCCTTTTCTTCTTTCAATTACATGACAAAAAACTCTTTGGTTGTGCCATGAAATACTTTCATCTGATGTAACTCAGATCATGATGTGCCACAAAATTCACTGTAGTCCTTTCATTATTTTTGCACAAAAAACTTTTGATTTAAGATGCTCTTTGTGTGTTCACATATTCTCTTTGGAGTCACGTCACAACTTGTAGACCCATCACAGCCTACTGTTTTGGCTCCGTTGAGAATCACTTACGAGTCCCAAGTTTCCTCGGGATTCATCAGTTCCACTTTCAATAAACAAGAACTTCTTTTAACACATGAGATTAAATAAACCTCAATATGAACCTTTCTATATTGCAAACCGTGCAACCATCTGACTTTTAACTCTTTGAGACCTACTAGAGATCTCAATGGCACATTGTGTACCTCAACTTTTGATACATCTACCATATGAGGCAGCAGCAGCTCTCCCCATGCACAACAACGAATTTCAATGGCTCATGAAGGACAGGTTCCATGTCATCTACCACATTATTTCCACGAGTGTTTAGAGAAATAGCTACCGAATCATCAGAGTGGGCATATATACCCACATCTCCTCAAATCATCAGAGTGGGCATATATACCCACTTCTCCTCGAAGTCAATTTCTCGAGCCACCATGCTCCCCCTGATTGCTCTCGTATTCCAAAAAGACAATGTGTCTCGTTAGAAATAAAAGAACCTTTTCTTTTTTCTGAATTGCCAATAAAATGGCTCCCCAGATCAGCCTTTTCTTTCATCCGGATGGCCAACTAAATGGCTCCCCGAGATCTTTCCATCTATTATAAATAATAGAGTACCTTTAAACCTTCTCATTTTGGGTTTGTTCTTTCACCATTTTAGTCACATCGCTATCATCCGATCGAACTTATAAAAGTCCAGGATTTTAGCTATTCCTTTTCTTTAGGGGTATCCACATATATTACTGTCATACTCCCCCAAATAATCACATTTATCATCTATAGATCACACTCTAAATGCATACAATGCATTACTTTCGTGAAGTACAGGGGATTTTCACCTTTCTCACCTTTCTCCCCCTCGAAATGTGGCATGAACTTTCTTGCCACAATTTCGAAACCATTCAGAACTATTATCAGTGAGGAAACTTTGAGAACACTTTCAGATACTTCTTTTGTCTGCATGATTATATCATACAAGGTTGTTACATAACTCATATATGGGAGTACATCATTCCTCATTTCACTTTAAGAACTCAACAGAGTCCTTTATTTCCATGCTTTTGAAACTCAAGCAACTCAAGCTTGTATATCATTCTTTATCTTTAGGTTCGCATATTTGTTTCGATTCTCTTAAAACTCATAGAGTGCTTAGTGACTATAACACAATGGAAATGCTCAATCAATACCAAAGTAGTAAAAGAGCTACTCCAAAAAAACTATTTCTCAGTTTGGAATACACAATAAGCACATGAGTCATTATACCTTTCTCCCGCCATGCAGGATAAGTCCTTTGACAAAACTTTTCCCGCCATATAGGATTGTCTAACATAAGCATTATGTCAACTTTAGCCAATCATGCGGTTATTTTCTTAGAGCCTTTCCCGCCATGCGGGTATTATTATGAACTTTTCTCGTCATGCGAGAGTATCACAAATTTTCCTCTCCATCCAGGTAATAACCTGGAAGGAACTGCATGCCGAGATTGGCTTCCATTCAAGCATCAAATTCATTATGCAAAAATAAATCTGAATAAACTGTAACACACATGCTTAATCCAACATTAGTCAAATTAAACATGCATATGAATTATTGCAACTTTTACCATGATGACTGAACTGGAAATAAATTCAACTTCATAGAGAGTACATGAGAAACATTTCTCAAGACTCTCAATGATCTATCATATTTCTAGGATTAATATATGAGAATCTTTACTTTTGAAACCATTCTTTTAAAAAAGAACATAGTCCCTCATATTATTGCACTCTTTCTTTGTCATTTCCTGAGTCACAAGTGCTCAGCTTACTTTTAATACTTTCATGAATGAAAGCGAGAAGGATCTTTTCTGCGAGAAAATATTCTAAAATAATCCAAACTTTAAACCTATGAAACTTAAAAAGAACTTTATGTTCTATTCCATATCACTGTTGGGCAGAAAATAGAATAAAACATTATTCATATATATTAATTACAAATCATCATCGACTGAATTAGAATTAATCCATCATATCATACTATTCCCATCATCAACGTTGGTCAGAAAATGACAACACCATGAACTTTATATTTAGAATTAATACTTATCAAAAGTATTTCTAAAATATCCTCTCTGTCCATAATTGACTAGAGACATAAACTTTGTACAAAAAATTTGCAATAAAAAACAATGCAATTTTATCTTAACTTTATACAGCGGAAGCTGACTTTAGCTTTAATGTGAATATAACCCACAGGGAAACTTTTCAAAACTATTCTTTCAATTAAATCTTCTCATTGGTTCCAATTTAATTGAGAGATAAGTATCACTGTACAACAGAAACAAGAAATATAAACTACATTTCTTGTTCTTTATTCTCTGATAATTGATCACTTTGATGCAAAATTCATCAGAAACTTTAACTTTAAACATAAGACACACATAATTATAATATTATTATCATCAATGTTGGTCAGAAAATAAAAATACCATAATTAACTATAAATAAATATGTTTCTACTCCACTAATTAAATTTTCCCGTTGGTTCCAATTTAATTAGAGAGTGAAGCTTTCACTTTGCAGCGGAAAACTTTTCTTTCTTTTCAGAAGCAATCACACTTCTAAAACAGTTTTTTATTAACTCTCTAAACAATTTATCCCGTTGATTCAAAATTGAATAGAGGTTAAAACTTGACAAACTTGTCACAACATTGACAAACTTGCCAAAACTCTGCCTTGAATTAATATTTCATCAGAATAATCTTTCCTTTTTCATTGTTTTCTCTACTCAACTTTTCCCTTTAATTTAATATCCAAATTAAACTAAAAGGAGCAACAATTTAAACTTTTGCAGTGGAAAACATGAATAAAACTCATGAAAAACATACTATTCAGAAGCATTTCTGTTACAATTCAATCTATACACAAATATCTCGTTGGTTCAATTTGAGTAGAAATCAAAACTATACAAAATTCATTCAGAATTTCATACAAAAGGGCTTCTGAAATTCGTTAAAACAATTAATAAATTTAATGTTCACATCTTTTCATTCGGCCCGTGGGAGAAAGCGGCCCACGACCATCGTCTCACATCTGCCTGGGCCTAAGGCCCACCAGCCAACTGGCAGGCCGCTGAAGCGGCTCGCGCTCTCTGCCCGCCTGGGCCGAATGAAGCCCATCTGACCGTCGGTGCCAGCAAGCGACTGTAGCCGTTCGATCCGATCGATGGCTCTCCTTTCATTTTGGTGGAACAAAACTGCCAGCGTGACCTTGTAACTCTAGCCCTTTCACTTTCTATCCCGCATCTCTCGCAACACACAGGCGGCGGCGGGCGGAGCGCCCGTCCCAGCGTCCGTCAGCGACGGCGAGAAGCAGTGCCGTCCGTCGCGCGGCCATGGTATGCCTCCCCTTCTCTACTTTCTTTTCTTTACTCTCTCTCCTCCATCCTCTAACCCTAGACTTGCATCAGCAAGAACCAGAGAGAGATCGGTGGTGGAGGGTGGTGGCCGGCGCCGCCGCCGGCCCCCTCACCGGCGTGCGCGTTCACTCGAGGGTGAGTGCGCCACTGTCGAGTGGCTCAGTGACGGTGCCGCGGCCCTCTCCCTCGCGTCGTCCATGCGGCGGAGGCCCGGTGAGCGCACGACTTGCCATGTCCAAAACCCGCTGCATGCACCAAGGTGACCCCGGGGTGGTGATGACGGTAGGTGAGGCCTTCGAAGGCTCTCCCTTTCCTCCATCCTTTTTGTTCATTTCTCTCTTGTAGATCTAGGGTCAGGGTTTCAATTTTGCACTGTAAAAACGATTCGAGATCGATTCCTTTGGTCATTTCTTTTCCCAAACAAGATCTACTACCTAGCACGGCTCTAGTACCATTGATAGAATCACCGGATCGACTAGGAGTAGATCAAGTGGGTTGCACTGTGAATGACATACCTCGAACCCTTGTACGCACCTCTGGTTCTATCGGTAATGTTCTGCACTAGGCAGCGACACGCAGTGCAGACATGGACGGCGGCGGCGAGGTCCTGTGGTGACGTCGGTGTAGCATCCCGCTGCTTCAACACTCCTCTCGGTCGGCTAGGGTTAGGAGTGGGGAAGATACTGTGGCGGCGACGAACCTCGTGTTCGAGCTCCGTGGCCCCCACTCCCTCTTATAGTGTTGCGCGACGGGGGGCCCACCGGCCTTCTAACGGACCGGGCATCCACGATCCGGACGCGAGTCAAGGGCATAATGGGCCGTTGCGCCCATTGGCGGAGAGATCAATCTAACGGGGAGGTCGTCGAGTCGACGACACCCTTGCCGAAGGAGAGCCACTCTAGGATGTGCTCCTCGCGGTTGTCCATGGTGAAGATGTCACGCACGTAGAGCTTGATGTTGTTGAGCTTCTTGCGGGTGTCGAAGAGGTCGAAGGGCGCGCGGCGGGGCACGAAGAGGATGGCCTTGAACTCTAGCTGGCCCTCAGATATTCTTTGGTGCAGCTTAGCTGCCTTAGGAGCATCAAAAGCTTGTTTAATCCTGTAGTTTTTCCCCTGTTGAGTTATTCCCTACAGGCTGCCTCCTCAGTATTTTGTGCTTGTTGCGCCCACTGACCAAGCGTAGAGGTTTTGATACCTTTCCTTTCCTCCTTGATTTTTTTCTTCGAGATGTGATCCTTCACTAAGTCAGCACGAATGTGACGCACTAGGTTTTCAGCTGGGTCCTTTAACCCTATTGATCCGGTTGTGAGACATGGGTACCCCTGGGTCCCCACCGACCAGGCTCACGGCCATACCCGACAAGTGGATCTGGCCTACTAGAAGACCCACCGATCTATCTGTGGGCCCAACCGACCTAGTTGGTAACCCACACGACCTCCTGAAGACCGTCCAGAAGATTCCCCAGACGACCTAATCCATCACGACCTCAAGACTTGGCGTACAAGACAAGACCTCGGTGGACTTCACCCAAAGCAGATCGACGGGATATGGCAAGATGTGTAACGTAGACTTAGGTCTCTTGGTCGTAACCGACCAGGAGTCTAGGAACCGACCTCATCCGCTGGCCAATATAAGGCGGACGAGGCGACCCTTGTAACCCCCGACCAATCTTCAAGCAATCTACACCGACAACTGGACATAGGGTATTACTCTCCGGAGGCCCGAACCAGTATAAACTCGCTATGTTCTCTGTGTTCCGCGTACTCGTGTGCGACCTTCGAGTTCTTAACCTTAGACTCCTCCCCGCTGAACAACTAAACCACATGGGATTAACACCCCCCGTTGGCTATCCAGATCTCACCATCTGACAGTTGGCGCGCCAGGTAGGGGCAGAATCAAGATTCTTCGTGCAACTCGATGGCTTCGACCAACGGCGTCATCTTCCCGGAGAGCATGGCAGACATCCTCACCAACCCCGTCGACATCTGCTTTGGCTCGATGCCGACGACATCCACCGCTCCAGCCACCTGCCTCGTCATCGAAGGCAACCCAGTCACCACCAACCAACAGATCGAAACAGATCTGTCGGCGGAAACCCACCGACACACTCCTAGCGACCTGATCAAAGTCTATGAGCGCGTCAAACGCCCTCGCATGACTCCTTCGGCCTCTCGCATGCCTCTCTTGGTCGTCACACCCGACTTTCCGAAGAAAACCAAGTGCATACCTATATGCATGCCGGGATCACGTTTCATGCATATAGTGACATATAAGTGAATACGGAAACGGTATCACGTAAGAAAAAGAAAGATTATCGGAGATTTACGCTTAAACACGGAAACGAAGGCTCCAAACATCACGAGCGATCGGCGGGGGTTGCGTACGCCTAGCACCAACAACATCTTCACTAGACTTCAAAGTAGCATCCTTTTTCGAGCAACAATATTTATAGCAAGGGTGAGCACTTGTCGTACTCGGCAAGTGTGGAAAAAGATATGAATGCAAAGGCTTTATAGTGGACTCGGGCTATAAGCATTTAAGCAATTTTAGTTGGTCAAATTTTATTAGCACTCGATTACTAATAAAGTATAAGTTTATACCAACCCACATTAAGCATAAGGTAAGAAATACGCCATAAGCATATGGCAAGAATAACCAGAGAGCACGATTTAAGTCCATCTTCAAGTTTGATTATCATGTGAGGGTCCAGGCCGCTCTTGACCGTGAGCACGGCTAATCGATTAGTTTTACACTCTGCAGAGGTCGTACATCTTTACCCACAAGTCGCGTAAAAGTCCCGAAGAACTTTAAACCCAACCATGCGATGCCGGCCAAGCATCATACCACACTACCGAGGTGTGATTGCATAGGGACGCTACGAGGCCGTTACAAAGATCCCCGGATGTAGGTCGCCCGCTAGGTTACCCGGTCGGTGCAACGTATAAAGCTCCCCGACGAGTACCGTGTCTTAGCTAAGCCCACACCTACGCCCGAGCAGTCCATACGCCACTACCCGCCGGCCCCCAACCCTTATCGGGTAAAGCATACCTAACATCTAGTTCACTAATTAATAAGCCAAGACAGAGCCATATGTCTTGTGGTAGTACTTGTTTTCCGGGTGGTCGCTCCATGTTCCGATTAATGCACAAGTGATCTTGTATTAACCAGAGACATATAGCATCAAAGTAAAGCATGTTCATCATTGTTGTTCATTAAAACCACCATAACCCAGGTATAGCAACTAAGCATAGCTACCCAACATAAACATAAACCCAGGTTGACAAGGAATGATGACAAAGACTAGGCAAACCTTAATAGGACCCATCAATATTAATGCAAAGCAATGCAAAGTGATTAATCGAGTTATTAGGACAAAGATCAAGGACACACTTGCCTTTAACCAAGGTAGTTGCTCGGAATCTTCAACTTCAAGCTCTTCCAACTTCTCGAACGGCGTTCACTCTAAGCGCATCAATCATCGGGCACAAACATACAAACAAACGGACATACTAAGAACAAAGCACCAATCAAAAGAAAACTTTAAAAGAACGCACTAAAGGATAGGATCGATTAGATGGATCACTAAAGCACACAAACCATGCTTAGAGGAAGAAAGGCTTGGTTTGCATTAAAAGAGATGGTCGCGGAAGATTGAGCAAGGACCAGAAAGATCACACTGGGATAGAGCTCGATTCTATGGTTACATAGGCGCAAGAAACGCCGAACACAAAACTAAGCTCGAAACTATCGTGAGATCATCAACAAACAACAAGAGACTACGCTTGGCATATTTTAATTAAGAAATCATGTGAAAGAATATTTCAGTAGAAATACTCTATGTTACCATTAAACAAGTTACATTTAATTAAAGAAATCACAATAAACCTAATCATATTTCATTTATAACATTCCAAAGTAGAAGTTATGTCAAATTAACAATTACTTTAGAAAGATGAAGCGGGTGTAAGATATCTAAACGAGTAACTTTATATCACGTGTTCAACTAAACATATTTATATTGAAAAGGCATTTATGAAGTCATTAGGCATATTAACTTTATTATGAAAACCGGTGTTTAACTCTAACATCTTTTATTTAGAAAAACTAGTTATAAATAGGGATTAACCAATTACATCATGATTAAAGAAAACCGGATTAGAACCTAATCAATTTTTATTGATAAAAGCATTGCAATAATAATTAGTCAAGATTAACAAGCATCTTTAATGTTAAAACAAGTAGCGGGTGATACACGTGCTAACGCATAAGTTATGGTGAAACGAACTAGAACAAGACAAACGGACTATCAACGCATAAGAGGACCTTAAGATGGGTTTAGGAAAACTAGCTTACGTAGAGAACTAGATCGAAGGGCAAGAACCGAGCAAAAGGCAAGCTGAACTACTTGGTAAAGGAACCGATAACAAGATTAGCTCGAAGAAAGGTATAGCTACGAAAGATTGGGCATAAGAACATAGCCGATTTATAAAAAGACAACCTAACGAGAGATGGGATAGACATCAACTAGCTAGATGCCGATATACAAGATTCTAAGATCAACATGAAACAAGAGTGATAAGATTACTTTATAGGCAAATGAGCAAAGGCAAACTACTCACATAGACAAAGCTTCTAAGATAAGCAGAAACTCTAAGGCTTGATTAGATGCGCACGGTTTAGCTTGGGCCAACACTAGAATGGTTTAGAGCTTCTGATAAACTTGATCAAAAGAGATACTAAGATAAAAGCTGACGCCGAACGTCTAACGAACTATTTGCATTAATGAGAGATCAAACTATGAGTTGGGTTTATTTTAATTAATGAAATATATATAAGGATATAAATAAAATACCCCAGGTTGGAATTAAAGTAAATTAAGCTTTATTTACAAAACCGGTGTAACGAACTAGTCAAATTTTATTAATAAAGATTCATATATTGATTAAACCGATTAAACATTTAATTTAGAAAAACTAAACTATATGAACAATCTAAACGAAGCTTTGTAATTCGAGTTCATCATATTATTATTAAAAACGGTATTAAATTGGTATTAATCAAGATTAACATTTATTTATAAAGCCGGAGTAAAAGCCTAATCAACTTTTAATTATAAAAGTTAATTAATCATTAAGCAAATTAATATTTGACTTATGGAAAACCGAGTAAAAGATCTAATTAGATTTTATTCATAAAAGCATGTAAAGTAATCATTAATATATTTAAATTTGATTATGAAAAACGATATATAGATCTATATAGCTTTTATTTGGAAAAGACATGTATATCTAGTCATTAATCAAAATTAATATTAATTTTATTTTCAGAAAATAAAACATGGTGAAAACACACCACTAACGCGTGCTTTACATTATTATGGACCTAACGCAACTTGAACGGATTAAATCGGAGCTAAAACGAAGATTTGGTGAGCAAAACAAGATTGTAAGGACCTGTTCGCGATTAACCGTAGATAACAAGGGCTAGCAGACAAGATATGCAAGACACATTAAATAGTGCTAGCAAAAAGGACGAATGATAGGGTTAGATCTATAAAAAGGCTTAGGTGGGCTTTATGTGTGAAAGTGGGATCTTTCTAGGGGGGGTACCTATAGATTGGTCAAGACACAAAAATTGATCTAAAGATTACACCAAAAGCCAGGGGTCTAACTGTAATACAAGGTGGTCTTCTTCCTCCTCTAGTCGGAACGAACGGGAGGGGGTCGGGGGGGGTCGGGGCGTACGGGGGCTGCGGGCGTTCCAATCTCCGGGGCTGCGGCGCGCCTAGGGGCTAGGATGAAGATGCAAAACGGAGAGAGGAGATCGAGGGGATCGCGATGGTGGTGCTCACCGGCAGCAGAGGACGACGGCGGCGGCGGTATTCGGAGGTCAACGCTCGCCGGAGCTCACGGTTTCGGTGCGGGGCGGCGCTCCGGCCGACGCGAGGGCGGCGCGGCGGCGGCTCGGCGCGCGGCACGGGGGCGGCGGCGGCGCTACGGGGGCGCGCGCGCGGGGCTAGGGCGGCACCCTTTATAGGGGCGCGCGCGCCGGCCGGCTCCGGGCGGCGGCGCGATGCGGCCGGGCCGGATGGGCTTCGGCCGGGCCCGTGGCCGGGCCGGTAGGGCGCGGGCGGGTTGGGTCGGGCCTCCGGCCCGGCCCAATCCGGTAGGATAGGTTTTTTTTTTTGAATATATTTCCGGTGCGAAAAATAATCCGTAAAAATTTCGTAAATTATTTTAAAGCACGAAAAATACTCGTAAAATCACAAAAATTCCAGGAAAATTCCTAGAGATAGATTAAGACACGAACAACCCAAATAAAGCATTTGGTGCTCATGAAAAAGATTTTAGAGCCTTCTATTAAATAGAAAATGCTCAGAGAAAATGAGAATAAATTCCAGAAAAATTCGGAAAATTCTCGGGAGAGTTTGGACAGCTCCTAAACGCATTTTTGAAACCTTTTTGCACTCATGAACCACTAGATGCATCGGCATGAATGCAACACACATAACTTTTATTAATTTAGAAAATCAAACAAACGATTTTTCCTATACTATATTCCCTGTAAAGAAAAGTAAATGTTGGAAAAATTTTAAAATTATGAGAAAATCGTTATTTAATTATTCTTTCTATTCACATCCCGAAATTGGAAATTTCGGGGTGTGACAAATCTACCCCCCTTAAACGGAATCTCGTCCCGAGATTCGAAGAAAGAAGAAACAAGGAGGAGGGAGATAAACAAAAAAACATTGCTCCCAAGGTAGGTAGGCGGTCGTCCTCTTTTGTTGATCGGTGTGAAACTTTTAATCTTTTTCTTTGTTGGTTGCTGGGGTCTTCATCAGAGTGAGCTAGGTGGGATAAAAGCAAGCACAAGGTGGGAAGGAAGGTAGAGTGATGTCTTCTTTTCTTCATCTTGCATCTGCCTTTGACTTCCTTCCGGTAACACCTCTAGTGAGTTGAAACAAAGAAAGATGACAAGGATGTGGAAGGTACAAAAGAGAAACCCAACTAGGCAACTGATGTTATTGCAGATATAAGACCCACAATACACCAACACTCACTTCAAAGAACCAACACAAGCAACATCATAAAACCAAGCATCATCAAGCAAACACTGAATTCCACCAATCAAGGCATAGCTAAAGGGAACGACACTACACGTTGTTAATAAAATCAGGGGGTATCCTCCTAATAGATCAGATATATCTCCCAGCAAGGATATCCATAAATGATGGATTTTTCCCAGATCAAGGAGTACGAAATTATGAGTTCAACCCAACTGGAATCACCTCAATCGGAGGTTCAGAACTCGGGATATGAATTAAACAAGATGGCTAGGTCAGCAGTGTTGGCAGATTCTGAATGCTCCACTAATTCGTAGGTATCTCCTTGGATACAAAACGAATACTGCTGAATTTTGGACAGAATGAAGCTGATGAAATTCCTGAACTACTCCAATTGGATTTACCTCAATCGGAGGTCTATAGCCCGAGATATAAAATAATGAAGATAACTAGGTCAGCAGGGTTTACAGATTCTGATAGCTCCAATGTTTCGAGCATAGCTCCTGGAACATGTACTGGATAGGGCTGAATTTTTGATATAAATCCACGTATGAAATTTAGGAACTAACCCAACTGGTTTCATGCCGATCGGAGTTCCGTAGCTCGAGAAAGAATTAAAACAGCGCTGATGTGTCGGGGAGGTGCGCGAGCAGATAGAATGCTAAGGGTAACGGTTCTACCCATGAATTAAGGGGGTGTTTATTGCTTGAGGGAATGAATAGGCGAGGTTGAAGAGATGTTCAAGGAGAGTGAAGATAAATATACAAGAACTCATGGTTTGGACAAAAGAAGATGGTTAAGAAGTAAGATCCTTCACCAGAGAGGTCAAGGATAAGGTAAGGAGGGACTGTAGAACAGAAGAGGCATTAAGAAACGACCAGTGCTAACTAGGCTTACGTCCTACGATCGATACGGCTACGATACCACTCGTCACACCCGACTTTCCGAAGAAAACCAAGTGCATACCTATATGCATGCCAGGATCACGTTTCATGCATATAGTGACATATAAGTGAATACGAGAAACAAGTATCACGTAAGAAAAAGAAAGATTATCAGAGATTTACGCTTAAACCTGGAAACGAAGGCTCCAAACATCACAGGCAGTCGACGGGGGTTGCGTACGCCTAGCACCAACAACATCTTCACTAGACTTCAAAGTAGCATCCTTTTTCTGAGCAACAATATTTATAGCAAGGGTGAGCACTTGTCGTACTCAAGAAGTGTGGAAAAAAGATATGAACGCAAAGGCTTTATAGTGGACTGGGCTATAAGCATTTAAGCAATTTTAGTTGGTCAAGTTTTATTAGCACCTGATTACTAATAAAGTATAAGTTTATACCAACCCACAATTAAGCATAAGGTAAGAAATACGCCATAAGCACATGGCAGGATAACCAGAGAACACGATTTAAGTCCATCTTCAAGTTTAATTATCATGTGAGGGTCCAGGCCGCTCTTGACCGTGAGCACGGCTAATCGATTAGTTTTACACTCTGCAGAGGTCGTACATCTTTACCCACAAGTCGCGTAAAAGTCCCGAAGAACTTTAAACCCAACCATGCGATGCCGGCCAAGCATCATACCACACTACCGAGGTGTGATTGCATAGGGACGCTACGAGGCCGTTACAAAGATCCCCGGATGTAGGTCGCCCGCTAGGTTACCCCGGTCGTGCAACGTATAAAGCTCCCGGACGAGTACCGTGTCTTAGCTAAGCCCACACCTACGCCCGAGCAGGTCCATACGCCACTACCCGCCAGCCCCCAACCCTTATCAGGTAAAGCATACCTAACATCTAGTTCACTAATTAATAAGCCAAGACAGAGCCATATGTCTTGTGGTAGTAATCGTTTTCTCGGGTGGTCGCTCCATGTTCCGATTAATGCACAGGTGATCTTGTATTAACCGGAGACATATAGCATCAAAGTAAAGCATGTTCATCATTGTTGTTCATTAAAACCACCATAACCCGGGTATAGCAACTAAGCATAGCTACCCAACATAAACATAAACCTAGGTTGACAAGGAATGATGACAAAGACTAGGCAAACCTTAATAGGACCCATCAATATTAATGCAAAGCAATGCAAAGTGATTAATCAGAGTTATTGGGACAAAGATCAAGGACACACTTGCCTTTAACCAAGGTAGTTGCTCAGAATCTTCAACTTCAAGCTCTTCCAACTTCTCGAACGGCGTTCACTCTAAGCGCATCAATCATCGGGCACAAACATACAAACAAACAGACATACTAAGAACAAAGCACCAATCAAAAGAAAACTTTAAAAGAACGCACTAAAGGATAGGATCGATTAGATGGATCACTAAAGCACACAAACCATGCTTAGAGGAAGAAAGGCTTGGTTTGCATTAAAAGAGATGGTCGCGGAAGATTGAGCAAGGACCAGAAAGATCACACTGGGATAGAGCTCGATTCTATGGTTACATAGGCGCAAGAAACGCCGAACACAAAACTAAGCTCGAAACTATCGTGAGATCATCAACAAACAACAAGAGACTACGCTTGGCATATTTTAATTAAGAAATCATGTGAAAGAATATTTCAGAGAAATACTCTATGTTACCATTAAACAAGTTACATTTAATTAAAGAAATCACGATAAACCTAATCATATTTCATTTATAACATTCCAAGAGAAGTTATGTCAAATTAACAATTACTTTAGAAAGATGAAGCGGGTGTAAGATATCTAAACGAGTAACTTTATATCACGTGTTCAACTAAACATATTTATATTGAAAAGGCATTTATGAAGTCATTAGGCATATTAACTTTATTATGAAAACCGGTGTTTAACTCTAACATCTTTTATTTAGAAAAACTAGTTATAAATAGGGATTAACCAATTACATCATGATTAAAGAAAACCGGATTAGAACCTAATCAATTTTTATTGATAAAAGCATTGCAATAATAATTAGTCAAGATTAACAAGCATCTTTAATGTTAAAACAAGTAGCGGGTGATACACGTGCTAACGCATAAGTTATGGTGAAACGAACTAGAACAAAGACAAACGGACTATCAACGCATAAGAGGACCTTAAGATGGGTTTAGGAAAACTAGCTTACGTAGAGAACTAGATCGAAGGGCAAGAACCGAGCAAAAGGCAAGCTGAACTACTTGGTAAAGGAACCGATAACAAGATTAGCTCGAAGAAAGGTATAGCTACGAAAGATTGGGCATAAGAACATAGCTGATTTATAAAAAGACAACCTAACAGAGATGGGATAGACATCAACTAGCTAGATGCTGATATACAAGATTCTAAGATCAACATGAAACAAGAGTGATAAGATTACTTTATAGGCAAATGAGCGGTGCAAACTACTCACATAGACAAAGCTTCTAAGATAAGCGAAACTCTAAGGCTTGATTAGATGCGCACGGTTTAGCTTGGGCCAACACTAGAATGGTTTAGAGCTTCGATAAACTTGATCAAAAGAGATACTAAGATAAAAGTCGACGCCGAACGTCTAACGAACTATTTGCATTAATGAGAGATCAAACTATGAGTTGGGTTTATTTTAATTAATGAAATATATATAAGGATATAAATAAAATACCCCAGGTTGGAATTAAAGTAAATTAAGCTTTATTTACAAAACCGGTGTAACGAACTAGTCAAATTTTATTAATAAAGATTCATATATTGATTAAACCGATTAAACATTTAATTTAGAAAAACTAAACTATATGAACAATCTAAACGAAGCTTTGTAATTCGAGTTCATCATATTATTATTAAAAACGGTATTAAATTGGTATTAATCAAGATTAACATTTATTTATAAAGCCGGAGTAAAAGCCTAATCAACTTTTAATTATAAAAGTTAATTAATCATTAAGCAAATTAATATTTGACTTATGGAAAACCGAGTAAAAGATCTAATTAGATTTTATTCATAAAAGCATGTAAAGTAATCATTAATATATTTAAATTTGATTATGAAAAACGATATATAGATCTATATAGCTTTTATTTGGAAAAGACATGTATATCTAGTCATTAATCAAAATTAATATTAATTTTATTTTCAGAAAATAAAACATGGTGAAAACACACCACTAACGCGTGCTTTACATTATTATGGACCTAACGCAACTTGAACGGATTAAATCGGAGCTAAAACGAAGATTTGGTGAGCAAAACAAGATTGTAAGGACTCGTTCGCGATTAACCGTAGATAACAAGGGCTAGCAGACAAGATATGCAAGACACATTAAATAGTGCTAGCAAAAAGGACGAATGATAGGGTTAGATCTATAAAAAGGCTTAGGTGGGCTTTATGTGTGAAAGTGGGATCTTTCTAGGGGGGTACCTATAGATTGGTCAAGACACAAAAATTGATCTAAAGATTACACCAAAAGCCGGGGTCTAACCGTAATACAAGGTGGTCTTCTTCCTCCTCTAGTCGGGAACGAACGAGAGGGGGTCCGGGGGGTCGGGGCGTACGGGGGCTGCGGGCGTTCCAATCTCTCGGGGCTGCGGGCGCCTAGGGGCTAGGATGAAGATGCAAAACGGAGAGAGGAGATCGAGGGGATCGCGATGGTGGTGCTCACCGGTGCGAGAGGACGACGGCGGCGGCGGCATTCGGAGGTCAACGCTCGCCGGAGCTCACGGTTTCGGTGCGGGGCGGCGCTCCGGCTCGACGCGAGGCGGCGCGGCGGCGGCTCGGCGCGCGGCACGGGGGCGGCGGCGGCGCTGCGGGCGCGCGCGCGCGGGGCTAGGGCGGCGCCCTTTATAGGGGCGCGCGCGCGGCAGCCTCCGGGCGGCGGCGCGATGCGGCCAGGCCGGATGGGCTTCGGCTGGGCCCGTGGCTGGGCCGGAAGGGCGCGGGCGGGTTGGGTCGGGCCTCTGGCCCGGCCCAATCCGGTAGGATAGGTTTTTTTTTCTGAATATATTTCCAGTGCGAAAAATAATCCAGAAAAATTCTGTAAATTATTTTAAAGCACGAAAAATACTCAGAAAATCACAAAAATTCCAGGAAAATTCCTAGAGATAGATTAAGACACGAACAACCCAAATAAAGCATTTGGTGCTCATGAAAAAGATTTTAGAGCCTTCTATTAAATAGAAAATGCTCGGAGAAAATGAGAATAAATTCCGAGAAAAATTCGGAAAATTCTCGGGAGAGTTTGGACGGCTCCTAAACGCATTTTTGAAACCTTTTTGCACTCATGAACCACTAGATGCATCGGCATGAATGCAACACACATAACTTTTATTAATTTAGAAAATCAAACAAACGATTTTTCCTATACTATATTCCCTGTAAAGAAAAGTAAATGTTGGAAAAATTTTAAAATTATGAGAAAATCGTTATTTAATTATTCTTTCTATTCACATCCCGAAATTGGAAATTTCAGGGTGTGACAAATCTACCCCCCTTAAACGGAATCTCGTCCCGAGATTCGAAGAAAGAAGAAACAAGGAGGAGGGAGACAAACAAAAAAAACATTGCTCCCAAGGTAGGTAGGCGGTCGTCCTCTTTTGTTGATCGGTGTGAAACTTTTAATCTTTTTCTTTGTTGGTTGCCGGGGTCTTCATCGAGTGAGCTAGGTGGGATAAAAGCAAGCACAAGGTGGGAAGGAAGGTAGAGTGATGTCTTCTTTTCTTCATCTTGCATCGCCTTTGACTTCCTTCCGTAACACCTCTAGTGAGTTGAAACAAAGAAAGATGACAAGGATGTGGAAGGTACAAAAGAGAAACCCAACTAGGCAACTGATGTTATTGCAGATATAAGACCCACAATACACCAACACTCACTTCAAAGAACCAACACAAGCAACATCATAAAACCAAGCATCATCAAGCAAACACTGAATTCCACCAATCAAGGCATAGCTAAAGGGAACGACACTACACGTTGTTAATAAAATCAGGGGGTATCCTCCTAATAGATCAGATATATCTCCCAGCAAGGATATCCATAAATGATGGATTTTTCCCAGATCAAGGAGTACGAAATTATGAGTTCAACCCAACTGGAATCACCTCAATCGGAGGTTCAGAACTCGGGATATGAATTAAACAAGATGGCTAGGTCAGCAGTGTTGGCAGATTCTGAATGCTCCACTAATTCGTAGGTATCTCCTTGGATACAAAACGAATACTTCTGAATTTTGGACAGAATGAAGCTGATGAAATTCCTGAACTACTCCAATTGGATTTACCTCAATCGGAGGTCTATAGCCCGAGATATAAAATAATGAAGATAACTAGGTCAGCAAGGTTTACAGATTCTGATAGCTCCAATGTTTCGAGTATAGCTCCTGGAACATGTACTGGATAGGGCTGAATTTTTGATATAAATCCACATATGAAATTTAGGAACTAGCCCAACTGGTTTCATGTCGATCGGAGTTCCGTAGCTCGAGAAAGAATTAAAACAGCGCTGATGTGTCGGGGAGGTGCGCGAGCAGATAGAATGCTAAGGGTAACGGTTCTACCCATGAATCAAGGGGGTGTTTATTGCTTGAGGGAATGAATAGGCGAGGTCGAAGAGATGTTCAAGGAGAGTGAAGATAAATATACAAGAACTCATGGTTTGGACAAAAGAAGATGGTTAAGAGGTGAGATCCTTCACCAGAGAGGTCAAGGATAAGGTAAGGAGGGATTGTAGAACAAAAGAGGCATTAAGAAACGACCAGTGCTAACTAGGCTTACGTCCTACAGTCGATACAGCTCTGATACCACTCTGTCACACCCGACTTTCCGAAGAAAACCAAGTGCATACCTATATGCATGCCAGGATCAAGTTTCATGCATATAGTGACATATAAGTGAATACAGAAACAGTATCACGTAAGAAAAAGAAAGATTATCGAGATTTACGCTTAAACCCGGAAACGAAGGCTCCAAACATCACGGGCGATCGATCGGGGGTTGCGTACGCCTAGCACCAACAACATCTTCACTAGACTTCAAAGTAGCATCCTTTTTCTGAGCAACAATATTTATAGCAAGGGTGAGCACTTGTCGTACTCAGCAAGTGTGGAAAAAGATATGAATGCAAAGGCTTTATAGTGGACTGGGCTATAAGCATTTAAGCAATTTTAGTTGGTCAAATTTTATTAGCACCTGATTACTAATAAAGTATAAGTTTATACCAACCCACATTAAGCATAAGGTAAGAAATACGCCATAAGCACATAGCAGCATAACCAGAGAACACGATTTAAGTCCATCTTCAAGTTTAATTATCATGTGAGGGTCCAGGCCGCTCTTGACCGTGAGCACGGCTAATCGATTAGTTTTACACTCTGCAGAGGTCGTACATCTTTACCCACAAGTCGCGTAAAAGTCCCGAAGAACTTTAAACCCAACCATGCGATGCCGGCCAAGCATCATACCACACTACCGAGGTGTGATTGCATAGGGACGCTACGAGGCCGTTACAAAGATCCCCAGATGTAGGCTGCCCGCTAGGTTACCTGGTCAGTGCAACGTATAAAGCTCCGGACGAGTACCGTGTCTTAGCTAAGCCCACACCTACGCCCGAGCAGTCCATACGCCACTACCCGCGCCCCCAACCCTTATCGGGTAAAGCATACCTAACATCTAGTTCACTAATTAATAAGCCAAGACAGAGCCATATGTCTTGTGGTAGTACTTGTTTTCCTGGGTGGTCGCTCCATGTTCCGATTAATGCACGGTGATCTTGTATTAACCGAGAGACATATAGCATCAAAGTAAAGCATGTTCATCATTGTTGTTCATTAAAACCACCATAACCCGGGTATAGCAACTAAGCATAGCTACCCAACATAAACATAAACCCGGGTTGACAAGGAATGATGACAAAGACTAGGCAAACCTTAATAGGACCCATCAATATTAATGCAAAGCAATGCAAAGTGATTAATCGAGTTATTAGGACAAAGATCAAGGACACACTTGCCTTTAACCAAGGTAGTTGCTCGAATCTTCAACTTCAAGCTCTTCCAACTTCTCGAACGGCGTTCACTCTAAGCGCATCAATCATCGGGCACAAACATACAAACAAACAGACATACTAAGAACAAAGCACCAATCAAAAGAAAACTTTAAAAGAACGCACTAAAGGATAGGATCGATTAGATGGATCACTAAAGCACACAAACCATGCTTAGAGGAAGAAAGGCTTGGTTTGCATTAAAAGAGATGGTCGCGGAAGATTGAGCAAGGACCAGAAAGATCACACCGGGATAGAGCTCGATTCTATGGTTACATAGGCGCAAGAAACGCCGAACACAAAACTAAGCTCGAAACTATCGTGAGATCATCAACAAACAACAAGAGACTACGCTTGGCATATTTTAATTAAGAAATCATGTGAAAGAATATTTCGGAGAAATACTCTATGTTACCATTAAACAAGTTACATTTAATTAAAGAAATCACAATAAACCTAATCATATTTCATTTATAACATTCCAAAGTAGAAGTTATGTCAAATTAACAATTACTTTAGAAAGATGAAGCGGGTGTAAGATATCTAAACGAGTAACTTTATATCACGTGTTCAACTAAACATATTTATATTGAAAAGGCATTTATGAAGTCATTAGGCATATTAACTTTATTATGAAAACCGGTGTTTAACTCTAACATCTTTTATTTAGAAAAACTAGTTATAAATAGGGATTAACCAATTACATCATGATTAAAGAAAACCGGATTAGAACCTAATCAATTTTTATTGATAAAAGCATTGCAATAATAATTAGTCAAGATTAACAAGCATCTTTAATGTTAAAACAAGTAGCGGGTGATACACGTGCTAACGCATAAGTTATGGTGAAACGAACTAGAACAAAGACAAACGGACTATCAACGCATAAGAGGACCTTAAGATGGGTTTAGGAAAACTAGCTTACGTAGAGAACTAGATCGAAGGGCAAGAACCGAGCAAAAGGCAAGCTGAACTACTTGGTAAAGGAACTGATAACAAGATTAGCTCGAAGAAAGGTATAGCTACGAAAGATTGGGCATAAGAACATAGCCGATTTATAAAAAGACAACCTAACAGAGATGGGATAGACATCAACTAGCTAGATGCCTGATATACAAGATTCTAAGATCAACATGAAACAAGAGTGATAAGATTACTTTATAGGCAAATGAGCGGTGCAAACTACTCACATAGACAAAGCTTCTAAGATAAGCGAAACTCTAAGGCTTGATTAGATGCGCACGGTTTAGCTTGGGCCAACACTAGAATGGTTTAGAGCTTCGATAAACTTGATCAAAAGAGATACTAAGATAAAAGTCGACGCCGAACGTCTAACGAACTATTTGCATTAATGAGAGATCAAACTATGAGTTGGGTTTATTTTAATTAATGAAATATATATAAGGATATAAATAAAATACCCCGAGGTTGGAATTAAAGTAAATTAAGCTTTATTTACAAAACCGGTGTAACGAACTAGTCAAATTTTATTAATAAAGATTCATATATTGATTAAACCGATTAAACATTTAATTTAGAAAAACTAAACTATATGAACAATCTAAACGAAGCTTTGTAATTCGAGTTCATCATATTATTATTAAAAACGGTATTAAATTGGTATTAATCAAGATTAACATTTATTTATAAAGCCGGAGTAAAAGCCTAATCAACTTTTAATTATAAAAGTTAATTAATCATTAAGCAAATTAATATTTGACTTATGGAAAACCGAGTAAAAGATCTAATTAGATTTTATTCATAAAAGCATGTAAAGTAATCATTAATATATTTAAATTTGATTATGAAAAACGATATATAGATCTATATAGCTTTTATTTGGAAAAGACATGTATATCTAGTCATTAATCAAAATTAATATTAATTTTATTTTCAGAAAATAAAACATGGTGAAAACACACCACTAACGCGTGCTTTACATTATTATGGACCTAACGCAACTTGAACGGATTAAATCGGAGCTAAAACGAAGATTTGGTGAGCAAAACAAGATTGTAAGGACCTGTTCGCGATTAACCGTAGATAACAAGGGCTAGCAGACAAGATATGCAAGACACATTAAATAGTGTTAGCAAAAAGGACGAATGATAGGGTTAGATCTATAAAAAGGCTTAGGTGGGCTTTATGTGTGAAAGTGGGATCTTTCTAGGGGGTACCTATAGATTGGTCAAGACACAAAAATTGATCTAAAGATTACACCAAAAGCCAGGGGTCTAACTGTAATACAAGGTGGTCTTCTTCCTCCTCTAGTCGGGAACGAACGGGGAGGGGGTCGGGGGGGGTCGGGGCGTACGGGGGCTGCGGGCGTTCCAATCTCCGGGGCTGCGGGCGGCCTAGGGGCTAGGATGAAGATGCAAAACGGAGAGAGGAGATCGAGGGGATCGCGATGGTGGTGCTCACCGGTGCAGAGGACGACGGCAGCGGCCGGTATTCGGAGGTCAACGCTCGCCGGAGCTCACGGTTTCAGTGCAGGGCGGCGCTCCGGCTTCTGACGCGAGGCAGCGCGGCGGCGGCTCGGCCGCGCGGCACGGGGGCGGCGGCGGCGCTACGTGGGCGCGCGCGGCGGGGCTATCCACGAGAAGTCCAATGCGGACTCAACTCTCAAAATCGTGGAAGTCGCGGGAATCACCTCGACGAACCCCCGCCCTATCCACGAGAAGTCCAAACACACCGCACGCTTGTGTCGTGTCCTCAAGAAGTTTCGCCGACCTCTTACTGCGGCCCACCGCCACCGGTTGAACCAAGAGTCATCTCCGGACCGCCTTGCGTTCTAGGTCGCCCACACAACGATCTCCCCGAACTATCCAGGAGAAGAGTTCGAAACCCTAGATCGCCAGATCTTGTCTGTCTCTGCGGATGTACCGCCGCAAGATGGAGAAACAGACGAGCAACGTCAAGAGCGTGAGAACGCTAATGCTGCCTGAGCCGTCCGACGACAACAAGAGATCGGCGCGCCGCCGCCCGAGGTGTAGCCCAACAACCGGCTAACGCCGGACAAGTCAACGCCAACGTCGGGCAACAAGCAGCTGCGGCACCAGCTTCCCCACAGCAGCGACGCCACGATGATCCACCTCGTGCCAACAGACTGTGTGCGCGAGACCTCCTTAGGGACTTTGAGTGCGATGGACTCGAAGTTTACAATTCACCGCAAACGAACTTGGGAGCCACTCTTGCCGCTCTGAATCACCTCGAAGGTTCCCCAATGGTTCGACGCCTCCAAGCCAACCTGGGCCATCACCTCGAAAACATCACCGACAATCCCTAATGGCCCTCCTTGGTCAACCCTTGGTCAAGCTGGTCAAAACCTTGGTCAAAACCCCTTTTAAACCCTTTGACCCTCCTATGTCGCCCGGAACTTTTGTCGGGTTCTCCAAATTTCACCTAAACACTTCAAATTCCCCCAATACAAAAGTTGTGTAGTTTTTCATGGGACACAACTTTAATGTTGAGTGGCATTTGAGAATTGAAGCCTAAATAGGTGAAAAACCTCGGTCAACGCTCCTAGGCACTATTCATCGGTGCCAAGAAAACTGCCAACTTGGCATCCAATTTGTGCAAAAATGGTTGAGAAAATACTCTACGCCCTTTACAAATGTTGTAGAGGAATGCAAGATCTACAACTTTCCTATTCATACCTTGGTGCACTTTAGTTGAGAATTTTTGAGCAAAGCGCGGTCAAAGGGTGCCGGTCTATACTGCTTTGTACCCTGGGCGTCCGGAGCGCGCCACCCGTGCCACGCCGCGCGCGCCGGCCACGGTCCCCACCGGGCATGCACGCCGAGGCCGGCCGCCGCCCGTTGGTCCATGCACGGTGGGACCCTCCCACGCCGAACCGCCCTTCCGGCCCTCTCCCCTCGCGCCACGCGCCTCACGCACATGGGCCGACCTCACCGACCATGCCGCTGCCCCGCCAGTCGAGTCGCCGCCGTACGCCTTGCACAGCGTCACCGCCTCGCCAGCCTATGCCTTGACTCCTGTGGCTGACGTGCGCGATGGTCGTGACCTCCTCCCCAAGGCTCGAGCGCCTATAAAAGGAGCCAAGCTCGCCGCCGCGCGCAATGCCGCTGGCACCGAGCCGGCACCACCGCGCCATGAGCATCCCACACTGAGCTTCCTTGCCACTTGTTTTTCAGGCCACCCAACCATCCAGGCGCCTCCCCTAGGCTCGGTAGGAACTCCCCCCGCCTCTCTTTGCACCAGCTGTGCCGTCCCCTCGCCGGCATTACGACTGCTGCGGCCGGATCTCCCTGGCTCCGCCGTGCCCGCCCACCGACGTTGTTTCTGCTGCAAGTGAGCACCCAAACCGGACCCCTGCAACCCCTAGAGCCTCCCCAGCCACTCCCCGGCCGAGCTCGCCTGCGAGGTCACCGAGATTTCCCCAAACCGCGCCACCCCCAAGCCCCGAGGACCACATTGCGAGGTTTCAGTTCTTTCTAAGGTGTTTCATGCAAACCAAGGGCATAACTGTGAGCATCCAAAACTTTCCAGGGGTCTCTTCATAAAAAGAATCTTTACTCCTATGAGTGTTTTAGCTGCACCTTGTAAAATCCATATAAAATTGTAGAAAAATCCAAAAATTGCAAAACTAATTTTGTTGTGCTCTGTGTGACTAGAAAACTTTTACGAAACTTGTATATACTTTTGAGCTTTAGTTTTTCCATGAAAAATAGGAATCCATTTTACCTAGATCTGTTGTTCTACAAAATCCATACATATTCATGATCTGATTCTTGGATATGTTGTGAGTACTAGCATGTGTAGGTCCTGTGAAAAGTTGCACAAAGTTACTGAGTAAATCTTTTATTATGATTTATCTTGTATTTAAGCCTTTTCTGTCTAGAAGATTTTTGTAGCAAAAAGTAAATAGATTTTTGATCTATACTTCTAGTAATAGTCATGAAATGTCCAAATACTCCTTTACTGAATTTATCATGATTTCTGGACTGATAGAAATATTTATCTCTTATTTATCCTTGTTTTGAATCATAAATGTGTAGATAAAATTCTATAATGGCTATAGGTGTGTTTGTTGGTTTCCTAGGCTTGTTTTAGACCAGAGCATGTGTAGGAGAAAATTTGGCTCCAGAAGTGTTATATTTATTTTGTGTGCATTTATCCTATTTATGCTAGCTTGAAATGCTATTAATTGTATAGTTTATTTTCAAAAGCTCCATTTTGGTTGCTTGCTGTCCAAATGAAGTGTTACTAGTCCGAGAGACCAGTGGGTGTTAGTTGGCTCGTTTACAAGGCTTTTTGTTGAATAAAGGTGAAAAAACCTTTGTAGGTTTAATAATGAAATTAAATGGGAAAATCACACTCCACACCTAAGGATCATGTGTTTGTGTGATAAAACTTGTTAACAAGTTTACAACCAACCCCTTGCTGTTTTGTGAGAATTAAATTAATTTAATTGTATATATATGTACACAATCACTATGAAAAAGTCTAGATAATAAATCATCGGATATTGGTCCTTTATAGGAAGAGTATGCTAAATGTATTATTATCTAGGTGAATGTGGTCAACCATGCACCCCATGGTTGTAATATGTTGTGTTGTAATTAACTAAATCAATTCATCAATTAAGTCTTGCATTTGCATCCTCATGTAGAAATCCCCGACGGTAGCTACACGCTCGTGCCGGCCCGACGAGTACGAGGGAGCGAGGAGGAGACGTGCACTACGTCACCGTAGAGCAAGACCGGACCAAAGTCCGGAAGTTTATATAACTACTTCGCTAAAGAAGGCCGGTTTATCATTAAACCTTGTTGTTTAAAATTATGCAACTATCCTTGTTATTCTATGTGCATTTACATTCAGGAATTGAATGAAACCCTAGTTGCATGATCCCTAAGTGCCTATGTTATTTTACTAGTATGCTAGGTGGTTAGATGCTATGGTCTAAGGACTCGGTAAAAGTCGAGTGATGTTCGTCACTCGCGAGAGTAGGATCTCCCTTATGGAATCACCCTATTTATAAATGGATTGCTCATATGGTAAGAGCATGGAATTTGGGCTCCGGTCCAGTGGCTTCGTGGGCTAAGCTTTTGAACGTACTAAGCACTTGTCGGGAATGTTACCGGTAAACCTAGTACCTTCATGAGATGGCACAGGATTTTACTACTACTACTCTCGATTCGTCTCCTGCCTGGCTTACAACCGGGAGGAGGGTACTTGTGTGAGGCTGGGTGTACTAGGTGGGGCATGCCAGATAGCCTTGTACCCAGGACTGTAAGCTATTATCCCAACCCGAGGATTTTTTGGAACCATTTGGTCGGTGTCGGCTCTGTTGGGGCACCACTGTGTGTGTTTAGGTCTACCTTGAAGCTACGTAAGCGAGTGTTTCTAGGGTTAGGATGTGCGATTTTGGGCAGATGTTTTAAGAGTCATCCACACTACTTTGCCTGCTTTTTGGGCCAGGTGTCTTTTAAACCCGACTAGCATGCTATCACAAAGGTGTCCATGCAACATTATTATTTATTTATCTTTTTATCTTCGTTCACTTTTTTTGCTAAAAAACACGGTTTTTAATGTGTTTTTCCATAGCAAAGGTGCAATTCCATAGGAAACTAATATCCGGTGCAGCCGCCTCTGCTAACGTCAGGGACATTCACATATTTCTTTCTATTTTTGATGTTTCATCGATTTCTTTTTATCAATGAATTTATAATTGCCGCTTCTTTCGTACAGATCGAGGGGATGACCAAATCAGAAGTATAGTCCGCAGAAAGATATGTTAGCTAGTTTGGTCCACACTTTCTTTTGGCGTCACCCGCCGGCTGCTAATATGTATCTACCAAAAAATTTGTTGATCTTCTGTTTTCTGATTTTTGGCAGATGCCCCGCAGGCTGCAGCAGTTTGCGGGGCTGAAGTATGCCTCTTTTCAACATAACTTTTTCAAACTTCAGTTCCATGAAGTTTTCCTCATTTATATTATTATTTTCTAAAGTTTTACTTTTTCACCATGTTATTTCAGAGAATTAATGCTTCACTGCATTCGAGTACCCAGATTACGCTTGTGTCACCAAAAAAAAATCTCTGCCCTCATTGTACCTCCATGCTCTCTCTTATTTGTGTTGCCAAACATTTTATCACATTTTTCTCTACCATTACTGGACTGTAGGAAAAAATATATACATATTTGCCTATACCATCATACATGTGAAAACTGTTAGTACAGTCCACTGGAAACTTTGATGCACCTTTTCAAAGTTAATCTCCATATGCATGAAATATACCAAGCGACATGGATCGACCCATTCCAATAACGTCTGCACCCGTCTCCTCCCCCTCCTTGAAACATTTTCAAATTTATTGTGCTTTCGTATCAGTGTTTATTTTATTTTCAGAAAATATGGTAAAACAGGGATTAATGAGTTGTGTATGAAATATGCTAACTAGGACCAGCAAGTGTGTCAAATTAGAAATACTGTCAGATTCGTGTTTCTTTACTGAAAAAACACTAGTATTTTTGTATGGAAACTGCATGCCTGCGTACCTATTTTTTCTCAAGCACTGTATATTCAAACTAGATCATGCTATAACCTGGCGAACACCAAGTCTACAAGTGAACATACTGAGATTTATATATTTTTTACTTCAAAAACACCAGAGATTTTGTATGGAAACACACATTTATGTTTATTTCAAGCACTGAATGACAGGCTGCATTTAGATTGTATGGAAATGCATATTTTGCTGCATTTAGATGCCCTTTGCATGGAAATGCATATTTCTCTTTTCTTTTTCAAGGACTGTATATTCGAGCTGCATCTAAATGCCCCTTTTACCAGGTGGAGTGAAAGGATCTTGCAGGGAAAATACAGAGGAATCACTGGGAGGGTGAATAGATCTTACGGAACTAAAGAAGAGTATTCGGTGGCGAAGCTAGAGCGGAATGGAGGGGGGTGCAAGAATAAAAGAGAAAATATATTTATCATACCCAAAAATTCCACAAACAATATTTATTATGACGATGCCGGCAAAATACATCAACTTCAATTCTTCAATACCCTCGATGATGCAACATACCTAAAAGAGCAAATAAAGATTTGTGTCTCAACTTCATTTTCAAAGAAAAAAAGAATCAATGAAAAAATACAATACATTACCTTTAATCTTCACTATCAAATCGACGAGGTTTCATGTCCATGAAGCGACGAACTACGGCCTCATTGGTGACCCTCAACATCAGTTCTTTTTCCACATAGCAAATAAGACTATTGCTCATATATATATCACCAATACAGTTGCGCAATTCTGTTTTTACAATTTTCATGGCTGAGAAACACCTCTCAACTGTAGCAGTAGCAACAGGTAGCACTAGCACAAGCTTCAAAAGTCGGTAAACCATTGGATAACGTTCATGTTTATTATACTTCACCATTATTTGAGAGAGCTCGGCAATAGTTTCTAGGTTGGAGAACCTTTCATCATCTCTCACATCATATATGTAAAGGCCAAGCTCATGGTTAAGATCCCTTAAATTCCCAGAATCAAAATCATATGGATAAAGCTTTGCTAGGCTCATCAATTTTTCTATATTAAAATCATGGAATGAACCTCTTGGACTAAAAGCTGCTGAGCAAACAAGCAATTGAGAGCTTGTCTCATTGAAGCGACTGTCAAGCTCTTGAAGTAGCCAATCAATAACATCATTAAAACAATCTACTTGATAATAATGTTTGTTTGTAATTCCAGATTTATGTCTCTGTTTCTTTGGATCAATATATTCATCTTCCATTTCCAATTTGCAAATATCATTCTTGTCACAAAATTCATGCACATCATCTAATAATTTCCCCCACTTTTCTTTTCTAAGTTCATCCAATTGGCATTTAGTTGCTTTCACACATTTAATAGCATTCACTATGTCCTGATCCTTTTGTTGCAATGCTAGTGACAAGGTATTTGTGATTCCTAATATAGTCAACATGAGATGCAAATAGAAGACAAAGTCAAAAGACTGGAAATACCGTAGAAGGTTTGATGCTTGATCTCTGATTTTCCAATCCTTTTTATCCTTTTCCACAATTTCTAGTACCTTCACTATTGTAGGAAACATGTCGACCAAACTTTTGAGAGATTTATAATGGGAACTCCAACGAGTATCTCCAGGTCTTTGAAGACTTTGCTCTTGATTCAAGCCTGTCCCAGTCTGAAGCTGCCCGCAGCCTAATGCTTTACTCATTTCTTGAAGATTAATATCTCTAATCATGTCTCTTCTCTTAGATGATCCACCAACCACATTCAATAAGAGAGAAATCATAGTAAAAAACTCACTAACCCCTTTATGCTTTCTCACAATGGCCACAAGGACTAATTGGAGTTGGTGAGCAAAACAGTGAACATAATAAGCTGAACTATTTTCTCTCATGATCAATGATTGCAAGCCGTTGAACTCACCTCGCATATTACTTGCACCATCATATCCTTGGCCTCTAACTTGCTTTAGGCTTAACTTAAGATCAGCAAATAATGCGTCAATAGCAGACTTGAGACTTGCAGAATTTGTTTCAGTCACATGAACAAGACCAACAAATCTCTCTTTAACAATTCCACATTTATCCACATATCTTAAGACCACTGCCATTTGTTCTTTCCAAGAAACATCTCTAGACTCATCAACTAGCAAGCAAAAAACATCATCCCCAATTTCTTCTAGAATAGACTGCAGCACTTCCTTTGCAAAATAATGCACAATATCCTTTTGTATTTCTGGAGCAATCAAAAGGCTATTATCTGATTTCTTTTTATTTACCGCTGTTCTTAAGGTTGGATTTTGTTGCGCTGCAAAATTACGAAATTCTCTGAAATTCCCTTTATTTAAGGACTTCACTGACTCATCATGGCCCCGAAACGGCAATCCTTTCTTCAACAATATTCTAGCAACATCAATAGACCCATTCAAACGAGTAAAATATGCCTTCTTAGCAGATTCACTCACAGGACGGTAGACAACATCAATGTGTTGTTTTCTTTGTAAGAGATCATCACATTTCTTCATTGCCAGATAGTGTGAGCCACCAACATTACCAACATGATTTTTTAGCCTTTCCTTTCTATGATAACCGTTCCAACCCTTTTTAACAAATGCTTCATATCCGTTATCCTTCTTTTCTCTAAATAGGAAACAATGAAAGCAATACGCTCTGTCTTTGGACTCACTATATTCAAGCCAACCTCCAAACTCATCGAACCATTCTGGAACAAACCTTCTTGGAAATCCTCCAATCTCTATCACAGGAAAATGATGTGTGCGAGGTTGGCAAGGCCCATTCTCCAAGTACTTTCTTCTCACCCTCTCTCGCAGATTAGGATGGTAATCATCAATTTGTTTCCTTAATCCTGAATCAGACTTAATCTCCTCCTCCCAGTTGATATCATCCAACTGTGAATTTCTAGCATTATTGCCACCATCCGGCTCTGGTGCTTTCCTTTTGTGAAAATACCGTTCCATTAATTAACCTGTCATTAGTACCCTAATATGTAAATCTGTACTAAAAATAAAGAGCAGAACCTATGAGAAATTGGAAATAGGATGACATGCCAAATGTTTAAGTCTCACCTTTAAGGATTCAAGATTAAATTCTCATGTGTAGTCCTGCTCGTGTGCGATCACTCCAATTTCCAAATTGAAACCAGCTATACCAATAAACCCTACAGCATGAAAAAGAATAGCTAATCATTAGAGCTTTCCAATTATGTATATAGCAAATCAGATTATTTGAGAAATAAATAAAAAAAGAAACACGAAGCATCTGTTATGTTGAGAGTTCGTACTGATCTTGGAGCTATTGTCTGTTGAGCGCTTGAGACCTAGAAGTCTGAAAATTGACTGCACCGCACAACACGGCGAGCCGACGAGCCCCCCGGCCGGCGGCGCGCGGCGACGGGGACCGGGCGGCGAGGCGGCGAGATGTGCGCGGGGAGGGCGAGGGCCGCGCAGCGGGGAGGGCGAGCCGGCGAGGCCATGCGGCGAGAAGCGCAGAAGCCGGAAGGCTAATCGACAGCGCTGCCTGCAGCCCTGCACGATGGGCGTTTAGTCTTCCTGGTAGGCTAATTTAATTGGGTTGCAAGTTGGCAACGTTGTAGGCTGTTGGGCTGGTGAAGTTGGGCTGTGGGGGGTGCAGATTATTGGGCCCAGGGGGGTGCATAAAGGGCCTTTATGTGACAGTAAGCACCGATTTTTCATTTTTGGGGGGGGTTCATCCGCACCCACGGCCCCGAAGCGGGCTTCGCCCTCTCAAGGAACACTCATCTCTCACATCGTAGCTTCATATGTTCGGCAAGGGGTCGTCGACTCGTCGTGCATGTCTTTTTCGGATCTTTCGTGTTTCTCTTTTCTTGTGTTTGAGTTGGAAAAGCATCATGTGTTGCAAAATCCATCTTGAACAATCCTCGCCCCTTTTTCTTTGCTTAATGCGTCCACTGGTCCTTTTCTTTTGGATAAGCGGTTGAAAACGGAAGTAAATTTAAATCAATTCGATAAGTACATCAGCTCAAGGAGTCTATTGGTCCTATTTTGAAGAAGTGAATGCGAAGAAAGGAAATCTCAATCATTTTTCCGAGTAGATAAAAAAGAATAGCTTCCCTCCCTCTCTAGCAACTCGGATCTAGAATCCATGGCTTAAAAAGTGACCGACAGATTGGCAAAAATCAATCGATTGAGAAGGAGTTGCAGACCAACCGGAATTTTTTGTTTAGTGTAACAAGAAACAACTATATGCATTAGTGGATGCGGAAGTCGGGATATTAATTTAAATTCTCTTTTCTAAAACGCTTGCCGTCCATGCAGATTGGGTACCGAAAAAGCCGTATTCAATCGTCCAAGATACACAACATGAACAAAGATGAAAGCACCCCGTCTCATGCTATCATCCATGGCACGGCGACCGTGGGTGGGAGCCGATCAAAGGTGCATCACTTTTTTACTAACAAGATGACAATGATTCCTTCATGCCGCCGGCTCAAATTTCCATTGGTCTATATATTTGTTCATCTCGAGGCTGTGCAACACGAACATGCGGCAGTTCAAGTAGCATGTCGTGAAACTAGCTAGCCGTCAAATTGGACTAAGAGAGCCTACTTGGATTGTGCAAGAACTTTCCAGCCAATAGATGTTACCATCAAGTATATCACTAATTAGAACTAGAGTTAAGAGGTCCATGTATGCACACTAAATAGTTCTCCTCAGTGGGTTTGCTCTAATATATTGTCATTCATGTTACATGGAAGGTTCATCTAGATTATTTACGCAGATCGTGTGACGCTAGCAATCACTGGAACACAGTGTAAGGTTGGTCCACCGACACCTGTACATAAAAAAAAATAATGACACAAGTAAAACGCTTCAGTCTGACACCAAATCATACATGCATTATCATGTATATATATATATCTTCCTCTTTCCGTTGTATATATCATCATTTACGTATATATTGAGTTGTTGACATCATCATTTACGTATATATTGAGTTGTTGACACTTACCATGTGCCCGACTTTCCGTCCGGCACCAAATCATGCATACATTATTATGTATATATCTTCTTCTTTCGGTTGTATATATCATCATTTACGTATATATTGAATTGTTGACACTTACCATGTGCCCAGCTTCAAGAATCCAGAAGAACTCGAAGTTCTTGTATGAACTAACATAGGCCTTAATTTCTTTGGAACGGTATGTGGCGGAGTCACAGAAATGAAGGAGAATAGGTAGCAAAGACAAGGAGACGACCACGATGACAGAATCAGAGGACTCCAGCAAGCTAGACTTGCGGAGATAATTAACTAGGAGCCTCGCGATGCCTTAGGAACTAGAAGACCACATCACCCACCATCAGATCACCCTCAGCACGCTACACGGAGTGCATATGTGGAAAATGAATTGACAAAAGGATATAAGGTTCCAGTTGTAAATATGCAACAGTTGTTCAGCACCATGTACCCGTTAGTGGGCTGATTAGAGACCTGAATTGAGTTTATGTACAATTTTGACACACTTTAAAGGTTTATGGACCGGGATGACACAACATAGAAAGTTTATGGACTGGAGTTGCACTTTACTATTTTTAATTACTAAGTAAATATTGCTTTCAATTGATTGTTAAACAAATCTTTTTCCCTATAAAGTCGTTTAAACCGATCTTCATAAAAGCATAAAGAGATCGATGTTACCAGGAAACCGTGGAGTCGAGATGGGATGGGCGGGGGCACAAGCCCCCCTACCACCCCGGCTCCCATGGAAATCCCTACAACTTTTGAGGAGGAAGAAGGAACCTCCATCCTAGCTTTGTCGCTGCAAGGAACAACATCATGAATTAGCTGAAGAAAATCGTGAATCCAGGAGGCACTAAGGCGGGTGGAGCGCCAGGATTAGGTGGCGGTGAGAAGGAAGTGGAGGCGAGCGGGGAGGTGATGAGCAGGCCGGCGGCGAACCTGTTGGGTCATGCGGTCATGGCCGGTACCACCATCGCCAGGACAGGCGGCACGCCCTTCGTCTGCATAGTCGCTACGACAATGGCGGCTACACCGACGCCGCCGTGCCCCCACCTCTTCCTTCTCGTCACCTACGGTACGACCTCCTCCGCTGCTCTCTTTCCTTTTTTCTTTTTCCTCCTCCGCTGCTCGCCGAGCAGCCTCCATCCGTCGGCCAATTACTCCTATCTCCGGCCACCATTCTCAAATCACCACAACACGCGTCTTGCCAACCCTCCCAGCTACCTTCTCCACCACTTGTTCCCCGCTGCCGTGTCTCCTAGCGCCAGGATGGAGAGCTAGGAGGGGGTCGTTCTTCCTCCTCAAAAGTTTTTGGGATTTCCATGGGAGCCAGGGTGGTAGGGGGGCTCGTGCCCCTGCCCATCCCATCTCTGACTCCACGGTTTCCTGGTAACATTAATGTCGACAGCCATTGGAATGTCGACAGCACGGCGTAATCCACTCACGTCTTGGGAGATTCGTCCTAGGGGCTAGGGCCAGCCACCACTTGTTCACCTGATACTGATGCCGCACATTGTGCTCTGATCCCCCGATGCTCCTGCACATGGTCGTGCAACAGCAAAGAGAGCCTTTGGTTTCCATCTAGCAGCTGCCTATTACCAACAACATCTGCCTGGTTCGGCAGCCAGTTGGGTGTTGCTTTGCTCGCTCACTTGCCACGGATTGGTGGGAGGGAATGGTTCGATGGATGGAGAAGCGGCGGGCCGGGCGGTAGAAAATCGTGGTGACACGTGGGTTTCTTTCGTGCCCCCGCTTGAGTTCAGAATATGACGGTTGACACGACGCCGGGTGCAATGGTGGTGTCGATCGCGGAGGGGCGCTGTTGTCGTGGCATGCGTGCATGTGTTTCGTGTCAATGCACACTCGCGAGCAATCATTTGCGGGTGGAGGGGGGACGATCGAGCGTGACGTGAGAGTTGCACTATTGCATTGTAGAACACCGGAAGTTTGCGATCTACTATAACATGGCGAGAGTTTAAGTATCTCATTAAGCTACTTTAAAACATGTATATACTTAGGTGCCTCGTTTGCTTGGCTCGGCTCAGTTCGTCCGTTACACTAATGAGCCAGCTCGAGCTGACATTTTTTTTGAGCAAGAACTATTGGGGAGATCCCCACAACAAGGAGCCACTATATTAAAAGAACCAACAAGGGGAAAGTACAGAGAAGGAGGATACTTAAATAGGGGGAGGAGCAAACATAAGGAGATTACAAAGTATTCTCTAACCATTGTAAAACTAAAGGTCTAGAGTCCTTAGAAACTCTGTGCAACTGGCAGAGGACTTGAGCTTTGAACTTTACAGTCCAGAGCTAGAGGGAAGCTTGATCACCATCGAAAATCTTTCTATTGCGTAATTTCCATATCTCCCAAGCTGCATTGATGAAAATCTCCATGAAGAAGGGAAGGCGTGATGAGTTCCTGCTTCTAGCAATCTTGTTATGTATATTTGAGACCAAGCTCCATATCATGCCAATCTTATGCCAGCAGGAAACAGCAAAAGGGGAGGTGAAAAAAGATGGTGAATATCCTCATCGATTTGACCATTGCAAAGAACACAATGGTCGTTCGCATCTACTGAGTAGTTTCTTCGAGTGAGCATGGTTTTTGCTCGATAGTATAACGAATGAGCTCGAACCGGCTCTCGCCAGCTTAACAAGACCAAGCATATAGTAGAAGTAGCAAATAAAGCAACAAGAAAACTCATAAAAACTCGGCTTAGGTAACGAATCGTAGCCCAATTGGCCGAACCTCCGTCGCCGGTCCTCACAGGCTTAATAATTGCTGGAACCCTAATGACATACTGACTGTGAGTCACATCCCACACCCGCTAGCCCACCTGCGGCCGCCGCACAATCTACTTGCACTAGTAGAAATGTAAATATCTATGACGATTCCATAGTGATGTTTCATTTACTAGTAAAGTGCACGTGCGGCACGCACATGTTTTCTAAAAAAACTAAAGACTTATGGTGAAATACTCTAATTATGTAAAAAACATAAATTATAGTATACACCAGCATTTCACATGCTTTTATGAAGATCAGTTTAAACAGCTTTATTTAGGGAAAAAGATTTGTTTAACAATCAATTGAAAGCAATATTTACTTAGTAATTAAAAATAGTAAAGTGCAACTCCAGTCCATAAACTTTCTATGTTGTGTCATCCCGGTCCATAAACCTTTAAAGTGTGTCAAAATTGTACATAAACTCAATTCAGGTGTCTAATCAGCCCACTAACGGGTACATGGTGCTGAACAACTGTTGCATATTTACAACTGGAACTTTATATCCTTTTGTCAATTCATTTTCCACATATGCGCTCCGTGTATCCTGTTGAGGGTGATATGATGTTGGGTGATGTGGTCTTCTAGTTCCTAAGGCCTCGCGAGGCTCCTAGTTAATTATCTCCGCAAGTCTAGCTTGCTGAGTCCTCTGATTCTGCCGTCGTGGTCGTCTTCTCGTCTTTGCTACCTGTTCTCCTGCATTTTTGTGACTCCGCCACATACTGTTCCAATGAAATTAAGGTTTATATTAACTCATACAAGTACTTCGAGTTCTTCTGGATTCTTGAAGCTAGGGACATGACAAGTTTCAATAACTCAATATATATGTAAATGATGATATATACAACGGAAAGAAGAGAATATATACATGATAATATATGCATGATTTGTTGCCAGACTGAAGCTGGGCACATGGTAAGTGTCAACAACTCAATATATACGTAAATGATGATATATATAACGAAAAGAGGAAGATATATACATGATAATGCATGCATGATTTGGTGCCAGACTGCAGCGTTTTACTCGTGTCATTATTTATTTTTATGTACAGGTGCCAGTGGACCAACCTTACACTCCATTCCGAGTGATTGCTAGCGTCACACAGTCTGCAAACATAATCTAGATGAACGTTCCATGTAACATGAATGACAATTAGAGCAAACCCACTGCGAGCAAAACTATTTAGTGTGCCATGCATGGACCTCTTAACTCTAGTTCTAATTAGTGATATACTTGATGGTAACATCTATTGGCAGGAAAGTTCTTGCACAATCCAAGTAGGCTCTCTTAGTCCAATTTGATAGTTAGCTAGTTTCAGGACATGCTACTTGAACTGTGCAACTTTTTTTTAGAAAAGGGAATATATTTCAATATTCCAGACTCTGCATAAAATTATGCATATAGTTGTTTCTTATTACAAGCACAGACGACACAAAAAGAACAAGAAAGTTGATCTCTGCAACAATGTCAAACATCATGTATAAGAAATTCTGTTGCTAAAAGACCATCCATTAGATGCAAAGATCTCCATCGACGTGGTCTCAAGCACACGACACCCCCGAATAATGTGAGGCCGCTCGTCCTCTTTCTGCAGCAACGCCCAAAAACGAATCCAATGGGACCCTAGGAAGATAACCTGCATAGGAGTAACAGCTCGAGTATTGTTAAAAATCATATCATTTCTACTTAACCAAATTGCCCAAGATAAAGCGGATGCTCCAACCAGGATTTTGTACATAAGATTCTTATTAACCCCATTTAGCCACCCAGTAAACATCTCAGGAAGATTGAGTTAGACATAATGAAATATATTGAGATACATATATTATTATATATAGTTGCTGATTTTGACATGAGAAGAGAGACTCACACAAGATCCTTGGGGACCATCTTGAACATCCTTTTGATAGGACCATTCATGTCGCCACCAATCATTTTGTTAGGTGGCGACCCAAAATCCTCAGCGATTCTGTTCGGTGACGAGTGTCTTTTTAAGTTGTTGTTTGTCAACACCGGGTTCATGCCGTGTCCGGCAAGAAGTTGTTCGTATTTCCGCATATTGAACGGTCAAGTATACTAGCCTGATCAAGTAGGTTCATTCATATTAAAAGGAATTATGTATAAGAGTACGGACAAAAAATGGCATTTTGAAAGAAATAGATGATGCGAGAATATTTGGAGTTTAGATCCTATTCCACAATCCAAAGGGCTTTATACCAAAATTTCAAGGAATTTAACGAGTTATATTTGCAAAGAAAAAACAGTTGTGTGAAATTATGACATGTTCCCTTGGATTAAAGTACACAAAATATATTTCCTTGTAATTGGATACATGGTGTGTAAGAAAAATTGGATTCCTCTAATAGTGGATGAAGAAGATGATGTAGAATTGTCACATCCTATCAAATAATCCATCTGGTTTCATAGCATTACTTTCGGGAATGTAATCATTACAAAGTAAATGATTTGTTTCGAAGCGGGGGTTATGGCTACCTATTTGTTTCGAAGCGGGGTTATGGTTTCATTGCATTACTTTCGGGAATGTAATCATTACGATAAACTCAATATATACCTAAATGATGATATATACAACGAAAAGAGGAAGATATATACATGATAATGCATGCATGATTTGGTGCCGGACTGAAGCGTTTTACTCGTGTCATTATTTATTTTTATGTACGAGTGCCGGTGGACCAACCTTACACTGCATTCTGAGTGATTGCTAGCGTCACACAGTATGCAAACATAATCTAGATGAACCTTCCATGTAACATGAATGAGAATATATTAGAGCAAACCCACTGAGGAGAACTATTTAGTGTGGCGTGCATGGACCTCTTAACTCTAGTTCTAATTAGTGATATACTTGATGGTAACATCTATTGGCACGAAAGTTCTTGCACAATCCAAGTAGGCTCTCTTAGTCCAATTTGACAGTTAGCTAGTTTCGGGACATGCTACTTGACTCGTGCGGTTTGTTTCAATCCGAGCATCTCAGGAAGATTGAGTTGGACATAATGAAGTATATTGAGATACATATATTATTATATATAGTTTCTGATTTTGACATGAGAAGAGAGACTCACACAAGATCTTTGGGGACGATCTTGAACATCCTTTTGATAGGACCATTCATGTCGCCACCAATCATTTTGTTGGGGGGCGACCCAAAATCGTCGGCGATTCGTTCGGTGACGAGTGTCTTTTTAAGTTGTTGTTTGTCAACACCGGGTTCATGCCGGTGTCCGGCAAGAAGTTGTTTGTATTCGCATATTGAACGGTCAAGTACACTAGCTCGATCAAGTAGGTTCATTCATATTAAAAGGACCGCGCGGGATCACTCGCATGTCCGCATTTCATTTTGTAAACAGGATCTTACCACACTATCAATGCGGGAGTCTATTAAACTCAATTGGTCAAGTAAATGTTTGACGCGCCGTGGCATCTTGTCTCCGCCAACATCCGCTCCTTTACCAAGGTGCAGCTATTCGACAATAAAGAAGAGATATATGACATCAAAGCGTCCTTGTTTGTGTGCAATGGGAGAAATAAATACAATGCTACGGAGTTCTAACTTGTTGACGTTCGCAATGGTGATCTTATTGAGCATCGACACGTAGTGCATAAGCCGTGCATATGAGAGCCGCATGCATGAATCCAAAAGTTAAGCACTCACCGAAAAACAAGAAAATAGCCTTCAAAATTTCGTGGCTTATTGTTGAAGATTTAATTTGCTATGTGATGTATTATAGAATCCTTGTCCACTCAAGACTAACGAGTGAATTGGTTCGTTATATGCACGAGAAAATGGTAAATTAAAGAACGAGAAATAGAAGCAAGAGGATTAGCAAATAAAATGTTGTGGGAATTATGTATAAGAGTACGGACAAAAAATGGCATTTTGAAAGAAATAGATGATGCGAATATTTGGAGTTTAGATCCTATTCCACAATCCAAAGGGCTTTATACCAAAATTTCAAGGAATTTAACGAGTTATATTTGCAAAGAAAAAACAGTTGTGTGAAATTATGACATGTTCCCTTGGATTAAAGTACACAAAATATATTTCCTTGTAATTGCATACATGGTGTGTAAGAAAAATTGGATTCCTCTAATAGTGGATGAAGAAAAGAAACAGATGATGTAGAATTGTCACATCCTATCGAATAATCCATCCGGTTTCATAGCATTACTTTCGGGAATGTCATCATTACGATAAATGATTTGTTTCGAAGCGGGGTTATGGCTACCTACAAATACCTATTGATGTGTCATTTGTTTCCTCTATATTGAATGCACCCGGGTGTATTAATACATGTGTGTGTATGATAGTTTTCTAAGGTTAATGTGTTTAGTAGCCCTAAAAAAGGTTAATCTTTTGTTGTTTCTACAAGCATAGGAAACTTATCTCTTATGTATCCGTTCATATATAAGACTACAAAAATTAGTTTGCATTCAAAAAATTGTGGTCTATAGTATTAAAGGAAAATAAGTTATATTTGTTTGTTTGTAGATATAGGCGCACGTCACACCCGGTTTCCAAAACAAATCAAGTGCTACCTATATGTATGCCGGGATGAGTTAGACCATCTCCAAGTGCCAAATTTTCTAATTTGTAGGACATTTTTGCTTGATCGTACCCCATGCTTTTTTATCTCCCGTATATATATCCACAAAAAATTTTTTAACTATTTCCTCGCTGCTACCAAAATTAAACCAAAGATATACACCGCTGGATTAAATGACTTTCTTTGTACAAATCCATACATATTGTATTTATGGACGTATTTGCTGGCACCGTTGGAGCAAAATGTGTCACTCAATTTATGGACTACTCCCTCCGATTTGGTAAAAGAAGACGTTTCGGACAAGATTTGAGTCAAACATTGGGAATATAAATCATGAATAACTTTTAAGTTGTTGAGTTTGGAAATGTGAAAACTACATGAGTAGATTTGTCTTGTAAAATACTTTCATAAGAGTATACATATGTTAGTTTTTAATAATTATTTTTGTAAAAATAGGAAGTCAAAGTTGCACTTTGGAGACTGTGTCGCTGTCCAAAACGTCTTCCTTTACCAAACCGGAGGGAGTATTGATGAAATGTTGTTAACACAGTACTAAGCTAATGTGTTGTTGCGCGGGGGGGTGCGAAAGGCACACAGACATGCAGCAGGCAGAAACAATGATTGCCGCAGAGTGAACTAAACTTGTTTCTGGTTCCTTTTTGTCATTATTGTTGCCCACATGGCTCTTTCTTTGCCTGTCATAACTTTAGATAGCACATGCATGTACTCCCTCTTTCTCTCTCAAAGGATCAAAAAGGATTTCTGGCGTTTGAACAGGCCCATGCATGCAGCTACCTAAACCATCTCTCAGACGTACCATTTGACGGCGGTTTGATCAGGTTATTAGCTAGATTATTTGAGCTGCACAGTAATGTTAGTACTGTACCCAATTTGATTCTGACGGAACTGTGTCGATCGGTATTAAGTTGTTAATTCATGAACTAATGACTTGTTTTAGGTTTTGCAAATTCGTTCTTTGGTTGCGCATTGGAGGTGGCGTCACCCAATGACTAAAAACAAGTGTTGGGCTGGTGCCGGCCACCTCAAACTTTAGCTTTGCGTGGCACATCATGCTCCACGGTTCCCACCGTTTTCACAGCCAGAGTCTTACAGAATCAGCTAATAAGCCTTTGAGCCAAGCCGCAGATTGGTAGCAGCAAGAGGCCGGCCGGGCGAATCAGTAGCAACATGGTGAGCCAAATTAAAGGGCCGGCCGGCCGGGTCGATATACTATATGATGATCCCTTGCGCATGCACGACGAAAGGCGCTCGCTTTGCCTTATCGATCCTGCAGGGTGAGATCATGGCAACTATGGAGTAGCTAGCTAAGCTAGCTTGTAGCCGTCTGGTAGTGGCCTGTCTGGTGGCCTGCATCGTATAATGTGGTGGGGCATCTAGGAGATTTCTGTCACCAGGGGCTGCCTCCGGTTCTTCTGGCCCAACGGCTCCGCGCTCCACTTCACCTACAGTTTGAATCCATGGCTCGGCGTGGGAGGCGTAGGAGAGCTTACATCGCCAATGATGGACGGATGAAGATTCAAGAACAGTAGCCGATGGATTCAGTTTCTTGGGTGGGTTCTTTCTGACCTGATTGTATAGGTGGGCAAGGATGATGGATCAAATTCTTTACTACCCATTAATTTGTAAATGAATTCTAGATAGTAGGAGAATCTGAAATCAGCAGAGAGCCATAGCAGCAGGAAACTTTAGTTGACAACAGATACCGGAGGTTGGAACAATCAAACTCCGCAACAGGAAATTAACCATAGCAGTAATATTCATCAAAAGGTGATTTGCAAAACTTGTCTTGTTCAATTTGCTGAAAGAAATGGTGTCCTGCTTTCTGCCACCTCATTTTCCTCCTCCGAAGCTAGCTTTTGTTTGTTTGTCTGGGAATTGAATGGCAGCGAGCGGCAGCCCTTTTGATCCCCACCCGAAGGACAAATCGCAAAAGGTCGAGGGAGGATAGAAAGAGAGACCGCCATGAACCACCATGGAAAAGGGAGAACCAAAGCGGGGTCGTTGAGTCGTTGGGCAGCCACACGATTCGTCCTAGGGGCTAGGGCTAGCCAGTAGCCACCACTCGATCGCCGGATACAGCTGCCGCACATCGTGCTCCCATCCCCCGGTGCTGGCCTGCACATGCATGCATGGCCGCGCAGCAGCAACCCTTTGGTTTCCCATCCAGCATCTGGCACTAGCAGTTGTACTGTCTGTAATGATGGATGGTTTTTTCGAAAAAAAAGAATGATGGATGGAGCAGCAGCAGCTGGGCGGTGATGCGCGGGTTTCTTTTCGTGCCCCCCGCTTGAGTTCAAAAGATGACGCGACGCGAGGCACCGCACCGTGGTGGTGTCCATCGCGGAGGGCACTGTTGCCAGCCTTGGCATGCGTGCCTGTGTTTTGTGTTGACGCGCACTCGCGAGCAATCTTTGCGGGTGGAGGTGGGGACGATCGAGCGTGGCGGGAGAGTTTGCATTATTGCATTGCAGAACACCGGAAGTTTGCGATCTACTCTAACATGGCGAGAGATGCAGTATCTCATATAGCTACTTCAAAACATGTATATACTTAGGGCCTCAACACATGTTGCACATATACTCATGAACAAATAATATGAAATAACAAAAGAATAATCACACTGATGAACACATTAAAACCAGTAACCACAACTAGAGAATCGCACATATATCCCACACCTGTTTTTTTATTTGTAACGGGTATTTTTCGCTCCGGTACAATGAGAGCATCTGTATTTATGGACGTATCTGCTGGAGCAAAATGTGTCACTCTCAATCTAATGATACACATACATGTTGCAGACAGAAGTAATGATTGCTAAACTTGTTTCTGATCCCTTTTTGTCATTATTCTTGTCCACTTGGCCCTCTTTCTTTGCCCGTCATAACTTTAGACAGCACATGCATGTACTACTCCCTCTTTCTCTCTCAAAGGATGAAAAAGGATTCTGGTTAGTGGGGACGTTTGAACGGGCCCATGCATGCGGCTAGCTAAACAATCTTACAAAAACATAGAAAAAAAGGTCATTTGACGGCGGTTTGATCGGGTTATTAGCTAGATTATTTGAGCTGCACAAAGAATGTTAGTGTACCCAATTTGATTATGACGGAACTGTGTCGATCGGTCTTAAGTTTTTAATTCGTGAACTGATAACTTGTTTTAGGTTTTGCAGATTCTTTCTTTAGTTGCGCATTGGAGCTAGGTGGCGTCTCGCGCCGGCCACCTCAAACATCAGCTTTGCGTGGCACATCATGCTCACGGTTCCCACCGTTTTCACAACCAAAGTCTTACAAAATCAGCTAATAAGCCTTTGAGCCAAGCCGCAGATGGTAGCAGCAAGAGGCCGGCCGGGCGAATCAGTAGCAACATGGTGAGCCAAATTAACTCTACATAGTAGGAGAATCTGGAATCAGCAGAGAGCCACAGCTACAGTTGACAACAGATACCGAAGGTTGGAACAATCAAACTCTGCAACAGAAAATTAACCATAGCAGTAATATCCATCAAAAGGCGATTTGCAAAAGCCGTCGTGTTCAACTTGATGCAAGAACCAAGAATCGGTGTCCTGCTTTCTTCCACACTTCACTTTCCTCCTCCGAAGCTAGCTTTTGTTTGTTTGTCTGGGAATTGAATGGCAGCGAGCGGTAGCCCTTTTGATCCCCACCCAAAGGACAAATCGCAAGAGGCAGAGGGGATAGGCAAGGATAGAAAGAGAGACCGCCATGAACCGCCATGGAAAAGGGAGAACCAAAGCGGAGCCGTTGAGCCGTTGGGCAGCCACACGATTCGTCCTAGGGGCTAGGGCTGGCCACCACTCGATCGCCTGAAACTGCTACCGCACATCGTGCTCCCATCCCCCGGTGTTCCTGCACATGCATGCATGGCCGCGCAGCAGCAAGCCTTTGGTTTCCATCCAGCATCTGGCACTAGCAGCTGTCTGTTACCAGCAGCCTCTTCCTGGTGCGTGGCGAACAGTGAAAGTGAATCTGCCGCGGTAGGCACAACTGGGGAGAAAAGGCGAGTGAACCGCGACGCCGATGAGGCGAGGCGACGGGATCGCTTCGTCTGCCGCGATTCGGCTGCCAGTTGGGTGCTGCCGTTCCCGCCCACTTGCCACGGATGGGTGGGAGGGAATGATGGATGGTTTTTTCGAAAAAAAAGAATGATAGATGGAGCGGCAGCAGCTGGGCGGTGATGCGCGGGTTTCTTTTCGTGGCCCCCGCTTGAGTTCAAAAGATGACGCGACGTCGGGCACCGCACCGTGGTGGTGTCCATCGCGGAGGGCACTGTTGCCAGCCTTGGCATGCGTGCCTATGTTTCGTGTGTTGACGCGCACTCGCGAGCAATCTTTGCGGGTGGAGGTGGGGACGATCGAGCGTGGCGGGAGAGTTTGCATTATTGCATTGCAGAACACCGGAAGTTTGCGATCTACTCTAACACGACGAGAGTTGCAGTATCTCATATACTTAGGGCCTCAACACATGTTGCACACATATTGAACTACTCATGAACAAATAATATGAAATAATAAAAGAATAATCACACTCACAACTAGAGAATCGCACATATATCCTAGGCCTGTTTTTCTATTTGTTGAGATATATTATTGATTTTTATGTGGCATCAGTGCTTTTAGATTACTGTATGCAGAAGTAGGAACTAAGAATACTGTCTGTAACAAGTTTAGATGCCTGTAAAGATAAACTATTTCTTATGGGCCATAAGGGAGATGTTTGAAAGAGCTGTTATAATTGTGGCAGCATGCTACGTTAGCCAGCACCCGGAGCTGGAATCAAGTAGTAGTGTTACAGTGTTGCTGAAGTAGTGAAAACTGTCGAAGTTAAGTTCATCTTACTGATTCAGAACGAAGCCTACCCAAGCAGATAGCACACCTGAATCTGATTGGACTATAATGAAAAACGCACTACCGTCTGCCCTTTTGACTACTCAACACATGAAGCAGAAATTTCAGTTAATATGACTACGATAGTATTTTTCAAACTGTGGCTGCTGCATGAGCAGAGAACAACGTTGTAAACTATTCAAATTTACTGTATCTCTGCAGAACCCGAAACTAGAATTTGGGAGTAGTAAGTGTTATTAGAACGCATAGCAATTCGACTAAACAAAGGACAGCAGCATACAAGAGGTGTTTCAGAGTATAGCAACGACTGTTCCTCTCGTAATGCCACCATGACAAAGACTGCACGATGCAAGATGTAGCATCCAAGACCATGCACAAGTTTGATTTTCAGGTGATCAGGTCAACACGACGCATTCTGTCCTAGAGTGGTACAACCACACCATTGTGGTACTCGACTCATCAGGACGCATGCAGTACACTCACTGATGAACCAAAAAACGTTGGATTGCAATCTTAAAACCCTTCTATCCGTACTGAATTTGTGCTTCGACTTTTAAATCAGCAGACACAACTCAACCAAGCAAGGGACAGAAGCACACAAGGATATTGTTTCTGTCATGGCGCTATGAAAATCGCAGCGAGAGATTAAGATAAGACTGTCCTTGCCCAAAGCAGAGAACATAATAATTCACCCAAAATGTAATCAGTCACGCGACAAGTAATTTCAGGGCTTGAACCTTCAATCTGAATTCGTGCTTGGAGTATTTAATCAGCTGGACAAAATTTGATCAGCCAGATGGCAATAGAAGGCAGGGCAATGGGCAGAAGCACGTAGGCGTTTCAGAGTAAACTCAAAGGAGACATCGATTTTATATATATTGTTCCTCTCATGATGCCACGATAGAGACTGCACCACGCAAAATGTGGCATGCAAGACCATGCACAAGTTTGACTCTCAGGTCAACACGAGACACATTGCCTGTCATACAGTAGTACAGCTAGAACACATACAAGACTCATCAGGACGCATGCAGTACCCAAGGACACACTGATCAAACCAACGGAAGCTCTCATCCCATCAGCAGCCGATCGAACTCCTCATTCAGTCGACCTCCTCCATCTTGCTCTCCTCGGCTGCTCCCTCGTCGAGCGCGGGCATGTCGGCGTCGTCCTCCGCGGCGGCATCCTCGTCAATGTTGAGCCCGAGCTTGAGCATCCTGTGGATCCTGGCGGCGAACGTGTTGGGGTCGTCGAGGCTGAACCCGGAGGTGAGCAGAGCCGTCTCGAAGAGCAGCATGACGAGGTCCTTGACGGACTTGTCGTTCCTGTCGGCGTCGGCGCGCTTCCTGAGCTCCTCCATGATGCCGTTGTCCGGGTTGATCTCCATGGTCTTCTTGGACGCCATGTACGCGCTCATGCTGCTGTCGCGGAGCGCCTGCGCCTTCATGATCCGCTCCATGTTGGCCGTCCACCCGTACTCGCCGGTGACGAGGCAGCACGGCGAGTCGACGATGCGGTCGGAGACCACCACCTTCTCGACGCGGTCGCCGAGGATCTCCTTGATCACCTTGCACAGCTCCTCGAACTGCTTCTTGCGCTCCTCCCGGCGCTTCTTGGCGTCCTCGTCGTCGTCGTCGAGCTTGAGGCCCTCCTTGGTGGCCGACACCAGCTTCTTGCCGTCGTACTCCTTGAGCTGGCCGACGGCGTACTCGTCGATGGCGTCCACCATGAAGAGCACCTCGTAGCCCTTCTTCTTGAGGCGCTCCAGGAACGGCGAGTTCTCGACGGCCTTCTTGCTCTCGCCGGTGATGTAGTAGATGTCCTTCTGGCCCTCCTTCATGCGCGTGACGTAGTCTTTCAGGGAGGTGGTCTCGTCGCCGCTCTTGGTGGAGTGGTAGCGGAGGAGGTCGGCGAGCTTGGCACGGTTCTGCGAGTCCTCGTGGATGCCCAGCTTGATGTTCTTGGAGAAGGCGTCGTAGAACTTGGCGTAGTCGTCCTTGTTCTCGGCGATCTCGAAGAACATCTCGATGCACTTCTTCACCAGGTTCTTGCGGATCACCTTGAGGATCTTGTTCTGCTGCAGCGTCTCCCGGGAGATGTTGAGCGGGAGGTCGTCGGAGTCGACGACGCCCTTGACGAAGGAGAGCCACTCCGGGATGAGCTCCTCGCAGTTGTCCATGATGAAGACGCGGCGCACGTAGAGCTTGATGTTGTTGAGCTTCTTGCGGGTGTCGAAGAGGTCGAAGGGCGCGCGGCGTGGCACGAAGAGGATGGCCTTGAACTCCAGCTGGCCCTCCACCGAGAAGTGCTTCACGGCGAGGTGGTCCTCCCAGTCGTTGGTCAGCGACTTGTAGAAGGAGGCGTACTCCTCCCGCGTGATCTCCTCGGGCTTGCGCAGCCAGATGGGCTTCTGCTTGTTGATCTGCACCCACTCGTGGGTGACCTCCTTCACCTTCTTCTTCTTCTTGTCTTTGTTCTTGTTGTCGTCGTCGTCGTCCAGCTCCTCGACGTCGCCTTCCTTCTCCTTGCCCTTGCCGGAACCCTCATCGTCCTCGTCGTCGCTGATCTCCTTCTCGGTCGTCTTCTCGGTCCAGAGGTAGATGGGGTAGCTGATGAACTCGGAGTGCTTCTTGACGAGGTCCTTGAGGCGGCGCTCCTCGAGGTACTCGAGCTGGTCGTCCTTGAGGAAGAGCGTGATCTTCGTCCCCCGGCCGAGCCGCTCGCCGGCGGTGTCGAGCGTGACGGTGAACGACCCGCCGGCCTGGGACTCCCAGACGTACTGCTCGTCGTCGTTGTGCTTGGTGGTGACGACGACCTTGTCGGCGACGAGGTAGGCGGAGTAGAACCCGACCCCGAACTGGCCGATCATGGAGACGTCGGTGGCGCCGGCGGCCAGGGCCTCCATGAACTCCTTGGTGCCGGACCGCGCGATGGTGCCGAGGTTGTTGACGAGGTCGGATTTGGTCATGCCGATGCCGGAGTCGATGATGGAGAGCGTCTTGGTGGCCTTGTCCGGGACCAGGCGGATGAAGAGCTCCGGCTGCGCGTCCAGCTTGCTCTTGTCCGTCAGGCTCTCGAACCGGATCTTGTCAAGTGCCTGCAGTTGCAGTTGCATTCGGGAGGTTGGTTCATCGTCAGAAACCAACGATTCAGCAGCAAGCAGAGGAGCTGATAACAGAGGAGCAGCAGAAAAACAGAGGAGGAAGCACAGCACGACGTACATCTGAAGAATTGGAGATGAGCTCCCGGAGGAAGATCTCCTTGTTGGAGTAGAAGGTGTTGATGATGAGGGAGAGCAGCTGGTTGATCTCGGCCTGGAACGCGAAGGTCTCCGTCTCCGCGCCCCCGGCCATGTGCACGTCCGCGGCCGCCATTTGCCGACTCCGCCGCTCTCCGGTGTGCTCGGGTGGCTGAGGCTTGGGGGGGAGGATCGAAGCAGTCGCTGCTGCAATGGAGTGCACGGATTGCTTGCTTTGCTCTGTTGTCACGATGGCCAGGTGGGACGAACAAGTAGGCTGCTTTATAGGGTCGGCAGAAGCCAGAGGGAGGAGGAGGAGTCGCCGGTGTTCGGGAGCCTTCGCAATTCCTCCCCTCCCCGCTCGCGCGCGGTTTCAGGCGCGTACTCGCGGGGATTCCAGAGCCTTCCTCCTCCCCGCTGGCGCGCGGTTGAGCTGGGGCGGTTGCGGTTTGCAGGTGTCCGGAAGCTTCTGCGGCTATCTGGGCGAGACGGGAAACGCCACAACGCTTCTGCGTAGGGGAAGAAATGGTTTTGGGCCGGAACTGCGGCTGGACCGACGCCAAAACATGCTTCCAGACACACAAAAAACAGGCCAGCCAGGGTGGGCTACATAGCAGGCCTGTTTCTTTCGGCCCAAAACAGCACCTGACACGTGGCGCCACGAGATTCTTCCTATTTCAAAATTGCAAATAATAGAATCCAGAGTAAATATGAAAAGCGAATCCAACAGCCTAAATTTCGGCTCAATCCAACAAGAGCAGCTATGCTCCCTGTTAACGATTTCAGTGTGCTAGTGACACATTAGAACAGCATCCCAGGCACAGATTAGCCAGATCGAGAGAACAGTTATAACTTAATGATAGATGTTCATAGGTTCCTCTTACAACAACCTTATAGAACAAGAGTGATCTACTCACGTAGGATTCCGCGGGTCCTCATGCTCCTATACATAGCAGTATAGCACCACACTAGTTAAACCATAGGTTGAACATCTCTTCCAACTCGCAAGCGGGCCAAGGCCTTTTGAGCTTAATCCCATGCTTGGCAGCGGACTCCATTAAGACGTGGGTTGCAATCACATTCGCTACAGACATTGGCAAAAGAAGGAGCATCCAAACCAGGAATGGGCCCACCACGCGAGGGCTAGGCACCATTTTGTACAACATAAAGGGCATACAAGATTATCTGCAGCGTTACGTAGGGATTCTGCAAAAATAACAAGGTAAAACAAATTAGTTACCACAGCTTATGCCATCGACAATCATGTTCCGGTAACAGGAAGTAGACATTACAGCAGAGGTCTATCATGATGATATCAACTGAAATCACAAAACCAAAAGATCGTACAGTTGTCATCACAGAGGACATAAAGGGGAAGGATTCGGCCAAGGCAATACACAAGTCTAACCAGCCACTGCGCAAGATTGTGGAGACCAATCACAGAGGACACGGGGAAGGATTCGGTCAAGGCAATACACAATTCGAACCAGGCAACTGCAGATGGTTTGTGGAGGCCACTCCATGTCACGGACCAAGAAATTCACAGAAAGCACATCGAATTCCAGAACTTTTCTTAAATTTCAGAAATCAAAAGCAATGAAAACAACATTGAGTGACAACCCTGTTTTTATGGTACTTGCATTGCTCATTTCCATAATTCTTGAGGCTTTCCGAAAAGAGATTGAATATTTGTAAATTATGGATGACATTGAAAGCTCTTCAAAAGGTTCCACGTACACAAAAGCAAAACATCTGATATAAAAGCAAGGTGACCTATTGATAGCATGCAGAGATTAAAACCAGCTTCACACATCAGAACAGAGTATACCACACTTCTTTAGAAAAATAAGCTCATATGTGGTTGATACATTCATTACACTACCTGAAACCCATAAATGGAAACAGATTTTTTTTAAAAGTAGATATTACATCACAGAGACCTAGTGGTATCAACTGGAATCATAAAGCTGAAAGATCACACAGCTGCCATCAGAGGACATAAAGGGGGGAGGAGGCTGTAGCATTCGGCCAAGGCAATACACAATGCTCCTGACCAAGAAATTTACAGAAATCACCTGGAGTTCTAGAACTTCCATAATTTCCGATATCAAAGCAATGAACACAAGATTGAGTGACATCGATGTTTTTTATGACACTTGCATTTCTCAGTTCTTAAGGCTTTCCAAAAAAAGAAAGTTTTTGAATAGTACCAAATTATTAAAGATGACTCTGGCAAGCTTCTCAAAATTCATAGCTGTGCCAAAGGAAGGCAAAGCAAGATGTCCTATTGATAGCATGCAAAGATTGAAGCCTGCTCCACACTAAAGAATAGCATACCGCACTACTTCCCAAAAGAGAATCGCGTATGTGATTGACATGGTGATCACACTACCTGAAAATCCATACATGGAAACAGGTTGCCAAAAAAAAAGAGAAGTGTCCTATTGCAAAGTCTACACATGAACTGGGTTAAACTACAACATGTTCGATGCACAGCAAAAAATATATTTTTATAAATAAAAGCATAGTATTGGGAGGACAAGAGGATCAGCTGCCCAGAGAGTATGTGCAGTCCTGGGTTCTGTCAATTGTGCAGCTGTAGCCTGCTGCACAATGCTACTGGCATAGTGGCATGATTTACTAAAGTTGAAGTTGAAGTTGTTGAGTCAACTAAATACGATTGCAAGGTGTCTAGATTCTAGAACACATAGTAGGCCTACAGAAGCAAACCCATGTACAACAAAAAAGAAGCACAATTTGGGTCCAAATCACTAAATCCTATGAATCCTACACATCTGAAAATAACTAGTTAACTTTTTTCTATAAGGGTATGTATAATGCATAGATGCTTACATAGACAGCACAAAAGGACAGAATGATGATAAAATTGTATAACAGTCTTGTTCAACAATGGTATCTACTACATTTCAGTGCTAAACTTCAACAAATTGAGCTATAACTGTCAGATTTTGCACTTGAGCAGGCTGAAGCGCCAGTAACTTAAGGATTGTGGCATGGAAAATCATCAAGCATATGTTAGCGCTGTGTTAAGAGCCTGCATTGTACGTCACCTAAAGCATATACAGGCGAAAAAGAAATAAATCGCCAGGCAAGCTACGATTAGGGACACTAATGTGAGGCTGGGAAAATGGGCTGCAATGCCGTGGAGCTGGAGACGGGGATTGACTGAAGCTATACGCTAGGATTTCGGCATGAAGCGGAGACGGCAACTAGTCGGAGCCCACACACCCATGGCATTCCATAGCTGCAAGCTGCCACCGCAGTAGCGGCCCCCAGCGACGAGGGACCGGCGGTTCAACATCTTCGCGTCGGTGGGCAACGGACGAAGCGACTTGGCGGTGGCCGTATGGCGAATCGGCGGCGGCTCCGCCGCGCCCGGCCGCCGGGAACCCTAGATCGCCCCGACGCATAGCCTCTCTCTCGATTCGAAATTACGCAGATTCAATCACCATGCAAAAGGTAGTAGTAGGAGGATATGCATACCCTGAAGAAGGCCGCCCAGTTGAAGCCCTGGGATTCAGGCTTGCCCTTGTCCCCAACGCCGGCCGCCCCGGCCGCCGTGCTCTGGTCGCCGCCGCCCGCCATCGCTGTGCTGCGGCGTGTGCGTGTTTCTGTTTTTCCTTTGTTTTTTCCACAGGACTGGGCCTCGATGACGATACATTCGCCAACCACTTTGGGCCTCCTATGTAAAAGCCCATTAGATAAGAAGGCCGACCTCCTGCATTCGATGGAATCCTATATTATTATTATATCGGTAATGCTCCTGATCATACGTCCGACGAGGGAAAAAAATCGGACGCCCTCCCAACCGCCCACAACCTTGCATCTGATGTTTGGATGGTGATCGCAACATGCTCTCCACAAGCTCGCAACATGCTCGCCACAAGCTCGTAACATCGCTTGCAATATGTACACTATGTCGGGGGAGGAGGGAGGGGGCGCAACATGGAAAAAGTGTTCGCAACATGGGAAAAGTTGTTCGCAACATAGGAAAAGTTGTTCGCAACATGGAAAAAGTGTTCGCAACACGATGTTTGGATGTTGGTCGCAACATGCTCGCCACAAGCTCGCAACATGTTCGCCACAAACTCGTAACATCAATCGCAACATGTACACGATGTCGGGGGGGGAGGAGGGAGGGGCGCAACATGGGAAAAGGTGTTCGCAACATAAGAAAAGGTGTTCGCAACATTCGCAACACGCTTCGCAACATCATGATCCAACGGCCGATATGTTTCCTAATTCGAATCGTGTGGTTGAGAAGGTGTCCGATCCTAGCGCCTGGATCGGACGTCCGGCGCTAGCAATTCCGTTATTATATCTTCCGGAAATTCCGAAGTTTGAAACATAATGTTTGACGTTTGTACAACCAAACAGTAACGCCAAATCTGAACACCACAGCCTCTTCCCACTGCTTTTGCGGCGCCAGCCCCACGTGGGTGCGCCACCCCGAGCTTCGCCGGCGGCCGCGCGAGATCCGCCGTCGCGGTCCCCTGCTTCCACGCACCCGCCGGCGGACTGACCAGGCATGCCCCCACCGGACGTCCGCGCAGAGGTGAAGGAGCCGCGGTTGGAGGTAGAAGACGAAGAAAAAAATGTTGGCAAAAAATGTTGGAACATTTCCAAAAATATTGATCAATATTTTCAAAAATGTTTTGAAAATGTTGACCAAAACATGTTGGAAAAATGTTAGGTCCAATGTTTTTAATAAATGTTGGTGAAACACTTTTTAAAAAATTTTGTTCCACTTTTTATGAAGAATGTTGGTTCAACATTTTGTTTGAAAATGTTGTAACATTTCTTTAAAAAATGTTCCAACATTTCGTAATTAGTAGTCATGAGGTGGGCTGGTGGGAAAATAATAGGTGCAAGTTTGGATGGACTTTAGTAGGCTGGAAGTTTCAACCCTTATCCACCTTCCACAAGACATATAGGGGCTGTTTGGTAGGCTGTATAAGGCCTACCCAGGCTTGTACAATGCAGTCCATGGTTGTTTGGTGGGTTGCATAGGGAGGTAACCAGGCTTGGGCTGTGCAAAATCGGGGTCGCAGCCTGCATTCCCAGAAACGCTCGCACCGAGCGTTTCCCGCTATGCAGGCACCGACTATTCATGCGCGTGGGCCCATTTTGGCCACTCGGCGGCCCGCTAGTGCAAGGAGCAAAACCCTCGAGCGGCGCTAGGGTTACCGCTGCACAGTGCTCATCGCGCCGCACCCCTTCGGTTCCTCTTCGCGCACTCGCCTCGCTCTCTCGCTCTCCACCGTCTCTGCGCCCTCTCGCTCTCCGCCGCCTCCGTCGCCGTCGTCGTGGGAGGAGGGCTTGGGCTCCCCCTTGACGACCGCAGGTACCTTCATTGGCCCCCGAATCGGTTTGGTCCGCTCCCATCCCCCCTCTCCCCTCTCTACAGGGGTTCTTTGCTTTAGGGTTTGTGTTCATACATTTGAGGCCCTGAATCTGGTGATTTGTTGTTGTATTGGTTGATTGCGGCCAGATCCAGGGTGTTTTCGCGTAAATCTTGAATGCAAGTTGATGTTTGCGGTAGGATGTAGTCGGGTTAGCGGAATCCTTTTTGTTGTCGTGGATGTTTGCGAGTAGATAAGTTGTGCTCTCGTATCTTGTGATGTTGAAGTTGTTTGCGTCAAGATATGAGCTGAACGAATTCTAGTTGACCATAAAAATTAATTCTATGTTGTCCTCTTGTTTTAGCCATGGATGATGAACTTGCCACTTCTCGCCGGCAGCTGATTGCTAGGGGTGCAGCACTAGTTGCTATCATCAGTGTGTGGATGATGGTTAGGTTTCGTCGTCGTGCCCACCCTTCAATCCCATTTGTTCCTAGGCTAGAGAGAGAGATATTCAACGACAAAGAAACCTTGACTACATCTACCATTCCAATGACACCATATGTGTGGACCAACTAAGGATGAAGAGGGCCCCATTCTTTCAGCTTTGTGACCTTTTCCGAACCAGGGGTTTGCTGAAGGACAGCATCCACATTAACATTGAGGAGCAGGTTGCAATGTTCCTCCATGTCGTAGGTCACAATCAAAGGTTTAGGTGCATGCAAGTTCCATTCCTAAGATCAACTGAAACCACCAGTAGGTATTTCCAAGAAGTTCTGTATGCAGTAGGTGAGCTTAGAGGAGAGATGATCATTCCTCCATCTACGGCGGTCAAGCCAAAAATCCAAAACGATCGCGAGATGGAATCCCTACTTCATGGTTTGAGAGTCTTTCTTGTCAATGTTGTAATAAAATAATAAAATTTAATGAAAACTAGTAATTATATCCTATGGGTGATATTGTAGGACGGTATTGGAGCAATTGATGGAACCCATGTCTTTGGCTAGAGTGTCCGCAAAACGGACACCGCATTTTTGGGAAGGAAGCACACCACCACCCAAAATGTTTTGGCCGCTGTGGACTTTGACCTCAGGTTTACGTATGTCCTAGCTGGATGGGAGGGATCAGCTCATGATGCTCTTATCTTGGCTGATGCCATCCAAAGGCCTGATGGTTTGAAAGTTCCACAAGGTAAAAAATGCAATGACTTAAACTTAGGACATGCACCATTTTTTGTAAACTGATCGTCTTCAATGATCTATCGTAGGCAAGTTCTACCTAGTAGATGCTGGGTATGCTGTGAGGCCAGGCTTCCTTCCACCTTACAGAGGCACAAGGTACCATCTTAGGGAGTATGGGAGTAGGAGGCCACAGAATCCCAAGGAACTGTTCAAGTTAAGGCATTCTTCTCTGAGAGTCACAGTGGAGAGAGCTTTTGGAGCACTGAAAAATAGGTTCAGGATACTTGACAACAAGCCTTTCCACCCATACAAGACCCAAGTCAAGCTTGTACTAGCCTGCTGTATCCTCCACAACTAGATACTCAGGCATGGACATGACTGTCTAATCCCTACTGAAGAGCAATGGACTACAAACCCATCTGATGAGACCATACCAAATGATGTTGCCATGGACAATGCAACCTGGGCTGCTATGAGGGATGGTTGGGCAGAACAGATGTGGCAGAATAGGAGGGTGCTAGGACCTAGAAAGTGGAGTTCAATTGTGTTTTTTTATGTTGTTTATCAATTTGAACAAATGATGTTTAATATGTTCTGTAATCTGAACCATGTTTTAATTTCAAGTGATGTTGCATTGTGTTGACTGATGTGAGGTAATGGGATGATTTGATTCGGTTATTATTGAATGTATCTGAGTGTTCTTTCCTTGCTGTGAATGTGGTACACATTTTGGTATTAGGCAATGGCTGACATGGCTGATGAAGTGGTAGAGGTTCAGGCTGGTGCCCAGGCTGGCAACGGTGCTCATGGCAGACTCAACTGGACTAGTGGAATGTCTAGCTTCGTCCTTAGGCAGTTCACTGAACTGGTTGGAGAAGGTGTGAAGACTGATAAGGGATTCAAGGATGTGCACCTGAACCAAGTTGCCAAGGACCTGTCTGAATGGGGAAACATGGAAGTCAGTGGTTCCCAGGTGTACAATCACCTCCGCAAATGGCGTGCCAGATGGGTCAAGATCACCAAACTCAAGAATCTCAGTGGTGCCCTTTGGGATGAAGACCTTTTCATGATTACCCTTGCACCAGATCACTACTCAGGCCATGTGAAGGTATACATGTGTTCTTACATTTGTGTTTTCATTTGTGTTTTCATTGAAGTCAGGAATTTGATGTCATCTACTATTGAACTGGACAGCACGGTATTTTCCTGATGACCACATGTTTGGCTCACAAGTAATAACCGTCCATTTGTGTTCCATGTAAATCCCAAGTGACCCGATACTGATTCTCAAAGAAAAAAAGTGACCTGATGCTGGTTTTGGCAGAAGTGAGTGCTTCAGTTGCTTTTATTTGATTGCTGAGTTGGCGTTTGCCTCATGTACAACTTAATATGTTATTGTATCACACTATCAAGTCTGGTGTATCAAAATTTTGACTATTTGAGTTAGTACTCCAGACTTTGTGATCCAGTGGGCTCAATATTTTGTATATGGAGATTAATGGCATCAAGACCGTTTCAACAACCATTAATCTTACTTGCTCACAATATAAACTTTACGTTTATACTCATTGCAAAGTTATTTTCTGTTTGATATTGTTATGTTTTTACTCATTCCAAGTTTGTCATTTAAAATGTAGTGTTGGATTTAGCTGAAACCTCTGCATAAACATAATGCCTATGCCCATGAATTAAATGCTTTATGTTTTTGAATTAAATGCTTTATGTTTTTGAGTTTTTTTACATGTAAATATTTCACACAATCAAGTTGGATGATACTTTTAGCATTAATATTCCATGTATTTCTAACATACTATGAAACAACATAAGTTGAAAATATACTTTAGTCCTTAGTTATACTGAATATTTGTTTGAAATATTTAAGGGCTACATTTTGCATTTATCACACCGGCCTCTAATTTACGGGAGACGGACTGTTGAGTCTTGTCGGTGTTTTAAAGATTCTGAAATTGTGTTGCCATTAGCAATTAGCAAGAGTCAAGGTGCAGTGATGAGATAGTCATTCCTAACTCACTTTTCTTAGCATGTCCGCAGCAATCATCATATGAAGTTGATCTTTGGCTATCGGCCCATGGCTGAAATAATATTACCCATGTATGGCTGGAAAAATGTTACGAAGGATAAGCTATTTTTTGGTTTTCTTTGCAGCAATTAAAGCTCATAAATTGAGTTTTTGGTGCAACTCTAGCATAAAAATAACGTCATAAGACCATTGGGTGTGACAACAGGTATGTCCTTCATGAGAAAACTTACATGAAACTGTTCTGGTGGCATTGCTTAACTATGTATTGCTCAATTTTGTAAGCCATCGTTAGGCATTGCATATGGCATGCTTTTAACATAGAACCACATCTTATTTGTGGATTTCTATTTCTAGACACTTATATGTTGGCTGGCATGGTGTTTGAGCATTGCATTCTTCTTTTACATCTCAGAATTAATGGCTGACAATGGGATTTTAAGTTTTTGTTTTCATTGTGTTCATTCAAATATCAAGCATTGTTTTCCGATGGATCAGCAAACATATATACTAGCTGAAAGCATGCATCAGTGAAGAGCCCCCTGCATAAGTAAGCAATAAGTTGGAGATCATCGGTGCACTAGATAGTGGCATGACAATCATATTGGAGGAAAACGGTTTGTGAGGTATGCCTCACCATATTCATAATGAATTTGGTAAAAATTTTGTATTCCATATTTATTTCCTCTTTTTACATTTTTATTGCCCAGTTGGTACGGTCACTTTAAAGATTCTGAAATAGTGTTGCCATTAGCAATTAGTTGAGACATGATTAGCAGCTTTTTTCCTCTTTTTACATTTTTAATGCCCAGTTAGTTGGTACGGTCAGTGTTTTAAAGATTCTAAAATAGTGTTGCCATTAGAAATTAGTTGAGACATGATTAGCAGCTTTAGCTGGTAAGAACTTAACAGTGTCATATTGATTCTTATTTCTATGGAGCACGTCTGACAGCTATAGGCCAAGCCCTGCCACCAAAAATGATTTTTTTAGAATCAAACATTGTTGGTGGCCTAGATCAGATATGTCCGAAAGAAAGAAATCCCTCTCTTGGTTTACAGTATTTTGCTCTTAGTGTTTATTAATCACAAGTTTTTCTTCATATTTCAAATTAGTTTCTGAGCCTATCATGTTCTTGAAGGCTTCACTACTCATAAATTTTTAATTCTTTATTTGATTTAATAACTTTACATTCGTCAATGGGTTAGTACATACTTTATTCTTCTATTATATTCTGTCATTGGGCATTTTGCCTTATGGTTGCTATTTCATTTAGTTTTTGGATTAAGCATTTGAGGGTCGATCGATATGCTTGTAGTGTGAACTGGAAACAACAACTTTACATACATCACATTACTCTAGAAAGGATTCGGGACTTTTAGAATTGCAGGCAGCAAGCAGACTCTCTTTGAGGATGGCTGTACACAAATGAGGCTCCACCTGATGCATACCTTTAGTGTTCATGTCGACGTTAGGGATATGTTCTTTATTGGATTTCTCTTTTATCTCCGTGGTGGTCAACTATAATAGAGAATGGTTGATACTTTGATAGCTCATCTCTTCGTGGTGTTTTTTTTCTAAATCTTTGTTACCTGGACAGCAATGTCATTCTTCTGCTTGTTGCTTATTTGTACCAAGTGTTTATTGTGTACAAAAGCAGATGTTATTGGAGTGTTTTGCTTATGTCTACTCAAATTTCACACTTTATGAATTAATGACACTATTGCAGTTATGTTTGCTTTTGAATATGCTTATTTGTACTGTTCATCGTAAAAAAAATGGTATTGGAGTGCTTTGCTTATGTCTACTCAAATTTCACACTTTTTGAATTAATGGCAGTATTGCAGTCATGTTTCTTTTGAATTTGCACGTTATTGTGAATCACTGAAAGTGTCATGCTTTAATAAAAGAGAAGGTGTTGACTGAATGATTGTTTCCTTCACTTTTATCATTGCTGTTGAATACTCCATGTATTACACTATATATAAATATTTTTGGCCCGTAGCAACGCACGGGCACGATCCTAATAATAATATAATAAAGAAACAAAGCTCACCTGCTCTTGTGTTAATCTAGATTTAGTTTGTGCATCAAACTTCATGCTCTTCTTCTGCTTACTAAAAGGTTCATCAAATCCAAACCAAATGGGCAGAAAAGAAGAAAGTTAAAGAAAAAGGTACGTGCTCTGTCCATCAAAGTTGATTCTTCGTTCGGAATACGCAGACAAAGCAGCGGTAAAAAGGCTAAAAGCGCCAAGGTGCGAAGGTCCCCGTGTTGTCGGAGCAAGGTGCTACAAGGGCCGTGTCGTGTGTCGCCACTTTTCTTTTCTTTTTTACAGATACAGGAGCCTAACAGCACAATGGTTCCATGTTCTTATCCTCTTGTTGAACGTTTGCTCTTTTTGTCGCATGTGGGAATTAATGTGAAGGGAACGAAGGCCAAAGAAGCTAGGTAGGAGTATATTTGAGATTTGAAATACGAGAACATGTACTACCTTGCATGAAGAAATGTTTAGGGGGGGAGTGAAAGGCAAAAAAAAAAAGGTCCATGCTTTAGTGTAATTGAGGAGGTAACTAACATTGAGTTCCGAAGTGATTTTAATCATGACCAAAGGTTGTTGTGTCTTGCAATAAATAAACCGATTTTATGTGTTACATGCATGACTGCCACATCGTTGAATGCTATTTTTTGTCATTAGACGTAAACACTACCGGGGATATGAGCATGAGTACCAGTGTTCAACCCCCATTAGTACCGCTTATTGACCCGGTATTATTGGACCTCCCATACTAGAGGATGAGGGTGTTTTTTTAAAAGGGACATGTATTGATCTCAACGCACAACACCGGTCCGTTTACAAACAGGATCCGAAAGAAAAGGAAAATGACAAAGAAGTTCATCAAAACTCTTGTTCATCTTCCTCGAAGCCTTCAGCGATCCGTTCGTGCGGGGTTAAGGTGATCGTGCAAGTTCGTTAACAAAGATCGTGTCTCCGTTGTCGTCTGTGATCGTGCAAGTTTGTCTTGGTAGATTCAATCGTCGTTCCGCTGCGTAGAGATTAGCTGGCGGCTCGTCGCTGCGAAGGGCTAATTTCTTACAGGCCCATCAGTACCTCGAACGTGGACCAAGGCCGAGTGTGTCCTCCGGCCAAGATGCAGAAGAAAGAAATGGAGGGGAGGGAGGAAGAGGAAGAAAAAATAGCTAACAAGTGTGGCCAAGGGTGAAACAACTTTTGACGACGTCCTCTTCTCTAGTTTTTTTTTTTACAAAATTGGAGTGTCGACCAGCAAATTGGTAGTATCATTTTGCATTCCCCGTAGTAATTTTTTCCCTAAGTTTCGAAAATGTTGGAGTTGTGTTAATGAGCGATGGGCCGTGAGGATCTTTTGTCATTCTTTACTCCCTTTTCACTCAATGATTCATTTGTAGTATAAGCATCCTAAAAAGATGTCAGTCATGAGTGTGGCTACCACAACTGTAAGGTAAAAGATCAATGTGCTCTGAGAATCATAGAAAGAAGAGGAGGAGGAGCTTTATATGTCTTGACAAACACGAACGTACCAGGAATGTTACCATGAACACGTAAGGAATAACAGCATCCAAATCTGGCCGGGGAAGTTGATAGCTAGCGTGCACTCTAACCCGTTGAGAATCACCAACCTTTGAGGACCATTACTTTTTTTAAGACTGGCTAGCTAGTGCTTAAGAAGGCCGGCTAGCTAGCTCGCTAGCAGGACACAAGGGGGGGAGCTAAATCATATCACTAGCTGCAGGCATGTCAATCTCGAGTGCCATGCAATTTTGGGACGAGTGCCAACTGCGCATCCTTGTGCTCGGCAGCCTCTTCTTCCACTTGTTCCTCAGTTTCTCCCATCTCGCGCGTCAATTCCACAGACTGCGCAAGCTGTTGAGAGCGCTGGTGTGGATTGCGTACCTAGGCAAGGACGCCTTGGCGATCTACGCCCTTGCCACCCTCTTCAACCGGGACCACCAGAAGCTGGCGACGACACTGGATGGGGGGAGCAGGAACAGCGCCCTAGAGCTTGTCTGGGCGCCTGTCCTCCTCATCCACCTCGGCGGTGGCCGGAATGCCATCACAGCCTACAGCATCGAGGACAACGATCTATGGAGAAGGCATGCCATGACCATGGTGTCGCAGGTCACGGTCGCCTTGTACATCTTCTTCAGGTGGTGGTATTCCAGCGAGACGAGGCTTCTGACGGCGGCAGCCTTGCTCTTCGTTGCTGGCATCCTCGAGTGCATCAGCAGGACATGGGCCCTCAGGAAGGCCAGCTTCAATACCATGCTGGCATCCACAGCTGTGCCGCCTGTGCCCCTGCCCCTGCCAAGAGAAGAAAGATGCATTATTGCTGCGTGCTGGAGATGGTGCATTTCTTCATGGAGATGGTGCAATTCTTCAGACATCATGAGGGGTTTTATGTCACGAGGAAGAACGGAACGAAAAATACTCAGCCTTGAAGACTATGTCCAACAAGCAAAGCAGCGCGTGCAATGCGCAGAGAGTAATCGTCAAGAGGAGGAGGAGGAGCTCGACAGGAGCGTCATCATTGATACCATCAAGAAGTTTGTTGACCTGCCCGCTCCATATTCCGACCGACTCTTCGTGCTGAAATCTTTCATGAAGCTTGATGGGCCTCGTTCACATGGTGCGACCCGGTCTCTCCTCGATGACATGTTTCTCCGCCTCTACACCAGACGGAAATCAGGTGATACTCCTGTTGGTGCCTTCTTCATTGGTTTGCACATCGCCCTGGTGCTGGCTTCTCTGGTGCTCTTTGTCACGAGCAGCAAGGATGGTTACAGAGAGACGGACGTCTTCGTAACATACGTCCTGCTCTGCTGCACTGCCTTGGAGTTTTTTGTGCCCCTCATTCTGAACAACTTGCTGCTGGCTTCTCCTTTCCGGAATCGCGTTGCGAATCCTACCTGGCCTGACATGGTCTCCCAGTGCAACCTCCTGGCCTTCTGTGCCCGGGAGATGCAACCCACCATTGAGACGTTGCTCTCAAAAAAAATATGTGTTAGCCTGGCGCCCGGCGCCCTTGCTATTACCAGCGAGCTGGTTCACACACATCTCACACTTGGGTGGAAGGGCTCCCCCACACACGACGGTGCATCATTCGGCATACACGACGCTGCATCCTACAGGAGATTCAACAATCTGAGGGGCCAGCTCACCCTGCAGAAGCACGGTCAGCTGGAGCGAATGGGGTGGAGCTTGGACATGCCCTTCGACCGGAGCGTCCTTGTCTGGCACATCGCCACGACCATCTGCTGCAGCATGTCTCCCCGGGAAGTTGATCGCCCCTGGAGATACGGAAAGGTGATATCCGACTACATGTTGTACTTGCTTCTCATCCGTCCTGACATGCTATTGCCGGGCACAAGGCAGGATCTCTTCATGACCACCAGCAACGAAGTCCAGCGCATATTGATGGGTATTACAGGGGAACCATTCCTCCTCGACGAAAAGAAAATTGCACAAGAGCTTTTCAAGGCTGTGGACAAAACCACCGTCACCGCCACCGCCACCGCCACCGCCACGGCCGCACATAGCATGACCACCACCGCAACTGTCACAGCCACGACCACCAGCAACCCCACTGCCCTAGGCATTATCATCCCTGATGCATGCAGGCTCGCCAAGGCGTTGATGAAGAAGCTTGACAGCGAGACGAAGTGGCAGCAGGTCGTCCAGGGCGTGTGGGTGGAGATGCTGTGCTATTCCGCTGCCAGATGCAGAGGGTACCTGCACGCCAAGAGCTTAGCTGAAGGATGTGAGTACCTCTCCATCGTCTGGCTCCTATGGTCACACATGGGGATGGAGACCCTGGCCGAGATGACTCAGAAGCAGGAACCTGTCCCAATAAAGGACCAAGAGGACGAATGAAAGATCCGGCCCGCCAGTGCGTGGTCATTGAATTTCCAGACATGAACGGAGTCTCGGAGAAGAAGGTGTGCCTGGCTGCTTGCCCAATCAGTGGTGGTTTCTTGATTGCTTTGTTGTTCGTCAATTTGTTGTGTGCTTCAATAAATTTGTTGTTGGTTTGTGCCTTTATCCCCCGCTGAGTGAGTGTTTGGTCTTGTTGTGGCGCTTGATCGAATAAACTGCTCCTGTGTGATAGCAGTGACTTATGACATTTGTACTCTTCATTTTAGATTTTAATTTGTTGAAGTTAACTTGTCTGCGTACGCCTTTAGTGCCAAAATGCCTACAGAGGTCCACATAATATATGTATGATTTGGTTGCTGCTAATGCATATATTATTATTGATCTATACGTACACAAATTTTAAGATAGACTTTGGAAAGGTGTATGACAAAGTTAAATAGGATTTCCTACAACAAACTCTTAGAATGAAAGGTTTTAACCCAACATGGTGCGATTGGGTTAAAGCATTTGTTCAAGGGGGTAATGTGGAGATAAAAGTGAATGACCATTTAGGACAATACTTTGAAACCAAAAAGGGTCCTCTCAGCTGGCTCCTTAGCTTCTCCTTGGTCTTTGCGCTACTGGATTAGGCGCAGATCATACACAGGCAAAGGACCCTACATATTGATTGGGCCAGCACGTGGGGAGGCGGAGGGGACGACCTCAAGATAAGCGCACAGGGAGGCCAAGCGGACGGCCGGGTGTTGCAACTGTGAATACATAGATCAAAATTCTAGACACGTTTTATTTTGTCATGCCCATATCAAATCTGGACGAAGGGAGTAATATTGTTGTGGATATGTTGGCATTCATCATGGCTAGAACTAAAGATGATGGTTAGGTGAAAGGGGCAGTGCCGCATCTGATCAAAGATGGCTTATCTATCCTTCAATATGGGGATGACACTATTATTTTTATGGACCATGATATTGAACAAGCAAAAAAACATGAAACTTCTTTTGTGCCTTCGAACAATTATCGGGTCTTAAAATTAACTTTCACAAAAGCGAATCTTCAGTTTCGAGCAAGCGAAAGACTATGAATCTCAATAATCATAGCTTTTTGGTGTAAATTAGACTCTTACCCTTTTTGCTATTTAGGGATCCCAATGCATTATAGAAAGCTATGAAACAAAGACGGGAAGTAAATAGAAGATATAATAGAGAAACAGTTATGTGGTTGGAGAGGAAAACTCCTATCTATAGGAGGACGTCTAGCTGATAAACTCAGTTCTCCCCAACTTGCATCGAAAACTCTGGCGTTGCACTCTTTCCACACCTCCCACATGACAAGTAACACCATGTTCTCTACCCCTTCCTTGGGATGTCCGGGATGGTAGTAATCATCTTCCACCATTGGGAGGGCGTGTTGGTGTGGATCCACTTTGTCGGGCTCAAGGCTGGTTGCCCTGTCCAGGTTGCGATAAGCTCCCAAATACGCCTGGTATACCTGCATTCTGCCAACATATGGTGAGCGGATTCCATTGTCTACCGACGGAGGATACATCTTCCGTTGTGCGGCCATCTTCGCTTTGCCAGCCTCACATCAAACCAAACATGGTTCTGAGTAATCAGCCAGGCAAACAACTTGCACTTTGGTGGTACCCAAGTTTTCTAGATCGAATCAATTGCAGGAGCTTTTGTACATCCTAGAAACTACGCTCTGTACGCCGAAGCAGCCGAGTAGAGTCCTGAATTAGTGAGTTTCCAGGTGATGGTGTCCTCCTGATCTGGGTGCAACTCCACGCATTGCATCATGTTCCAGAGGAGCATGAAGGAAGCCAGATGCTTGCTAGTTATGCCTCTGTTAATGTCAAGGTCACATAGCTAGTTGTTCGAAAGGGGAAAATGGACCGAACACTTTTTTTTCGCGAGATCTCAAAAAGTAGAGGCGCAATGGCCTTCAGGCGACGACCCTGTAGCCAACCGGTCCCAGAAGGTCATTTTTTCCTGTACCCGATGGTGATCGTTGTGCATGCTGCGAAGAGTTGCTTGTCTTTATCGTTGCAAGGCAGCTCCGTACCAGCCCAAGGCTTAACTGTAGAGGTCCACTGGTGCCTGTAGCGAACATGGCCTCTTTTGCTATTTGTTCGAGTTGATTTTGGTGATTCAGGCTAACACAAGTAATGTGACTAACGACATTGTCTAGCATGTCTTTGTAGGCATTCCTAGGTCCTATGGATATTAGCACAAGTTAACATACCATGCCCAAGTTAACATCTCATACCACAAGTTAACATAACATGCACATGTTAACTTGTTGAAGAAGCAAAGAAAAGAAAAAAGACATAGTCGAATGAACCGACGGTACCTTGGAACAAGCGTCAGTGTATGCATCAGAGTACTTAGTACACTGCGCAGAGGCTGGAATCAACAGGCACCGTCGGATGAACCGACGGTCCATTTTGTAGATGTGCCGGATGAATTGTAGAGGAGAAGCAGCGAAGTAAGAAGCGTCGGATGAATCGACGGTCCAATGAAGGGCACCGTTGGTCTATCCGATGACCAAGTTTAAACAAGACCAGACGCGCCAAGACTGAAGCAGTAGCACCGGATGAATCGACGGTGGAGCAGCGGTTCATCCGACAGTCTCGAAGAAGCTAAGAGTAAGGTTTTGGCCGTGAGGTCTTCAGCACCAGATGAACCAATGGTGTGTCGGATGAAGCGTCGGAGCAATTGTGTCAACAGTCATGTGTAGTGGAGGGAAATGACTAGTAGCAATGGTGAACCGACACCCGGAAAAACATAGCGTCGGATCATTCGATGGTACTACTTTATGCAGCTTTTAGCCAATGGCTCTTTGGACGCCTTGGGCTATTTATACCCCCTCTACTCACCCATTTGAGGTTGCTGGATTGTGTGGAAGTGCAGAGGAGTGCAAGACACCTAGAACATCATATCCAATCCATCCAAGTGCTAAATTGCTCATCCATAGACTTGCACATGCTTTGTGTGTGTGTGCTTAGTCCTAGGCTTAGCTTAGAGTTGAGTGAGTGCAAGGCTGTGCAAACTTTGTGAGGTGATTCTTGAGTGACTCAAGTTGTACAAGGTGCGGAAGCCTTGGGGCCTAAGTGCCTCACCGTCTTCACCCCTCCGGCTTGGTGTGGAGTGGCGAGGACACTTTGTTTTGGGGATGTGGAGACCCCCTTTCTAAGTCGAGAAGCTTCTTAGTGGAGGCGACATCAATGTGACCAAGGGAGCTTGGTGAGTGCCTAGTCGCGAGCCTTTGTGGCGAGTCAAGTGGTGCTCTTGGGAGGGACTTGGTGAACGGGAAGCAATACTCTTGTGTGAGTGCTTCAACAACATGGACTACGGGTGGCTTTGTTACTACTGATACCACGGGATAAATCGCGTGTCAAGAGTTTGCTTCCTCTCATCCCTCTTTATGTTTCCGCATTACTCTCTTGCAATCTTTGCTTGCCTTTACTTTCCTAGGGTAGTATCATGCTAGGATTGGCTATAGGTTGCAAAACTTGTTTTGGGATGAGGGTTTCACACAAGATCAACCTTAGATTGCACATATAGAAAGATTTGATCTAGTTTACTTTATGCAAAAGTAGTGAAGCCATAGGTTAAGGTTTAAGTTGCCTAATTCACCCCTCCCCCTCTTAGGCTATGAGCATCTGATTCCTTACAGTGCCAAAGCCACCGAAGCCTGAGTTCTCTTGCAAACTTGTTGAGGTTCGAGATGCCCAATCCCCCATTCTTCTTCGGTAGGCAGGAATGAGTCCAGTTATCCTTGCACTTGCCTCTAGTAAGTTGTTGGTCTCCAGCCCAGAGAAAGCGCTTCTGCAGTTTGACAAGGTCATCTAACCATTCCTTGTTCACCTTTAGCGCGGTAAGGAAGTAAACCGGTTGGGAGGAGAGGACACACTTGGTGAGGTTTACGCTCCCTACCTGTGTTAAATTGCAGCCATTCCAGGCAGAGAGTTTGTCGACTGCCTTGTCAATGATCGGCTGAAAGTTAACTTTGGCTAAACGTTTGACCGTGAGGGGAAGGCCCAGATACCTTAGGGGAAAGGAAGTTTTGGTCACAAGGAGGCTGCCCAGTAGGGTGTCTAGGTCTAGGTTTTGGCAGCTTATTGGGACTATTTGAGTTTTTTGCAACTTAGTGCGCAATCCTTGTCGGGGACGGCCATAAGGGTCCCCTAATGACTAATTAAAAACCCCTTTTTTCGCAAAATAACAAAACGTAAACAAACCCACAAATCGTAAAGCACACCCCGCATAATCACGGCCCGGTGCGGGAAAGAGCCCACGACCCAAGCAATCTCAGCGGCCCATCAAGCGGACAGCCTCAACACCCCTCGAGCGAACTTCCGTCTCGCTTGAGGGCCAGGCGCCGTACCACGGATCTCCGCCTCACTCGAGGGCTGGATGCCCCCTCGGGCGAATCTCTGCCTCACTCGAGGGATGGACGCCCCCTCGGGTGAATCCCCGCCTCGCTCGAGGGCTGGACGCCCCCTCGGGCGAATCTCCGCCTCGCTCGAGGCCGCCCCAAGCTCGCGGCCCACGTGCCCACTCCCCCGACCAGAGCATTAAATGCTCTAACACGACGTGGGCATCCGGGTCAAAAGCGAATCCCCGCCACGCCGACCCTCTGACACCGCCAGGGAATCATATCCCGGCGCTGTTTCGCCAACCCTCCTTGTGAGGCCATCCCTGGCATTGTACGAGATTGTGCAGTAAGGCCAGTGTCAACTCCGTGACACTGTGCTGCCCACTCCGGTACGGCCTCCACGTCTCACCCCTCGAAAGAGGACGGTGGAACCCTCGAAGAGGGTACGTAAGCCTACCCCACGCCCGCGCAGGACGGCGCCGTGATGTCAGACCAGTGGAGCACGTCTCCTCCATCGACTTTGGCCCTGTGCGGCCTTCCCCGCCGTTGTGCCACCATCCTAGGCACTGCAGCGCCATCCCTGGCGCTGTGGGAGCCCGGGACGACGAGACATCGCCACGCCCGCTACTATGTGACCTCCAGCCCTTCGTTAGCCCACCCCTCGAGCTGACGTACGGACGACGTCCAAGCAAGAAGCTCCCACACCACTACCCTCAAAGCCGCTCCTGGACGGGCACAGGACTCACCGCGACGTCCCGCAAGAAGCAAGATTCGCCAGGATGGCCGCCCACTCCCCGGCGATGTGCACCATACCGCCACGCGTAGCCTAGAACTGTGCGGTACGATTGTAAACCGCCTCCCCTTGGCCTATAAAAGGAGGAGGCAGTCCCTGGCCGCACGGGAGGGGGGGACGACGTATAGCTGCATACTTGCACACTTTCCGCCTTCACCACGATATTGGCACTCTGCCTCAATCAAACCTCAGGGACCTGGAGGCTTCTCCTCCTCTCCCGCCACGCTTGTAGCCCCCTCTGCAAGCACCGCGGTGTGACGCAATACAGCGCCTTGAGCGTACCCCTGCTGGACGTACGTCCCACGGCCGGAACTAGGATAAAACCCGTGTCATCGTGTTGCTTAGCACCGGCCATCGAGAGATAGATCTCAGCGCTCGCACTAGTTAGTGTCAGGACTACTTTTCGCACTGACAGTTGGCGCTCCAGGTAGGGGAGCACGCTGAAGATCAGCTTTCCACCAGGCATCTCGATGGTGATCCGCACCGAGTACAGGTCCTAGAGGTACTCCATGGGCAGCTTGGACACCCTCCCAGCCGGATTCAAAATCTGGTTCGGGAGCCTGAACTTTCAGGCCACGGGCAACTGCTACCTCATGCGCATCACCGACCGCGCCGAGCTCCACCCGTGGCGGTCGGCGGGCCGGGCCCGATTCCCGCCACACCTGCTGCTGACGCTCCAGCACCCGCGCACTCGGATGCGCGGGCCCTTCGGCACCCCGACGTCGACGACGTTCCGGCCGGCGCTCGCGCCTGGCGCGAATGGAACGACATCGGGTCGCGCGCACCGTGACGCGAGGCGATGCGCTCAACTGTGAAATAGCATCAGCGCCCACGGGGGAGCACGCGGCCGCTGGGCCACAGTTCCCCCACGGGATGCGCAACGCCGCGACCACCTACGCTTCGTCCACCAGCACCGACGTGGCGGCGTATGAGGATCTTCCCGGCCACCACCTGCTGGCGGCCCGGAACCTCATCGCCACCACCAACGACGAGTCGTACCACAGCTCGGCCAGCGAGTTGCCCCCCGCGACCTCGCACGGGTACGTGGAGTGGGACTTCTCCGGCGTACCAGACCCGGTGATGTTCCAGCGGTTCCTCGATGCTGCAGACTACTGGCTCAGTTGCTCCAATGACTCCAGCGCCGGAAGCTATGACCCCACACGTGAGTGCTTCGTGGTGGTTGTCGACGACCAGGCCGACGGCACGAACATGGCGGGGGCTGGTGACGAAGAAGCCCCCCAAAATCCGGGGACCAGCGTACCCCGGAACCCGGGGCCAAGTGCACCTCCCACCTCGCTGACGAGGGCCATGGATATCAACACGCAACTGGCTCAAGCGCACGAGCTCGAGGCTAAGCTCGCGAAGGAGTACCGCGTGGTGCGACTGCTATGCGCCTCCATTGTCGAAGAAGCCTCCGCACGTAGAGAACGCGTGCGCGAGCTGGGTAAGCAGGCCCGCGAGCGCATTAACGCCGACTTCAACGTCGACGACCCAAACACGCCACCGCGCGCAAGCCAGAAGCTCATCGAAGTCACGACGCTAGCCGAAAGCTCGGCGTCCTGCATACGCCAGTAGGGCAGCGCGCGGGATGATGGCAGCACCCAGGGCCAAGAGGCGTCCGTCCACGCAGGTGGCACGGTGGGGCAACCAGCCAACCAGGGCCAAACGTCGGTCAGGGAACAGATCCTTGATACACGCAGACAGGCTCAGGACAGTGACGCCTGCAACGTCATCAACGCTCGCCGAAGGGGCGACACGGAGGCACAGGCGACAGCAGGCTACCACTCTCGACGGGTGGCCGCTACGATAGCCGTGAGGATCGCTTCCCGACGCCGGAACCTCCAGGGACCCGTGTGTTCAGCCGAGAGGTCCGCACGACGAGTTTTCCCCAGCGCTTTTGCCAGCCCACCTCGATCGACAAGTACACGGGGGAGACAAACCCTCATGTGTGGCTCAACGACTACCGCCTGGCCTGTCAGCTGGGCGGTGCCACCACTGACGAAGTAATCATCCGCAACCTGTTGCTGCACCTCGCGAACTCGGCTCGGACATGGCTCGAGCATCTACCGCCTAGTCAGATCCACAATTGGGACGACCTGGTTCGCACATTCGTAGGGAACTTCCAGGGCACGTACGTGCACCCCGAGAACTCCTGGGACCTGCGGCGTGCACCCAGAAGCCCGGCGAATCGCTCCGGGACTTGATATGGCGCTTTTCCAAGTGCTGTACTGAACTCCCGAGCGTAGCCCAGTCCAAGATCATGTACGCTTTCCTCGAGAGCACCACCTATCGGGACCTCGTGCGCGAGCTCGGGCGAAGCCCGCCAGTCGACTCGAACGAGCTGTTCGACATTGCCACCAACTTTGCTTCTGGCGAGGAAGCGGTGGGGGCCATCTTCGACAGAAAGAAAGGCAAGTGAGTGGATGATGTGCCCGCGGAGGGTAGCAAGTCCAAAGAGCCCCAACAGAAGCACAAGTGGGGCAAAATGGGCAAGAAGCCCCACCGCGAAGCGTGCGCACAGGGGCACGACAACGATGGGGACGAGGCCCGCGCAGTCGACCCGGCCTGAAAGGGCCCTTGGGCGGCCCCTCGAGGCCCCAGCGTGTTCGATGACATGCTAAAAAAGTTGTGCCCGTACCACAAGACCCCGGTCAACCACACCCTTGAGCAGTGCGACATGCTCAGAAAGTACTACAGCCGCGCCACCGCGAAGGAAGGCGAGGCCAAGAAGGACGGTGGAGACGGGGACACCGGCAACTTCCTGGCGGTGGAGAACGTCTTCCTCATCTTCGGAGGGACGGCCGTGGACATGTCCAACAGCCAGCGCAAGCGGGAGCGGCACGAGGTCCTCGCTGCGGAGAATGCTCCCCCCTCCTTCCTTGACTGGTCGGGGGACGCCATCACTTTCAGTCGCGAGGATCACCCGAACCGCATCCCCAATCCAGGCCAGTACCAGCTGGTTGTCGATGCGGTCATCGACAACTCGTGGTTCTCCAAGGTGTTGATGGATGGGGGCAGCAGCCTCAACATCCTCTACGCGCACACCCTTCGGTTGATGGGGATCGGGTTGGACCAGCTGCGGCCCAGCACGACGCCGTTCCATGGCATCGCGCCAGGCAAGCGCGTCCAGCCCCTCGAGCAGATCGACCTGCCAGTCTGGTTTGGCACGCCAGACAACTTCCACAAGGAAACCCTCACCTTCGAGGTGGTGGGGTTCAGAGGCGCGTACCACGCCATTCTTGGGCGTCTATGTTACGCCAAGTTCATGGCAGTCCGGAATTACACCTACCTTAAGATGAAGATACCGGGGCCGAAAGGCGTCATCACCGTGGGCTCGTCGATCGAGCACGCATTCCATTGCGACGTCGAGTGCGTGGAGCACGCCGAGGCGCTGGCGCTCGACGAGGCACTCGTCGCGAACCTGGAGAAATTGGTCAACGAGGACCTTGACTCCTCTGCCAAGCACGCGGGCAGCTTCGAGGCTGCCGAGCAGACAAAGGAGGTGCCCCTCGACCTTGCTGCCCCCTCGACCCGAAATAGGAAGTGGTGCTCGTCGACTTTCTCCGTGCCAACACCGACATCTTCGCGTGGAGCCCCTCGAATATGCCAGGCATCCCGAGGGAGGTCGCCGAGCACTCCCTTGATATCTGACCTCACTCCCGAGCCATGCAACAACGGCTGCGGCACTTTGATGAAGAACGGCGTCGGGCGATCGGAGTGGAGCTGCGGAAGCTCTCGAGGCCGGATTCATCAAGGAAGTCTTTCACCCTACGTGGCTAGCTAATCATGTATTAGTTAAGAAAAAGAATGAGAAGTGGAGGATGTGTGTAGATTACACTAGTTTGAATAAAGCATGTCCCAAAGTTCCTTTTCCTTTGCCACGAATTGATCAAATCATAGATTCTACCGCGGGGTGTGAGCTGTTATGTTTCCTTGATGCCTATTCCGGGTACCACCAAATAAAGATGAAGGAGTCCGACCAGCTCGCGACCTCCTTCATCACGGCATTCAAAATGTTTTGCTATGTAACAATGCCATTTGGCCTTCGAAATGCGGGCGCTACGTACCAACTGTGTATGCAGCATGTTTTCGGAGACCACATCGGGCGGACCGTTGAGGCATACGTAGACGACATAGTCATAAAGACTAGGAAGGCGGACGACCTGGTTAATGACCTGTGCATCGCGTTCGATTGCCTGCGGACCAACGGGGTGAAACTGAACCCCGAAAAATGCGTCTTTGGGGTGCCGCGTGGCATGTTGCTAGGATACATCGTCCCCCAGCGGGGCATCGAGCCCAACCCCGAAAAGGTCGCAGCCCTCGACCGGATGGGCCCGATCCGAGACCTCAAAGGGGTTCTAAAGGTACTGGGGTGGCTTGCCACCTTGAGCCGCTTCATCTCGCGGCTCGGCGAAAAGGGTCTGCCCCTCTACCAGCTCTTGAAGAAGCATGAGCGCTTTTCCTGGACCGTCGAGGCCCAGGAAGCACTCGACAAGCTCAAAGCGACGCTCGCCCACACGCTGATCCTAACGCCGCCCTAGAACGGCGAACCTCTGTACCTCTACGTCGCCGCGACCACCCAGGTGGTCAGTGCGGTCGTCGTGGTAGAGCGAGCAGAGGAAGGGCGTGCCCGACCAGTCCAAAGGCCGGTATACTACATCAGCGAGGTGCTGTCTGAGACCAAGGCACGGTACCCGTAGATCCAAAAGCTACTGTACACGGTGGTGCTTGCGCGGCGCAAGCTGCGACACTACTTCGAGGCCCACCCAGTCACGGTGGTCTCCTCATTCCCGTTGGGGGAGATCATCCATAACCCGGACGCCACGGGCAGAATCGCCAAGTGGTCTGCGGAGCTCATGGGCGAGACGCTCGCCTACTCGCCGTGCAAGGCGGTCAAGTCCCAGATCCTCGCGGATTTCATGGCCGAGTGGACAGACACGCAGCTGCCCCCCATTGCAGATTCAATTCGAGTGCCGGACCCTCTACATCGACGGGTCGGTGATGAAAACCGGGGTAGGTGCGGGCCTGCTCTTCATCTCACCCCTCGGGGAGCACATGAGGTATGCAATACGCCTACATTTCCCCGCGTCCAACAATATGGCAGAGTACGAGGCCCTCCTCTGCGGCCTCTGAATTGCCATTGAAAGAGGCATCAAACGCCTCGACATCAGGGGGACTCACAGCTCGTGATTGACCAAGTCATGAAGAATGCGAGTTGCCACAATGAGAAGATGGAGGCATACTGCAACGCCGTGCGTGCCCTCAAAGACAGATTCTACAACATCGAGCTCAATTATGTCCCCCGCAAGTACAATGAGGAGGCGGACGAACTCGTGAAGATTGCGTCAGGGCGGATCACCGTTGCCCCAAACGTTTTTGCGCGAGATGTCGCGAGACCGTTCGTCGACATCGGACCGCCACCCTCGAGCCAGGAAGAACCCTAGGGGCTCCCTCAAATCCAGCAGGCGTGGAGCCCATGGACGAGGACCTCTCGAACGAGGCGTTCGTGCTCTCCCTGCTCGAGGGCTACAACGCAGATGAAGCTAAGGTCATGGAGGCAGAGCCGGTCCCCTGCGCGGAGGATTGGAGGGCCAAATACCTGTCTTGGATAGATCGAGGGGAACTCCCCCCGGATCGGTCCGAGGCTAGACGCATCACCAGGATGGCCAAATCATTCACCATAGTCGACGGCGAGCTGTAAAAGCGCACCGCGTCCGGCATCTTGCAGCGGTGCATCCCCATCCCCCATGGTCGTGAGCTCATTCGAGACATCCATGCGGGCATGTGCGGCCACCATGCGGCGCCCCGCACCCTCGTAGGCAACGCGTTCCGCCAAGGCTTCTATTGGCCCACAACAGTCGCTGATGCCAACGAGGTCGTACGCACCTGCGAGGGGTGCCAATTCTATGCCCGCAAGACTAATCTCCCAGCTCACACCCTCCAAACGATTCCCGTCACATGGCCTTTCGTCGTGTGGGGGCTAGACATTGTTGGGCCCTTGCGAAAGGCATCCGGGGGCTACACCCACCTGCTGGTAGCTGTAGATAAGTTCTCCATGTGGATCGAGGCACGCCCAATTACAAACCTCAAGGCAGAGCAAGCCGTGTCCTTCTTCACTGACATCATCCACCGGTTCGGAGTGCCGAACTCGATCATCACCGACAACGGCTCCCAATTTACCGGCAGGAAATTCCTAGAGTTTTGCGACAAGCACCACATCCGTGTGGACTGGGCGGCCGTCACACATCCACAGACCAACAGACAGGTGGAGCGTGCCAATGGCATGATCCTACAAGCCCTGAAGCCCAGGATTTTCGACAGGCTGAATAAGTCTGGCCGAAAATGGCTCCAGGAGCTGCCGTCGATTGTTTGGAGCCTCAGGACCACCCCGAGCAGATCCACGAAATTCACCTCGTTCTTCTTAGTCTATGGCTTGAAAGCCGTTCTCCCCATGGACCCGGAATACGGGTCACCCAAAGTTAAAGGCTACGACGAAAATGCCAACCAGCGAGCCCGCGAGGACTCACTGGATCAGCTGGATGAAGCCCGCACCATGGCCTTGATGCATTCAGCGAGGTACCAGCAGACGCTGAGGCGATACCAAGCACAGAAGATCCGACGCCGAGACTTCGACGAGGGCGATCTAGTCTTAAGGCTGCGTCAAGACAATTGAGGCCGCCACAAGCTGTCGCCTCCGTGGGAAGGGCCCTACATCATAGTGAAAGTTCTAAAGCCTGGCACCTACAAGCTGGCGAACGAGGACAGTGAGGAACTCACCAACGCTTGGAACATCCAACAGCTACGTCGCTTCTATGCTTAAAAGGATTTCCAAGTCTCTTCGCTTTTTGCATATCCAATGCCCCAGTTGGTTGTACAAATGTAAATTTGAGCATTGAATAATGTCAAAGAGCGACTCGGCTTTCCCCCGAAAACCAAGTCCCCTTCGGGGGCTACTATGGTGGGTATTCCCCCGAAAAATGGTCCCATTTTTTTTGCAAAAAAATCGTGTTTCAAATACTCTAAGTACGACTCGACTCGAGCCTTGGGCGAATTCACGCGAGGCGCGAGCAGCCAGAAGGCAGAGACGCGCAAGTCGGAGAAAGCCTACACCTCCAGCAAGATACGACCCTTCTCCCTTGCCACTTTACCTACAAGCTTCTCGTGGAATCGAATCCTCCCAGCTCAAATTCGTCCAGGCAAAGGGAAGGGAGACGGAACAACGTAATGGTTGAAACAAAAATAAACATTCAAGCTTACAAACATTCAAATGTTTCAAGCAAATATAGTTCATTGCATAGAGTCGCGTGGCTCAAAGTCTAACAAAAAAAGCTTGAAGGGCTCGAATGCCCAACTACTTTCAGGGCTCAGGGCCGCTAGCCAGAGGAGCGTCCGAGAACAGGAATTCCATGAAGTCTTCTACAAGGACGTTGGCGGCAAGAGCGGTTTGCGTATCCACACGGTTCATCTCCACTTCGTCATCGACACCAGCAGGGACGACATAGCCCGTGGAGATCGCCCCGAGGTTGACTCGGTAGTGCGACACCACTATGCCAAGGGCCTTCTGGACCCCTAGGTGAAGCGCGCGCTGCATACGCTGGGTGACGTGCCAGTCCAAGGCGCGAAGACGACTCGCCATAGAACTTCCGGCTTGCGCCTCACCTTCCTCAATGCCCTGGCACGCCTCAAGGGTGGCGGCTTGCAGCTCTTCCAGCTCCTGCTGAGAAGAGTTGTAGGCCGTCTGGATGGCCTGCTGTAACGCCCGCGTTTTTAGCTCCTAATAAATCACCTAATAAATCATGCGTGTTTTCAAAACTTTCCGTTGAGCTCGTTCGAAACCCCGGTCACTTTCTCCCTCTCTCATCCTCGGCGCGCGTGCCGCGAATCCCGCTGGCACCGCCCGCACCCGGGCCATCACCCACGCGTGCCGCCCCGGCACCGCGGTCGGCCACCACGCCGGAATCCCGCATACACCGCGGTCCCGCCGGCCGGTCCGCCTCGCCATCACCGCCTTCCCGAAAATCACGGCGACGCCGGAAACCGGAAAACCCCGCAAATCCCACTACAAGAAACTATTTAATCCGTGACGTAACCATTCCGTCACGGATTAAATAAAATTCGTCGCAAATCGGCATCCGCGACGATTTACATTTTCGTGGTGGAATGAGCGTCATTGATTAAATCTCTCGACGTTCCCTTAATAAACGTCGCGATCCGTGACGTATCCGAATCGTCACGGAGCAGCCCGAGGCCCATGCGGCCCAACCCGGGCTCACTATCCGTGACAAAATAAAATCGTCACGGATTGCTACGGACTCATGTGACATGGATGCCGACGTGGCGTGCCACATGGTCGCCGACGTGGCGAGCCACCTGGCCGCCGACGTGGCGTGCCACCGGCGGCCGACGTGGCGTGCCACCGGCAGCCGACGTGGCGTGCCACATGGCCGCCGACGTGGCGTGCCACCCGGCCGCCGACGTGGCGTGCCACCCGGCGGGCCGACGTGGCGTGCCACATGGCCGCCGACTCGGATGGTTTTGATGACATGGACAATGACGCGGTTGCCACATGGCTGCTGACGTGGCAGCTGACCTGGACGACCGCAATGACGTGGACAATGACGTGGCGTGATGACGTGGAATTTTTAAGACCCTTGTGTGACAGGCCTTATTCTAGCAGTGGGCCACAATTCGGCCCAGAATTTCAGCCTGCTGAAATCAATTCAGCCCACGAGAAGTACCCATCACATTTATCCAACAGAATAATAGACAAAAAATTCATACAGAATTCAGCCCATATTACAATCACGAATTCAGCCCATAAGACAATCACATATTTGTGTATCTTTTCCGATCTCATTTTGCATCACATAATTTTATCTGATGCAAAGTTTGCATCAGCAGCATCTATACATAATTTTATCTGTTGCAAAGTTTGCATCAGCAGCATCTATTCAGCGGCAAAAATGAAGCTCCACAAACAGAAGTATGAACCAACAAAAAACACATGCAGGTCGCCAGGAGCATCGGTTGTACATCACACCATGAGCCAACTTCTCACCGTGAGCCACCGGCGGGTCACCGGGATGTGAACCTCGAAACCAAAAGAATAAGACAGTTAACTTGCAAGTGCTAACAAGACAAAAACAATATTATGTAGCTATTAGCATGCCGGATTGTTTAGAAAAAACATATAGAACCATTCCTACAATATAGAACCACTGGACCACAAATACACAAATATTAGAAAAACTAGGTGGAACGGATGTGCCCAAATATCTAAATCACAAATCCACATCAAGTATCATGTTAGTATTAACAAGCTAACAAGTAAGAGCCGACATGCTCGCATGCCGTGTGCGGGAAAACAAGGATCCGGATCCATACAAGGACAAGCAAAGGGCAACATATGGCAATCCAACTAGCAAAACAACATATTCTTGGTTCCGGAAAATATAACATACCCTCATGCCCGACCAAGCAAACGTTCAAGTTTTGCTTCCAAAGCGACTTGCTTCTTCTCCATATCCTCCTTGTCCCTTATCCTTGCTGTTCCATTTTCTGCAGCTTGCCTTGACAAAACTTCAATTTCGACACGGCCGATTGCTCACAACGGCATCGAAGGTCACCATTGGCCCTTATCTCCACTTCTAGTCGTGCTTGAACACTCTTTGCACTAGATCTTGGTTTCCCAGACACGATCCCCGCATTCTGAAGGAATGTATTGTTTTTGCACTTTTCATTGAGGACATCAGCTACAACCTGAGTTGCAGGCCTTGGTTCTTCACCTTCAATTGGTGCTGCCGCCAACCGATTCTCCATTTCAATCTTGCAAGACATCAGCAAATAACATTTGTAACTTAGAACAATTTAAAATAAGCAAGCGAAAACATCATGCATAGGAGAACTTACAATGGCGAGATTGAACATTAGGCATGTAGCCCTTCTTCCTCTTGCCGAAGTGAGTCGGCTTGAACAAACCAAGCGCATCCAATTCATTACCCTCATTCTCTTTGCTCGAAAAGAATGTGCAGCAAGAAACTTCATATTTGTGCAGCAAGAAACTTAAGGTTTGTGCATCAAGAAACTTCATGTGTGCAGCAAAGAACTTTGTATTTGTGCAGCATGAAATTAAACATAATTGATTTGCTAAAACCTAACAGAACAGCATGTTAACTTGAACAAAACTGGTTTTCAATTGTTGCAAATAACCATGGCTAACTTACCAATTTCTCTACAAAAGCTGGATAGCTACATGATCCGGTTGTACCGGGAATTTGACCAAATCCGGTTGTCTTTGTTCTTTTGATGACTCGCCTACATCATATAAAGAACAAAAGTTAGACAAGTGCCGAAGTAGGAAGTACATGGCAATAGTTGATTTTTTGTACCATTTTTTCGGGTTTCTTCCATGCTTCCACAAGGTGAAGCCACTCATCATCACTTGTCGGCGGGTTCATTGGAGAAGTCCTCGTGACCAAATGAAGTGGGAAAGGATCAAAAAATTTTTCCTTCGACCTATGTCGTTGTTGGCGAAGCTGCAGTTTTCATCATCTCAACACAACCCTTTCTAATTGTAGCATCATCGGTGTTGATGTCAAACTTGGCCTATCCGGATGGAACACGTATGAGAACTATAATATTTGAAAAAAGAAATAGCTTGCGGGACATTTAACTTCGGCTTATCAATTGTTTTCGGATAAGATAAATATCAAACGGTACACAATTGTCGTCGGCTTATCGGTTATCATGTCTAAAAACGATCATGTCATGAACGGAAACAACTCAAAAGTTGTGTATAAGTTGCAGCCACAAAATGAGTACCATTTCACTAATTTAACATAGTTGTAAGCTAAAAGTCATGTCATGATTCCTACCACATTGGGTAGCGATTCGGAAAGTTTAGAGAATAACTTACACGAAAGCATCCCCGAAAAGCTTCAATCAATGCGGGTCTTTTCTTGTACTCCTTCCAATGCAACAACACGGGCACATGGTTTCTAACCGCAATATTGCATTCGGTGGCAAACTTGGCGGCAATGATAGGTGTGAGGGGCTGATGCTTCCTTCGGGTATAATGATGGGTAGCTTGCCACGGCGAGATCCGTTTATCCTCCGGAGGCCATGCCCCATGTTAGCTCCTCGATTCCAAGGCACCTCTACTCCTTGTAATAAATGATCAATGAAATTGCTATTAGCGTGCGGCAACATAACCAAGCAATGTGATATGTAACATGAAAAATGATGAACAACCACCTTCAATGTTATCCTCGTCACCATCATTCCGGGAATGCCATCGGCTCCATCATCTAGTAAGACGATGTAAGTTAGCATTCATCACAAATCAAAGGTTAGCATGAGTGGTACACACATGGAACTAGAAAGAACCACCTTCGCTGGCCATATGAGTGAGATTGTGAGACTGAGAAATGGCATCAGTTGCATCATCTAAAGAGATGTAGCAAGTTAGATTGCATTAATCATGTAAACAAATGTTACAGAATGATAGAAGAACCATGGTACTCACCATGAGCAGCAACTGGCACATGAAGCTCACTTAGTTCAGCAAAGCAAATGGCACATGATCACTTGGTTGGACGGCTGCCACACGGTCACTTGGTTCAAGCGGTGCCATGTGGTCACTTGGTTCGGCGACCGCCACGTGATCACTTGGTTCAAGTACCTGCCACATGGTCACTTGGTTCGGCCGCCGGCATGTGGAGATGGAGGTCACTTGGTTCAGCGAGGCTGAGCATTGCTTTCCTTTGACTTTTTACGTCTAGTGGGTGGTTCATGTGCAAAAACCCTCTTACGAGACCCAAATCTAACACCACACGAAGGAGGAACCGAAGTTTGATTCTTAGTCTTTGTAGCATCTCTTCGTCTTCCGGCTGGTAGAAATAGAAGCATGGATTACCGAATGGAGTTTTCATAGAAGGAAAAATGTATTAGGAAGCACACAACAATTGAAAGGATTGGGAAGTTGGAAGAATTGGCACCTTTGCGGTGCCATTTGATGAGATGGCATCTCCTTGACAACATCATCATCTTGTAAAGGATCATATTCGGATTCGAGTTTTCACTATCTTGTTTGGTATTGTTATTTCCTTGAGAAATGGCGGATGTTCGAAAGTATGGATAGTTGTCAACGATTCCTAGCTGCTTTAGCCGTGCACTCGTTTTGCATACAATTTCGGAGACGCGCCTCTTCGTACTCCTCCAACGGTGTTTCTAAGAGACAAGAGAAAACAAGAACATATTAGGGCCTCCACAAAGCATGGTTGTGATGCCCGTAAATAATAGCTATCTACTTCGTGTGAATAGTTTATAGTGCTAGCTATACCCATCTCACCTCCTCTCTCCCGCACTCCCGGGTTGTTTCTTTCGGGTGAAGACCGAGTTGAGGGAATGAGCGAGACGGACCACTCCCGGCTTTTGCTTGCTACTAGTTATATATGCCGGCCCAATGATTTCATATACCTGTCTTCTCGGGTCTATTTATGGCTTGCAAATAATACGGCAAGCCGGGCGGCAAGCCGATCCATTATATTGCATTGGTCGCCACCACCACAACCACAATGCACACACACACAAAAAAAGAAAGCGATCGACAAGTAGAGTGCAAGTAAGGCAAGTCATCTATTATCGGTACCTCACACTTTACCATAGTTTTAGAACACGGTACTACACTTTACCATAGCTTGCAAATGGTTCAACAAGAATTAAATATTCCATGCTACCAAAGACAAGTGCTACCATCATAGCCGTAATATAACACCAAAAGGTACGGATGCATGACCAGTTTCGGGTTTTCGAGTCCTATAAGGCTTTAGACTGTCAATTAAACGTTATATGTTTCAACATGGATTTGACCATAGTAATATATGCTAACATTCTTCCATGACTAATTGAGGAAGTAAGCGACAAAGGTTTGCAAATCCTTCGCGCGAAATAAACATAAGCTAACACCGCGAGAGGTAAATCATTGCAATGCAAGTATTCAATGGCAAGTCATCCCATCATAAAAGTAGGAGATTAACAACGACGGGTAAATCATAGCTATGCACCCTAAGCACTCATCCCATCATAAAAGTAGGAGATTAAACCATACAGAGGAGGTACGTGTAAGGAACACAAACTTGTGATCTGACGTGGTGCTTGTGGCTTCTTTTGCGCACCACCCTTCGCCGACATGGTGGAGGTCTTGGGCTTCGTCTTTGGTGGTCTTTTGGTTCGCGCTGGAGATCTTGGGGTCGGTGCAGTACGTCTTGGGGTAAGAGCTTGAGCTTGCCAGTGGTAGGTGTACACCGACCGCGCCACCATCTTCTGATACTTGTACGCTCGCCGCACCACCCGCTTCTGGTAATCCAATTAGTGTAACTTAGTCAAATAAACTCCACAAATAAACTTAAGGCAATAATCATAGCAGTATAGCAGAAGCATTTTGAATGCTGAATACGGAAATAGGAGTACTCATAATCGGATGTGAGCAAAACCGGACAATCGGGTTAAAAATATCAGCCACGAATTTATTTACATTCGGATTAACATGTACACGGATTAAATATACTTGACATCACAACATGAATAATTCTGAACATTGAATAATTCTGAACAAATATCAGCATTGAATTACATTTCATGACATTGACATCATATCATTTACATCATTGCCTCAGGTTAACAAATTGGCCTCAGATGATTTGATATAAAAAGCAGTAACAAATGGTTCATGGCAACCATGGAAGCGTGAGACACATCCAGCCCAGTATTTGAAAAACATGGGCATGGATGTGTCACACGTTTTGATGAGTGCCATGAGAGGTAATATACATCGATCATCATCATAGGCAAAAGTGGAGCAAAGGAAGAACACAAAATGTTGGCCTCGGATATGTTTGCATTTCATTTGAACTTGAACTTGGAGCTTAACGATAGAAAGCAAGAACAAAGAGGATGTCATGGCGAGGCATGGAACCATGCGACACATCCATCCCGGTCATGATAGATTGCACGGGAATGGACGTGTCGCATGGTTTGATGACAGACATGAATAATAGAACAGAAAAATAAACATCTTCATAGGCAAAACGGAACGGACGACCAACGGCTCCGGTCCCTCACAAGTTCAAGTTCATCAATTCAAGTATCATCATAGGCCTCGGAATGTATTCCGGATAAGGGCTCACTCAAATAACCAACGAAGCTACACAAATAGTATAAAGTAACGGATAAAAAACAATATGGCGAACGGACCCGCCGCGGCGGCCATCTCGGTCTTTGCGCGGCCGCCGGTTGTGGGTGCCTGCGCCGCCACGTCGGCCGTCGGTGCCGCGCCGGCCCTCGATGCCGCACCACCCGCTTCTCGGTAATCCAATAGTGTAACTTAGTCAACAAATAAACTTAAGGCAATAATCATAGCAAGTATAGCGAGAAGCATTTTGAATGCCTGAATACGGAAATAGTAGTACTCATAATCGGATGTGAGCAAACCGGACAATCGGGTTAATAAATATCAACCCCCGAATTTATTTACATCCAGATTAACATGTCTTACACAGATTCAATATACTATCCGACAACAAGATTTGCATCCTACATTCTATCCAAGTACTCGAACAATTAAACCTACTTCTATCCGGTACTCGGGACAATTACTAAATAACGAAAGAAGCAAACCTTCCCAAGAGAAAACACATAAACATCTGCTAACAAACATAATCAGGACAAGGTTTTATCTGGATCATACCAGCATACAAACAAACAGCTAACAAACATTCTACTGCATATGACAAAGAAACAAACAGCAGCTCTTGCAACATAGGACATCGATGGAGTAGGGGGAAGGAGCACAAACTTGTTATCCGGCGTGGTCTTTGTTGGCGTGGTGGAGGTCTTGGGGTAGGAGCCATCTTACGGTAGGTGGAGACCCGCGCGCGGCGGGATCCGTCGGTGCGGCGCCGACCGCCGGGTTGTGGGTGTTGCGCCGCGCGCGTCGGCCGTCGGTGCCGTGCCGGCCCTCGATGCCGCACCACCCGCCGGCCATCGGCCCCCGCGCCGTCGCGCCGCCATCGGTGATGCGCCGCACGCCGGTGGTAGATGGACGGCCGACGAGTCCTTGAAGCGTCGGTCCTTGAAGCGAGACATCGATCTAGGGTTGCGACACCGCGGGCCGCGGGATGGGGAAATGCGGCCGCGGGATGGGGAAATGGGGGCCGCGGGATGGGGAAATGGGGCTAGGGTTGCGGACCCGGCCGGGCGTCGTGCGCCGTCGAGGGGCGGACCGGCCGGGCGTCGTGCGCCGTCGAGGGGGCGGACCGGCCGGGCACCCGCGGCCGAGGAGGCTAGGGTTTCAAAGGTGGCCGAGGAGAGGAGAGGGGGAGAATGAGTGGGTGGGTGGGAGGGATTTGGGAGATTTCATATCCCGCACCCGCGCCGTGCGCCCGCGGTGGGTGGGCGAATGACGTTGATGAACTTGCCATTGGGTCAATGACGTGTGGGTCCCAACTTGGTTGGGCCCACACGTCGCCCACCGAAGTGTGGGTTTTCATGTCGCCCCGAAGTGTGGGGCGAGCGGGGGTGGGTGGGCCGCCGAGAGGGACGGACGGAGTGGGCCCGGTTTTGAGATGAGATTGGAATGGTATGGTGTTTGACTTTGAACAAATCCATATTTAAAATGTACTTGAATGAAGAACAAACTAAAACGAAACTTGTAGAAATTGAATTTAGAAAAATTTAGAAAAAAGAATCAACCGATTTTGATTTCGTACGAGGAAGAAAAACAGTTTACAAGTTTTATCCGAAGATTAAAAACAGAAATTTACACTTGCTATGAGCTGGGATGAACAGTTGTGGTTTCTCTTTTTAATCTTTGACTAAAACTTGTAACTAGTTTTTATGCCTCATAAAAACTCCAAATTGGTTGATTCTTTTTTCTAAAATTTTCTAAAATCGAAATCTACCTATATAATGTGTTTGTTTTTGTCATTTCAGTTGTGATGAAGTTTTAACAATTCAAGATTGAAATGTTTTTCAAAGTGGTGATTTCAGACCACATTTTGAAACCCTGAATGATTTAGGTTGAAGAAGTGATGAATACCAAAGTTTTAAGACTCATCCATATCTACAAACTTATGGCTAATCCAAATGTAAATAATTAGTTTGGCAACAGTTTGATAGGGATAATTCAAACTTACACTTCGAATATACAGTGTAGTAATTCAAATTATATCGTAAAATGCTCCGATGGTTCTACGAATTGACGTGGCAACATAATTTGGGTCCATAAACTTGTCATAAAAATTTCAAATGATTTCAATAATGGCGGAACACACGTTGTTTGTAAACGGATACATGTCTTGCACACTTTCTTGAAATGTTACTTGAACATTCAAGTGCATCATACCTTTCGAAATTTCGAATTCACATAAACTTGAAACTTGACCGTAAGGTTGTGCTTAGTTCATTATTGCAAAATACAAAGTTACATTACTAATATTTGTTGAAAACAAACTCTTTTTCTAATCGGTATTTTGAGGAACTAGATAAATGGACATAAATAAGATCCGCAAAATTGAATCCGTACAAAAAAGCTTCATTAAAGAAAAGAGTGTGATTTTAGAAAAATTCGAGAAGAAAAAGCGTCGAAATCGGATTATATATGACGAAGAAATACTAGTTGCAAGATTTAATTCCGGATCAAAAGAATAAATACCAACTATCCATGTGTTCTTCTTCGCCAAGATAGCCGAGCCAATAGGGTGCCGACACACGGTAGCCCTTACGGTGTATTGTATGAGTAAGTTAATTTCAACACTAATAAACGAATTTACATATGGCGCAGTGGTGGGACTTCCTCAAGTTGTTGTCGTCGGTCTTGAGTTCGAGTTGTGGCTCGTCCCAATTTTTGGACAAATTTTTTGGTTTAAATTTTTGGACAATTTTAAAAAATTGTGCTATGGGGGCTGAAGAGTCATAGCCAGCCCACCCAAGCTCGACCGGCGAGCGTGAAGCCCAGCGACAGGAGCTCGAGTGGGCCGAGGCAGCCCACTAAGCCCCACATAGCAGGATAAGCAAGCACTGATGGATATTATGTCGGAATTCGTAAGTGCCAGTACCGCCTGCACTTTTAAGGTGGGTTGCGCTCTTCTACGGCGCCGAGGTGGGACTAAAATCTACACTGAGATGCGCCAAGGTGGGACTAAAATCTACACTGAGGTGGAACTAAAATCGTTAGTTGGGCCGGCCCATTTCGTCCCCTCCGTCTCCCCATCTAAATAGTTAGATGCGCCATCCATTTTCTTTACTTAGTCTCCGTCTCCCCATCTTCTCGATCAGCCTAGGCGTCTCCGTCCCCTCTTCCCCATCTTCCCCATCTTCCCGATGGCGGGCCGCAGCGAGGAGGGATCCGCAGCGAGGGCCGGCGGTGGATCGAGGGGCCGCACCGGAGCAACCCGGGTGAGCGGCGGTGGGAGGACCCGCGGCCGAGAGATCTTCGGCGCGCGGCCGCGCGGTGGGAGGGCCCGCACCGATGGATCCGGCCGCGCGCGGCCGCGGCGGAGTGAAGGGCCGCGGCGGAGGTAGCCTCCACGGCGCCGCCACGCGAGCGTGATGCGCGCGGCCGTTTCACGGCTAGTACACCGCCGACGTCGTCCTCCTCACGGTGGGCGCCGCGGGACCTCCGCACACCGAGGACGTCGTCCTCCTCTTTGTCCTCCGGTACACGCGGCGCCGGAACCTCGTCCTCGTCTTCATCCGGGATGCGCGTCATCTCCTCCACGTCGTCCGAAGGCCAGCATCCATCGGGTCAGAGGAGGCAGCCGGTAGTGGGACGCAAGCGAGGCCATGGTGAACAGAGGTAAAGTTTTACTAAAGTTGGTTGTGTTCTTCAAGATGTTTTATCAAAATTCAATGGCTGTTTGATGTTGATGTTGCCTGTAGTTGAGATTGCCTTCAGTTCTATATACACATTTACTAAAAGTTTGTATGCTAGAATCATAGCCTCTTGTTTATGGACTTGAATCAATAATACCTATTAAATTGATATAATTGTTGAGGTTAAGAAATTGATATCAAAATTCACAAGTTAGCTTCGATCATTCACTTTTCTTTAGTTTGTCATGGCCACTGAGTATCTCTACTGCTTGTCTTCTTCGATGTGTTATCAGGGGGTACAAGATGTGTTGTCAAAATTCAATGGTTGTTTGCTGATTGTTAAATTATTTTCCTGCATTGATAATGTGCCCGGTTGCCCTTCACTTGGTCATTGGAGAGTATCGCTAACAGATACCAATTTTGCATCAAGATCGCTAACTTGCAAGATCTTACTAAATGGGCTAGATTTATTAATAATCAGTTCATAGGCTAAATTCTTTGCTGTCATATGCTAATGATGAATTTTGTAATTCAGTGGTACATTCAGTTCCTTCTCACAAGTTTATTTTTGAATTTCCTTCCATGTAGTGGTGAGATAGGTTGTTCCAAGCATGTGAGAATCATCATTCGGACTCGGATGGTGAACAAGACAACAACAACAATCCGTTGCCATCGGAAGCGTACGGGACCGTCGAAAAGACGGGTGAGCTAGGACTGCATTGTATGGCTGCGTTGTCTACTACCGATGCTTGTAAAGTCAAACAACTTATGTGTGTTGTCTTGCTGCGAAAAATTCCCGTACGCCATCGGGTTAGGCGGCTGCGGGATCGCTATGATGATTTGCGTGAGCGGATTGAGGACGTGAGGTTTGGACATTGATGGAACACATGAAATCATGGAAGAGCACACAGAAGGAATTCATGGACAACGTTGTCGACAAGTTAGATGAGATGGGGAAGAAGATCCGCAAGCTTGAGCTGAAAGTCAAGGGCAACAAGTAGTGATGTGTCATGATGTGTCAAGCTTCTTTTGCTTAGAACCAAGGATGCGTGTTACGTGATGTGTCATGATGGTTCATGTATATATGCTATCGAAACATGTTCTGCTAAGTGTAGTGAACTTAATGAAAATTAGTCCTATTATCTATCCTTTCCGTGTGCTTCGAGTTCCTTTCTCGGACCCTCATACATGGTGGCAATCTGTCCAGTTTGTTTAGCTTTTGTTCTAGCTCCGAAATATTCTGCGGAGGACGGAGGAGCTTCCGATTCTGTACCATGGTTGCTATTTTTTACGTAGCGGGAACTTCACACTTCGCCAATGACCACCCCGAAAACATATAGAATTTCTTGTCCAGTTTCCACGCCCCTTTAGGTTGTTGAAGTGAGTATGTTCGATACGGTGAATTTTTTGTTGCTAAGCCATAGTTTTTCAATATTCTCAAAACAAGTTCCACATTCAACAATTACACATGCGGAGATGTCTATCCACATCTACTACTTTTCCGAACATGTCTTACACACGGCATGTCTTGCATAATTTCTCATTCAAATAATTTAGAGACGCATGTCTTACAACCCAAGCATTACAACTCCCGGGTTATTAACTAGGTAAATAAGTTACAACTCTCATGGACATGTGCCATGGACGCCCACAACGGTGATGCTCCTCCCTGGATGCTAACAACCTGTTTCACCCGGCAACTTCACGGATGCTCCTCACCGAAAATAAAACACACAACTAAAGACTTTCGGCTAAATTGGTTCGAGTCACATCAAAAGTGGTAAGAAGTAATTCAAATTAATAGCATGGACTTACATTTATTCAAATTGGTTCTGTCACATAACAGCAAAATGCTAGAAAAGATGGACTTACATTTATTCATCATCACTGTCAACCTCCATTGCAGCACGAGCTTCTTCATCGCTGCAGTACTCCAAAAGTGTGTCATCTTCTTCTTCCTCACCACCAGCGACTTGTGCTTCTTCGTCTCTATCTTTAATCAACCGAGCAATATCGGCGACTTCAAACATAAGGCCTTGTTCATCATCTCTATTCAAGGGCTTATCGGTTGTAGTGCTTGAAGCCGGTTCTCGTGTACCATCCTCTTCACAACACTCATCCTCTTGATATGCGGGAGCATTATAGTGTGCGGATTCAATTTCCCTCACATTGAAAAGATGCCTATGGTCAAATGTTTGGACAATTTGCCAATTTTTTCCCAACTTGGTGTACGGTAAATAAAAGATTTTCCTAGCTCGAGTGGCCAAAATGAAACAATCATTCTTGTACCATAGACTTTGAATATTGATGCTTTTAAAAAAACCATCATATTGAAGTTCGGTTTTCTTCCCATCCGGTTTATACCAGTCACATTTAAACGGCACCATCGACCTATCATCCTCTGGATATTCTAAGCGCACTATCTCTTTCGGGGTTCCAAAGAAATCAATGAGCTCATTATTATGTGAGGCTTGTGCCATTACACCGCATTGTTTTGTGTTTTCTTGTTCTTGTCTCGATCAACGGTATTGAAGCGAACACCATTCACTATGCATGAGGTGTATTTCTTGACTACGAAATCGGGACCACATGCCAAGGTAAATAGATCGGCATCTATCTCTTCTTGACCATCATTCCTCAACTTCATGATCCGTCATGCAACACACGACCCATCAAAATCTATACTACAAAATATGGTTATCTAAAATATTATCGGAGTAAACTCACATGGTTCCTGAACCAAGTCCGGAATCCTAGCGGGCCGTTTTTTCAATGTTAGCCACCCCTTGTCTCTCTAATTGTTCTTTGAACATTACGCATATATATAAAAAATTAACTAAGCATATGTAGAATACACAAAGTTGTCATACAAGAGTTTAATGGTCGAACTTACGTGACATATTTTTCGGCTTGACTAGAGTTGTTCAACACATACCACACCATTTGATCAAAGCAATCTTCATCATATACAAGCTCAGGCGCCGACATAAAATGAACTCCATGCCCAAAAACGTCAACACCATAGGCATCTTCATTAGAAAAACCTATGTTCCTTGGTTCCCGATTAAATCTTGTTTCAACACCATCCAAGTATCTAGAGCAAAATGTCAAACATTCATCGGCAATATATGCCTCAGCTATAGACCCTTCTGGTCGAGCCCTGTTCCTCACATAGCGCTTCAAAGTATACAACCGCCTCTCAATTGGGTACATCCACCCATCCGCACGGGGCCTGCGAGCAAAGCCTCATCGGGTAAATGTACGGCAAGGTGTATCATCACATCAAAGAAAGCGGGGGGAATATTTTCTCAAGTTTCACCGAATTATAGGGATCTCTTTCTTCATTTCAGCCAACACATCCTTGTTAAGGGTTTCTTTGCGAGTTCCCTAAAAAACTTCCCTAATTCTCGCTAATGCTTCATATATATCCTTGTCCAAAAAACCTCTCATAGCGAGCGGGTAATATTCTTTGCAACAAGATATGACAATCATGCGTTTTGAGTCCTTGTACCTTGGTTCCATCGGCATTTATACATCTTGAGATATTGGAAGCAAAGCCATGCTGGAAACTTTACCTCTCTTAGAAAATCACAAAAGGCCGCCTTCTTTTTTTTTGGACAAAGTATATCGAGCATTTGGCATCTCACATGAATCTCCATTCTCTTTAAATTGCAACTCCTTTCTAATTCCAAGATCTTTCAAATCAAGCCTAGCTTTAAGCGTGTCCTTTGTCTTCCCAAGTATATTGAGAATTGTCGCAATCAGGCTCTCACATATGTTTTTCTCGATGTGCATGACATCGAGATTGTGCCTTAACTTCAATTTATGCCAGTATGGCAACTTCCATAAGCACATCATGCGGCTCCATATTTTCACATGAGCACCTTCGAGTTTGAACGTTTCCTTTTCCCACATACTTGTGGATTCATTGCTTTCTCCGGTTCGGCTAACAACTCTTACATAGTGAATTGACCTGGTGGATCATCGGTTTCATGAAGGCGGCAAGCAGTTGTTTCTCCGCAATGGATGTCCCTACGGAAGGAAACGGTAGTGTCCAAAATAACCAATTTTGGACCTTAGGCCGTAGGAAAGAGGGTGCTTGTCACGGTGAGTACATGCAAAATAACCTTTTGTGGTTCGACCCGAAAGAGTGCTCAAAGCGGGGTAATCATGGATGCACCACAAAGCTGCAGACATGAAGGTCAAACATCTTGCGAGTATTGGCATCATAAGCACGCACACCTTTCCAAAGCTCAATCAAATCTTCCACGGGAGGCTCCAAAAATACATCAAAATCCTTCCCGGGGGATTTAGGACCCGGTATAAGCAAAGCCATAATAAAGTTGGACTCCTCCATGCATGCCCAAGGTGGAAGGTTGTATGGCACTACAAACATAGGCCACATGTTGTATCTTGTGTTACGTTACGAAAATGGGTTGAACCGTCGGTAGCAAGGCCAAGCCCGATGTTTCTTGCATCTCTAGCAAATTCCGGATATTCTTTGTCAAAATCTTGCCATGCATCACCATCATTTGGGTGACTCATTTCCTTCTCAGCTGGGTTGCCGTGTCGGTCGTGCCATTGTGCTAGTAGTGATGCTTCTCCGGTTGCAAAGAGCCTCTTGACCTAGGTGCTAGCGGAAAATGCCTCAACACCTTTCGTGGAATCTTCTTTCTTTCTTCATCCTTCCATCTCGAAAGACCACAAACTGGACACTTGTCAAGGTGGGCATATCTCTTTCGAACAAAACACAATTATTGCCGCACGCATGTATCGATTCGTATCCAAGACCTAATTCCTTCAAAAGATTCTTTGCTTCATTGTATGATTTGGGGAGTGCATTGCCTTCGGGAATGCTTCGACCAACAACTTCAATATTGCGAGAAAATGCGAATTGCTTATCCTATACAAGGACTTCATATGAAGAAGGTTAACCACAAATGAGAACCTTGAAAACTTGCTACAACCGGGATAAAGCGACGCTTTGCCTCTCTCATGACTATTTTGAAAAATGACTGCGAGTCATGAGGGTACGTAGCGACATCCTCATTTTCTCGCATCCTCATTTTACGCATCCTTTCTTCCTTCTCTTCGCTGCGAGCATGTAGGTCTCCTATAAGGTTCCCCAAACGATCAGCCTTGCCATCTTCTCCCACATTTTCCCCACAACCAACACCGCAATCCTCTCCCACATTTCCCCTATCACCACCTTGTCATGCACATCAATAGGGTGCTCAACAACATCTACATTGACATCCTCTCCATGATGAAACCAACGAGTATAACTACTATCCATACCATTCATCAAAATGTGCTTCTTCACAACGGTGACAGTGATACTTGTGATTCGGGCATCTTGAACATGGGCACAAAATCTCAACATTGTCACCGAACTTCTCGCAACGAAGCTCATAAATTGTACGACTCCATCAATGTGTTCGAGAGGAAAACAACCTTCCATGAACCCATCTTCTATCCATCTAACCAAGCATTACACAAAAGACACAAATCAACACCTCTGCACCAATTCAAATCTATAAGTACAACAAAGTCAAGAAACAAATGTACCTTTCCTTGGCTCGTGGTGCGACGGGAGTTCAGGCGGAAGGGGCAGCGGGAGGAAAGGCGACGGCGGCGCTGCGGGATGGCGTGGTGGGCGGTGGCGTCATGGATGGCAGCATTGGCAGGGGCAGCAGCGAGATGCGGGTGGTGGGCGGTGGCGTCATGGATGGCGGCATTGGCGGGGGGCGGCGGCTTGGTAGGCAACGGCGGCGGTGCGGGGCGTCGGTTACGGTAGGCGGCGGCGGCGGCGGTGCGGGCGCGGCGCGGCGGTGGTAGGCGGCGGCGGCGGAAGGGAAGTCCGCATCCGGATTGATGTGAAACTTCAATCCTTTTACTCCTACGGGTAGATAGGTTCAAAAACATTTAAATGTTAGATACGGTCACAAACAATGTTGTAGCCCGGTGGTAGAAGCGCGCCTCGGTAAGGCGTGAGGTCGGGGGTTCGATTCCCCTTTCTTTGCGGAGTTTTCCTTTTTTTAGAGGAACTCATGCCTTGGGTGAGCTAGCGCCGTGTGGCGGTGAAGTGGGCCCTAGATGCTTACGTGGCGGTGAGGTGGCATGCGGATGAGGTGGCGCTTGCGTGGCGGTGTGGTGGGCCACGGCGCTTACGTGGTGGTGAGGTGGCAAGGCGGGTGACGTGGCGCTGCGTGGCGGTGTGGTGGGCCCTAGATGCTTGCGTGGCGGTGAGGTGGCAACTAGGTGACGTGGCGCTTGCGTGGCGGTGTGGTGGGCCCTAGATGCTTGCGTGGCGGTGAGGTGGCAGGCGGGTGACGTGGCGCTTGCGTGGTAGTGTGGTGGGCCCTAGATGCTTGCGTGGTGGTGACGTGGCGCCCGGGTGAGGTAACGCTCGCGTGGCGGTGAGGTGGGCCCCTGGCGCTCGCGTGGTGGTGACGTGGCGCTTGGGTGAGGTAGCGCCTGCGTGGCGGTGTGGGTGGGCCCCGGCGCTCACGTGGTTGTGAGGTGGTGCATGGGTGAGGTGGCGCACGCGTGGCAGTGAGGTGGGCCCTGGGCGCTCACGTGGTGGTGACGTGGCGCATGGGTGAGGTGGCGCCTGCGTGGCAGTGTGGGTGGGTCCTAGATCTTTGGTGAGGTGGGCTGTTTTTTTTTACGGATCGCGACGAATCTGCTAAAATGTCACGGTGTTGTGGGCCGTATTGCGACGAATTTAACAAATCGTCGTGATGGTTTGGGCTTCAATATCCATCCATGCACGTCTGTGACGAAAAAATATCAATACGTCGTAGAATCGCGACAAACTAAACAAATCGTCGCAGTGTTTGTGACGAAAAAAAGGAATACGTCGTAGAATCGCGACGAATTTAACAAATCGTCGCAGTGTTTTGGGTTTCGTTGCAAATCCGTGACGAAAAAAAGGAATACATCGTAGAATCGCGACGAATTAAAGAAATCGTCGCAGTGTTTTGGGCTGCAATGCACATTCGTGACGTTTTCTGAAAACGTCGCGGAGAAAGCGTCACAGATTAAATAGTTTCTTGTAGTGATATCCTTCCCCCCTAATTTCCCTAACAATTTTCCTAATTTTCTATACCTTTTTCCTATTTCTTTTCCTTTTCTTTTCCTATTCCTATTTTCTTTTTTTCTTTTCTTTTTCTCCTTTCCTTTCTTTTTCTCTTTTCTTCCTTCCTTTTCTTTCCCCCTTTTCTTTTCCTTTCTTCCTTCCCTTTCTTTCCTTTCCTTCCTTCTCCCTCCTTCAGCCATCCACGCCTGGCGCTGTTGCCTCCCCTGCGCCCCTCCTCTCCTGGCTCGTGCGCCTGGCGCCGACCGCGCCGGCTCCCTCTCCACTCCCACACGCCACCGGGCCCCCTCCCACGGCGGCCTCGCGCGCGTGCGCCGGCCGCCCCGCCCGCCCGCACGCGCGCGGGCGCGCGGCCACGCCGCGGGGACGCGTGCGCCGTGCATGGGTTGACCGACGCGACGCATCGGCGCGCGGCGGTCCCGTCACCCGCCGAGTTGGGCCGCGAATCGACCAGGCGCTGCGCCGAAGGGTCACCTCGCCGGAGTCGTCGCGGCGCCAATCAAGGGCCGGCCGCCGCGGCCCACCCTGCCGGAGCCTACGCCAAGGTCGCCGGGGAGATTTTTGCCCCGGAACCGACCTACGGCGCCTATAAAAAGCTGGCACCACCTCTTCGCCGCCCCACACCGCACCAAGCAAGCTTGCTCTGCACCCACCGACCGCCTACCGCGCCGCCCAACCTCCATTGCCACCGCCCGCCGCCGCTCGGGGAGCCGCTCTCCCGCGCCGTCCTAGCTCAAGGTGAGGGTGGGAACGCCTCCCGGCCGCTGCAGTGGCCCGACTCACCGACAATCGCCGCCGGCCGGCCGCCCCAGAGCTGCCTCCCCCCTTCTCTGTTCGGGACCGAGGAAGGGGAAGGAAAGGGCGGTTTTTGCCAAAAACCCCCTGACCTTTCTCCTTTTTCCTCCCATCAAGCCCCCTCCTCTATTCCCTCTCTCTCTCTTTTCCAAATTAAACCCTAAATCTTAAGATATTCCACCAAAACAACCCTGCCCTTTTTAATAGGCCCCCAGGCTATTATAGTTAGACCCTCACCCTATCTAAATATTATATTTAGGTCCTTTTTCTTTTAAACTAAATTACTAACCGGCCGTAATTAATCCTAAGCACCTCTTTTAACCCGTCATTTCATGCGCGATTTTAATCCAAATCGCGCCCAACCTTCCTCACACCCGTACCGGATGTACCGCCACCCATCCTTCACCCAAAACCCCCCTACATAATATTTATTTCCCTATTTTATTTAATTACCTTCCTCGAGCTCAGCCGGATAAATTGTGTGTACTTATATTGATTACATGCTTGCATGTGTGTGCGCTATAGCTGACGAAGTAAACGAAGGAAGGTACCCCGGGCCGGAGTTTGGAGCCGACTACTGCGAGCAGGAGCCCGAGATCCCGAACGCCGAGCCAGAACTCCCCGAAGACTTCGAAGATGGCAAGTTCAATCTTATCCTTTGATGCATGCTTTGGTCCTAGTTTTATAAATATAACCCTATATCCGTTTTATAAATTGCATATTGTTTTACTGCAAAAACATGGTAGGATAGACACCCTTGATTGTTATGATTGAACCTTGTTTTGGCCTAAATGAGTGCTTTAAAAATGTGTGAGTGCTTTAAAACTGGAAATGGGATATGTTTGGAAAATGAGTAAAGAACTGGGTAGACGGGATGGACGTGTGTGTCAGGAGTATGGGTGAGCTCGTACATGTGTGGTTGAGCGTCTTGGGAGTTGTCCATCTTTTCGATTAAGGACCGGGTTGCGTGACATCTCACCTGACCCAAATCATCGTACAACCACTCGACCGTTGTATGTGGCAACGGCTTAGCATAAACCTCACTAGTTAAACTACTTGCCATCTGGTGTGCGGGTGAGCGGCGGGAGACCAAGGAGTAGGGGTACGCTCTGTGTGAGGTACGCCCTGGTTATGTGGGATAACCCCTTGTATGCTTCTGTGATGGCTCGTAGGGTTATCTAAGGTGGGTAATGGCTTTGAGAGGATCCGCACAAGCACTAAGGTGTCCGTGTGACGGTACCCTACTTGTGGGTAAAGATGTACAACCTCTGCAGAGTGTCAAACCTATTCGAATAGCCGTGTCCACGGTATTGGACGAGTCACGGTGTGGTCACAAAAACTAGTGTTTGGGTTTGAGATGTTTTCTGGTGTGAGTTGTTTTCCAGGTGAGGTGTGTGGCTGTGTGCCCGGGCTACTGCGGACGGGGAGTCCGGTAGTTCCACAGAACAACCGAGTCACTTTGGTTATAAAACTGATTTGCGAAAACCTTCTTGAAAATGAACCCCTGCATGAGTAAATGAGTTTGCAAATAAACCTTAACATGTTCCTTGTTATTTATATCATGTGCATGATCTGCTTATAAGCCCCCCCCCCGTGGGTGGGGTTGAACTTGCTGAGTATGTATGTGCTCACCCTTGTTTAACTAACTGTTTTTCAGAGAAGGATCCCGATTTCATACCCGAAGACGTCGAGTAGGTCGCTGCCCTACACCCAACCGTGCCTGTGTACCCAGGGCCTCCACAGAGAGCTTCCATGGTGTGGTACTCTGATGAGGCTTTGGAAGCCTTTGCTATCGTAGTGTGGTCGTTAGCGTTTGTGTTGTTCCTTGTAGCGTTGGCACTTCCGTGCCCTCTGCGTCGCCGTGATGTAAAAGACTGATCCACCTGTTGTAATAAATGTGTTACCAGCCTCCTGGGACTGGTATTTGTGTCATATTTAGTCACCTCTGATGAGGGGACGCTTCAAAGATCCTAAGCGGCCTCAGAAGATTTATCATGATTCTTGCGAAGATTTTCGATCAACTTCAAATCCTTATCATGAGTTTCGTGAAGTTTTTCAAGCTCTTTGTTAGAATTCCCTATAGCCTCTTCGGCAATTCTCTTCCTGTCCTCTGCGACCCTATAGGTTGGTTATTGTGCCGGCTCGGACGGGACCATTGTACCGACCTTCCGGCCCAAGCCCAACACGACAGCCTGTTTTTTTGGGCCTAGCGTGCCTGTGCAACCCCTGGCCGCGTGCAGGGGGGCGCAACGGTGGCACGGGACCCTGACGCGCGCAAGACAGGCGGCACACCATGCGTGGCCCTCTTACGGTGGTGGCAAGTACGGCCCTCGGCGGCGCGAAGGCAGGCGGCCTCCGTGGGGGCGCTGCCCTCAGCGGCATACAACCCTCAGGCCTCAGGCCTCAGCGGCATGAAGGGACGGCCGTGGAGGTGGATAACAGAGAGAGAAGAGTCGACGAGAGAGAGATCAACAGATAGGATCAACGGAGGTGGGAGAAAAATATTCTTGCCAACTTGCAGAGTTGCAGTATAGCCCCTAATAAAGATGGAAAGAACAGGTAGGTCCTTTAGGAGTTTTTTTTAAAAGCCCCTTTAAATCTAATATTTTAATATTAACTCCTGACGAATTGTATTTCCAAGAACTATACCTTTTGGTCGCACCAACAATTTTAGCGCGACTTATGCGGACGTGGATTGGCACGTGGAAGCAGCAGTCGCGCTAGAAGCAATGGCGCGACACGGTCGCTGCAAAGGTTGATGACGCGACTCAAGTACTCCCTCCGTGGCTCCGTCCCTAAATGTATGCATTTGTTGACTTTTCTTGATCATGTTTAGCCATTCATCTTATTCGAGAATTTTATGAAAATATTATTTATTTTGTTATGACATTTATCATCGTATATATTTTAAATATATCATAAATACTTTATATTTTCACGAATTTTTGAATAAAACGATTGGTCAAACATGCATTACGAAACCGGAGAATATGAGTAGTAAAATACAGCGAGCGCTGGCAGCGAGTGCTGGCAGGCGTGCGCTCTCCACTCTCTCCTCACTCCTCGATTCATGTGCACGGAGTGCTTCCGTGCATGTTCTTGACGGAGGCGTGTTTAATTCCCCAATTTCCAAACTTTCCATCACATCGACGTCACATTGAAACATTAAATATATCAAAATGACTGCATGCATGAAAAACACTAAACGTGGGTAAATAAAACAAGAGAAAATTCTATGTATGTCACAACAAAATGTAGCTCATGTGTTCTATGCCACAGGAAATGTAAATTTAAGCTCTATCAAATATTGTAATTTTTCATGTGCTCTATGTCATTTCCGTTAGATGCAGATGGATGCCGTTACTGGGCCCCACATGTCAGTGGGGAGAGAGGAAAATCCCCTTCTTCGACACCACAACAGTCCTGCGCTGCCTCCCTAGTCCCCATGCCGTCGAGGCTGCTCCCGAGCAAACCTTCCGTCGCGGCGCCCCCCGGCGGGCATAGAGTCGGCGCCTCCCTTCCCAATCTCCCCCGCCAACACCCAACAACAGTCTCCCTTCCCCTGCATTGGTGGCCGTGGGGATCCAATCGAGCTCCTGCGCCGCCCTCTACGGCCAACTCGTGTAGGTGCGCCGGCGGTGCCCTCCTCCCTCCTCGCGCGGGCTCGCCACTCCTCTCTCCTCCTTCGAGCACCGGCCATGGGAGCTCGTCCCCTGGTTCGTGCGGCGAGTGGGATCCGAGCGGCATGGAGGTCAACGTCCACGGCCTCCCCTGCGCACGCCTTGATTCGAATCTTCGGCCAAGATTCGATCATCCGATTCATGGACTCGCACACAATTAAGAAAGTGTCAAAAAAAAGATGTGGAAAGCTGCAGCTATGAGGATATCGTGGGCCAAGATCAAAACTTCGTAATTGTGGCCAACCTTATCAAATCTCTTGGCAACGAAGACGATATTGTAGGAAGATTTGTGGGAGATGAGGTCGTCTCCGTGCTCGAGAGCCACCAAGGCGAGCGCCTCAGCGGCAGCTTTCCTCGCGGCCCAGTCATCGAAGGCTGGGCACAGCGGTGGATGCGGCTCCGCCGCCGGATGCGAACGAGGCAGCGCCGATGAGGGAGATGAGCACTGGCTTGGCATTGAACGCGGCGTTGCGCGGGAGCTTGAGAACGCGCGGGAGGAGCGCCCGGAGGTAGGCAGCGAGGTCGTCGGTGGGCTCGGGGGCCTCGACGACCGCGGCCGCGGCGAGTGTGGCGGCTAGGCGCGCGCGCCGGTCCTGCTCGTGGAGCGGCGCGTCGGTGAGCGGTGCGAGTGCCACGGGCGAGGAGTGTGTAGCCCCCGCCGCGGCGACGCGCGCATGGAGGAGTCGGGTCCCCGACGCGGCGCGGCGCGGCGGCCACGAGCCTCGGCACGGCGGCGCGGCGGCGTCACGTGGGTGCTCGCCGCGAAGAGCGCGGGTGCCGGCGCAGCGACGTCCTGTCGATGGGCCGCGCGTCGGAGACCGGTGGAGGAAGTAGGCAATTTCCCCTCCCACTGACATGTGGGGCCCACTAGCGGCATCCAGCTACATCTAATGGAAATGGCACATAGCACATGAAAAATTACAACATTTGGCATAGAGCTCAAATTTGTATTTTCTATGGCATAGACCACATGAGCTACATTTTGTTGTGGCATATAGGGAATTTTCTCATAAAACAACTAACTGCATAGTTTTGATGTACACAACGAGAAGAATCTTTTGAGCGTCATGGTAGGACAACCATTACCACAAATAAACGAACTGTGCTACAATATCCGATGCGACTTTTTCACCAAACTTTACCTAGAGTGCCATCTGTTTATTTTGTTATCTTTCATCAGCAAATAGTTCTCCGAGCTACTCACTCCGTCCTTGGTTGTATGACATTTAAAACAAACAAATTAGTTTTTTTGATGGAGGTTATTCTGTAAATTGGATTTTTTGGTGTTTCTTCTAATCTCCTTGGGCTCACTCTTAGAGCCCCTTTGGCAGGGCTTTTGCAGCGGCTTCACCGGCTGCGGAAGCCGAAGCCCTGCCAAAGGGTGTCAAGCAAAACGGCTTCGGGCCCGAAGCCCCTTTTTTTGCAGTGACTGGAGCCGAATGGGAGAGAGGAAGCCAAAAAAAGTGGCTCCCCGCGGCTTCCCCACCCTCACATTTTGCAAAAAACCCCCCAAAGTTTTCCCCAATCCCCAATTCGTCCCAACCCCAATCCCCAATCTGTCCCGACCCGTCTCCCTCCTCGCGTTCCTCCTCTGGCGGCGGCGGGCGGTGCGCGATGGCCGACGGGGCGCCGCCGGATCCGTCCGGACGAGGACCTCCGTGCGGGGAGGCGGCGGATCCGATCACGCGCCCCAAGATGCGGGCACCGGCGCGTCTTCTCCGTTCGCGTGGCGGGGAGGCCCGGCCCGGACGGGTTCCTTGGGTGCACCTTGGCCGGCCGCCGCCGGGCTCCCCCGGGCATGGGCGCGGGGGCATGGCCCGACTTCCCCGGCACGGCGCCCCCCCGGGCATGGGCGCGGGTACATGGAACTTCTTCCCCGGCGCGGAGTTCCCCCGGGCTTGGGCACGAGGGCACACGGCGCGGCCAAGAACGGCCGGGCCGCCGGCTCCACGGGTAGCGGCACACCCTTGGCAGGCCTGGCCGCCGGTGCTTGGCCACCAAGCGCCTCCATGGCCTGAGGAGGCACCGGCTCTACTCTCCATGGAGGAATCCCAGACTGGTTCGCCGGAGCAGCGACCGCGGCGCTTGGACCGGAATGGCTCTCTGCCGATCTTCGGACTTCCGGTGGCGTCACTAGAGCTTCTTCATCAACCAGAAAGGTGACCACTTCACATGGGATTGACGTTGACGAAGACAACGAGCGGGTGCCGATTCGAGTTGCCTGCGGGTCCCTCATCAAGTCGCCGGCGGCGTGGTGCCCGCGCTCCTAGGCCACCACCGGCATCAAGGGCGGCTCTGCTCCGGCATACGTGGACGTCGACCTCACCAATCCAAGGTATGAGCCCCGGACACACATATCATGCTATTGAGATCTTGTTGTTTGAGATAAAATTGGTGCTTACCTTTACGTTGTTCTCGTGATTGTTGAATGATGATTAATTAGAAAGACACATGGGTGTTGTGACCTTTAGGGATGTTCAAGTAGTCAAATGATAATGTTGGAATGTAAATGACGGATACATGAAAATGTCCACCGATTTGAAATGGAATACTTGTGTGGATTTGTTCTTGCATTGTGGATTACAATGTCAAAAATATCTTCCGGAAGACATTTGTGTTGCAAAGTATATGAAGTTCTTCGGTACTTGGCGGATATTCGTTTTTTGTTTGGTTAATTGCATTTTAGGTTTATATATTTTTAAAAGAGGTGATTCGTTCAGTTGAAGTTCTAGCATGTACGTAGCAATCTGGTACATATGCTTATAGATTGATAAATATGGGGAGTAAACATATCTGTGTTGTTTGAAAACATTGAGAGGGGGTTGGGGGGTGGGGGGTTACTATGAGATTCATCCCGTATTAACCGTCCTAGAGTTAGCTTAAATCGAAGCTACCCGTTTCCCAAGGTCAAGGTTAAACTTTGATTTAAGCTAAACTGTGGTCATGCTGTTTATGTTAGTAATCAATCAGGATTCTAGAGAGCAGAGGTCATCAGTTGCACTAGGATAGATGCTAATCCAGGATGTTTATTTTGTGTCTGGTTATTTTGTACCAGGAATTTAAAAAGAATACAAAATAGGAATTTTTTATGTTTGTGCTAATTCAGCTTACAATGCTGTTGGTGCAGATCTTAGATATAGATAGCAAATCTGTCTTTTCAATGCTTTCTAAAATTAAAATGACTACATTACATAAGGTTTCCTGGTTTTCTTTTTAATCTGGCTGTTCTAATTTATGAAAGTCCACAACTAGAAGGGTGTCTCCCATCTTTTGTGATGCTGATTTCCTTACAATGGAATGGTACTTGAGCTATTTTTTGAGCTTAAGCATGTATCGAGGGTATCCTACTGATTTTGAGAACAGTAGGATATTTTATCAAGTCAGATTAGTTGTTATAGCCCACTCTGACCGTTCATATCTTGTGGAATTATACCACAAGTAAGATATGCTAGATGCCACTATGGCCCTTACTGAAATTTTAAACCATATTGCCTTTTAACAATGCAGGAAAACAGCAAGATTGAAATTCCAATCAGCTAGCTGCTAAACTTGTTTTCTCTCTGCCGCTTTTCCAGAGCAGCACATTGGTTAATTCCACATGAGCTGTGGGTTTTTGATTGAAAATCATGCAGAAAATTTAAAGTGCTGTACTTCATGGAATCCTGTCCTGAATTTTTCTCTTGTTATTCGTATTCTACTATCTCGTTGTGACCTAATAAAAGAAGATGATGATGAAGATGAACTAGAACATGATGATGATAGTGATCCTGAGGAGGTGACAACTATGAGTCTGCCAAGTTCAAAGAGAGGTAGAGGGGCCAGGAACAAGAAGGAGAAGAAAGCAAAAACAAGTACTGGACATTGGTTACAAGAAGAAATGGGTAAACTTATGAAGATGAATGAAAGGACAACTGCATCTTGTGAGTCCATCGCAAGGAGGGAGGACACATCTGGTTGTTCTATCAAGGATGTCATGACAACGGTCAAGAGTTGTGGTGCGGTTCCGTCTACAAATGAACATTTTCTTGCTACTCTACTTTTCACCAACGAGCACGAGCGAGAGATGTTCATGACTATGGACACTCCGGAGAGGAGAGGTTTGATTGGTTGAAGAGAAAGTATGAGTGGATGATAAGAAATGATGTGCCAAAGTAGCTTGTGTGTCTTTGTTTTGTGATATTTATGACTCTTGTGTGCTACCATAATATTTATGACTCTTGTGTGCTTTTTTGTAATATTTATGACTCCAAATAATGAAACAATGTTGTTTTTGTGTTGAACGGATCGATGATGACATGAGTGATGATGAGTTGTTTATTAAAAGAACTCTAGGATTGATGAGATCTCATCAAATCAATATATATGCTACGCACTTCTTTCATGCAAGTATTTCATGAAGTCTTGTGACAAGAATGATGCAAGAAGTCCATCACAAAGTGGATTTGGTTGGACAATGGAGAAATTGCAAAATCCGGGCGAATGTTACGGGATGTTTCGAATGGATGCATCTCTATTCTATATGTTGCATGATCTGTTGGTGAGTGATTATGGACTCCAATCTTCTATTCATATGAATTCAATTGAGTCACGGCTATATTCCTCCTGGCTTGTGGGCAAGGTATGTCTAATAGTGCTTTGGATGGCATATTCAAGCACTCTTCGAGACTATTAGTAGAAAATTTGAGGAGGTTTTGCTTTGTGTGGTGGCCATGAGTGTAGACTACATAAGGCCGGTGGATCCAAATTTCTCTACTACTCATACTAGGATCAGTCGTGATCGTAGGATGATGCCATATTTTAAAAATTGCATTGGTGCTTTAGATGGCACTCATATTTCGGCAACACCACGTTCGGAAGACCTAATTAGATACATTGGCCGAAGTGGCATTGCAACACAAAATGTGTTGGCTATTGTTGATTTCGACATGCGGTTCATCTATGCATCTCTTGGACAACCGGGTCTATGCATGATACTAATGTGCTCTTTCATGCCCTCAGACATGATCATGACACATTCCCACACCCTCCTCAAGGTATGTTGTAGATCAATAATATTATTCACATGTTTGTACATGAATTTATTAAATATGTGGCTTACACAATATTAATTGTGTTTAGGAAAATATTACATGGTTGATGTCGGGTATCCTAACGGACACGGATACTTGTCACCATACAAGGGCAAAAGGTACCATGTACCTGAATGGAGGAGAGGTCTGCTCCAATCGGTGAGAAAGAGCATTTTAATCTTTTGCATTCAAGTATTCACAATGTAGTAGAGCGCTCTTTCGGTGTGTGGAAAATGAAATGGAGAATTCTTCTCAAAAAGCCGGGCTACCCAATGGAGAAGCAAAAAATGATCGTTGCCGCAACAATGTGTCTCCATAACTTCATACGTGAAAACCATGCACAAGATAAGGAATTCCGCAAATGCGACCGGAATCCCGATTATATGCCCACTATACCTTCAAGATACAGGAAGCACTACATTTCTCAGGATGCTGGAGATACATCCCACACCGAAACCGATGATCGAGGCATGGATAGATTTCGAGATGAGCTTGCTAGAGCAATCCTCCTTAGATCATCTTGAGCATGTCTGTTAGCTATCTTGTATGGTTGCATGCTATGTAAATTAAACATTGACTACTTTCATAATTATTAACTTATATGTGAGGATGGATAAGAAAAAGTTAAGAAATGGATCATCTCCTAGCTCATTCTTTGCATAGCTATTTTTGATAAATTTTGAGAGATCATTATTTTTGCAAAATCATAAAATATATATATATATATATATATATTAAAAAATATTCTTAAGCTTCATCCGTGAGTTATTGAATGCTCTCCATGACTATGAGAAAACAACTATGGATGCTTCCATCTATTGTCACAGTTTGAAACACAATGTATCTGCAATAAAATTTGTCAGGGGTTACAATTTGGGACCACTCTACATAAGTACCTGTTCCTTTCTAACTGATGCGACTGTTCTGTAATTTTAGATATATGGAAATGCTAATATTTGGCAAAGTTGCATACGGATTTCATCGGAATTGTAACGAGAGCACTTTGTACTGCAGATGAATTTCAAATTCGAAGCCAAAAGCATGCCGAAGGCAATTTTACGTGTAATTCCTTCGGATTTTACGTGTAGGGAGCTCTTATGCATTTCTTTCAAAGTCAAAGGACCTATGTGACATTTTGATCTCCCACAAAATACAAGGCAGCCACGACCACGGCCATTTTGCCAAACACTTTACGAAAATGGCTTCGAACTTCACCAAAGAAGCCATTATTTTGCCATGCCACAACGCGGCCGTTTTAGGCACAAAGAAGCCACGCCAAAGGGGCCCTTACCAACACATGCAGTTATGGCGCACAGTGATGGGGCAGACCGCACGGTTGGCGGGCGGCAGAGGATGGAGTTATTGTGGACTCTTGGAGGGTAGCTAGCCCACGTTGTCGGCACAACATTTTATCGATGTCCCTACCCCCAGCAGTGCAATGGACCAATCATAAATAGGTCTCGTTCAAACCAAATCATTGCAGGTGATCAACCTGTATTTGTACATTTTCCAAGTAAAATATATGTAACCGCGGCTTTTAAACTCATATGGGCAGCATCTGGGTCCTGAGTTTTAGGAGTGTTTTTAGACGAAGGAATCTTCAGTTTCAGCCCCTCCTGTTTCGATACGAGGGACTAAAATTAGGGATGGATTCGGATGTCGGGAAATCCGAATTATCCATATTCGTATCCGCTAAAAACGTTAATATGGATATTCGTATTCGTTTTTAATATGGATGTCAGTTGGATGTATTTGAATCCGATTTTCACTATTATCCGTATTCGACATTATCCGAACTATCCAACAAAAATCATGTGATGATATTTTTTAATTAATTTTGATGTGTCTAATCATAGTAATTTTAAATACATTATGTTATTTAGCAAATAAATAAATTTTAAAATGTATTTATGTACTTATTTTTACTAATACAAGATGTTTATATATTTACAAAATTACTTATTTCATATTTATTGTGGTATATCAATTAATTAATATGTTATTTGCAATAAGATATCTATTATGTATAATGATCATAATTTACTCTCTACTTCTAACATGATTTTATCAATTATAAAACCATCGACAAATGAAATTTGATACTCATTATGACTCTATGCTACAATCTAGTAAGTATTCGAATGCGAATCCGAATTCGAAATATCTGTTTGTATTCGTATTCGATAGTATTCATATTCGTATCCGAATTCGAAATAAAATGCGGTAAATAGTGACATCCGAATTCGTATCCGTGTGTCTCTGATCCGAATCCATCCCTAAATAAAATTGGCCAGACTAAAATTAGTCCCCAAGAAAATAAAACAGTTGTTTGGATCCCAGGACTAAAAAGGACTAAAGATGCTTTAATGGCTTGCGCAAAAACAGTTTTGAGGCTTTTACCTGTATGCCATAATAAAAGACGGTGTCGACCTGTGTGCCACTAAAAAGATCGCTCGCACCTGTGTGCCATCGACATAAACTTCTTTCCCCCCTACGCCATTCCATCCCAACTCCATCCACTTTTTACCATTAAGTCACCTGACATGTGGGCCCAACAACCTCTTGTCTCTGAAATACCCCTGCTTCAGCGGGCGCACGCGCCACCGCCGCGCCCGGCATCATGGCCACGCCGGTCGAGCTCCCACCGCGACGCCCACTCCTCGGACGCCGGCGTACGCTCGGGCTCCCGATGCCGCCCTCGCCCCGGCGCACCGAGCTCTTCTTCACGATGTCGTTCCGCAGCCGCGAGCAAGCGCACAGGCGAGCTGTGAGCCCGCCGCCATGAGCACGGGTGCGGGCGAGCTCGCCCACGCCGCCGCGGCGGCGCGCGCGCGCGCGGCCGGACGTGGACGGCTGAGGTCGAGGTGGTCAGATGACGTGACGGGTGTGGTGCTGGGAACTCGGCCGGTGCGGCCATGTCGACGGGAGCGGCGGCAGGAGCTTGGCTAGCTCGACGCGCGGCCATGACCGGCGCGTCGAGATTCTCAACTGGTGACCTCCAACCTCATGAGCGCTGCAGTGCAGCTTTGTTTGTCTTCTTTTCTCGGTGATTAGCTTGCTTGATTGCACCTAGCAATCTGCAATCCGTATGGATTAATATTGCTTCGATAAACGACAAGTAGCTAGGCATCACATTACCCATTGATCCAAATTGCAGCACAAGTGTCAAATTGAGCCAACCGGCGGACAGAGCCAGACGCCGCAGTGGGGGTAGAAGTCGTCCGCGCGCGCCTCAGGTGGCTGACGCAGATCTCACCTGTGTCACGCCCATGGCGGTGGGTGCAGAGCTCGCGCGCGCGGGGGCGAGGCAGAGCTCCCCCACGCGGCTCCGCGACGGCCCCGTGCGAGCTCGCCGGGTCCCCGCTCGCTCCGGGCGGGGGCTCCCCTGTGTCGGAGGCCGCGGGCCGGAACGCGGTACTCACACGCGCCGCGGGCGAGCTCCACCCCGCCGCGCGGCCGCCGCGCACGCACGCCGCGCGGACGTGTGGGCGACCGAGCTCCGTGGGCGTGCCGCCGCGGGCGAGCTCTGCCCCGGCCGCTGCAGCCACGTCGTCGGGCCAGCTGCTGAGCACACCACCGTCGTCGTTCATCTTGGACTTGGGGTTGGGGAGTGTGTCGGCAGTGTCGAGGTAAAAAAACGGTAACAGAGGAGAGAGGGGAGGACGAAGGGCATTTTGGACTTCTTAACTGGTCGGGTCCACATGTCAATTGACTTAACGGTGGAAAGTAGATGGAGTTGGCACGGAATGGCGTAGAGGGCAAAGAAGTTTAGGTCGATGGCATACAGGTGCGAGCAATCTTTTTAATGGCACACAGGTCGGTACCATCTTTTTTTAATGGCATATAGGTAAAAGCCTCAACAGTTTTGCCCCTGGCCGGAGGGAGAGTGTGTGGGACAGTGTGGGCAGGGGCGGAGGGAGGTGGGACTGAGGGGGGCCTGGCACCCCCCAACAAGCTGCTATCTCACATTAGATACTTAATAATCGTTAGTTCATGTCTGCTAATCTCCCATTATCTACTTATTAGTATTCATTAGTTCATGTATTAAAGCTGTCTTTTCAAATTAGAGCTCAACAAGTGCTTGCAATCTGCTTAGAAATTAAGTGTTTCTTTAAATCAGTTAACTAGAATGCTAATATGTGACTATGATTATAAAATCAGTAAACGGCAACCTATGACTCTGCACCCCTATGGTGGATTTCTAGCTCCGCCCCTGAGTGTGGGTGGGGGGAGGGGCACCCAGGGAAAGAGATGGTTTTAGTCCCTATTAGCACCTCTTTTGGTGCTAAAAGATTTTAGTCCCTAGAGATGGTTTTAGTCCCAAAACAGTAACTACCTACGACGACATGTACGTAGTTTGTTGTAATTCTTGAAAGACAGATATAGATGCAGGTGCTTGCAAGTAAGTACAGTTTTTCGTAAGACAGATGAAGATGCATTAGTGACTTGTGCCTTGTGTGGGCTTGCGTCTTTTAGTACTACTAGAACAGCCGGCGCGCGTTGCGCGCCCTACAGTGTGTATAAGTAAATGACAAAGATCCAATGTAAAAAGATAAAACAAAACATATCAAGGATGAGGACATATAAGCGATCCGCACATCATTTAAGCACAGAGTACCATACAATCTTAAGCATCACCAAAGGTGTTTGTTTGCCATCTAATACATAAATACCACATCACATGCACCCGTCCTGACTGCTAGCAAAGGTGTTTGTTCCGCATCTAATACAACATCACAACGGACCTATTCACCTTGACTGCTTGTTAGAGGTTTGTTCGGCATGAAAATGCATCAAATTAAGTGAATATAGAACCAATAGAAAGTCATAATATCACCACAATTAAATCTGGTTAAAATCAAAGAACCCAACAGACCAAAACAATGCAGATACAATACAACATTTCCCTTTGTAAATGGTATCGAGAAGCAATACAATTAGTTTTAGGAACTAACTACTTGAACATGAACCACCTTGCCTGCTGCAAGAAAATAAGCTGATAGCATACAACTCCATAAGAAGCATCAAATTTCAAACTAAACAATAAGAAACCCATTTTTATCTTCTTTAATGATCCTTATCCAATATTTATATATACTCTGTACATACACAATAACGTGTAGTCACAAACCATTGCCACTAAGCTTCAATAGTTCATCATCATGCATCCTGTCCATGGCAATAGACAAATATGCATAGCAATTTAAAAAGTTATTTCATCCAGAATTAACTCCAGTTTCATTTGACTAAGTAAGACACATTTCCTCAATTAAATGTTATCAAGCAGTTAGGAATGATCCATAAGCAATGTTTGAGAAAACAAATTGAATATGGAGTTGACTAACCATGCATCTATTTCTAGAAGCATTTAGAGAAATAAATATCGTAGCTCATCATTATGCATTTTTTCTTTATGGGAGACCGATTAGACATGAATGATTGGTGCTATACATTTTTAGTAATCGCTATTATTTTCTCTTTATGGGAGACCGATTTGACATGAATGATTGGTGCATGATCAAAATGTTTGGTTACACATTTTCATCATTGCGTACCTATTCTTCTTTTCCCTACATATTTGACACTGTTTCAGTACTAAGCTTCACATGTAAAGTCTAAAGTACTCTGAACCTAAGTTATATGCTGCTATCCACCAAAGAAACTACATATATAAACAAGCAATCCTGAATTTTCATAGTAAGAATTTTACCATGATAATTAGCTAGCTAAACTCAAAAGCATATAACTAAACCGATTATATGCGGAAATGCCAAAAAGAAATGGTCAGTTGGTTCAACCTTTTTTGTCCTTGTAGAGCTTGGCAGGAAGAATGGGCACCTTGAAGAGGCCCTCATCTTTCTTGGATTGATCTACGAAGAAGGCTTCTGCTCGGAAGTATTGAATGATCGATATGTCATCCCATAGATTCCAGTCATCAAAAGTCAAGATCTCATGTACTGTTAGTAACAATTACATTGCATGTAAGAGTAATGGTTCATTCCTTGCTGCAAGAAAATCATTATGTGTAATTAGCATTTTAAGCAAAGCGTAGGTTTACCTCAGTCTTCCTATCATTACATTGTTTGCAATTATGTTCTCATTTCTCCATTGGGTACTACTCAATAACATTGTCAGCCTAAAACATCAAACTGCAATAGCCAAATAACAGGATGACATATCTTAGCAGAAAGCCTATAACACAACAATTTCTCTGTTTTAAAATGCATAGAGGATACCGTGAAAGAAAAAGAACAATACACTTTACACATACACAGCACAACAGTCAAGATCAGATAAGGGTAGAACTTACCCTGAGATCTGGCGAGATCCTGTTGATGTGATCAGATGCAGGAACTCAATACCCACGGCGTCAGATCAAGCAAAGAAAGGATCCAAATTAAAATCAACCTTCCAACAACAGGCATCCATGTCCCTTTGCATAGATCACCGAATCCATGGCCGCCTCTGCACCTACACTGAACAAGCAAGAATTGGCAGATCAGGTCAAGGCACGACGACAGATGCAAAGCAGCACAAAGATGAGGGCACAAAGAACTGGAGCTCACAGATCCACAGGTAGGGGTTTCAATCGGGAACACGAGGAGTGAGGGAGATGCGGAACCAAAACGCTAGGGTTCATTAAACAGGGTGAAAGGATAGAGATGAGGAACTTATCTCGATCCCGACTATCACACGCATCGATTTCCGGGAGCACACCGATGGGAATGGCCGTCCTCGCCAACTGCTCCGACGAGGGGACCATCCTCGGCTCCTCGTCATGTTGCACGGTACCTCCTGGGTCAATGGGAGCGGCGGCGTGGGGAGGAGCGTCTGGGGCAGGTAGGGACGACGGCGAGAGGGAGGTGAGAGGCGAGCAGGGAGCGGGAGTTGTGGCGGCGGCGGGGGAGGAGGGCCGGGGGTGTGTCGGGGGTAGGGTGAGAAGGAGAGAGAGAGCACGGGAGCGCGGCTCGAGGAGGGAGAGAGGGGGGGGGGGGGCGGCGGGGGGGGGATGGGAATGGGAGTGAGGGGTTAGGGTTTGGGCGTGCGGGCGACGGAGCGAGCGGTCGGGGGGGGGGGGGTGTGTTAGCCAGGGAGTTGGGTGGTGGGAGGGGGCATTTGCAAAAGTAGCTTGGGGGGTATTTGCAAAACCACATTTTCCACTTCTTCAGGTAGAAGTAAAGTTTAGTTAGAGGGCATGTTTGTAAAAATATATGAACGCGGTTGCTATATGGTTTGGACGTGGTGTATAGATTCGTGATTTCTAGAAACTTGGAGGGTTTTTTCGCAAAACAGCCAAATTCACAGCTGCGCGACACGTCAGCCGTGGGATGCGGAGAGGAGAGGAAAGGGGGCAAGTTTTAAGAATTCTGACTAGGCTGCCAGCCATTAAGTACTGGCTGGGCTGATCAGTACTAGCGTGCACATATGACCGGTGTTGATGACCATTTTTTCTTACTACACTACACCAGCACCCCTAATCACAAACGGTTCCAGGGGCTCATCACAAACGGTTTTGGAACTGGTTTGTGATAAGTGAAACGAATAGGAAAACAATAGAGAAACCGTTTGTGATAAGTGAAACGAATAGGAAAACAATAGAGAAAAAATATTATTTTCACGTGGGAATGCCTTTGCGGCCGGTGGGAATCAAACCCATGATCTCTTCCCCGTGTGCAACCTCCTCTACCACTGCACCTCTCCATGTGTCTAAATGCCATCTTGATTCTTATCGTATCATATAAAACCGAGTGTAAGTTGCTTGTTTGAGGCCCTGAACGATTTCAAATGAAAAAGTGGTCAACTACAAAGTGTCATAACTTTTTGAAATCTAAAACTTTTATTTTGGTAGTTTCTCCATCCGAGGTTGTTAGAAAAAACTCAAATTTGAAATTTGAAAACATTCAAACTTAGATCTGGTTGACTAGATGATTTCAAATGAAAAGGTTGTCAACTACAAAGTTTCATAACTTTTTTGAAATCTACAACTTTTATTTCGGTAGTTTCTCCATCCGAAGTCGTTTGAAAAAACTCAAATTTCAAATTGGACAACATTCAAACTTAGATCCCATCCGAGGTCGTTTATAAAATTTCAATTTCAAATTTGGCAACATGTTCCAACATAGTATTCTTTGGAAGGAAGTAGGACTGCAATTTTGTCGATATATAAATAAGCTCTTCTGAAATTGGTGAGGCTTGGTCCATGGCAAACTGCTTGCTTGATACCAATATACCACAATCCAAATGATTAGCTTAAAGTAGCGAGAAAACTTTTGTGAACAGATGTTAATTTCACTAGAATTTGGTCTCCTGCGATGGCCCCTGAGTCCCGAAGAGCCATTTCTGTGCTTGCCCACAGTACCCATGCCATGTGAGCAAATAGTTAATAAAGTGCCACATGTGAGTAAATAGTTTTATATGACAGTCTGTATAGAAACTATCTTAGAGGGTGTTTGGATCCCTTTAGTCACCTGACTAGAGTTTAGTCAGACTTAAACTTTTTAGTCTACCCCTGTTTGGATGGTGACTAAAATTAGTCAGTATTAATTGTTGTTAATATTAAATTGTTCTTTCTCCCTCCTTTCTCTCTCCTCTCTTATCTCTTGTTGGGTCCACAGAATTAATGATATGGGCAATTAATTAGGTGAGAGAGGGGATTTTAGTCACTAGAAGTTGGGTGAGGGGTGACTAGGGACTAAACTAGTTCTAGTCACCCTTTAGTCAAGGGTGTTTGGAGGTTTAGTCACTTTGGTGACTAAAATTAGTCTTTAGTCTCTAGTCACCCATGGATCCAAACATGCTCTTAGATGGGGGTTCGGACTGCCCATGTGGAAAACATGTTGATGAAATAGCCCTGTCTACCTCCTATAAAGAGACGATGAGACCCTTGCATTGGGAGCAGAGCAAACCAGGCAAAAACAACTAAAGCACAGGTAGCCACTGCGAGGGAGAGAGGTAGTAGCTAGCTAGCCATGGAGGGCGGCAACAAGAGGGTAGCCGGCGGTGTGGTGGCGATAATGTTGGTTATGCAGCTGATGGCAGCAGCTCCGACGACCATGGCCAGCCGCTTGCTGGATGATGGCAGCATGAACACCCCCGTCTTGTCCTTGAACTCTATGGCGAGGGAATTTGGCGGAGGCTACTGTGGAGAAACGTGTCGTCTGATAGGGTGCCTAACTGCTGTCGCTGGTTGCTGGTGCCATCCAAGTCTGAATTGCGTGCGCGGTGAGTGAGCTGTGATGCTATATATGGCAGCGAATTCTCCTTTTTTTTCACTCTTCAGCTATGCCACACGGCCACTTAAATGTTGTTCAAGCATCGAGATCGATCGATGTACGTTGCTATATGTGTGATTTGCGTTTTAAATAATTGTTTGTTGTTTGAAGCCATGCTGTGCTATATATATATCTTGTGCTGGGAGAAACAGAAGGGAGGTGTGCTGTACTTATGTCCAGTGATTAAATAAATAAATGGGATACGTTATTGGATGTGTACAACTTGCATATATGCATCTTTGATTTCGTATATATTTTTGCATCACTATGTTGGTTGATGGGTCTTCGAATTCCTCTTTGGACCCAAAACTCCTGAGCCTTTCTAATTTAATTATCTTCGCAGACGAACGAAAACATTTAACATGGAAAAATGGCACGGTCTAAGATATGTGAGGTTAAGGACAAAATTGCCAATTCAGTGCTGACATTCGTTATTCTGCAATTCTAGTATGCATGTATTTGAGAATTGGGCATGATTTCATTGGAGAAGATGAAGAAGCACATAAAACAGTACTAAGATAAGCTCCAATAATGGTTTTGAGTGCACAAAGATGAAGTCCTCGCCAAGACAATAAAAACGGACATATGGATCGTATAATTCAGAGTCCGGATGAGAAGGTATTGAGGACCTGAAGTTTGCCCGCCTGGGGTAATCCGGTCCGACCGGATTCGTAAACCAGTGAGACCGATTTTAATTGCTATACATGATGGAAAAATTGGTCTGACCCGTTGAGACAATCTATAAGGGGCAAAGCATTGCCTGAACACCACGGTTTCTCATATCCGCCTTTGTTTGATTTAGAAAACCATTGACTCCGCTTAAGAAATTCTCTCAATCTTCTTGGGGTTTCTGTACATCCAAGCCCGAGCAGCAGAAGCCATCTACATTCCATACATCAAATGAGCATAATTCATCACACAAAAAACCAATAACATAAGAGGATTAGGACAACTAAAGAATTTCAAAAAAAGGGGCAATTAATCTCCAACTTGACGAGTACTTTCTACGAGGCGAGTGCAGCCGAGGAGGAGGATCGGAGGCGGCATCGCGGCCACGGCGACAGCGCGGAGGACGACGCCGAGCCCCAGGAGGAGGGGACACGGAGGCGTCTGCTTTGGATGATGCCCCTTTCGCCGTCGCGCACGCGGTCGGCCGGCCTGCTGCAGCGCCGGCTTTCTGAGGGGAGAAATTAAGCGCGATCCTCAGAGAGCGCGCAGCTGGCGGCGGCGAACAGGATAGGCCGGCGGGGACATCTGAGCAGAGAGATCGAGCGAGTGACCATGTGAGGAGAGAGAGAGAGAGCGAGTGTTGTTGTCGGAACGGGAGTGGCCTTCTGCGAACAGAGAGCGAGTAGTATCTGAAGGACAAGACAGAGACGAGCAATAACAACGTGCGTCTCCGATGTGAGAAAAAAGGCGACTTTGGGTGGCAATCAAAGGAGACGAGTCCTAAGACACGAGCATATCTAATTGGGTCGCCAGCAAAGAAGACGCATCCTAACAAACTTGCGCCTTCAGTGCGAAATTATCGGTAACGGACTTTATAGCCTGTTACCAATACGACAGTGATTAGTAACGGACTTAACCAGCCCGTTACTGATAGGACATTGATCGGTAACGGACTTTATAAGCTTGTTACCGATAGGTTTAACTTTGTAACGGACTCTATTTAACGTTTGTTACAAAGAATTCATGTAACGGGCGTCTAAGAAGTCCGTTACCAGAAGCCCACATTGGTAACGGGCGTTGTGGAGGCCAAACCCGGGGTCGTCCTGGCGCACTTATGGGTAACGGGTGCCAAACAACAACCGTTACAGATGTCAGTGCATGTAAAAGGCGTTAAGGGTCAGTTACAAATGCTGCGTGACCTATTTGAGGTTTTCACGTAGTGAACTAGTACCAAAGTTCTTAAGCACTTATAAATTCTTTTGCATGATTCATATTACAATAGCTCCTACTGCGGTGTGTCATTAATTTAATACTATCACTCGTCGATGTGATGTGATTTCATTAATTAATTGTTGTTATCCTTTAAGTGGTAGGTGGCGTGCTGGTCGACAGTGGTATCTAATTTGCGTATATGTATTTGTAAGGCTGAATGTGCATGCATATGACCTTATATTATTGTTTGAAAAAAATAAAACCGTACATATACACAGCCTAAATAGCTTCCCTCGTGGCCTTTCTTTTAACTGATCCTCTCACCTGGAGAGGCTAATTAAAGCGGCCAAGGCCATATCCACGCTCGTGGTACGCGTGATGCCTTGTGGGGTCCAATTTTTAAAAACCGTCCCTGCTGGCTCACGTGCGTGTGTCAGTGTGGTGCCACACGTGAATCGGCGAACGAATGGAGCAGGCCGGCCGTGCACCGCGGGAGCAGGGGGCCGGGCGGCCGCGATTTTGGGGTTACCGGGACAGCTCGGTAGCTAAACCGGTCGGTATACCACTCTCCAACCGAACCTGCTAATAGCTTCATATCGGTATACCGGTCGGTTTGACCGGTATACAATCCGGTTTTTTCGGTTCAAAAAACCGACCGGTTCACGGTTTGGTGAACCCTGGCTGGCAGAGTGTGAGACTCTCTCCAGCAATGTCGCTAATCTGCATCTGCAAAACGGGCTTCTGCGCAAAGGTGAGAGATGAGAATAGTGCCGCAACGAGGGTTGCCTTCCAGCGGTGTGGCGCATCCCCTGCTGCATCCGGGCAGGTGGTTGGCTCCCGCGACACCGCGGAGCAAGGCGGAGGTGGCCGAGGAGGAGCAAGGCGGTCAAGCGAGGTCCCGGATGCCGCGCCGAGCACCGAGAGGGTCCCCGCGCTAAGCCGCGCCCGGTGCGTCACCCCGGCGTGGACGGGCTCACGGACGCCGAGCCAGCGCGCATGGCGGCCGGAGCGGCGGCCTCCTCCTCCTCCATCTTGCTGCTGTCACTTGCCGCTGGAGGACAAGGAAGGAAGAGGAGCCACCGTCGGGTTGCGCTGTCGGAGCACCACGGCCGCCGCATGACCTCACTCGCGGCTCGGCGGCGAGCACCTGAAGGGCTCGGAGGTCATGCAGGAACTCCAGGAGGCGGAACGGCTCGCCGGCAAGTTCCCGGAGGAGGCGACCCAGGCGGTGGTGGGCGATTGGGGCCGGAGGCGGTGACGACGGCTCGTCCGCGGCCTCGAGGACCTCCTCCACCCCTTGCTTCGCTGCTCCTCCGCCGCCGCTTGCGCGCGCTTCTCCGCGCTCCCCCGGATCGCGCGCCGCCGATCGTCGGGGGGTGGAGGAGGCGCGGCCTCCGTCCACCTTCCTCCTTGCCCCCGCCCGCCACTCGTCGGATCCGATGGTCGAGGGTGCGGGGAGGCGGCGGCGGGAAGGAGATCGAGGCCAAGGTTGCGAGGAGGCGGCGACGGGAAGGAGATCGAGGCCGAGGTTGGAAGGTCAACGTGCCGCCGCGCCCCTGTCGCCCTCCGCGGCGCAGATGGAGGCCCTCGACGGCGACCTCAACGACAACGGAGAAGGGGCGGTGGACGGAGCAGGAGGGCGGCGGACTTTGCAGTCGAATGCAAACGCGCCCCGCCGAGACTGTGTGGGACCCGCAGCGGTTGGGAAGGGGAACGTCCCAGATTCCCCGAGAATGCGGTTCCGTGGGGAGGTCACCACAAAATGCAGCAGGTGTTGCGCCTCTCGCCGGAGTGTTGACGGATAAAATACGTATCCCTCTACGATCGCAAGCGTACGGACCCCACACCTTTTTCACCACGGGATTCCCAAGGTTCTTGTCAATCCGCGGAGCAAGGGGATTACAAGCGTTCAATCTACAACGACACACTAGCTACTAAAACCCTAACTATTATTATACTAGAAAACAATTAAATTGCACTAGATAGAATGATAAACGATCAAGGTAGAAGACACTCGCCCACGGGTCTACGATACTAGAGCATGCAATCGCTTAAAGACATGAAAACCAATCTAATCTATCGGGGTTGTGACCACGGTTTCGCCCTTTCCCTCCTCTCGTCTTGTCCATACGCGAAGGTATTCATGACTAGACCTTTGATGGACACGGCGTATTGAATGGATCCAAGGAAGCATTGGAGCTCTACTCCCTTTACGGCATGGTAGCTAACCTTAAGCATTAAAGTATATTCAACACAAGATGATAGATAGATAATCCGACAAAGTGCGATTACATCTCAAGATCGATTACAACCCATGGACGAATGAGAAGATTACCCCATCAAGGTGCTGATCATGGCACCGTTGATCATGGTTTCCCTTCCGCCGGTGTCTTCCTTCTTCTCCACGAGAGGGTGCTTCCTTCGAGGTGGTTGATCTCCTGCCGAGAGATCCTCCTCCTCTCTCTCTAGCTTGTGGATGGCCTTCGGGTGCGAATGACTCTCTCCCTTTGGTGTTGGCGGTGCCTTGGGGCTTTTAGGGTTGAAGATCCTTCGAGGGCAAGGAAAACGGGACCGAACCGGCGCCGGGGCGGGGCCGGGCCGGCCGGCCCGGGCCGGCCGGCCCGGGCTCGGTTCGGCCGGTTCGGTCGCCCCTTTTGCTCCGTGGGTCCTTATGCATTTATGTACTTTGCCCCCTCCACTTGCATGATTTTGATGATGTTATCCTCGCGTCCAAGATGGAGGTTCTCTTCGCATGAAATTCGATCTTTTACGCTTCCATCCCGGGGGTGTTCCTCGTAGCACTTCGGTCCTTGCCACCTTTGGAAGTGATTTCATCAAGCTCATGAACACGAACAAGACTCCGTAAATGCTCCTTTGAACTTGTTGTGAATCCGTCCTTTATGTCCATGTTTTCCTACATAAACACAACACTTCCAAATGCATGCACAAAGATGAACTTGTTATATGATTAGTGTGCCTAGTGGCGGGTTAGTTCCATAATCAAATCCAAACCAAAGTGTAATGAACATGCTAGGTGCACCAAAATACACCGTCAACATCTCCCCCATGCTTAGCTCTTGCTCGTCCTCGAGCAAGTACTCGTAAAAGAACTTCGTCCAAGGTGTTGTAATCGTGTAGCGCTAATCCTTCTTCACAAGTTAGTCAATCCTTTCATCTTTAACACATAAACACAAAGTAATGATCATCAAACATAAACATGGGCGTTTAGAATCTTTACCACGTCAAGATTTACCCCACAAATCAAACTCTTCACTCAAAGTCTTCAATCTCAACCATGCTTACTTCTTTACTTCCATCGGAGGGTTTTTATGATTTTCAAAACAAAAATTCCTTCAACAAGTATTAGACAAAAACCTTTCTCCAAGCTCTCTCAAGTCACTCATATGAAGTGGGTATCCTAACCAAATTTTATAAAACTCTCACCTCCCATTAATCTCTCATATATCATGTAAAGTGGAGCTATAGGTAGGGCTAGCGCAATCAACACAAGTATTGTCAAACTAAGAACGTCCTCTAATGGTTGTCTACCTTTCAAAGCCAATGATCATGAGAAATAACCATATGTAGGGATATCAAGGATGAGAAGATTTAGAATGGTGGACATGTGCAAGGGCAAAAGAAAATTGTGACTACAAGGCACCGATGACGTCCTCGTTGTCGGATTGCACATGGTTGGAAATAGAGTAAAAGTTTCGTCTCACAATCAACGTGACACCCTTCCTTACACTTTATTTTTCTTTTCTTTCACTTGATCCATCCCTCTCATATCTTTATTGCTACCTCATCTTTCTCTTTTTCTTTTTCTTCTTTCATTCACATATAATTTTTTTATCTTTCTTTCTTTCTTTCTTTTCCATACTCATACTTTTTCTCTTTATTTTTGTCTCTCTTGACAACTTTTCAAAGCTTTCAATTCTCTCTTTCCTCGCATGCATACAATCTGAAATTTTAAATAAATCATGCTAGAGACGAGACAAAACTTTGAAAATAGGTTGTGTTTAAGGAATACGATGTACAAAAGAGATGTATAGGGTTGGGTATGGAATTCGGCGATGTACGTGACTTCCGTTGTGAAAGTCACGTTACCGAATATATGACGAGGCTAGCAACAAAAGATAAGCACAAGAACATGATCATTGCTCGAAATTAAAACTCCCAAGAGAGAAGGATCCTAGCCCAACTCATCGTGCTAATCACACTTATGGTTTTGGATAGGAATTTTTTCTTACTCTCAACTTGGAAAAAGAGCTTTTGCTAACCTTTATTACAAGGGTTTTAGGATAATTTTCAGAACTGAAATCCTCCAACTTTTAGCATCGAACATAGCACAACTAACATGTGAAGCTCAAGATCAAAGTGCGGTATGGGTACTTTAAGTAGTAGCAATTCCACTAAGCACCACGGTAAACGTTTTTCAAACCACACACTTGTGTTCATATATCAAGAATCGAAGATTAAACAAACAAGTGAATAAAGATAAGCAATACATAAAACACAAAGTATATATATATATATATATATATATATATATATATATATATATATATATATATATATATATATAGACTCTTTTTATTTGATTTTCTTTGACTCAACACTAATTTAAGACACTTGCAAAAATTTTAAAACGCACTCAAAAACTAAAGACTCATTAAAACGCTAAGACTCTCACACGAAGATTAAACCGAACCTAAACTTTGAAGTTCAAAAGCTAAGGCTAGCGAGCTAGCTCTCCCCCATGCTAAAACATACGACGTCCTCGTCGTATCTTACAAATTCCTAAGGGGAAAACTAGACCTAGTGGTACCTCAAGCAAGTATTGCACCACTTGGCTCTTATGTTTCCAACCATGCCGAAAAGTTTGCGCACGTTACGGTTAAGGAACTTGAAGTTGTCTCCAACTATGTGCTCCAAATCCTCCATACGCTGCTTCATCGCTTCCATGGCTTGGAGACATTCATCGACCGACATGTAGAGATCCCCGATGGATTGACGGCAAGTTCGACAACACATCGGATGCAATCCGAAGGGGTCTTCATCGCCATAGTCTCCACCGTCGTCACCACCGTTGTCGCCACCTCCATTGTCATTGCCGCTCTCGTTGCCATCGTTACCGTCGCCGTTGGGGCCTTCGGGAGTCCTCTCTTGTAACACCCTAATTTTACTAAAAATTTGGCTTTATTAAAATTTGCTAGAAACCATTTAATTGCTTAAGGAACATAAGGTGGCTTTACTTTTCTTTTAGGCATTTAAAAACTTTTCTAAAATAAAATTAATGAAATATAGGAATTAATTGTTGCATACATGCTGGAGCATTTCTTTTGGTTGTTGGAATTCAAATTAGAAGTTTGAATTCTATTTGATTTGAATTCCTTTCAAATACCTAAAACCCTAAATTCCAAACCCCTTACCCTACACCTTTCTAGCGCCCATCGCCCTTCCCGGCCCGGCGGGCCGCGCGGCCCCCCGCACGGCTCGGTGCCGCGGCCCGGCAAGCGACGAGGCCGCCGCAACCGCCGCGCCGCCCGCCCGGCCCGCTTGGCCTTTCGGCCCGGCCGGTCCGCCGGCCGCCGCGGCCCGCTCCCCGCCCCGCGCCCGTGCCGCCGACGGGAGGGGCCCGCCCGTCATCCCCTCCGCCAAGCCGTTCCCGCCCGGACTCCGCCGCCGCCGCCCGAGTCCGACCGGGGCACGCATCCCCGTGCGTGGCCCGCACGCCAAGGGCCCTCCCCGGGCTATTTATAGCATGCCGCCGCCCCCGGACGCCCTACCCGAGACCCCCCGTGCCCTAACCGCCTCCTTGCGCCGCCACCGAAACCCTAGCGTCGCCGCCTTCGGTTCACCGCCTCCGCCACCGCTTCGTCGCCTTGAAGCCGTCCGCGAGCTACGTCCGGAGGTGAGCGGCGCGCCCGCGTCGTCGAGATCGAGCACCGTAGGGACCGGAAGACCTCGCCGGAGTTCGTGGGCCGCGCCGCCGCGTCGACCGGCCGCTCCACCGCAACTCCGCCGCGACCGCCGCCCGTCTTGCTTCGCGTGCTCGCGCGCCGCGCCTAGATGCCATCCGCGCTTCAAATCGTGCCCCGGAGCCCTAGATTGGGTTCGCCGGCGAGCTCGGCCGCCGCTCGCCGTCCGCCACCGCCGTCTCCCCCGCCGTCCGCCACCGCTCGGCCGCGCGCACGCGTCCTCGGCCGCCGGATCAAGATCCGACGCGCCGGATTCAATCCCGTCGCCCGTGCCGCCCGCAAACGGCGGCGGCTCGTTGGATCTAGATCAAGCCGACCCAAGTCGCCCGGTCAAACCCCGCCGGCCCCCGGCAGATTTTGCGAGAAAACCCCCGAGCTTTTTGGTTTTCACAAAAATACCCTTCCACCTTAGGAGTTTCTTTACAGTTTAGTCATTTTTCTTTATTTTAGCCCAAAACCTTTTCAAATCTTCACAGTTTAGTCCCTACACCTTCCCTAAGCCATAACTTAGTCGTTTTAGCTCCGATTTTAGCGTTCTTTGTGTCCACGCGTTTGTCTCAAAGCGTAGATTAGTTTTATGCTACTGTTTAGATCTGTTTTATCTGTTTGGTGACTGTTTCTTATTTATTCCTATTGTATGCTTGTATGTGATGATTGTGGACCGTAGAGAGCGATTCGTTCAAGGGATTTGAAGATCAAGTCGTGCAAGAGTTTGAGCAGCAAGGCTTTGTTGAAGGCAAGGATTCCTTGATGCATACCCACTTGTCCTACATAACATGCATTTAAATCCACTGTTTTTACTTTTCCGCTTGCATTAATTTGATGGGAACCTATTAAGGATCATGCCTAGACTTTTACTACCTTTACCTTGATTCCGGGTTTATTAAATTAATCTTGTGGTAGCTATTGCTTAGCATGCTCACGCGGGAATTGATATTAATCAACTTGGTTACTTTTGTTATTCTATGTTCCGTTTATGATCGCTCCTTTACAAGACCACCTTAAATATGATAATCGGAACATGGAGAACCACCCAGAAAATAGTACAACCACAAGAACTAATGGGCAATGGTCTTGGTGAATAATTAGGAACTTTAGCTTGGGATGGTCTTACCTGATAAGGACAAGGGATCGGCGGTACTGTGGGGTATGGACTCACTCTAGCAGGGGGTTGGGTGAGTTATTCTTTTATGGTGGGGTATCGACCTGCTAGGGGACTTTATACCTTGCTAACTGATCCGGACCTTGTGGGTCATAACTTGCTAGGGAACCTTTGTAAAGGCCATGTAGCATCCCTATGCAATCACACCTCAGAAGTGTGATATGGTGCCTTGCAAACACTCGCATGGTTGGGTCCAAAGTTCTTCGGAGCTTTTACACCGCTTGTGGGTAAAGATGTACAACCTCTCGCAGAGTGTTAAACTAATCGATTAGCCGTGCTCACGGTCAAGAGCGGCCTGGACACTCACATGATTAAATTATGGAACTTTAATGTTTAATTGCTGTTTTATTCTTTATTTATGATGCTTATATCTTATTAATTGTGTTGGTATGAACTTACACTCTTTAGTAATCGGGTTGCCAATAAAACTTGACGAACTAAAATGCTAAAGTGCTTGAACCTTAGCCATCCACCATATGGCCTTGCATGTTATGTTGTTCTCTCTTCTTGAGTACGATATGTGCTCACGCTTGTTTATTCTCTTGCATCTACAATACCCGAAATTGCTGCTCGGACCGGGGAGAACTTTGAAGATATTCCAGGAGATTTCCGGGGAGTTCTAGGTGTGCGTAGTCTTCGGTCGGTACTCGTGGAGGCATTTGTCCGCTACGAGAACTCGTTTATTTAAGATTCCTTTAAGACTATGGTTTGTAATAACTCTTTATTCGTGTGGCACCGATTTTGGTATTCATAATGTCTAAGCGTGTGTGTAACTTGATCCTGGCGCACACGTGATTAATACATTCGGTTTTGCCTTTAAACTCGGGTGTGACAAAGTGGTACCAGAGCTGTGTTGACTGTAGGAACGCTAGCCTAGATAGAAATGGTCGAACTAAGGATTTTATACTCATAGAAGCTTTCTCTTACATGCTTGCTTTATTCTTATTAACCTTATTCTTGCCTTTTTGCCTTACTCTTGAGCTATCTGCATTCTTTACCTTGTGCTTGCTTTAGCTCTCATCCTTTTGTCTTACCATCTTTCTCATTCTGCACTGCACTACAGATGGTTCGCAGTTTGAAGACCTCTCAGGCTGGAGCAGTCCATCAGTATGCTCCACAAGAACAGTACAATGACTTGCATGATGGAGACACAGATGAGGAGATTGAGATGGAGCCTGCACCTATGGTTTTCCCTAACCTTATCATGGTTCCTGATGATGAGGAGGATCCGGAGGAGATGATTCCAGAGGAGGATGAGCTAGCTGAACGGCCAAACTTGGAGGAGCAAGCGCCAGGAGAGGATGAGGATCACCTTGATCAAGAGATGGAGGAAGAAGAACAAGAGCAAGAGGAGGAAGGCCGAGGAAGCGATGCGGGAAGTGTACCACTACAGAGCTGATGGAGTAGGCATTCCCATGGCAGACCACCTGAGAGCGATGGTACTCCGCCTGGGCTGTGATAAGGCCCCTGTCTACCATTGTGAGCTGTGGACTCATCTGTGGTTCGAGCCCCATTGGGAGGTTGCTGCCATCTTGGAGGAGTACATTCCATGTCGTGGAGTGAAGGAGGTGTCCAAGCATCATGATGTGGCTCACAGGACTACTATGGATGCTGGGATAGCAGAGTCAGCTCGGAGGGCGCTCTATGTGCTCTCTCACAAGGAGCGTGACAGGTTGGAGGATACCCACTGCCGTTACACACCTTTCAGAGCAAGTGGGGAGGCCAAGACTTACATTGCCCCAAAGCACCACCTATGAAGGAACGGCGAACAATGTCCGGAGTCTACTTGCGAGTTGTGAACACCGCATTGGATGATGCCAACAACACTCTATATGCAGCACGGCAGCAGATTTTCACTACGGGAGACGCGAGAGGCGTGCCTTAGAAGCCGCACTTCGGAACGGGGAGCGCCGGATGCCCATGAAGCCACAGAAGGATGTACCTCCCCGTCGCCCAAGAGGCCACACTATGACTCCCCTGACGCCCGCACAGATGCCATGGCAGAAGATAGTCCTTAGGTTTAAGATTAAGGATAGGATCCCTTTGTAGTCGCTAGTAGACGGTCGGTAAAGTGTGTTTAGTTTAGAGGTGTGGTTGAATGCTTGATTTTGTGCTTAATGTATGAGTTGGATTTTTGGTTGAGTGCAATGTGTTGTGGAGTGATGACCACAACGACATTGGTTTAGTAGTAAGTTTGTGGGGGTTAACTTTCAGTCTCAATCAATTATCTATCTTAATCCTTTTGTCCCTTTAAGTTTTCCCTTAATGCAATTCGAGATCCCTAAATCTGTTCGCGCAGCTTTCTGAGTCAGCTGCACTGTTTTAATTTTATCTCGAGCTACAGAACTCCAATTGCAGTAAAACCAATTGGGGAAGTTCAAGAATTTCGTGACTGATCTTCTGTGAAAAAATCAGAATATTTGTATGGATAATCAGAGAGTTATGACTGAAACATTACAGCCTCACGAATCTGTTAAACACTGCTGACCTACCTGACTTGTTTATTTTATAACCAGAGCTACACAACTCCGATTGAGGTGATTCCAGTTGGAGTAGTTTCGTAATTTCATTAAATTTTATCAGTCCAAAATCCATAATTTTTGGTTACCCTCACTGAGAGCTATGCCTGATTGTTTGGAGTCAACAGAATCTGTCTTATCTGAATATCATTGCTATCTTATCTTTCTGAGTTTAACCCTTGGTGCAATCATCTAAAATAATGTCCCTAACACTCAGATGGTGAACACCAGGTCAGGATCAGGTGTTGATCAACCAGCAGGAAGAGCACCCCAGCCAGTACAAATGGATCCCTCTATGCAGCAGTTCCTGGAGGCATAGACCCAGCTCCTCCAGAACTTGACCAACACCGTGACAAACTTGCAAGCCCTGGTCAACAATCCACCGGTGCCGCCACCAGCGCCTCGCAACAAGCACCGGGAGTTCATGAGTCATCACCCACCTGTGTTGACTCATGCCACCGATCCACTTGAAGCCGAAGATTGGTGAAGACAAGTGCGAAGATGCTTACTACCGTCGGTGTGACGACAGAGAGAAGGTCCGTATGCTTGCGGGACGACTTCAAGGATCCGCGGCCGCTTGGTGGGATGCGTATTCGCCGCTCATGCCGCCCCGGACACTATCACTTGGGAAGAGTTTACCACCAACTTCGGGAGCCATCACATACCCTCTCGGAGTCATGAAGATCAAGAAGAAGGACTTCCTCTCTCTAAAGCGAGGAGGAATGTCGGTGGCCGAGTACAGAGACAAGTTCATCGAGTTGTCTCGCTATGCGGGCGAGGAGGTTCTCGAAGACATGAAGAAGTAGGAGCTGTTCTGGATGGGTTAGCCGGTTCGCGCCGTACTGCGACCGATGTCCTATCCTTTCCCTAACTTTCAACGGCTAGTTGATGCCGCCATCCGCTTGGAGCACAAGCGCAAGGAGCTCGGAGAGCGAGAAGAGGAAGGCCGCCGGCTGCGGGCGGTTTGGGAGTGCGTCTCGCCCACGCTTCAACCTACCGCCGAACACCCCGTTCCGCTTTGGGGGACCGGGTGGAAACTTTGGGCGGCGGCGTCCCCGGCGTCCGCTCGGCGGTTCCGGCAATCCGCTCGGTAGTTTCGGTGTCTTGTTCCTCGGACTCCCCGCCCGGTTCCCGGCAGAGTCGGCGAGAGAGCTCCGGTTGGCACACACAGTAAGGTCCGTGGCACCGCCTAATCCTCGCCACCACTACTTGCTTCAAGTGCGGAGAGCTTGGTCACTATGCCAATGCTTGCCCAAAGAGGAACCCTCCACACACCCCGGTGCGGAACCGGCAGCGGACAAGGAGCGGAAGCCAAACCCCGCGAGTCTAACAAAGGACAACAGAGCTATGCACGATGCAAGGCGATGCACGTTGATGCGAAGTCGCCCGGGAGAACCCCGCAGTAGTGCTCGGTATGTTTCTAGTCAACTCTACTCCTGCCTCAGTTTTGTTTGATTCTGGAGCATCCCATTCTTTCATTACATCCCAGTTCGTAGCTCAACATAATATACCTATCAGTCCCATGTCTCGCCACATGTTAGTTACCTCACCTGGAGGGGAATTGAAAGCCATATATAAATGTGACAACGTTCATCTCAAGATTGTGGGCAGAGATTTCCGTGCCAATCTTATAATCTTGGATTCAAAGGGGATCGATGTGATATTGGGAATGGGATGGTTGACCGCGTGTGATGCGGTGATACAGTGTGCTAAGAGATCAATCCTTCTTACAAGTCCAGCTGGTGAAAGGTTTGAGTTTGCAGCAGATCCCGCACCATCAAACACCAGTGCCGTGAATAAGCTTGATGGAGCAGCCTTGGAAGACATACGAGTAGTGTGCGATTATCCTGATGTGTTTCCCGAGGAGTTGCCAGGTATGCCCCCTGACCGAGATGTTGAGTTCGTTATTGATCTTTTACCTGGTATTGCTCCTATCTCTAAGCGCCCATATAGAATGTCTAGTGATCAGTTACAAGAACTTAAAGCTCAGATTAAAGAATTATTGGGTAAAGGGTTCTTTCGTGCTAGTTCATCACCTTGGGGAGCACCCGTCATCTTTGTGGGTAAGAAAGATGGCACACGGAGGATGTGTGTTGATTACAGGTCCCTTAATGATGTTACCATCAAGAACAAGTATCCTCTGCCACGTATTGAAGATTTGTTCGATCAGATGAGAGGAGCTAAAGTGTTTTCTAAGATTGATCTGCGATCTGGTTATCATCAGTTGAAGGTTAGGCCTTCGGATATTCCCAAGACAGCTTTTACTACCAGGTACGGACTTTATGAGTACACAGTTATGTCCTTTGGGTTAACCAATGCACCCGCATACTTCATGTACTTGATGAACAAGATCTTTATGGAGTATCTGGATAAGTTTGTTGTGGTATTCATTGATGACATTTTGATCTACTCCAAGAATGAGGAAGAGCATGAGGAGCATTTAAGGCTTGTGTTGCAGAAGTTGAGAGAGCATGAGTTATATGCAAAGTTCAGCAAGTGTGAGTTTTGGCTCAAGGAAGTGTTTTTTTTAGGTCATATCATCACCAACGGAGGTATTGCGGTAGATCCCAGCAAGGTTAGTGATGTATTGAAGTGGGAAGCCCCTCGTACAGTGTCTGAGATCAGGAGTTTTCTTGGACTTGCTGGTTACTATCGTCGGTTTATTGAAGGATTCTCCAAGATTGTGAAGCCTCTCACTACATTGCTAGAGAAGGACAGGGAGTTCAAATGGACCAGTGCATGTCAGTCCAGTTTTGAAGAATTAAAGAAGCGGTTAACCACAGCACCGTTCTAGTAATGCACGATCTACGGAAGAGCTTTGACATTTATTGTGATGCATCTCGACAAGGTCTAGGATGTGTGTTGATGCAAGAAGGTCACGTTATAGCCTATGCATCTCGTCAGTTGAGAAAGCATGAGTTGAACTATCCTACGCATGATCTTGAGTTAGCAGCAGTAGTTCATGCATTGAAGATTTGGAGACATTACATTATGGGAACTAAGTGTCAGATTTATACTGATCACAAGAGCCTGAAGTATATCTTCACTCAGAAGGATCTTAATCTGAGACAGCGTCGTTGGTTAGAGTTGATCAAAGACTATGATCTAGAGATTCACTATCATCCTGGTAAAGCGAATCTGGTCGCTGATGCTTTAAGTCGGAAAGGCCATACTAACATGGCTATGATTATCCAGTTTCCTGATGAGTTGGTAAAAGAGTTTGAAAGGCTCAACTTGAAAGTGGTTGCTCATTGTAACGCCCGCGTTTTTAGCTCTAAATAAATCACCTACTAAATCATGAGTAATTTCAAAAACCGATCCGCCGAGCTCAGTTACCATTCAAACCCTAGCCACTGCTCTCTCTCTCTCTCTCTCTCTCTCTCTCTCTCTCCCCGACGCGCGTGCCGCAATTCCCGCCGGCACCGCACCTCGGCCGCGCCCCCGCGCGCCTTCCCAACGCCGCGGTCGGCCACCGGCCGGGAACCCCGCGCACGCCGCGGTCCCGGTGACCAAACCACCTCGCCATCACCGCCGTCCGGAAAATGCGCCGACGCCCGAAAAACCGGGGAAAACCCCACAAAACCCTTCCCAATTATCCCGGCAATCTTCCGGATTTTTCCAAAATCCCCTCCCCTAGTTTCCCTCCTCTTTTCTTAATTTTCCTCCCATTTTCCTTTTTCTTCCTTTCCTCTCCTTTCTTCCTTTTCTTTTTCCCTTTTCCTTTTTTCTTTTTCCTTCTTTCCCTTCTTCCCTCTTTCTTCTTCCCCTCGCTCCCCCTCCCCCGGCCGCGCGCGCCGGCCCGCGCGCGCCCCCCGCGATTCCCCCCGACCGGAGCCGACACCGGGTTGACCCGGGCCCGCACCCCGCCGCGGCGCGGGGGGAGGGCCGACGCACGCCGGCCGCGCCGCGCCCGCCACCGCACCGGTGATCCCCCTTCTCCTCCTTTCCCCCGCCTCCCGCGCGAGCAGCCGAGCCGACCGGCGCCCCGACCACCGCCGACCGGGGCCCCGCGCCGGCACCTCCCCATTCCCCGCACGACACCGAACGGCAGCGGGGAGCGCCCGCCTCCGCACGCCACCGCAGCCCCGCCTAGCCGGACGTCGGAGCCGCCGGCGCGGCCGGCGCCATTAACTCCCCCCCCCGCCCGAGCAATCTTTTCCACCACCGGCCGACAGCCGGCCCGCCCCGCACCCCCCCCCCGCACCGCGCAAAGTTGACCGGAGCCGCCCGAGCCGTCGCATCGCCGGCCGCCGACCGGAGTTCGCGAAGCTCCCCGAGCTCGCCGGCGGTCTCGCCGGGAAAATATCTCCCCTTCCCGAACCGACCTCCGCCGCCTATTTAAGGACGACACCACCACCACCTCGCCGCACCGAAGCAAAACCGAGCACCCCTGAGCCGCCCTTCGAGCACCGCGCCGCCGCCACCAGTAGCGCCGCCGCCGCCCTCTGCCTCCCCGTGGAGCCGCCTCCACCGAGCGCAATAGCTCGAGGTGAGCACGGGAATAGGTTCCCCTCGCCCTCCTCTCTCTATTCCCCCTGTTTCCAGGCCGCCGCCGCGACGGGAGCCGCCGGCAGGCACCCTGCCGGCCGGCCATACCGCGCCCCCTCCTCCTCTCTGTTCTGTAACGGATGGGGGAAGAAGAAGATGGCATATTTGCCCAAGACCCCCTGGTCTTCCCTATTTTCTCCCCCCACCGAGTCCCTTCTCCCATTCCTTTCCTTTCTACCCCCAAAACCTTAAATTCTTTACCAAAACACCCCTGTTAATTCTAGATAAACCCCTAGGATAGTTAAAACCCACCTAAATAGTATGTTTAGGTCCTGTTAGTTCAAATTAAATTACTAACCAACCCTAGTTAAACACCTCCTCTAACCCGACATTTCATGCGCGGGTTTAATCCCAATCGTGCCTAACTTTCCCCATTATTATAAAATTACCAATAGGCACTTAATACCTATAACCCCTCTTTAACCTAGCCTTTCATGCACGCCCGTCCCTCCCGGTTAAGGCCAAACATTACCGCACCCCCGCCGAACCAACCCCTTTCCTAGGGCTTATAAATACCTCTCTCCGCTCACTTCCCCCTCCCCGAGCTCGGCCGGTAACGTGTGTGCTAATATTGCTTGCTTGCTTGTGTGTACGCCATAGCCGACGGAGTAGACGGAGGAAGGTACCCCGAGCCAGAGATCGAAGCCGACTACTGCGAGCAGGAGCCCGAGATCCCGAGCGCCGAGCCGGAACTCCCCGAAGACTTCGAAGACGGCAAGTCCAATCTCATCCTTTGATGCATGCTTCGTCCTAGTTTTATAAATATAACCTATACCGTTTTATAAATTGCATATTGTTTTACCGCAAAAACATGGTAGGATAGCCACCCTTGATTGCTATGATTGAACCATGTTTTGGCCTAAATGAGTGCTTTAAAAATGTGTGAGTGCTTTCAAAATGTGTGAGTGCTTTAAAAACGGAAATGGGATATGTTTGGAAAAATGAGTAAAGAACCGGGTAGACGGGATGGACGTGTGTGTCGGGAGTATGGGTGAGCTCGTACCGTGTGGTTGAGCGTGTTGGGAGTTGTCCATCTTGTCGGTTAAGGACCGGGTTGCGTGACATCTCACCCGACCCAAATCATCATACAACCACTCGACCGTTGTATGTGGCAACGGCTTAGCATAAACCCCACTAGTTAATCTACTTGCCATCTGGTGTGCGGGTGAGCAGCGGGAGACCAAGGAGTCGGGGTACGCTCTGTGTGAGGTACGCCCTGGTTATGTGGGATAACCCCTTGGGGTGCTTTCGTAGTGGCTCGTAGTGTTAGCTAAGGTGGGTAATGGCTATGATAGGATCCGTACCGGCACTAAGGTGTCCGTGTGACGGTACCCTACTTGTGGGTAAAGATGTACAACCTCTGCAGAGTGTCAAACCTATTCGAATAGCCGTGTCCACGGTATTGGACGAGTCACGGTGTGGTCACAAAAACTAGTGTTTGGGATGGGATGTTTTCTGGCGTGAGTTGTTTTCTGGGTGAAATGTGTGGCTATGTGCCTGGGCTACGACGGACGGGAAGTCCGGTAGTTCCACAGTGGTTTTTCCTAAAACAATGGAGTCACTTTGGTTATGAAAGTGTTTGCGAAAACCTTTTTGAAATGAACCCCTGCATGTGTAAGTTTGCTAAATGAACCTTAACCTGATCCTTGTTATACCTTATGCATGATTCTGTTTATAAGCCCCTCCGTGGGTGGGGTTGGATTTGCTGAGTACGTATGTGCTCACCCTTGTTTCACTAACTATTTTACAGAGGAGGATCCCGATTATATTCCCGAAGACGTTGAGTAGGTCGTGCCCTACACCCAACCGTGCCTGTGTACCCAGGGCCCTACCGAAAGCTTCCATGGTGTGGTACTGCGAGGAGGCTATGGAAGCCTTTGCTATTGTAGTGTGGTTGCTAGCGTTTGTGTTGTTCCTTGTAGCGTTGGCAACTGCCGTGCCCTTTGTGTCGCCGTGATGTAAAAGACTGATTTCCACCTGTTGTAATAAATGTGTTACCAGCCTCCTGGGACTGGTATTTGTGGCACATTTAGTCACCTCTGATGAGGGGACGCTTCAGGTGGTATCAGAGCCGTAGGTTGGCCGTAGGACATGACCCCTAGGATACGAGACCTCCTCTGGCCCTCTCTAACCTTTCCTTTGCTAAGCTCACCTTTTTCCAAATCCTTACCTTGATTCTTGCCTGTTTCCAGATGCCTAACCCCGAGTGGAACGGAGGAATTTGCCCCGTCCAGCCTGGCCTCCCTAACCTGTTGCTACTCAGCCTAGAGCGCGTTGGAGTAAGGGATCCGCCAGAGTTCGTCTACCGGGAGTACGAACGCTTCGGCACCCCTCGGTGTAAGCCGCGATCTTTGTGGGAAGGAGCACGCTTTACCCCCGACATAGAGCCATGGTACGTCAACGCCACTGGTTTTCGCTTTGCCGACACCTACCCCAAGGCTGCTCGGAAGGCCCTGCGTCAGCTACGAGTGGTCTATAGACAGCACCTCCGAAGGACTCCAATGGGATTCTTTCCACCCTCCGGAGGAAGAGGACGCTCGTGGATTGATCGCATGAGAGGTCTAGAACAAGAAGAAGAAGACTTAGAAGAGGCGGTCTCCCACCTATCCATATACCTCGGAGGCCTAGACCACCTTTATCGAGAGCAAGCCCGGCAAGCGAAGCGGCGGATCGACGGAGCGGAAAGAGCGAGAACAAAGGATAGAACTAGAAAGGGTGAAGACAACCATAGCGAGAAGTTGAACTACACAACACAAAGCAAGAATACCTCGGGGAAAGAGAGCGCACGCCGATGGCCCACAAAGCCCTATGGGATGAACTAAAGGAGCGTAGAAGCGAGAGATGAAGGAGCCGGAGAGCGAGAAGAGAATGAACCCGAAGAAACCCACCGGGACAAAGGAACCCGGACCGAAGATGAGATACCGGAGCAAGATCTTCCACTAAAGAAGCGCCGTATCCGACTAGAGGAAGAGTCACCATGAGAATAAGACTAGGGTGTTAGGCTAGAAGTTGAGTCCTAGTAATAAGTGTACCCCGAAGGATGTACCCCAACCTTCCTACTAAATAAAGTTATCCATCTTTTGTACCCCACCACAACCTGTTCAGCCCAATCTTTGTTTTCAGATGGCGGAAGATGGATGGACCCAAGGCGTGTGCCAGGAGGAGCCTGGTTTTGCTCGCCTGCTCATCCACTCCCTGGAGCGCCTCGGTATCACTGAGCGCCCTAGGTACTACAGCAGAGAGTACGAGCAACTCGGCACTCTTCGCTGTAGAGTGGTCCTCTCCGTCGCTAGAAGCAACCGCCACACCAACATCGAGCCGTGGCGAGTGACCGCCACAGGGTTCCGACACCGGGATACCTATCCTTTGGCCCTCAGAAAAGCCCTCCGCTACCTGTGCCGAATCTACGAAGAGCACCTCGTCCCCACACCGATGAGGTACTTCCCTCCCGCCATCGGGACCCCGGTTGGCGGTGCCCGCATGAGGAACCTGGAACGACGCCGCCACCAAGAGGACCTGCTATACCACGTAGTCGCCTACCTTGTCTCCCTGGACAAGCTCTTTGATGACCAGGCCAGACACTTGAGGGAACAGATCAGCCGGGCCGAGCAAGCTGAAGTCACAGTGCGGATGCACCAAGTCCGAGTGGCTCAAGCTGAAGCGAGGACCGCCGCAGCCATAAGCAGTGAAGCCGTTGCCCAGGAAAGCCTCAGAAGGATCCAGGACCAACGTATGCAAGAATGGACCCACGGCGGAACGCCCGTTCCAGCCATTGGGGAACCTCAAGTCCTGCTAGGAACACCCCCCGGTAGGATGGGGAGGAGCCATAGAAGTCCCACCAAGCACCACCGGCGGTCACCGAACCCCCCAACGGCTACCACCGAAGCCGCGGCACGGCCCCGAGAAAACGGAGACCCCGAAGGCGGAAACGATGACGAGTTGCTCATTCCGCCGGAAGAACACTCGACCCCGGAAGACGACTCCCCTCGCGAGTAGTGTGCCCCAAGACCCAGGGAATGAAGCTGTACCGGTCCAAGTCACGCCCTTAGCCTTTAGTCGTGTAGTGTGTCCGCGTAGTCGGGATGTATCCTCCTCGCTGGTTTGTAATAAAAACTTGTTTGTGCTTGCTTGTTTGCTATGTGCTTGTTGTGTGCTTACCGGCAGAATAAACCACCGCCCTTTCAAAAGGAAACCCGTTATAATCCACTTAAACATCACATAAAACTAGATCTCTTAGAAACCCGCTTCTTTACGGATGGTTTCCGGGCGCCTGTCGGGACCCACGGTCGGATGCCGAGGGATCGCAAGCCGATCGGAGGGAGCGCCTCCACGAACGGAGGAGGTTAACCAAAATGAAGATGGAGGAGAGAACGTGGTCCCGCCACCACCACCCCCTCCTATTGACTTGGCCCAAGTCTTAGCCAACCGGATCGTCCCGATGGAGGCTATCTTCAATGCCATCAACCGCCCAAGACCCCGTGCCATGAGCATGAATGAGAAGCTGATCGAGTTCCTCAGGACTAAGCCGCCCACCTTTAGCGGGTCGGTGAATCCTTTGGACGCTGACGATTGGCTGAGAGCCATCCTGAGGGAACTGGAGCCCCTCCACTGCGAGGACCATGACAAGGTTCTCCTGGCAGCTCACCAACTCACCGGGACAGCCCTAGCCTGGTGGGAGAATTACTGCGCCGCAGCCAAGGATCCCTCCGCCATCACATGGGATGAATTCGTGGAGGAGTTCCGCCGCTACCACATCCCGGAGGCCACACTGAAGCGGAAGGCAGACGAGTTCCGCGAACTCCGCCAAGGCAACATGACTGTGGAGGAGTACACGTACCAGTTCATAGAGCTGGCACGCTATGCCCCCGAGGAGGTGGATAAAGACTCCAAAAAGCAAGAGATGTTCAAGAAGGGGCCGACTCGGAACCGAGGACACCGCCGACTCCTCGCATTTACCCGGACTTTAACACCCTTATGAACATGGCAATACTTACGGAGAGAGCAAAGGCCGAAGAGAAGAAGGAAAACAAGCGTAAGTTCATGGAACACAAGGCCAAGCAGCAAGAGCGGTCCCAGAGGCCAAGAAACTTTGGACACCCCATGTCCAGGTTCCAAGCTCCTATGCAGTACAGAACCCAATCCCAAGCCACGAGCTCACAGGCCCCCAGAGCCCAGTTCAAGCCCTCCTACAACCGAATGCCATGAAGCCCCCACGAGAACAACACCGGCCCGGATCACCACCAACAACAACAACAGCTCCCGAGTGTGTTTCAACTGCCGAGAAACCGGGCACTTCATCGCCAACCGCCCCTATGCTAAAAAGCCGGCCACCACCACCTACTCCAACTGCGTGAACGGGCCAAGGCCACTTGCGTCGAGAGCCAACCGCATGCCGGTGCGCGGCAACAACAACTTCGGCAACAACACCAAGCAACCGGCAGATGAGGCGGCCCCGGCGGTCGTATGGACGCGCTCGGGTGAATCACATCAATGCGCAGGAGGCACAGGAAGCACAAGGAGTGGTACTCGGTGAGTTCCTGGTCAGCTCAGTTTTGGCTACCATACTATTCGATTCGGGAGCATCACACTCATTTATATCCTCAAGCTTTGTGGAAAAGCATAGCATACCCACAGTACTACTCAAAGCACCCCTAATAACTCGAACACCCGGAGGTGACATTAATTGTCAACTGGGATGCCCCCGGGTAAGGATTATTTTAAGTGGGGTAGAGTTCCTAGCAGACACGGTAGTACCGAAATCCAAGGGGATAGATGTGATCCTTGGTATGGACCGGTTAAGCCAACACCATGGCCTCATAAGCCGCGCCGATAAAGTAGTGCACCTGACCAACCCAGACGGGATACAAGTGACCTGCCACACCCGGGGACACAGGCCGGACATAATGGTTTTCAACATAGAAGCCAAGTCCATAGAAGATGTCCCAGTAGTACGAGAATACCCAGATGTGTTCCCCGAAGAACTCCCTGGAATGCCACCCGACAGGGACATAGAGTTCGTGATCGACCTTATCCCTGGAACCTCTCCCATAGCCAAGAGACCCTATAGGATGGCAGCCCCTGAGTTGGCAGAATTGAAGAAGCAACTAGCGAGCTCCCGGCGAAGTGGGTTCATCAGACCAAGTTCATCACCTTGGGGAGCCCCAGTGCTTTTCGTGGAGAAGAAGGATAAGAGCATGAGGATGTGTGTGGACTATCGCTCGCTGAACGAGGTCACTATTAAGAACAAGTACCCTCTTCCCAGAATAGATGACCTGTTTGACCAGGCCGAAGGGAGCCAAGTATTTCTCGAAGGTGGATCTAAGATCGGGTACCACCAGCTCAAGATCGGGGAAAGTGACATCCCCAAGACTCGCCTTTGTCACTCGCTACGGGCAATATGAGTTCACGGTGATGTCCTTTGGACTAACCAATGCACCGACCTACTTCATGAACCTAATGAATAAGGTGTTCATGGAGGAACTGGACAAGTTTGTCGTGGTCTTCATTGACGACATACTTGTTTACTCCAAGAGCGTGGAGGAGCATGAACAACATCTTCGAGTAGTGCTGGGAAAATTGAGGGCACACAAGCTATACGCCAAGTTCAGCAAGTGCGGATTTTGGCTAGAGAAAATATCCTTCCTTGGGCACATTCTGACTGCAGAAGGAGTAGCTGTAGACCCCGGGAAAGTTGAGACAGTCTCCAACTGGCAGCAACCAACCAATGTGAGTGAGATCAGGAGTTTCCTAGGTTTAGCCGGATACTACCGAAGATTTATCGAGGGATTCTCCAAGATCGCCCGGCCCATGACAGAGCTGCTTAAGAAAGAAAAGAAGTTTAACTGGACCGAGGCCTGTGAAAGAAGTTTCCAAGAGTTGAAGAAGAGGTTGACCACGGCCACGATGCGACCCCGCCGGACATTCAACGAGACTTTGTCGTGTATTGCGACGCCTCCCGACAAGGGTTGGGATGTGTTCTCATGCAAGATGGGAAGGTAGTGGCATATACCTCCCGTCAGCTCAAGCCCCATGAGCAGAATTATCCCACCCATGATCTGGAGTTTGCAGCCGTAGTGCATGCCCCGAAGATCTGGAGACACTATCTGATCGGGAACAAGTGTGAAATCTACACAGACCACAAGAGTCTAAAGTACATCTTCACTCGGCCCGACCCGAACCTAAGGCAGAGAAGATGGCTAGAGCTAGTCAAGGACTATAACCTAGAGATTCACTACCACCCGGGGAAGGCCAATGTAGTAGCAGATGCCCTAAGCCGAAAAACCTATGAGAAAGCGGCACCCAAGAGTGCCCAGTTGCAAGAAGAGATGGCCCGACTCAATGTACACATCGTCCCCCAAGGCTACGTCCGCCACTCGAGTGTTCGGCCTACCCTAGAAGAGAAGATCCGGAAGGCCCAAGAAGCCGACGAGGATCCGATGAGAATCCGCAAGCATACCGGAGAGAACAAGGCCCCCGATTTCGGGGTAGATGACCAAGGCACCCTATGGTACAAGAACGGGATATGCGTACCCGAAGGTGGAGATTTCCGACAGACCATCATGGATGAGGCACACAACTCAGCATACTCCATTCACCGGGATCCACCAAGATGTACATGGACTTAAAGCGGAAGTATTGGTGGAATGGGATGAAAGCAGACATTGCACGGTTCGTCGCCCACTGTGACACTTGTCAGAGGATCAAAGCCGAACATCAGAAGCCCGCAGGACTGTTGCAACCTTTACCAATCCCGGTATGGAAGTGGGACGAGATAGGTATGGACTTCATAGTAGGGTTGCCAAGGACCCAGAAGGGACATGACTCCATATGGGTGATCGTGGACCGACTCACTAAAGTCGCTCACTTTCTACCCGTACGGACCACCTATGGAGGAGAAAAGTTGGCGAAACTCTACATAGAGAATATAGTAAAGCCGCATGGAGTGCCCGCGAGAATAGTCTCGGATAGAGGGACCCGAGTTCACCTCTAGGTTCGGAAAAGCTCGCATAAAGCCATGGGCACCAAGCTAGACTTCGGCTCAAGATACCATCCACGGACGGACGGACGTACCGAAAGGGTGAATCAAATTTTGGAAGATATGTTGAGAGCATGCGTCCTCACCTACGACAAAGATTGGGAGCGAGCCCGCCATATGCAGAATTTTCCTACAACAACGGCTACCAAGCAAGTCCGGGAATGTCGCCATTCGAAGCACTATACGGGAGAAAATGCGGGACACCCCCGATGTGGTCGGAAGTAGGAGAGCGTGCCCTGGTTGGGCCCGCACTTATAAAGGAAACCGAGGAGCGAGTAGCCGATATCCGAGAAAAGTTGAAAGCCGCTCGGTCCCGACGAGAAGAGCTACACGGACAAGAAAAGGCGTGAAGCGAGCTTCAACCCAGGAGACTTCGTCTACCTCAAGGTTTCACCCATCCGGGGGACTCGGAGGTTTCAAGTACACGGGAAGTTGGCCCCTCGGTACATCGGCCCGTATAAAGTGCTCAAGAGAGTCGGAGCAGTAGCATATCGACTGGAGCTACCCGAGGAAATGGCAGATATACACCCAGTATTCCACATCTCTCAGCTACGCCGATGTTTGAAGGTTCTGGAAGAAAAGCGAGTACCAGTGGAGACCATCGATCTACAGCCAGACCTTAGATACCAGGAGGTGCCCGTCAAGATCTTAGACACGGTGGTCAAGCGGACAAGAACGTCAGAAGTACGGGTGTGCAGAGTCCAATGGAGTAGACACGGGGTGGAAGAAGCTACGTGGGAACGAGAGGATGCACTGAGGAAAGAATTCCCCCACCTATTTGAGACTTAGCCGAATCTCGAGGACGAGATTCATTTTAAGTGGGGTAGGTTTGTAACGCCCGCGTTTTTAGCTCTAAATAAATCACCTACTAAATCATGAGTAATTTCAAAAACCGATCCGCCGAGCTCAGTTACCATTCAAACCCTAGCTCTCTCTCTCTCTCTCTCTCTCTCTCTCTCTCTCTCTCTCTCTCTCTCTCTCTCTCTCTCTCTCTCTCTCTCTCTCTCTCCCCGACGCGCGTGCCGCAATTCCCGCCGACACCGCACCTCGGCCACGCCCCCGCGCGCCTTCCCAACGCCGCGGTCGGCCACCGGCCGGGAATCCCGCGCACGCCGCGGTCCCGGTGACCAAACCACCTCGCCATCACCGCCGTCCCGGAAAATGCGCCGACGCCCGAAAAACCGGGGAAAAACCCCACAAAACCCTTCCCAATTTTCCCGGCAATCTTCCGGATTTTTCCAAAATCCCCTCCCCTAGTTTCCCTCCTCTTTTCTTAATTTTCCTCCCATTTTCCTTTTTCTTCCTTTCCTCTCCTTTCTTCCTTTTCTTTTTCCCTTTTCCTTTTTTCTTTTTCCTTCTTTCCCTTCTTCCCTCTTTCTTCTTCCCTCGCTCTCCCTCCCCGGCGCGCGCGCCGCCGCGCCGGCCGCACCCCCGCGATTCCCCCCGACCGGAGCCGACACCGGGTTGACCCGGGCCCGCACCCCGCCGCGGCGCGGGGGGAGGCCGACGAAGCACGCCGGGCCGCGCCCGCCACCGCACCGGTGATCCCCCCTTCTCCTCCTTTCCCCCGCCTCCCGCGCGAGCGGCCGGCCCGACCGGCGCCACGACCACCGCCGACCGGGGCCCCGCGCCGGCACCTCCCCATTCCCCGCACGACACCGGAACGGCGGGGAGCGCCCGCCTCCGCACGCCACCGCAGGCCCCCCGCCCGGCCGGGACGTCGGAGCCGGCCGGCGCGGCCGGCGCCATTAACTCCCCCCCCCCCCCCGCCCGAGCAATCTTTTCCACCACCGGCCGACGGCGGCCGCCCCCGCGCCCCCGGCCCGCACTGCGCAAAGTTGACCGGAGCCGGCCGAGCCGTCGCATCGCCGGCCGCCGGCCGGAGTTCGCGAAGCTCCCCGAGCTCGCCGGCGGTCTCGCCGAAAAAATATCTCCCCTTCCCGAACCGATCTCCGCCGCCTATTTAAGGACGACACCACCACCACCTCGCCGCACCGAAGCAAAACCGAGCACCCCCGAGTCGCCCTTCGAGCACCGCGCCGCCGCCACCGATGGCGCCGCCGCCGCCCTCTCGCCCTCCCCGTGGAGCCGCCTCCACCGAGCGCAATAGCTCGAGGTGAGCACGGGAATAGGTTCCCCTCGCCCTCCTCTCTCTATTCCCCCCGTTTCCGGGCCGCCGCCGCGACGGAGCCGCCGGCGGCAGCAGCCCGCCGGCCGGCCATACCGCGCCCTCTCCTCCTCTGCGTTGCGTAACGGATGGGGGAAGAAGAAGATGGCATATTTGCCCAAGACCCCCTGGTCTTCCCTATTTTCTCCCCCCACCGAGTCCCTTCTCCCATTCCTTTCCTTTCTACCCCCAAAACCTTAAATTCTTTACCAAAACACCCCTGTTAATTCTAGATAAACCCCTAGGCTAGTTAAAACCCACCTAAATAGTATGTTTAGGTCCCGTTAGTTCAAATTAAATTACTAACCAACCCTAGTTAAACACCTCCTCTAACCCGACATTTCATGCGCGGGTTTAATCCCAATCGTGCCTAACTTTCCCCATTATTATAAAATTACCAATAGGCACTTAATACCTATAACCCCTCTTTAACCTAGCCTTTCATGCACGCCCGTCCCTCCGGTTAAGGCCAAACATTACCGCACCCCCGCCGAACCAACCCCTTTCCTAGGGCTTATAAATACCTCTCTCCGCTCACTTCCCCCTCCCCGAGCTCGGCCGGTAACGTGTGTGCTAATATTGCTTGCTTGCTTGTGTGTACGCCATAGCCGACGGAGTAGACGGAGGAAGGTACCCCGAGCCAGAGATCGAAGCCGACTACTGCGAGCAGGAGCCCGAGGTCCCGAACGCCGAGCCGGCACTCACCGAAGACTTCGAAGACGGCAAGTCCAATCTCATCCTTTGATGCATGCTTCTCGTCCTAGTTTTATAAATATAACCTATACCGTTTTATAAATTGCATATTGTTTTACCGCAAAAACATGGTAGGATAGCCACCCTTGATTGCTATGATTGAACCATGTTTTGGCCTAAATGAGTGCTTTAAAAATGTGTGAGTGCTTTCAAAATGTGTGAGTGCTTTAAAGGAACCGTGTGGTTTAAGAACCGGTTGTGTGTGCTAGAGACGGGAGATCTCACAGAGACTATCTTGAGAGAAGCTCACGACTCGGCTTACTCTATCCATTTAGGCGGTACTAAGATGTACCGGGATCTCAAGCGAGAGGTATTGGTGGTACGGTATGAAGAGAGATGTGGCCGCATATGTGGCTTTGTGTGACACTTGCCACCGAGTTAAGGCCGAACATCGAGACCCGCCGGTTTGCTTCAACCATTGAAGGTGCCCGAGTGGAAGTGGGAAGAGATCGGAATGGACTTCATAGTGGGTTTACCCCGAACCCGAGATGGTTATGATTCGATTTGGGTCATTGTGGATCGTTTGACCAAGGTAGCTCACTTCATTCCGGTAAAGACTACTTATACAGGAGCTAAGTTGGTAGAGCTATACATGTCCAGGATTGTGTGTTTGCATGGTGTACCAAAGAAGATCGTGTCAGACAGAGGTACTCAGTTTACTTCTCATTTCTGGGGGAAGTTGCATGAGTCTCTGGATACTAAGCTAAATTTCAGCTCGGCTTATCATCCACGGACGGATGGACCGACCTAGAGAACCAATCGGATCCTAGAAGACATGCCGAGAGCATGTGCGCTTAAGCATGGTGGTAGTTGGGATTAGAGCTTGCCATATGCCGAGTTCTCTTATAACAACGGCTACCAAGCCGTCTCAAAATGTCACCCTTTGAGGCCCCGTATGGAAGGAAGTGTAGAACTCCGTTATACCGGGAGTGAGACGAGCGAAAGGCAATTATTTGGGGCGGATATCATTAGAGAAGCGGAGAAACAAGTTCGGATCATCGAGAGAAAATTTGAGGATTGCTCGGTCTAGACGGAAAAGTTATGCGGATGGCAAACGAAGGGGTGTGGTCTTTCGGGAAGGTGATTATGTGTACCTAAAGATGTCGCCTATCGGAGGTTTGCGTCGATTCGAGTTAAAGGAAAGTTGTCACCTCGGTTTATTGGACCTTTCAAGATCCTTGAGAGAGTGGGAGAAGTGGCTTACGGAGTTGGAGTTGCCGGTCCGGCCTAGGCGATTGTTGACGGTGTATTTTGGTGCACCTAGCATGTTCATTACACTTTGGTTTGGATTTGATTATTGAACTAACCCGCCACTAGGCACACTAATCATATAACAAGTTCATCTTTGTGCATGCATTTGGAAGTGTTGTGTTTATGTAGGAAATCATGGACATAAAGGACGGATTTGCAATAAGTTCAAAGGAGCATTCATGGAGTCTTGTTCGTGTTCATGAGCTCGCTGAAATTACTTCCAATGGTGGTGAGGACCGAAGTGCTACGAGGAACACCCCCGAGGATTGAAGCGTAAAAGATCAAACTTCATGCAAAGAGAGCCTCCATCTTGATCGTAAGGATAACGGCGTCAAAATCATCCAAGTGGAAGGGGCAAAGTAGATAAGTGCACGAGGACCCACGGAGCAAAAAGGGCGACCGAACCAGGCCGAAACCGGGCACGGGCCGGCCGGCCCGGTCGGATCGGCCCGGCCCACTTCGGGCACCGGTTCGGTCCCGTCTTCCTTGCCCTCGAAGGATCTTCGACCCTAAAACCCCCGACGCACCGCCAACGGACGGAGAGGAGTTTATTCGCACGGGAAGGCCATCTACAAGCTAGAGAGAGGAGGAGGATCTCCGACGGGGAGATCAACCACCTCGAAGGAAGCACCCTCTCGTGGAGAAGAAGGAAGACACCGGCGGAAGGGAAACCATGATCAACGGTGCCATGACCAGCACCTTGATGGGGTAATCTTCTCATTCGTCCATGGGTTGTAATCGATATTGAGATGTAATCGCACTTTGTCGGATTATCTATCTATCATCTTGTGTTGAACATACTTTAATGCTTAAGGCTTGCAACCATGCCGTAAAGGGAGTATAGGCCTCAATGCTTCCTTGGATCCATTCAATACGCCGTGGCCATCAAAGGTCTAGTCATGAATACCTTCGCGTAGTGACGATACGAGAGGAGGGAAAGGGCGAAACCGTGGTCACAACCCCGATAGATTAGATTGGTTTTCATGTCTTTAAGCGATTGCATGCTCTAGTATCGTAGACCCGTGGGCGAGTGTCTTCATCCTTGATTGTTTATCATCCTTTCTAGTGTAGCTTAGTTGTTTTCTAGTATAATATAGTTAGGGTTTTAGTAGCTAGTGTGTCGTTGTTGATCGAACGCTTGTAATCCCCTTGCTCCGCGGATTGACAAGAACCTTGGGAATTCCGTGGTGAAAAAGGTGTGGGGTCCGTACGCTTGCGGATCGTAGAGGGATACGTCTTTTATCCGTCAACAAGCCCCTTTTTACGGCGCCGTTGCCGGGGAGCAAGTTAGTTTACATCGTTTGATTTGCATCTAATTTAGTTTTATATTTTAGCTTATCTTTTATTTGCTTTATCTAACATATATTATCAGAAAAACACTTGTTTCTTTTTTATTTTTGTTTTTATCTTATTGTCTAGATGGAGTTCGTTAATCAACCCGTGGAAGAACCGGAGAAATCATTAAGGGATTACGCTAGCCCTCGATGTGAAGACATAAAGGTACAAGAGTCGGATTCGAAGCTCGAAGCAACCAAGTATGAAATTAAATCCAAGATCATGAAGATGGTGGCGGAAAACCCATTTGAAGGGATGGTTACGGAGAACCCATATAGACACATAAGGGATTTCACGACAATATGCAACACGGTGCGTCAAGAAGGAGTTCCCGATGAATGGTTCAAATGGAATCTTTTTCCCTACTCACTTGCCGGCAAAGCAAAGACATGGTATTCGGTTGCGTCCTTTGAAGTTGAAGGCAATTGGAACAAGTTGACAAAGAAGTTTTGCGAGAAGTTCTTTCCAATGAGCAAGGTTCAACATCTAAGGAGGCAAGTGATCAATTTTATGCAAGGAGAAGAGGAAGGGATAGACCAAGCGTGGGAAAGGTTTAATGAATTAATCGAACAAGGACCAAAACTCGGCTTCACCGGTGACGTACTCTTGCATACATTTTTCTTTTCCCTAACCCCTAGTTGCATGCGACACGTCGAAATGTGTGCGGTGGGGATCTCATGGAGAAAACACTCACGGAAGCCGCCCAACTTCTACAAAAAGTTAGTAAAGCGGCTGCCATGCGAAGAGATTGGGAAACAAGACTTGCGGAAGAGCCGGAATTCAATCCAAGGAAGAAAAAGCTTGCTGATTTTTCTAAAGAGGCAACCCGGAAGTCACAAAAGAGGAGCCGATCATGGAAAAGCTTGAACAAGAACACATCAAGTCAAGAACTACACCAAACGTCGACTTCGCCGCACCAAATGAGACGAACAAGAGAAGCATGTCAAGCGCGAAGCCACTAAGGGAGTTCGAGCCAATGGATTGGGTTCCTATTGATTACGAGAGAAGTATTCGACAAGAGAAGACCGTTCCCTAATCAAAAGGGAATGGCAAGAGCATTGGAAGTCGATTTCCCACCGGAGAAGAAAGCTGAAAATTCATACGACCTTGAAACCACCGGTGAGATTTTTGAAAAGCTCTTTGGAGATGATGTGGTGGATCCGGAACATATTGCCGAGGTGAAGAGGATCATGGGGATCAAGCCCGAAGCATCACCATACGCTCGCCTTGCTGAAATTTATTCGATCGGATCCGAAGAAGAAGAGAAGATGACGCCGCACTTGAGTTGCGAGATCGGCGGAGTTCAATGCAAAGCTTTATGCGACATCGGAGCCCAAGTAAGTGTTCTATCTTCTAAAATTTACGATAAAGTTCAATACCACAACCTAGACTTAGCCCCAACATCAACGAAATTAATTATGGGAGATGGTAGAACTATCAAACCTCTAGGTATTGCTTGCAACATGAAAGTAAAAATCTCTAGAAACTACATACCAACCGATTTCTTTGTTATTGATGCTTACCATAGTAATTCTGATCATATAATCTTAGGTAGGCCTTTTCTTAAGTTGGTTGATGCCGTGTTAGATGCGGAGAAGGCAAAGTAACAATGAACCTTAATGGAACAAAGTACACATATAACTTTCTTCGTGCTTCTAAACACCTTACTCCTTTTCCTCCCGAAGATGAAGAAATAGAAGAGATAGATAGTCTTTGTTTTGTTGAAACCCTTAGAGACCCGCTGCAAAGAGCGATGGAAAATCAAATTAGTAATCAACAAGATGAAGAACTAGAGGAAGCAACAAAAGGCTTAGAGCCGCATGATGGTAGCGTGGAGGAAGAGAAGTTCGAAGACATAGGAGAAATCAAACCCGAGGAGCCACAAGTGCCCGAAGTAGACCTTAAACCTTTGCCTAAGGGATTAAAATATGAATTTTTGGGGCCGGACAAAACCTATCCAGTCATTGTGAGCGATGAGTTGAGCCCCGAAGAAAATGAAGCGTTGCTGATTTTATTAAAAAAACATAGGAAGGTGATTGGATATTCAATCAATGATCTCAAAGGTATTAGCCCAGCCTTTTGCACTCATCGTATACCAATGGAAGACCAATGTAAGCCTGTAGTGGACCATCAAAGGAGGCTAACCCATGCCATGCGAGAGGTAGTAAAGAAAGAGGTTATCAAGTTACTTGATGCCGGAATCATCTACCCGGTTCCACATAGCGAATGGGTGAGCCGGTACATTGTGTACCGAAGAAAGGAGGTTTGACCGTAGTGAAGAATGAGAAGAACGAATTGATACCGCAAAGAACCGTGACCGGGTGGCGGATGTGTATTGATTACCATAAGCTTAACAAAGCGACGAAGAAAGATCACTTCCCCCTACCGTTCATAGACGAGATGCTCGAGAGGTTAGCAAACCATGCTTATTTTTGCTTTCTCGATGGATACTCGGGGTTCATGCAAATTCCCATTCACCGGAAGATCAACATAAGACAACATTTACATGTCCTTATGGAACGTTTGCATATAGGAGGATGCCCTTCGGCCTATGCAACGCTCCGGCCTCTTTTCAACGTTGCATGATGGCCGTGTTTTCGGAATTCATCGAAGAAATTGTTGAAGTGTTTATGGATGATTTTTCCGTTTATGGGAAGACGTTCATGGATTGCTTAGCAAACCTAGAAAAGGTCCTTACAAGGTGTGCGGAGGTTGACTTGGTTTTAAATTGGGAAAAATGCCACTTCATGGTTAAGCAAGGCATAGTGCTCGGACATGTTATATCCGAGAGAGGAATTGAAGTGGACAAGGCAAAGGTAGAGACGGTTGAGCAACTCCCACCTCCTACGGATATTAAGTCCTTAAGGAGCTTTCTAGGCCATGCCGGATTCTATAGAAGATTTATAAAGGACTTCTCGAAGATCACTAAGCCTTTAACACACCTTCTTCAAAAGGATGTGGCTTTCGACTTTGATGAGAAGTGTCTAGCGGCATTCCGGACCTTGAAAAATGCGTTGGTGAGTGCTCCCATCATCCAACCTCCGGATTGGAGCCAACCTTTCGAGATCATGTGTGACGCAAGCGACTACGCCGTAGGCGCGGTCTTGGGACAAAGAAAGGAAGGCCGAGTTCACGCCGTTTACTACGCTAGCAAAACTCTTAGTGGGGCACAATTAAATTACGCCACTACGGAAAAAGAATTGCTAGCGGTGGTATTCGCTTTCGAAAAATTCAGATCTTACATCGTGAACTCGAAAGTCATTGTTTACACCGATCACGCGGCCATAAAGTATCTCTTGGCTAAGAAGGAAGCTAAACCACGTTTGATTCGTTGGATCCTTCTTCTCCAAGAGTTTGATGTTGAAATTCGTGATAAAAAGGGGGTGGAGAATGTTGTGGCCGATCATTTGTCTAGGATGAATCGTGGGCAAGATGATAAAGAGCCCATAGAAGATAAGATGAGAGATGACCACCTCTATAGAGTGCTTGATAAAGATACTTGGATGATCGACATCATTCGAGCAATTCGAAAGATGGCCCTCGATCATCTAGACAAAAACACCCAAAGGAAGATAATTTCGAAAGCAAGAAATATTTACGGGATGCACCATACCTCTTCAAGCTTGGCAATGATGGTGTGATGAGAAGATGTGTGCCAAGGGAAGAGAGGCTTGAGATTCTAAGGAAGTGCCACTCGGCGGAGTACGGTGGGCACTATAGCCATTTTCGAACCGAAGCCAAAGTATGGTCGAGCGGATTCTATTGGCCGGAGATGCATGAAGATACTAAAAGATATGTTGCGTCATGCCCCGAATGCCAAAGAACCGGAAACATCTCTCAAAGAAATTCTATGCCTTTGAAATACAACTTGCAAATCGACATATTCGATGTATGGGGCATAGACTTCATGGGGCCTTTTAAAAACTCATTTGGATTCGAGTATATACTTGTTATGGTTGATTATGTATCCAAGTGGGTAGAGGCTATACCATGTCGTAAAGCTTCCACGGAGGAGTCCATCACTATGATCAAGAACGTGATTTTTCCCCGTTTCGGTACACCGAGAATCTTGATAAGTGATGGAGGAACTCATTTCACCGGGAAGAACTTTAAAAAGTGCCGTCCAAGTTGGGAATTGAGCATAGGGTCTCCACGGCCTATCACCCACAAACCAACGGACAAGCGGAGACGTCAAATAGGCAATTAAAAAGCATACTTAACAAGACCATAGAGAAGGGAGGCAAGGATTGGTCAAAGAAATTAGACGGAGCTTTATGGGCTTATCGAACGGCGTTTAAAACACCGATAGGTATGACCCCCTATCAATTCGTCTATGGAAAAGCTTGCCACCTTCCGGTTGAGTTAGAACATAAAGCCTATTGGGCGATTAAAGAGATGAACCTTGATCTCGATGCCGAGGTGGTGAAACGGAGAATTCAAATAAGCGAGCTAGAGGAGTTGAGGTTGAAAGCTTATGAAAACGCAAGCATATACAAGGAGAGAATCAAAAGGTGGTATGATAAAAGATTGAAGAAAAAAGAATTTAAAGAAGGAGATAAGGTCCTCCTCTACAATTCGAGGTTTAAAACCTTCGGAAAGGGGAAATTGCAAAGCAAGTGGGACGGACCTTATGTTGTGCATTCGGTGTTCTCCAACGGAGCGGTAACCATTATGGATATAAACGGCGATCAATTTGTGGTGAATGGACAGCGGCTTAAGGTTTACTACGAACCCGATGTCGTGCCCATTCATCATGTTGACGTCTTTACCATGGAGGAAGAGCCCGAACGTCCCGCCTAGGACGAAAAACAAGGCATCAACTTCTGTAAATAATTTTTCTTTTAGCTTTACGGAGTTTTTCGCGAAGATTAGCCGGGCCAACTTTTTCCCATGGGCCGAGGACGGAAAAATAGGGCGGTGTGCAAAAAATCGGACCGGCCGGCCCCGAGGCGGGGGTGGGCCGGCCGGCCCGGTCGGATCGGCCCGGTGGGGGGCCGACGCCCGATGTCCCCGAATTTCGCCCGGCTTGCTCCTTTTCGACTTCCTTGTTTGGTCGAGAAAATTTTAAGGGAAGTGTAAAAAAGGAAAATAAGGTTCCCGGGGCTTTTCTCTCGGGACTATATATTTGGCCGAATTGGGAGCTCGAGAATCAATCCTTTCAAGCAATGTGTTGCACCCTTGTAGCAGCCATTGAGCCTCCAAAAAGCTTAGAGTTGAAGGTAGAAGCCAAGAAGCCATCGATGGAGGAGGCGATGCGATGCGAGGTCAAGCTACCCGTCAAGAGGACCGCACGTATCCGTTGCGGAGGACGTGTCCGACCGGAGCTCTTGCATCTCGCTACCCCGTCAAAGGAGAGAAGGTCCCTACACCCGTTCGAAGGTCGGCACGTCTCCAAGGCATCAAGCGCAAGGATTACAAGGAGATGTCGCCGAGCCTAAGGATTATGGGGATAGCGACTACTCCGACGATCGTAGCCCGAGCTCGTGGGCGGCTGCCGGTAGAGACGATGACGATTGGGGCGAGCGCCCCTACGAAAGGACTCCCGAGGGCCCCAACGGCGACGGCAACGGCGGTGGCGAAGGCGACAACAATGGAGGTGGCGACGACGGTGGTGACAACGGTGGAGATTATGGCGATGACGACCCCTTCGGATTGCATCCGGTGTGCTGTCGAGTTTGCCGTCAATCCATCGCAGCTCTCTACGCGTCGGCCGACGAATGTCTTCAAACCATGGAAGCGATGAAGCAGCGTATGGAGGACTTGGAGCGCGTAGTTGAAGATGACTACAAGTTCCTTAACCGTAACGTGAGCAAACTTTTCGGCATGGTTGGAAACATGAGAGGCAAGTGGTGCAAAGCTTGCTCGAAGTACCATTAGATCTAGTTTTCCCCTTTGGTTTTTGTAAGATACGACGAGGACGTCGTATGTTTTAAGTGTGGGGGAGAGCTAGCTCGCTAGCCTTAGCTTTTGAACTTCAAGTTTAGGTTCGGTTTAATCTTCGTGTGAGAGTCTTAGTGTTTTAATGAGTCTTTAGTTTTCGAGTCTGTTTTTAAATTTTTGCAAGTGTCTTAAATTAGTGTTGAGTCAAGAAAACCAAATAAAAAGAGTCTTATATATATCTTTGTGTTTTATGTATTGTTTATCTTTATTTACTTGTTTGCTTAATCTTCGATTCTTGATATATGAACACAAGTATATGGTTTGAAAATCGTTTACCGTGGTGCTTAGTGGAATCGCTACTACTTAAAGTACCCATACCGCACTTCGATCTTGAGCTTCACATGCTAGTTGTGCTATGTTCGATGCTAAAAATTGGAGGATTTCAGTTCTGAAAATTATATTAAAACCCTTGTAATAAAGGTTAGCAAAACCTCTTTTTCCAAGTTGAGAGTATGAAAAAATTCCTATCCAAAGCCAAGTTTGTTTTTTTCGCTCCACCATAAGTGTGATTAGCACGATGAGTTAGGCTAGGACCCTTCTCTCTTGGTGAGTTTTAATTTCAAGCAATGATCATGTCCTTGTGCTTATCTTTTGTTGCTAGCCTCGTCATTTATTCAGTTCATGACTTTCATAACGAAAGTCATGTATATCCTTGGATTCCATACCCAACCCTATACATCTCTTTTGAACATCGTATTCCTTGAACACAACCTATTTTCAAAGTTTCGTCTCGTCTCTAGCATGATTTATTTAAAAATTTCAGATTGTATGCATGCGAGGAAAGAGAGAATTGAAAGCTTTGAAAAGTTGTCAAGAGAGAGAAAAATAAAGAGAAAAAGTATGTGTATGGAAAAGAAAGAAAGAAAGAAAAAAAATCATATGTGAATGAAAGAAGAAAAGAAAAAAAAAAGAGAGAAAGATGAGTTAGCAATGAAGATATGAGAGGGATGGATCAAGTGAAAGAAAAGAAAAATAATAAAGTGTAAGGAAGGATGTCACGTTGATTGTGAGACGAAACTTTTACTCTATTTCCAACCATGTGCAATCCGACGACGAGGACATCATTGGTGCCTTGTGGTCACAATTTTCTTTTGCCCTTGCACATGTCCACCATTCTAAATCTTCTCATCCTTGATATCCCTACATATGGTTAATTCTCATGATCATTGGCTTTGAAAGGTAGACAACCATTAGAGGAAGTTCTTAGTTTGACAATATTTGTGTTGATTGCGCTAGCCTTACCTATAGCTCCACTTTTACATGATATATGAGAGATTAATGGGAGGTGAGAGTTTTATAAAATTTGGTTAGGATATACACTTCATATGAGTGACTTGAGAGAGCTTGGAGAAAGGTTTTTGTCTAACACTTGTTGCAGGAATTTTTGTTTTGAAAACCATAAAAACCCTCCGATGGAAGCAAAGAAGTAAGTATGGCTGAAATTGAAAGCTTCGAGTGAAGAGTTTGAGTTGTGGGGTAAATCTTGACGTGGTAAAAATTCTAAACGCCCATGTTTATGTTTGATTATCATTACTTTGTGTTTATGTATTAAAGATGAAGGGATTGACTAACTTGTGAAGAAGGATAAGTGATACACGATTACACACCTTGGACAAAGTTCTTTTACGAGTACTTGCTCGAGGACGAGCAAGAGCTAAGTGTGGGGGAGATGTTGACGGTGTATTTTGGTGCACCTAGCATGTTCATTACACTTTGGTTTGGATTTGATTATTGAACTAACCCGCCACTAGGCACACTAATCATATAACAAGTTCATCTTTGTGCATGCATTTGGAAGTGTTGTGTTTATGTAGGAAATCATGGACATAAAGGACGGATTTGCAATAAGTTCAAAGGAGCATTCATGGAGTCTTGTTCGTGTTCATGAGCTCGCTGAAATTACTTCCAATGGTGGTGAGGACCGAAGTGCTACGAGGAACACCCCGGGGATTGAAGCGTAAAAGATCAAACTTCATGCAAAGAGAGCCTCCATCTTGATCGTAAGGATAACAGCGTCAAAATCATCCAAGTGGAAGGGGCAAAGTAGATAAGTGCACGAGGACCCACGGAGCAAAAAGGGCGACCGAACCGGGCCGAAACTGGGCCTGGGCCGGCCGGCCCAGTCGGATCGGCCCAGCCCACTTCGGGCACCGGTTCGGTCCCGTCTTCCTTGCCCTCGAAGGATCTTCGACCCTAAAACCCCCGACGCGCCGCCAACAGACGGGAGAGGAGTTTATTCGCACCGAGAAGGCCATCTACAAGCTAGAGAGAGGAGGAGGATCTCCGGCGGGGAGATCAACCACCTCGAAGGAAGCACCCTCTCGTGGAGAAGAAGGAAGACACCGGCGGAAGGGAAACCATGATCAACGGTGCCATGACCGGCACCTTGATGGGGTAATCTTCTCATTCGTCCATGGGTTGTAATCGATATTGAGATGTAATCGCACTTTGTCGGATTATCTATCTATCATCTTGTGTTGAACATACTTTAATGCTTAAGGCTTGCAACCATGCCGTAAAGGGAGTATAGGCCTCAATGCTTCCTTGGATCCATTCAATACGCTCGTTGTGGCCATCAAAGGTCTAGTCATGAATACCTTCGCGTAGTGACGGTACGAGAGGACGGAAATGGCGAAACCGTGGTCACAACCCCGATAGATTAGATTGGTTTTCATGTCTTTAAGCGATTGCATGCTCTAGTATCGTAGACCCGTGGGCGAGTGTCTTCATACTTGATTGTTTATCATCCTTTCTAGTGTAGCTTAGTTGTTTTCTAGTATAATATAGTTAGGGTTTTAGTAGCTAGTGTGTCGTTGTTGATCGAACGCTTGTAATCCCCTTGCTCCGCGGATTGACAAGAACCTTGGGAATTCCGTGGTGAAAAAGGTGTGGGGTCCGTACGCTTGCGGATCGTAGAGGGATACGTCTTTTATCCGTCAACACCGATGTGCATGATGTGTTCCATATCTCTCAGTTGAAGAAGGGTTTTGGTCCTCATGACAAGGAGCCGTTACCCTTAGATGATCTAAACGTTAAAGAGGATCTCACTATTGTTGAACACCCCATTCGGATATTGGAAACTATGACAAGGGTCACCAGGAATAGCGTGATTAAGATGTGCAAAATACAGTGGAGTAATCATGCAGAGGATGAGGCAACATGGGAAAGAGAGGATGAGGCGATGAAAGTGCATCTTGGCCCCTAATTATTTTGGTGATAATGACAAGCACGATTTGTGGTATTTAATGCTTTGACAAGATGTGTGCAGGTCTTAAATGAGTAAAACTCTTATAGTTGATCAAAGGAAGGCCCCCAATTTCAAGTCGATGCTTTCTACTCGAATCAAGGCTTAATTTACTTTTTCTTTTGAATTTGAGTATAGGAAACACCGTACTATAAAGGGGGATGCAATTCGATAGCCAAGAGATGCTAAAAGAGCTCTAGAAGGTATTCTAAGTGAGTGAGAAGAGTTGAGAGTTGACACGTGCACATATGCTTTTCTTTCCTCAAAATCTCGGGCTTGGCCGGTTGTACGGAAACACCATGTCGGTACTACCGACCAGCGCCCCTCGGTAGTGCGGCGCGGGGCCGGTATGCGATATGCGTTCTCCGGCATGTTCTTGCCGGGGGGGCCGTGCTTGCCGACCCCGTGTCGGTACTACCAGTGCCGTACTGTTTTTCTTCAGAAAAAGCACCCCCTCGGTAGTACCGACACCATGTCGGTAGTACCGGGGTTACACGACTTTGCACAGTAACGGCTAGTTTTCAACACCTAGTATTTAACCCCTCTTCTCCCTCCTCACTCATTGCTGACCAACCACGGGACAAACATTTCCTTGAGCATTCACTCCACCTCCTCCTCCTCCTCTAGAGCTAATCCTTGGTTCCCTTGAGCTAGGGTTTGAGAAGAGAGGTGATTTCTAGTGAAGTGTGACAAAGCTTTGAGAGCCCCATCGTTCTTCCCCTTCTCAAGAGCACTTGAAGCATCTCCGGGTTGTTGTTTTGCATTTGTTACTCTTGAAGCTTGCTTCTAGACGGTTAGGCGTCGCCGCGAGTGCCCTCTTGGTGTGGTGCACCGGGATCGTTTGTATTGCCCTCTCCTTCGTGGAGAAATCTTAGTGAGCACCAATCTTCCTTTGTGGGGGTTGGAAGAGGAAAAGAGGCTCTTGGTGATAGCCCTCCCTTTGTGGGATCCTCAACGGAGACATAGCATCCTTTGTGGGTGTGAACTTCGGATTAAATCCTGTGTCTCTTTTGCTTGCTTGAATTTCTTTGTTTCTATCTAACCCTAGAACTTGTTTTAGCCCAATCTATCTTTTGGTTGCTATCCAACTTGTTTCTGTGGTTGCAGGTGGTTCTTAGCATCTAAACTTAAACTTTGATTCAAGTAGAATTGCTAGAAATCGCACAGAATTCAAATTTCGTTTTAAGTTATTTATGCCTGTCGGTAGTACCGACCTGGTACCGGTAGTACCGACCCCGTCGGTAGAACCGGCACCACGTCGGTAGTACCGGCAAGAGTTTTAATCCATTGCTTTTGTTTCGAAATTTGAAGTGATCCTATTCACCCCCTCTAGGCATCACAAGGTCATTTCAATTGGTATCAGAGCCTAATACCTTGATTTAGGCTTAACCGCTAAGGGATCCAGATGTCGGGGATTGGAAGCAACCCAACCGCTGAAGAAATTGCCGCAAAAGAAGCTCAAGAGAGAGAGAGAGCTCAAGGCAGCTCAAGTCGGCGACCTCGTCGGCAGGGCCCCAAGCCGTACTCCATCCAACATGGACGGCTCCGACGACTCATCGTCGGATTCCGACTCCGACTCGGATTCCGACTCAAGTGATGAGGATGCCAAGGACGATGATCTTGCGGCAAAGAAGGTGGCCAAGAAGAGAAGAAAGGCTAAGAAGAAGAAGAAGGCCAAGAAGATGGCAAAGAAGCTCCTCAAGAAGATGATCAAGAAGGAGCAAGCCAAGCACTCTCACTCCGGCTTCTACGAAGTGCCCCATCACTACAAGTGCCCCATCACTACGGGCAAATCCCGGGCAACAACTCTAATGATAAATTTTATTCCGTACATTTGGGAAAGCCTCCTCATTTCGATGGGAAGGACTATCCTAAATGGGCTTATGATATGCAAATGCACCTTTACGGGCTTCACCCCTCTCTTTGGAAGATTGTGGTTGTAGGTGTAACGATTCCCGCTGAAGGAGAAGCCCTCACCATTGAGCATGAGCAAGATCTTCACCGCAATGTGCAAGCCACAAGAGTCATCACGGGATCCTTGTGTGCACAAGAATTCAACAAGGTTCGGAACATCCAAATTGCCAAGGTAATTTGGGACACACTCAAGGAAGCACATGAGGGAACCGAGCATGTGAGACAAGGCAAGATGGACCTAATCAATGGGGAACTTGAGCTTTTCTTCATGAAGGATGGAGAGACCGTTCAAGAAATGTATGATAGACTCATGGTGCTTGTCTCGGACATTAGAGCTCTTGGGAGCAAAGATTGGGATGACTCAAAGGTCACAAAGAAGTTGCTAAGAGTTTTTGCCCCCAAGGACAAGAACTTGACGCAAATGATAAGAAGAGACCCAAGATATCCAACAATGACACCCACTCAACTCCTTGGAGAGATATTGCATCAAGAACTTGTTGATCAAGATGTGGAGAAGTCTCTAACCTTGAAGATGGGCAAGAGCCTAGCTCTCAAAGCTAGCTCTAGTGAAGTAGTTGAAGAAAAGCCCAAGGCATCCAAGAGCAAAAAGGACGACACTAGCGATGAAGAAAGCACGGATGAAGAAACCGCCTTTGCCATAAGGAAGTACAAGAAATTCTTGAAGTCAAGAAACTCAAGAAAAGGTGGAGATGATAGAAGGAAGAAGTCACAAAGGAAGTGTTATGAGTGTGGAGAGTATGGACATTTCATTGCCGAGTGCCCCAAGAACAAGAACAAGAATGAGGAAGAAAAGTGGTTCAAGGATAGAAGCAAGAAGTACAAGAACAAGTACCAAGGGCGTGCACACGTGGGTCAACAATGGGACTCAAGTGATGAAGATGAAGAACCAAAGAAGCAAGGGATGGCAACAATTGCCATGGCACAAGGTTCATCCTCAACACGCCTCTTCAACAACCTCTCCGATGATGAAGATCACTCTCATTTTTTGCCTCATGGCAAGGGGGAGCAAGGTACAAGAATCTACCGTCTCATCTTCTCCAACCTCCTCTTCATCCACCTCTTGTAGCGACATAGAAAACCTAGATGAGGAAAAGGAACTAGAGAACAACATGATAAAGAAATTTGGTAAAAATGGCCACAAGGAAATTAAAAGGCTATTGGACAAACTAGAGAAAAAGAAAGAGATACTTCATGAGCAAGAAGACTTGCTTATCCTTGAAAAGGAAAGAAACCTTGCTCTAGAAAAATCTCTTGCCGAAGAGAAGGCTAAGGTTGAAAAGTTGACCATGGACTTGTCCTTGATCGACGATTCTAATAAGAAGATGTCAAAGGATTTCACCTTGGCAAATGAATCTTTAGCTTCCCTAAAGACTACCCATAGTGAGCTTCAATCAAGCTTCTCATGCTTGACGGAGAAATACAAATCTCTTGAAGCTAACTTTAGTAGTCTTTGGGAAAGCACCAAAGCAACTCCATCGGCAAACTTGGACTCTAGTGCCTCCACTAGCAAAACTTGCTCTTCTTGCGCTAACATTGATATGAATGCTATCAAGACTAACCTTGCAAGGCTTGAAGAGAAAATTAAGAGCAAGGACAAGGAAATTGCCCGATTGAACATGTTGTTTACACAAGGCAACATTAGTGCCAAGTCAATACCCAAAGTGGTGGACAAGCAAGGTCTTGGACACCGCAAGAACAAAAAGGCAAATGGTAGAGTAACGGTGAAAGGGCATGAGATCCCCTTATGGAACAAGGGAGGCTACCTCAACACAATTATGGATATTGCCCACCGAGTCACCACATCTACCACAACCAAGGAAGCCCCAAAGATGGTGCAAACCACAAAGGGAATTGGTGGGAGTAACACCCCACCTAAGGCATCGAAGAATGTGGTTGAGCACAAACCAACACCCAACTACACTTGTGATTACATTGTAACCTTGGACCATAATGGTAAAATGGTTGTCAAGTATGTTGGGGCCTATGCTATGAAGGCCATGAGAAAGAGTGTGTGGGTTCCAAAAGTTTTTGCTTCTAACCTCCAAGGACCCAAATCCTTTTGGGTACCTAAACCAAGAGCTTAAACTTGTTTTGTAGGCCTACTCCTCCGGTGGAAGTGCATTGTTGATTGATAGTGGTGCCACTAATCATATGACAGGAGATGAAGGCTTGTTTGCATCCCTTGACCGTTATGACAATCCTAAGGAAACTATCATTTATGGAGATAATGGTCAAGGGGATGTCATTGGCTTAGGTAAAATTGCTATCTCTACGACAAATTCAATTGAAGATGTTTATCATGTGCAAGGGTTGGGATACAACTTGTTGTCGGTTTCACAACTTTGTGAGAAAGGCTACAATTGTCTCTTTACTCATGAGGGTGTGACCGTCTCTAGAAGGGAGGATTCCTCTATTGTCTTTGCGGGTCACTTACGGGGAAAACTTTACTATGTGGATTTCACAAAAGTAAAGGTGGATCCTAAGGCTTGCTTAGTGGCAAAATCCGACTTGAGTTGGCTATGGCATCGCCGACTAGCCCATGTTGGCATGAGGAACTTGGCCAAACTTCAAAAAGACGAGCACATCCTAGGACTAACAAATGTTGTTTTTGAGAAAGATAGGTTATGTAGCGCATGTCAAGCCGGGAAGCAAGTTGGAGCTCACCATCCCGCCAAGAACATTCTATCCTCATCAAGACCATTGAAGTTGCTACACATGGATTTATTTGGACCAATTGCCTACATAAGCATCGGTGGTAATAAATATGGTTTAGTAATTGTTGATGACTTTTCCTGTTTCACTTGGGTATTCTTTTTGCAAGATAAAAGTGAGGCAAAGGGAATTGTGAGAAGTTCATTAGAAGAGTTTAAAATGAGTTCGATCTCAAGGTCAAGAACATAAGAAGTGACAACGGCTCGAAGTTTAGGAACACACTAGTTGAAGAGTTCCTAGATGAAGAAGGCATCAAGCATGAACTCTCCGATCCATATACACCTCAACAAAATGGCATTGTTGAGAGGAAGAACCGCACGTTGATTGAAGCGGCAAGGACAATGCTTGATGAGTACAAGACCCGGGACTCATTTTGGGCGGAAGCCATCAACACCGCATGCCACGCCGCCAACCGCCTCTACCTCCACAAGTACTTGAACAAGACTCCCTACGAAATCATCACCGGTAAGAAACCTAGTGTGCACTACTTTAGGGTCTTTGGGTGTAAGTGTTTCATACTTAACAAGAAACCCAAAGCCTCAAAGTTTGCATCCAAGGTTGATGAAGGTTTTCTACTTGGTTATGGAACTAACGAGCATGCCTATAGTGTTTTCAACAAGACCACCGGTTGTGTTGAGACCACGGTAGACGTGAAATTTGATGAATCCAACGGCTCTCAACGAGAGCAAGTTAGTGAAAACCTTGTAGATGATGAAGAGCCCCCAAGGATATCCATCTTTAGAATGGGGACCGGTGAAGTGATGCCTCGGGAAGTTCAAGCACAAGCTCCGGTTGACACAAGCACTCATGATCCACCATCATCAACAAGAGTGGAGCCACCTAGTTCTCTAGTCCAACAAGATGAGAGTCAAGTTCATGGTGACGATCATGGACGGGGCTTCGATCAATGGGGAGAACTAAGTGATGAAGCTCAAGAAGATACACCACAAGATGAAGATGATGATGATGGACCTATCCAACGTCAATCTCAAGATCCACATCCAAGAGTACATCAAATGGTTCAACGGGGTCATCCTGTCGACAACATTCTTGGAAGTATTCAAAGAGGGGTAACAACTCGATCTAGATTGTCAAATTTTTGTGCATTTTACTCGTTTGTTTCCTCTTTGGAACCTCTTAGTGTGGAACAAGCTCTTGAGGATCCGGATTGGATTATTGCCATGGAGGAAGAGTTGAACAACTTCAAGAGAAATGAAGTTTGGGAGTTGGTACCAAGACCCAAGCAAAATGTGATCGGCACCAAATGGGTTTTTTAGGAACAAGCAAGATGAATTTGGTGTCGTCACAAAGAACAAGGCAAGGCTTGTTGGCAAAGGTTACACGCAAGTTGAAGGCTTAGATTTTGGAGAGACTTATGCACCGGTTGCAAGGCTCGAGTCAATTCGTATTCTCCTAGCCTATGCTACTCATCATGATTTCAAGCTTCATCAAATGGATGTGAAGAGTGCTTTCTTGAATAGACCTCTCCAAGAAGAAGTGTATGTGGATCAACCACCGGGCTTTGAAGACTCAAGGTTTCCAAATCATGTGTACAAGCTCCATAAGGCGCTCTACGGGCTTAAGCAAGCTCCTAGAGCATGGTATGAATGCTTTAAGGATTTTCTTCTCAAGAACTGCTTTGAGATAGGCAAAGCCGATTCTACTCTATTCATTCAAAGAAATGGAAAATATATCTTCGTTTGTCAAATTTATGTCAATGATATCATTTTTGGGTCTACTAATGATAAATTTTGTGAAGAATTTAGTAGGATCATGACCAAGAGATTTGAGATGTCTATGATGGGAGAATTGAAGTTCTTTCTTGGGTTTCAAATCAAGCAAATGAAGGAAGGGACTTTCTTGTGTCAAACCAAGTATGTGAAGGATATGCTCAAGAGGTTTGACATGGCCGATTCCAAGCCCATCAAAACACCCATGGCATTAAATGGACATCTTGATCTCAATGAAGAAGGGAAGTCGGTCGACCAAAAGGTATTCCGTTCCATGATTGGCTCCCTCCTTTACCTTTGTGCATCTAGGCCCGATATAATGCTTAGTGTGTGCATGTGTGCAAGATTTCAAGCCAATCCTAAGGAGTGCCATCTAATGGCTGTTAAGAGGATCTTTAGATATTTAGTTCATACTTCTAACCTAGGCTTGTGGTATCCCAAAGGTTCCACTTTTGATCTACTTGGCTACTCCGATTCGGATTATGCCGGTTGCAAAGTAGATCGAAAGAGCACTACCAGGACTTGCCAATTTCTTGGTAGGTCTTTGGTGTCGTGGAGCTCAAAGAAGAAAAACTCGGTTGCTTTATCCACGGCCCAAGCCGAATATGTGGCGGCCGGTGCTTGTTGTGCACAACTCTTGTGGATGAAGCAAACGTTGAGTGATTATGGTTGCAAGTTTAGTAAGATTCCACTCTTGTGTGACAACGAGAGTGCTATCAAACTAGCGAACAATCCGTCCAACACTCCAGAACAAAGCACATAGACATTAGACATCACTTCTTACGGGATCGTGAGGCTAAGGGTGACATTGCTTTAAGGCATGTTTGCACCGAAAAGCAACTTGCCGACATTTTCACTAAGCCTCTAGACGAGCAAAGGTTTTGTGCTTTGAGGAGTGAGCTAAACATCTTAGATTCTCGTAACTTGGCTTGATCTTTTGCACATAAACTTGCTTGTTGCCTAGATAGGAAGCAAAACATTTTATTTTAACTTCTTTGCGTGTATTTTACAAAACATTGGATTTTTACATAGTGGGTGGTGACTATGGCTTTGAGTGATTGCTTGTGACTAGTCACCAACTCCTATGAGTTCTCTACATGTCCATATTCCTCTCTATCAAAAATCTCTATCTAGACCCTAAATCTTTCCAAAATGCTTAATATGCCGGTACAACCGACGCAAGGGCGGTAGTACCGATATGAGCTCTCTGTTTGAATTTCCGGCGATCCTCGCAGAACCGACCCCGTGTCGGTACTACCGGACCCCCCCGGTAGAACCGACCCAGGGGCGGTATACCGATAAGACCTTTCTGTCTCAATTTTAGGGGACCGCCGGTAGTACCGACACCCCGTCGGTACTACCGATAAGAGCCGCTGGGCTATATAAGCCCCGCAACCAGGGGCTAGGGTTTTCAGTTTCTTCCCAACCGTTGGTGCGCCCCTCTTGCTCCTCCTCTCAAATCCGCAAGGGGATCTCAAAACCCAACCGTGAAAAGTGTTCCTAGCTCACATCCTTAGATTCTCCACCCTCCGGAACATCCGATCCTCGCCGGAAGTTCGTCGATTCGCGTGGGAAGCTTCTCAAGGTATTCATTCAAAATCTCCGTGGATCGATCTCTCAATGTAGTTGTTTCTAGAGGCAATGCTTTAGGGAATCATCATCTTTACCTCCATAGAACTCGTGTTCATGATTTGGTAGCTTTTGGTTGGCTAAAACCCCGGATTCAAGTTTCTTTCACCAAAACCCGACTCCCATCGGTAGTACCAACGCCATGTCGGTAGTATCGATGGGGGGCGGTTAACCCTGTTTCCCCCCCTTAGGTTGAGCCATTCCTTCGCATATTCAAAACTCCAATCTTATGCATTCTTGCTAATCCTCCGGATGGGTCGCGCCGGCAAGCAAGTTGTGCGTGAAGGCTCCGATGAAGACGAAGTCCCTCTCGCTCAAAGGAAGAGGAAAGGGGGAGCTAGCTCTCAAGCTCCTCGTGGTCGTGGTCGTACCAATCCTCCTGTCGCTCCTCGTCGGTCCACGGGACAAGGTCATCATGCCCGCACCAAGCAAGCACACCAACCCGATGACCATTATGATGACTATGAGGACATCTCCTTGGAAACTCTTTCCTCGTTCATCCTTCGGCCATCAAGACCCCCTCGTCCAGCCACTCAAATGGGGATTGTGAGGATGGTAGACTACACTCGAGGGTCCCACAATGTCTACAAGGAGAGGTACTCCGACCCCGCTCTTTGGCAAAAGGAGTTTGATTCCGACATCCGTTTTTGGCTCAAGTTCAATGCCGATTGGTATGAGTCGGTCATTCTAAGCAAGGATCACATGACTATCGATATGAAATCAATCAATTGGGATCTCCTTAGGTCACTTGACATTCCGCCGTCAATGAAGCTATTGATATATGCCATGCCAAGGGGATGACCAATGTGATGTCAATCAACCGTGATTGGAATGAGGAAGTAGTCGCTCAATTCTATGCCAATCTCTACATCCGTCGTGAGACCCGGACCTTCCATTGGCTCCTTCAAGGCAAGCCTCTTTCCGTCTCTTATGAGCGCTTCGCTCAGATTCTTGGCTTTGGTGAGGAGGATCTCGCACTTCCAAAGTTGCATGGTGGAGAATTCCCTCTTGACAGTGAGATGGCATTCATGTATGACTCGGCGTATGGCAAGGTGGAATTTGGTACCACTCATGGAATGAAACCAGTCTATCGAATGTTAAACCAACTCTTTCGCTACACTCTCACTCCAAAGATAGGTGACAACACCAATATCTCCAATGTGGCAAAAGAGATCTTAGTGAGGATGGCACCGGGCAAAGAAAACTTTAGTATCTTCAACTTCATTTGGGAAGAGATCATTGTGTGCTCCGTGTCCGCTAACAAGAGCTGCCAATATGCCCCTTGGATATTTCAAATAATTTGTGAGGTGGTGGGAGTTGATATCCTCCCCGACAAGACCCATTCTTGGTACAAGCCCAACAAAGGAAACATCGAGAGGCTCCTCAAGTTGGGCAAGCATGCCCCTCCTCGTCCTTCTACCGCAGGTGGCTCCTCCTCCGTGGCCCATCTTCTTTTGAGCCACCTTCCTCCTCTCGTGGGCCATCCGCATCTCGAGGCACTTGTCCCCCCCCCCGGCAAGAAAAAGAGCATCTTCAACTTCCTCTCTCAAGGTCTTTTTGCTTGCTTCAACGTGGGTCGACACAATGCACGGGAAATTCGTGCCCATAGGCAGCATGTTGATGAGCAACTCCTCAAGCTAGAGACTCGTCAAAAGTTCTTGCTCGCTCAACACAACATTGAGCACTCTCCCGTCCGCGAGCCCATGGACTTTCCTCCTCTACCAAACTTCTACAACCCTTGGGAGATCTACGGCGACGCCTCCATGATGTATGGAGTACCTCCGCCGACATCGACGACGAGGACTTTGGTGGTGGTGAGACCGACGACGATGACTCTCCTCCGCTGCCCACTCTCCACATGACTATGATGATTGAAGGGCCTCCTCTTTTTGGTGCTTGATGCCAAAGGGGGAGTGAGCTCACAATTTACTCATGTGTGGTGGGGGCTTGCATCTTCGTTTATCCATCTATCTATCCTTGTGTTTGTGGACATGTAAGGACTATGTGTGGTTTCATGTGGTGTAATGCTTGTTGAAAAACTTAAGAACCTAGAACTCGTTTAAATTTGTAAGACTTAAGTTGTGCTTGTGATGTGAGGAACCTTGGTTATCTATTTGTGACGCTTGTTATTTCTTTTTTTTTGTTTTGTATATCATGACATATGCATCACGGTTTATATATCACACTCATGCACTTGTGTATGTAAATTGAGAGTGAAAAATCTTCTAAATGTGTGATGGGCATTTGAGGCCTTCATAAAAGTCGAAGCACACATTTAGGGGGAGTTTCATTTTCAAATTCGTCAAATACACACATCTTTTTATAAACAAATTGTGGTTGTAATCAATCACCAAAAAGGGGGAGATTGAAAGTGCATCTTGGCCCCTAATTATTTTGGTGATAATGACAAGCACGATTTGTGGTATTTAATGCTTTGACAAGATGTGTGCAAGTCTTAAATGAGTAAAACTCTTATAGTTGATCAAAGGAAGCCCCCAATTTCAAGTCGATGCTTTCTACTCGAATCAAGGCTTAATTTACTTTTTCTTTTGAATTTGAGTATAGGAAACACCGTACTATAAAGGGGGATGCAATTCGATAGCCAAGAGATGCTAAAAGTGCTCTAGAAGGTATTCTAAGTGAGTGAGAAGAGTTGAGAGTTGACACGTGCACATATGCTTTTCTTTCCTCAAAATCTCAGGCTGGGCCGGTTGTACCGACACCATGTCGGTACTACCGACCACCGCCCTACGGTAGTACCGGCGCAGGGCCGGTATACCGATATGCGTTCTCCGGCATGTTCTTGCCGGGGGGGCGTCGCCGACCCCGTGTCGGTACTACCGGTGCCGTCATCGTTTTTCTTCGTAAAAAGCACCCCCTCGGTAGTACCGACACCATGTCGGTAGTACCGGGGTTACACGACTTTGCACAAGAACGGCTAGTTTTCAGCACCTAGTATTTAACCCCTCTTCTCCCTCCTCACTCATGAGTGACCAACCACGGGACAAACACTTCCTTGAGCATTCACTCCACCTCCCCTACTCCTCTAGAGCTAATCCTTGGTTCCCTTGAGCTAGGGTTTGAGAAGAGAGGTGATTTCTAGTGAAGTGTGACCAAGCTTTGAGAGCCCCATCGTTCTTCCCCTTCTCAAGAGCACTTGAAGCATCTCCGGGTTGTTGTTTTGCATTTGTTACTCTTGAAGCTTGCTTCTAGACGGTTAGGCGTCGCCCGCGAGTGCCCTCTTGGTGTGGTGCACCCGGGATCGTTTGTATTGCCCTCTCCTTCGTGGAGAAATCTTAGTGAGCACCAATCTTCCTTTGTGGGGGTTGGAAGAGGAAAAGAGTCTCTTGGTGATGGCCCTCCCTTTGTGGGATCCTCAACGGAGACGTAGCATCCTTTGTGGGTGTGAACTTCGGATTAAATCTCGTGTCCCTCTTGCTTGCTTGTATTTCTTCGTTTCTAACTAACCCTAGAACTTGTTTTAGCCCGATCTATCATTTGGTTGCTATCCAACTTGTTTCTATGGTTGCAGGTGGTTCTTAGCATCTAAACTTAAACTTTGATTCAAGTAGAATTGCTAGAAACCGCACGTAATTCAAATTTCGTTTTAAGTTATTTCTCGCTTTGTCGGTAGTACCGACCGGTACCGTAGTACCGATCCCGTCGGTAGAACCGGCACCATGTCGGTAGTGCCGGCAGGAGTTTTAATCCGCCGCTTTTGTTTCGAAATTTGAAGTGATCCTATTCACCCCCCCTCTAAGCATCACAAGGTCTTTTTCACCGAAAGCGAGTTCCCGCATCTTTTTCTCAATCCGTCCGAATCTCGAGAACGAGATTCTTCTTAAGGGGGGTAGGATTTGTAACACCCTAATTTTACTAAAAATTTGGCTTTATTAAAATTTGCTAGAAACCATTTAATTGCTTAAGGAACATAAGGTGGCTTTACTTTTCTTTTAGGCGTTTAAAAACTTTTCTAAAATAAAATTAATGAAATATAGGAATTAATTGTTGCATACATGCCGGAGCATTTCTTTTGGTTGTTGGAATTCAAATTCGAAGTTTGAATTCTATTTGATTTGAATTCCTTTCAAATACCTAAAACCCTAAATTCCAAACCCCTTACCCTACCCCTTTCCACAGCCCCCCGTCGCCCTTCCGGCCTAGCAGCCGCCGCGCCCCCGCTCGGCTCGGTCGCAGCCCCCGGCCAGCGCCAGGCCGCCGCAACCGCCCGCCCCCGCTTGGCCTTTCGGCCCGGCCCGCCCGCCGCCGCCGCAACCGCTCCCCGCCCCGCGCCCGTGCCGCCGACGGGAGGGGCCCGCCCGTCATCCCCTCCGCCAAGCCGTCCCCGCCCGACTCGCCGCCGCCGCCCGAGTCCGACCGGGGCACGCATCCCCGTGCATGGCCCGCACGCCAAGGGCCCTCCCCGGCTATTTATAGCGCGCCGCCGCCCCCGGACGCCCTACCCGAGACCCCCCGTGCCCTAGCCGCCGCCTTGCGCCGCCACCGAAACCCTAGCGCCGCCGCCTTCGGTTCCCCTCCTCCGCCACCGCTTCGTCGCCTTGAAGCTGTCCGCGAGCTGTGTCCGGAGGTGAGCAGCGCGCCCGCGTCGCAAGTCGTCGAGATCGAGCCCGTAGGGACCGAAGACCTCGCCGGAGTTCGTGGGCCGCGCCGCCGCGTCGACCGGCCGCTCCGCCGCAACTCCGCCACGACCGCCGCCCCCCGTCTTGCTTCGCGTGCTCACGCGCCGCGCCTAGATGCCATCCACGCTTCAAATCGTGCCCCGAAGCCCTAGATTGGGTTCGCCGGCGAGCTCCGCCGCCGCTCGCCGTCGGCCACGCCCGTCTCCCCGCCGTCCGCCACCGCTCGGCCCGCGCGCACGCGTCCTCGGCCGCCGGATCAAGATCCGACGCGCCGGATTCAATCCCATCGCCCGTGCCGCCCGCAAACGCCAGCAGCTCGTTGGATCTAGATCAAGCCGACCCAAGTCAGCCAGTCAAACCCCGCCGGCCCTGGCAGTTTTGCAGAAAAACCCCCGAGCTTTTTGGTTTTCACAAAAATACCCTTCCACCTTAGGAGTTTCTTTACAGTTTAGTCATTTTTCTTTATTTTAGCCCAAAACCTTTTCAAATCTTCACAGTTTAGTCCCTACACCTTCCCTAAGCCATAACTTAGTCGTTTTAGCTCCGATTTTAGCGTTCTTTGTGTCCACGCGTTCGTCTCGAAGCGTAGATTAGTTTTATGCTACTGTTTAGATCCGTTTGATCCGTTTGGTGACTCGTTTCTTATTTATTCTTATTGTATGCTTGTATGTGATGATTGTGGACCGTAGAGAGCGATTCGTTCGAGGGATTTGAAGATCAAGTCGTGCAAGAGTTTGAGCAGCAAGGCTTTGTTGAAGGCAAGTATTCCTTGATGCATACCCACTTGTCCTACATAACATGCATTTAAATCCACTGTTTTTACTTTTTTGCTTGCATTAATTTGATGGGAACCTATTAAGGATCATGCCTTGACTTCTACTACATTTACCTTGACTCCGGGTTCATTAAATTAATCTTGTGGTAGCTATTGCTTAGCATGCTCAACTCGGGAATTGGTATTAATCAACTTGGTTACTTTTATTATTCTATGTTCCGTTTATGATCTCTCCTTTACAAGACCACCTTAAATATGATAATCGAACATGGAGAACCACCCAGGAAAACAAGACAACCACAAGAACTAATGGGCAATGGTCTTGGCGAATAATTAGGAACTTTAGCTTGGGATGGTCTTACTCGATAAGGACAAGGGATTGGCGGTACCGTGGGGTATGGACTTGCTCTAGCAGGGGGTTGGGTGAGTTATTCTTTTATGATGGGGTATCGACCGCTAGGGGACTTTATACCTTGCTAAGCGATCCGGACCTTGTGGGTCATAACTTGCTAGGGAACCTTTGTAAAGGCCATGTAGCGTCCCTATGCAATCACACCTCGGAAGTGTGATATGGTGCCTTGCAAACACCGCATGGTTGGGTCCAAAGTTCTTCGGAGCTTTTACGCCGCTTGTGGGTAAAGATGTACAACCTCTCCGCAGTGTTAAACTAATCGATTAGCCGTGCTCACGGTCAAGAGCGGCTGGACACTCACATGATTAAATTATGGAACTTTAATGTTTAATTGCTGTTTTATTCTTTATTTATGATGCTTATATCTTATTAATTGGGTTGGTATGAACTTACACTCTTTAGTAATCAGGTTGCTAATAAAACTTGACCAACTAAAATGCTAAAGTGCTTGAACCTTAGCCATCCACCATATGGCCTTGCATGTTATGTTGTTCTCTCTTGCTGAGTACGATATGTGCTCACGCTTGTTTATTCTCTTGCATCTACAATACCCGGAATTGCTGCTCAGACTGGGAGAACTTTGAAGATATTCCAGGAGATTTCCAGGAGTTCTAGGTGTGTGTAGTCTTCAGTCAGCTGCCTGTGGAGGCATTTTGTCCGCTGCGAGAACTCGTTTATTTAAGATTCGTTTAAGACTATGGTTTGTAATAACTCTTTATTCGTGTGGCACTGATTTTGGTATTCATAATGTCTAAGCGTGTGTGTAACTTGATCCTGGCACACACGTGATCAATGCATTCGGTTTTGCCTTTAAAACCGGGTGTGACATCCGTGACAACCCGCCCAGAAAGTACCGTACTATCGCCTAAGACCGATCCACTATGGTCATTATTTTCAAGATTTTAGCACAAGTTCTAGTAGTTTAATCTTTACTACATTAGCCAACTAGTACAATCAAAGTTGTACAATACAATTAATCAAGCATAAAGTTCATCAACTTCCATCATTAGGGACCACATGACTAGTGGAGTAAGTAGTCTCGGGTAACGGTGAGAGGCCGACAATCGATTGATTTAAACCTAGCAAGGTAGACCCAAACACACGGTCGGCCGGCCCCGCGAGGACAACTCCCCGAGGCCGTCCCCATAAATCCTCGGGTTGGGATCGAATCTTACGGTCTTTGGTGCAGGCTATCCGGCATACCCCGCGAGATACCCGGAGTCACCATACACCACCGGTAGCTAGCCGTGAGAGCGAATCCCAAGAGTAGTAATAGTAGGATCCCTCGCCGCCTCATTATGGTACTAGGCTTACCGGTCCCATTGCCGGCATGTGCTTAGTATGTTCAAAAACTTAACCCACATAACCACTGGACCGGAGCCCAGATCCAATGCTCTTACCACGTGAGCAATCCATTTAAGGATAGAGTATGATTCCTATCTAGGAACCTATTCTCGCGAGTGAGGTCATCACCCGACTTGTAACGGTCCTATAGCTTAGCACCTATCGACCTATCATACTAGTAAGGACAAAGGTACCAATGGATCATGCATCTAGGGTTTCATTCAACTCCTGAACGTAAATGCACAATCATTCATAGATAATTGAATAAAGAACTTTAAAACTAGGTTAGATGCACCGGAGCTTGCCTTCGTCGACTAGGTTAGCTTGGGCACCCTCGGTGTCGAGTACGTCCACGTACCGCAGAGAACCTTCCGCTCCGCCTTCCTCGGTTTCCGGGACCAGGGAGTAATCTCCGTCCGGAAGATCTACACGGAATGCAATGCACTTTAGTTGATGTGATAGTTTGTTGTCTTATCCAACCCTAGTTGGTCATATCCGCCTTGACAAGCATTCAATTATGGTTTCTCTTTTAGGAAGGTTAGGGAATGTACATGGGTTACTCTTTTATTCCACATTTGATTAAAGGTTCTTATTAAGTTTATCATTTCATGTGAAAGCTTCATTTCATTTTATTTTTACCAACAAGGGTGGAATTAATATCTTTATTCGTGAATTAACTCCTTATTAGTGTTGATAATTAAATTCCTTTTTTTATATTAAATAATGCTTTCAAAAAGGAAAAAGATTTATAAAAATAATTAAGCATCAAAATGATCCAAACTTTCTTGTGCATGCTCTCTGGTCCTAATCAAGTCTAAAAAGCCAACATGTTCACATGGAATCTCTACCGAACTTGGTTTATTAATTTACAAAGGAAAACATGCACAACTCAAGAATAATTATTTCGTTAACCCAAAATTCATGATTAACTCATAATATGTGCATTTTGACATTACAAGACAGTGTGCACAAGTTGGGATCAAGAACATGAATATATTTAACCCGAAAAATCATCTAGGCAAGATTCTTAGGAATGGATAAGAATTTGTCTAGCAAAATCTACTGCATAACTTTGTGCAAATTTTGGCACAGCATCTAGTCATATGCTAACACACAACATATCCAAAGCTCAGCTATAGAGGAGTTGTATTTTTCAAATTAGGACAGATTCATTTATAACACATTTGTATTTTTCCTGCCAAAACTAATTTGGATCTAGACATGAGTATACAACCAAGGGGTGGGGTTTAGCATCCTGAATCCTACAAAATTGGTTTGGGATTTTTAGGATGTTTCTGTGAATTTCTAGGGATTTTTCAAGACCTTGGACTAAACTGTAAGAAAAGTTAGATAGGGCCTTTCACAACTAGTCCTGCCTTTTTACTCGAACACCCTAACAAGAACTAAATCCCTGCAATTGGGTCCCCGGCCGGGCCGGCGGCGCGGGCATGGCCGATTCCGCCAGCCGGCGGCGATCCCGGCCGGCAAGCGGCCGTGGAGGACCACGTGCTCACCTAGGGTGGATGGCTAGGCGCGGTTGGGGCGGAGAGACCCCGCACGGCGGTGCTCGGCGGCGGCCGGCGGGCACGTCTACGGCGGCTCGGGTTCCCGGCGAGGAGGGCGCGGGCTTGGACAACACGTGACCTTGGGAGGTATAGTAGGGTCTAGGGAAACTCGTGGTGCGGTTGGCCGGTGGGGAGGGCGAGCCGCGAGCTCCCCGCGGCGGCGGAGGCGGCAATGGCGACGGGCTTCTCGGGGGTGGCGCGCGGGGAGGAGAAGGACGACACTTAAATAGCCTTGGGGCGGCCCGGCGATGACGGCGGCGTGATCCATGGCCGTAGTACGGCGCACGTGGGCGAGGGGGCGTGAACGGACCGCCGGTCCAAAGGGGGGCGTCCGGCCACCGCACGCGCGCGTGCGCGCGCGTCGGCGGGTGGCGCGTCGGCGCGTGGCGCGGCGGCCGACCCCCGCGCGTCGCGGGGCGCGGGTCGCCTCGGCACGAGCGCTCCTAGGGGCGGGGTCGTCCTCGGGCGGCGGGGCGTTGGGAGGCGCGCGCGGGCGCGGACGCCGGAGCGCGGGTGGCGGCGGCCGACGACGCGCGGCGCACGGGTCGCGCACGACGTCGTGGCGCGCGGCGCCCCTCGCCTTAACCCTTTTGTGGCCCACTATTTGACTCATGTTTTCTTCAAAAATTTGAATAAAACTTGACCAAGCAATGACTACCAAAGTTGTAGATCTAAGTACCGAGCTAAAATTTTCACAAAGGTTGTATGGGGTTTTTCTCTCTAGATTTGAATCTATTTGGATGCCAACTTTGAATGTCACCGTATCCGGCAACAAGAAAAGCTGGTTTGCAAGGGGTTTTTCACAATTTCCCCTCCAAATTTGCAATGCCATTCTACATGAAAGTTGTGTCCCTCAACAAGACCCACAACTTTCCTAAAGGTAGAATTTTAAGTGTTTAGGTGAATTTTGGAGAACGCGGCAAAAATTCCGGCGGTACACACCTCGTGGACACTGGATGGCAAGGGGTTTTGACCCACCCTTTGACCATGGGTTGGCCCCACAAGTGTTAACACTATTCACTAAGGGTTACTAGGGTGTGTTAGGGAGTTTTCATGGGTGAGGACCCAGGTTGACCTAGGGTTGACCATTTGACCGGCTAATCCGGTCATTAGCGTTAATGACGGTAATTAAAAACCGGGGCGTCACAACATCTCTTTGGGCTACTCATCCCAATCGTCATCATCTCTTCCGTGGCCGCCCACGAGCTCGGGCTACGATCATCGGAGTAGTCGCTACCCCCGTAATCCTTAGGCTCGGGCGATGCTTCCTTGTAATCTTTGCACTTGATGCCTTGGATGCGTGCCAACCTTCGAACGGGTGTAGGGACCTTCTCTCCTTCGACGGGGTTGCGAGATGCAAGAGCTCCGGTCGGGACACGCTCTCCACAACGGATGCGTGCGGTCCTCTTGACGGGTAGCTTGAGCTCGCATCGCATCGCCTCCTCCATTGATGGCTTCTTGGCTTCTAGCTTCAACTCTAAGCTCCTTGGAGGCACAAAGGTTGCCGCAAGGGTGCAAAATATTGCTTGAAAGGTTTGATCCTCGAGCTCCCAATTCGGCCAAATAAATAGTCCCGAGAGAAAAGCCCCGGGAACCTTATTTTCTTTTTTTACACTTCCCTTAAAATTTTCTCGACCAAACAAGGAAATCAAAAAGGAGCAATTCGGAGAAATTCGGCGTCATCGGCCGCCGGAACCCTCCGGGGCCGGTCGGCCCGGGCCGGCCGGCACACCGCCTCGGGGGCCGGCCGGGCCCGCTTTTTGCACACCGCCCTATTTTTTCTTCCTTAGCCCATGGGAAAAAGTTGGCCCGTAAATCTTCGCGAAAAACTCCACAAAACTAAAAGAAAAACTATTTACGAAGTTGATGCCTTGTTTTTCGTCCTAGGCGGGACGTTCGGGCTCTTCCTCCATGGTGAAGACGTCAACATGGTGAAGGGGCACGACGTCGGGTTCGTACTAAACCTTAAGCCGCCGACCATTCACCACAAATTGATCGCCGTTTATATCCATAATGGTTACCGCTCCGTTGGAGAACACCGAATGCACAACATAAGGTCCGTCCCATTTGCTATTCAATTTCCCCTTTCCGAAGGTTTTAAACCTCAAATTGTAGAGGAGGACCTTATCTCCTTCTTTAAATTCTTTTTTCTTCAATCTTTTATCGTACCACCTTTTGATTCTCTCCTTGTATATGCTTGCGTTTTCATATGCTTTCAACCTCAACTCCTCTAGCTCGCTTATTTGGATCCTTCATTTCACCACCGCGGCATCGAGATCGAGGTTCATCTCTTTAATTGCCCAATAGGCTTTATGTTCCAACTCAACCGGAAGGTGGCAAGCTTTTCCATAGACGAATTGATAAGGGGTCATACCTATCGGTGTTTTAAACGCCGTTCGATAAGCCCATAAAGCTTCGTCTAATTTCTTTGACCAATCCTTGCCTCCCTTCTTTATGGTTTTGTTGAGGATGCTTTTTAATTGCCTATTTGACGTCTCCGCTTGTCCGTTGGTTTGTGGGTGATAGGCCGTAGAGGCCCTATGCTCAATTCCCAACTTGGACAAGCACTTTTTGAAATTCTTCCCGGTGAAGTGAGTTCCTCCATCACTTATCAAGATTCTCGTGTACCGAAACGAGGAAAAATCACGTTCTTGATCATAGTAATGAACTCCTCCGTGGAAGCTTTACGACATGGTATAGCCTCTACCCACTTGGATACATAATCAACCATGACTAGGATATACTCAAATCCAAATGAGTTGTTAAAAGGCCCCATGAAGTCTATGCCCCATACATTGAATATGTCGATTTGTAGATTGTATTTTAAAGGCATAGAATTTCTCCGAGAGATGTTTCCGGTTCTTTGGCATTCGGGGCATGATGCAACATATCTTTTAGTATCTTCATGCATCTCCGGCCAATAGAATCCGCTCGACCATACCTTCGCTTGGGTTCAAAAATGGCTATAATGTCCGTCATACTCCGCCGAGTGACACTTTCTCAAAATCTCTACCCTTTCTTCTCTTGGCACACATCTTCACATTACTCCATCATTGCCAAGTTTGAAGAGGTAGGGTGCATCCCAAAAATATTTCCTACTTTCGGAGATTATCTTCTTTTGAGTGTTTTTATCTAGATGGTCGAGAGGCATCTTTCGAATTGCTCGAATGATATCGATCATCCGTGTGTCTTTATCAAGCACTCTATAGAGGTGGTCATCTCTCATCTTATCTTCTATGGGCTCTTTATCATCTTGTCCACGATTCATCCTAGACAAATGATCGGCCACAACATTTTCCACCCCCTTTTATCACGAATTTCAACATCAAACTCTTGGAGAAGAAGGATCCATCGAATCAAGTGTGGTTTAGCTTCCTTCTTAGCCAAGAGATACTTTATGGCTGCATGATCGGTGTAAACAATGACTTTCGAGTTCACGATGTAAGATCTGAATTTTTCGAAAGCGAATACCACCGCTAGCAATTCTTTTTCCGTAGTGGCGTAATTTAATTGTGCCCCACTAAGAGTTTTGCTAGCGTAGTAAACGGCGTGAACTCGGCCTTCCTTTCTTTGTCCCAAGACCGCGCCTACGGCGTAGTCACTTGCATCACACATGATCTCGAAAGGTTGGCTCCAATCCGGAGGTTGGATGATGGGAGCACTCACTAATGCATTTTTCAAGGTCCGAAATGCCGCTAGGCACTTCTCATCAAAGTCGAAAGCCACATCCTTTTGAAGGAGATGTGTTAAAGGCTTAGTGATCTTCGAGAAGTCCTTGATAAATCTTCTATAGAACCCAAAGCATGGCCTAGAAAGCTCCTTAAGGACTTAACATCCGTAGGAGGTGGGAGTTGCTCAACCGTCTCTACCTTAGCCTTGTCCACTTCAATTCCTCACTCGGATATAACATGTCCGAGCACTATGCCTTGCTTAACCATGAAGTGGCACTTTTCCCAATTTAATACCAAGTCTACCTCCGCACACCTCGTGAGGACCTTTTCCAAGTTTGCCAAGCAATCCATGAACATCTTCCCGTAAACGGAAAAATCATCCATAAACACTTCAACAATTTCTTCGATGAATTCCGAAAACACGGCTATCATGCAACGTTGAAAAGAGGCCGGAGCGTTGCATAGGCCGAAGGGCATCCTCCTATATGCAAACGTCCCGTAAGGGCACGTAAACGTTGTCTTATGTTGATCTTCCGGTGAATGGGAATTTGCATGAACCCCGAGTATCCATCGAAAAAGAAAAAATAAGCGTGGTTTGCTAACCTCTCGAGCATCTCGTCGATGAACGATAGGGGAAAGTGATCTTTCTTCGTCGCTTTGTTAAGCTTACGATAATCGATACACATCCGCCACCCGGTCACGGTTCTGCGGTATCAATTCGTTTTTCTCATTCTTCACCACGGTCAAACCTCCTTTCTTTGGTACACCATGTACCGGGCTCACCCATTTCCTATGTGGAACCGGGTAGATGATTCCGGCATCAAGTAACTTGATAACCTCTTTCTTTACTACCTCTCGCATGGCATGAGTTAGCCTCCTCTCGGTGGTCCACTACGGGCTTACATTGGTCTTCCATTGGTATACGATGAGTGCAAAAGGCTGGGCTAATACCTTTGAGATCATTAATCGAATATCCAATCACCTTCCTATGTTTTTTAATAAAATCAGCAACGCTTCATTTTCTTCGGGACTCAACTCGTCGCTCACAATGACTGGATAAGTTTTGTCTGGGCCCAAAAATTCATACTTTAATCCCTTGGGCAAAGGTTTAAGGTCTACCTCGGGCACTTGTGGCTCCTCGGGTTTGATTTCTCCTATATCTTCGAATTTCTCTTCCTCCACACTACCATCACGCGGCTCTAAGCCTTTTGTTGCTTCCTCTAGTTCTTCATCTTGTTGATTACTAATTTGATTTTCTATTGCTCTTTGCAGCGGGTCTCTAAGGGTTTCAACAAAACAAAGACTATCTATCTCTTCTACTTCTTCATCTTCGGGAGGAAAGGGTGTAAGGTGTTTAGAAGCACGAAGAAAGTTATATGTGTACTTTGTTCCATTAAGGTTCATTGTTACTTTGCCTTCTTCGGCATCTAACACAGCATCAACCAACTTAAGAAAAGGCCTACCTAAGATTATGTGATCATGATTACTATAGTAAGCATCAATAACAAAGAAATCGGTTGGTATGTAGTTTCTAGAGATTTTTACTTTCATGTTGCAAGCAATACCTAGAGGTTTGATAGTTCTACCATCTCCCATAATTAATTTTGTTGATGTTGGAGCTAAGTCTAGGTTGTGGTCTTGAACTTTATCATAAATTTTAGAAGATAGAACACTTACTTGGGCTCCGATGTCGCATAAAGCTTTGCATTGAACTCCGTTGATCTCGCAACTCAAGTGTGGTGTCGTCTTCTCTTCTTCTTCAGATCCTATTGAGTAAATTTCAGAGAGGCGGGCGTATGGTGATGCTTCGGCCTTGATCCCCATGATTCTCTTCACCTCGGCAATATGTTCCGGATCCACTACGTCATCTCCAAAGAGCTTTTGAAAAATCTCACCGGTGGTTTCAAGGTCGTATGAATTTTCCGCTTTCTTCTCCGGTGGGAAATCCACTTCCAATGCTCTTGCCATTCCCTTTTGATTAGGGAATAGTCTTCTCTTGTCGAATACTTCTCCGTAATCAATAGGAACCCAATCCATTGGTTCAAACTCCCTTAGTGGCTTCGCGCTTGACATGCTTCTCTTGTTCATCTCCTTTGGTACGACGAAGTCGACGTTTGGTGTAGTTCTTGACTTGATGTGTTCTTGTTCAAGCTTTTTCCATGATTGGCTCCTCTTTTGTGACTTCCGGGTTGCCTCTTTAGAAAAATCAGCACACTTCTTCTTCCTTGAATTATATTCCGGCTCTTCCGCAAGTCTTGTTTCCCAATCTCTTCGCATGGCAGCCGCTTTACTAATTTTTTGTAGAAGTTGGGCGGCTTCCGTGAGTGTTTTCTCCATGAGATCCCCACCGCACACATTTCGACATGTTGCATGCAACTAGGGGTTAGGGAAAAGAAAAATGTATGCAAGAGTACGTCATCGGTGAAACCGAGTTTTGGTCCATGTTCGATCAATCCATTAAACCTATCCCGGGCTTGGTCTATCCCTTCCTCTTCTCCTTGCACGAAAGTGATCACTTGCCTCCTTAGATGTTGAACCTTGCTAATTGGAAAGAACTTCTCGCAAAACTTCTTTGTCAACTTGTTCCAATTGCCTTCAACTTCAAAGGACGCAACCGAATACCATGTCTTTGCATTGCCGGCAAGTGAGTAGGGAAAGAGATTCCATTTGAACCATTCATCGGGAACTCCTTCTTGACGCACCGTGTTGCATATCGTCGTGAAATCCCTTATGTGTCTATATGGATTCTCCGTAACCATCCCTTGAAATGGGTTCGCCGCCACCATCTTGATGATCTTGGATTTAATCTCATACTTGGTCGCTTCGAGCTTCGAATCCGACTCTTGTACTTTTATGTCTTCACGTCGAGGGCTAGCGTAATCCCTTAGTGATTTCTCCGGTTCTTCCACGGGTTAATTAACGAACGCCATCTAGACAATAAGATAAAAACAAAAATGAAACAAGTGTTTTTCTAGATAATATGTGTTAGGTATAGCAAATAAAAGATAAACCAAATATAAAACTAAGTTAGATGCAAATCAAACGATGTAAACTAACTTGCTCCCCGGCAACGGCGCCAAAGCAAAAGGGGCTTGTTGACGGATAAAATATGTATCCCTCTACGATCCGCAAGCATACGGACCCCACACCTTTTTCACCACGAGATTCCCAAGGTTCTTGTCAATCCGCGGAGCAAGGGGATTACAAGCGTTCAATCTACAACGACACACTAGCAACTAAAACCCTAACTATTATTATACTAGAAAACAACTAAATTGCACTAGAGAGAATGATAAACGATCAAGGTAGAAGACACTCGCCCACGGGTCTACGTTACTAGAGCATGCAATCGCTTAAAGACATGAAAACCAATCTAATCTATCGGGGTTGTGACCACGGTTTCGCCCTTTCCCTCCTCTCGTATCGTCACTACGCGAAGGTATTCATGACTAGACCTATGATGGACACGGTGTATTGAATGGATCCAAGGAAGCATTGGAGCTCTACTCCCTTTACGGCATGGTAGATAACATTAAGCATTAAAGTATATTCAACACAAGATGATAGATAGATAATCCGACAAAGTGCGATTACATCTCAAGATCGATTACAACCCATGGACGAATGAGAAGATTACCCCATCAAGGTGCCGATCATGGCACCGTTGATCATGGTTTCCCTTCCGCCGTGTCTTCCTTCTTCTCCACGAGAGGGTGCTTCCTTAGAGGTGGTTGATCTCCCACCGGAGATCCTCCTCCTCTCTCTCTAGCTTGTGGATGGCCTTCGGTGCGAATGACTCTCTCCCTTTGGTGTTGGCGGCGCCTCGGGGCTTTTAGGGTTGAAGATCCTTTGAGGGCAAGGAAAACGGGACCGAACCGGCGCCGAAGCCGGGCCGGGCCGGCCGGCTCCGGGCCGACCGGCCCGGGCCTGGGCCGCCCGGTTCTTGGCCGCCCCTTTTGCTCCGTGGGTCCTTATGCATTTATGTACTTTGCCCCCTCCACTTGCATGATTTTGAAGATGTTATCCTCGCGTCCAAGATGGAGGTTCTCTTCGCATGAAGTTCGATCTTTTACGCTTCCATCCCCGGGGTGTTCCTCGTAGCACTTCGGTCCTTGCCACCTTTGCAAGTGATTTCATCAAGCTCATGAACATGAACAAGACTCCGTAAATGCTCCTTTGAACTTGTTGCGAATCCGTCCTTTATGTCCATGTTTTCCTACATAAACACAACACTTCCAAATGCATGCACAAAGATGAACTTGTTATATGATTAGTGTGCCTAGTGGCGGGTTAGTTCCATAATCAAATCCAAACCAAAGTGTAATGAACTTGCTAGGTGAACCAAAATACACCGTCAACATGGAGGTGCAACAAGTGCGCCCTCCGTCTGCATTTTGCAGATGTGAGGCTGGATCCGGCAGCCGCTGGAGACAGTCTGAGCCTTGCAGGCACGGGACCGTGCTTCCGTTGTGCGAGTACGACGAGTGCGTAGCATGCAGAAGCTGAGAGGCGGTGCGCTGTGCAGTGCGTCACAGCCTCACAAACTGCTCCTGGAGTCCTGGCCGACCCGATGCTCTCTTTTTTTAATTTGTTTGCTTTGCTTTCATGGCTGACTGACTCCCCTGTGTCAGCGGCGGTGCGGGTGTGTGCCAATGGCGGGGACACCGACGAGGTCCGTGAGAGGTAATAGAGATGCCATCCCCAATTAAAGAGCCGATTCTTGTGGCCAGGAAACGGTGCCTCGCCCTGGGAGAATTGGTATTTGGGGACTCCTGGTGGGGTTTTGGGGGGCGGTTGGTGCCCTATGTTTTTTGTTGTGAGAATAGCTTCTTGATTCAGGTACCATTTGTTATGAATCATAATTTATGTGGCCAATTAATGGAGAGTTTGAGAGGGGAGTAGTAGAGAATGGATAGATGAGAAGTTAGAGATGAATTATGAGTATTTACTCCATCTCCATCCCTCTATAAATAGAGAGAGGTTTACCCCTTTGTATGATGATACATGAGTTGAAGTGAAATACAAAAGCTCTCCCTCTTCTTCTCCTACCCTGCTTGTGTGCTTGTTCTTGTGTTCATACAAATAGTGTGTGTTCTAAGTGCTTGAGAAACTAGATTTCTAACACGTTATCAGCACAAGTTCTACCGAGCTAAGAAGGTGAGAAGTAAGAAATCAAGTCTCTACTGAGCACACACACACACATCACAAGCACGAGTCCTATACTGTATGAAAATCGTTGGCGCATCGGCAACGCCCTGTGACATGTAGGCGGCTCAGTTGCCGTCACCGTCCACCGCCGGAGACGACCAGGGCGATGCAAGGAAGGCCCTGCCTCCGCTCGCCGTGGTACATGTTGACGCAAAATCAGCACCTCGCGCCAAGCACACAGCAAGCCGAACGAAGCTGGCTTAAAACACGTGCCGGATCCGAAGCGTGCCAGTCAATTTTCCTGAAACTGGCAAAGGATAAAAAAAATAGTTAGATAAACATGGAACTTGCCGGGTGGTACCAGACAGTTCCGTATTTACGGCTACAAAGCCAATTAAAATGACATATAGCAACAACTAGCTATCTGTCAGCAGTTTAAATACCATTCGGGAGCTTTAAAACATGAAACCAGGATATAGCCAAATGCATCACGTAAGCATGACAAAAGATCGGTCTCTGTTTCGATAACATTGTTCGTGCATGGCCATGACCGATTTTTGAGGATAAATAACAATTAAGACAAATAAGGTAAAAGCATGATTATAAATATGAAGTAAACAAGCATGCATAGGACAAAAGCACTAGTCTACCGCATGTCTAGGTACTTTCAAACCCGTCAAGCATGATAACAAACAAGTTAATCCACCGCATGATACAACTTGTTTGAAACCACGCCACCAACCACAAAGAGATTAATCCACCGCATGATACGATCTAAATATGGAAGGCTAAAAGCATACATTATTTAAAACAAACTTATGAACATGTTTCATTCATGGTAGCATTACCGAATACTACCGTATGTACAGCCCGATCCGGTTCCGTGGAGAAGGAACAAGCATTTGAAAAGTCAAAGCTTGAACCCGCAGCACGTGACAATCTAGATTGATCTAAATTCGGCTATTAAGAGCACTTCATCCTTTATAATAAACAAAGATATGAAAACACATCACATGGATTTCGAAGAGGTAAAGCCGAAACCGATCGATCTAGATTGGGCAAAAGAGTGTTACATGAATTTAAACATAAAGCAAAACTCAAAGCAACACAGGGTAACTTAATGAATCTATTAGATCTTGCCAAATCTAATAGAGTCGATAACTAGCTTCGAGCTAGATCTTAGCCTACCGCATGGCTCACGATCTCACAGAAACCCTCTTGAACCAAGCTTAAATCCACCGCATGATACTAAGCAAGGTAACAAGACTACTTGCATCATGGTCTAAATCCACCGCATGATACTAGACATGATACAAGGTTGTCGGTACTTACGGAGGTCAACAGATCGATGGCTCCTCTCGAAGAACTCGACGACTCGACTAAAGGACTCGATGTTTGGCACGGGGCCGGTTTTGTTGTGTAGATGTTCGATCCCTATTACGTACATCAAGGGTTTATATTTATACCATTGTCCTAACACGACTCCCGGTCGACTACGAGCACAACATTTAATACCTAAATCAATGTTCCGCGCAAATGTCCATCTTGTACTCGTCATCAACTCGTCCTTTCCTTATATCCGAGCCACATCATCACGTATTCCCGAAAAATTTCTTTTACAAGCGCAAACGAGTCCTTTTGCCGAATGATGGTGTATTGCCGACCGCAAGCATCTTTACCGAATCCTCCGAGGAGATTTTCCCGCCGAATGGTATTTCGTTACCAAACTCGGCCCACAAGTCGATCCCTTTCCTGTACCAATTTTTGGTGTTAACATATGCCCCTTCAATAACGGGATAAAAGTGATTTTATTCCGGAATCGACCATAAATGCCCAACGTCTCTGAGCTAAATCTGTTCAACACCCATTCTTTCCTCTTGCAATCTATTGGAGTCCCCGCTCAGATCCAAACCCTAGGTCATCAATCTCCCAAGCTCAAATCTTCAATAGCGGACCAAAATCAAGCTGTTTAGGTAAATCTCATCCCCTTAAGGTCCATTCGGTATTACTTTTTCGATTCCCATCTTAGATTTTTTCTTGTGTCTTTTCTTGATAGCAATTTTAGACGATCCATTCGGCAACTCTGGTCAAACAGTACTAGACCCGAACAGCAATCCGACCGCAACTCAACCGAACCAGTTAACCGAATATGACTCAGCTTGAATTCCAAACGATCCGACGGTGATTCGGTTAAGGAAGTCTCTCCACCTTCCAAATTTCTCGGGATATGCACCACGATCTGCGGCGACGATCTCTTTACCATCCCCATAAATAAAATAGTGGGTGCCCCTAGCCTTTCACCAAGTCTTTTGTCTTCAAGCCTTCGCCAATCTAAACTTTCTTCCCCAGCACTAGTACTCCCAAAAACTTGATGGAGGGCGGCAGACGAACAGCGCCGAGCCGCCGACGAGGTCGAAGGAAGCCGCGCCGGCGCTTTTCGGAGGCGGTGATCATCAACTTCCTCTGCAGCTCCCTCTAGATTTCTTTCTGTTTCTAATGATCCTCTTTGTATCTTCAGGCTCATCCAGTGGAATCCGGCCCCTGCACCGGCCGCGAATCCAGCCCTGCCAGACGACTCTTCAGAGTCGTACAACTACTCCCCCTCGCGCTACAACGAGCGCGACGCCCTCCGTTTCAAGGCGAAGCGCGACGAAACCCGGCGCGAACTGGAAGATGTTTCCAAGAAAGCCGGCATCGCTGAGCTCGAATGGGAGCATCGGCGCAAGCAAGCACCGCCGGAGACCATTGGCGGTAAATCTCTTGATTGACTTTGATCCAACCCAACTTTGAACTAATCGCCATTGCCCTGCAACATTGCGGGCATCGCGATGCCGAGCTTAACTGGCAGAAGATGCTGGTGAAGCAACTGGCGGACAAGGTGAACGCCCCCGGGAAACGCCGGCGACCGCATTTCCGCGGTGGAAGACAGTGTCGATGAGGTGGCCCTTCACGGTGTTCGCCTGGGCACCACCCTAGGCCTGGCCGCCATGGCGACGCACACCGACGTCGACTACTCCACACAACCGCGCGGCTTCCAGGGCGGCGCACCAGAGGACGTCGATGAAATCGAGGTCATCTTGGAGTGCCTCGACGGCCACGATGACGCCATTGCCGACTCCATCCATCCCAGGATTTTCGACTAGTTTGTACTAGGGATGTTTGGAATTTCGGCAATAAATAATGAAATTTTAACTTTTGTGCTTGTATTGTGATGATTCCCTTTTGCTTGTGAATGCGAATCCTTCGAACGAATTCGAAACTTTTTCTTAGCCAAACACGCAAAAAACTCCCCGCCTCTTGGCACGTAATCCACGTAAAATCTTCAATTCGGGAACCATAAACACTGTTCAATGAAAACCCTTCTCATTCGGGAAGAGAACCCTGCCGCTTGGTATTCCAATAACGCACGCCAACCAGTCATCACTCCCAATGCGCTCTCACAGCTAATAAAATAGCCACCTGGGTGCCCTATAAATCCACTCGCATACACTTCCATCACTTCACATCTTTTCCCCTTGCTCCAGAGGAAAAACCCCAAGGCCATGGCGGACAAGGGAAAGCAACCCATCAAGGAAAGCAGCGCTCCACAAAAGAAGCGTACCATTCGAGGGTAAGTTTTCTGTCAATCCTTTCTTGTGCTCTCGATTGCAATCTCATGGTTTACCCCTCTCTGCTTTTTCCAGCCTTGACTTGCTTCCTGAAGAGATCTTTGGAACTGAAGAGGTTCCCAAGTACATCCTCTCCAATTCCTGCACTGAAGAAGAAAACGCCACGCCGGAACAGAGGATCAACCACCAACTGTGCCGCTGTATTCGGCATCTAGAGCACAACTTGCGGGACATCACCACCCGCTGCAATGCCGAACGCGAACGCCACATGAGCTTGGAGGCGTTGATAGGGGGTAAGATCTCCATCTTTATTTGACTCCCACGCTTAAGCTCAGATCTTCACATTTAACGTTGTTCCCTTCTCCGGATGTCTCCGACGGATACAAAGAACTTGAAGGCTTCCTGGGACAACCTAATGGAAGCTGCAAGTCATGGCAACCCCCAAAGCTTACAGGTTGCTGTTACGGTGGTCTTTCGCTTCTTCCTCCAGGCCTTCTGCTTCCCACCCTCTTGTAATCTTAAGTAGCTGGGTTGTCAAATAAAATCCTGCAAGAAACATCTATAATGTAGAATATTTTTGTGCTAAGGGCAATACATTCCAGTATTGGCCATCTCCTCTGTTAGGATTTTTTGTTCTAAAGGCGGCTTCTTTCCCAAACGCCGCTTGTCTCGTGTTTCGTATGCCTCGTAATCCTCGGTGCTTGTAATCAACGATCAACTTCAATACTAGGATAATATTTCTTCAAATATCTTTCGTTTATAGCAGCAAAGAACTCCTCTCCTAGTAGAGTTTTCAATATGTAAGCATTACCGTGTGTACATCCGACTACCCGAAAAGGACCCTCCCAATTCGGGGACCATTTGCCGAACGCACCGTACTTAGTCCCGATCGACGTAACGCTTTCCAAACCAAATCTCCTTCGCAAATTGTTTGACCTTTACCTTCTTGTTGTAATATTTAGCAACTCGCATCTTGTTCTTTTCAATACTTTCCAGGGCCTTAAGACGAATCATATGCAAATCCTCTAACTCGTCCATCATTAAGCCATTGCAATCTTTGGAACTTAAATCCTTTTGCAAAACCACTCTCCTTGAATCTGATTGTATTTCCCAGGGAAAAACAGCATGATGCCCATAAACCAACTCATAAGGAGATGTTTTTGTAGCTCCATGAGGAGCCATTTGGTAAGCCCACAAAACCTCATTGAGTACCGAATGCCACCTCTTAGGCTTCTGATCAATTTTCTTTTGTATAATCTTGATCATGATCTTGTTAGAAGCCTCTGCTTGACCATTAGCTTGGACATAATAAGGAGAAGAATTCAATAATTTGATTCCCATGCTTTCAAGCAAACTCTCTCGAACTACGAAGATACAAATTGTGCTCCTTGATCGGTTGTAATTGTTTGAGGAATCCCAAATCGTAAATGATGTGTTCTTTAACAAACTCAACAATGTTTTCTCGATGTTACTTTCTTAGATGGAATTGCCTCAACCCATTTGGTGAAATAATCGTTGCCAAAAGCACAAATTTATGCCCCTTGCTAGATGGAGGATTTATTTGGCCAATCAAATCTATACCCCATCCTCTGAATGGCCACGACTTGATAATAGGATTCGTAGCCGATGCCGGGACTCTTTGAATATTCCCAAACTTCGACAATCTTGACAACCTTTGTAATACTCAAAACAATCTTCCAAAGATCGTCGGCCAAAAACATCCAAAGTGTGCCTAATAACCAATTTCATTCGATAAGCCGATTGATGCGCTCCACACGGCCCATCGTGCACTTCACTCATCATTTTTTTTGCTTCTTCTAGACACAGGCATTGCAGCAACACCCCATCTAATGATTTGTAAAACAAACGCCCATCAAGAAAAACAAATTTTATAGCTTTATACCTGAGCTTCCTAGAAACCTTTCGGGATGGATTCTCCAGATAATCAACAATCTCTTTGCTCCAATCATCCTCTGCTAGATCACTCCCGAAAGCACAAACCTCCATGGCAAACACCTCTTGGTTTTCTCTATAACCTGAAGCACTTTGAGCCAACCTGTTTGCCTCTTCATTGTGTTCTCTAGGAATATGTTGTAGAGTTACTAACTGAAAACTTTTCAAGATTTCCTTGCATTCTTCGTAGTAATTCCTCAAGATATCACTTCTACATTCATATTGTCCATTCAATTGTTTTATATCCAGCTCTGAGTCTCCATAAATTTCAACTGAAATAGCCTTTGCTTCTTTCAAATATTGAAGCCCTCTAAGTAGTGCCTCATATTCGCCTTGATTATTGGTGACAGAGGGTCGAATAGGAATAGCAAACTAAACATCTCACCTCTGGGTGAAATTAATAAAATTCCTACTCCACCACCTTTGCCACATGAGGATCCATCAAAGAATAAAGCCCAAGGAGTAATTTCAAGCAAATCAATTGATGTATCACGATGCTCAGTAATGAAATCAGCAATAATCTGGCCTTTAATAGCTTTTGCCGATTCAAACTTCAACTCAAACTCAGATAAAGCCAAAATCCACTTGCCAATTCTTCCATTCAAAATTGGCATAGATAACATGTGTTTAATTACATCAAACTTTGAATATACAACGCATTCGACATTCAACAAGTAGTGCCGAAACTTTGTACACGAGTAATAAACACACAAGCAAAGCTTCTCCGCAGCCGAATACCTGGTCTTAGGGGTGGGCGTTCGGGTTACCCGATTAGTTTGGGTCGGGTAATTCGGGTTTTGAGAAATTCGGGTAATGAGAATCATTACCCGATATCAGCTCCAAAAAACACTACCCGCAAATTCGAGTACCCGCAAAAATCCGGTTCGGGTTCGGGTTACCCAATTTACCCGAAATCTATAATCAAAGTATATAGTTAAACACACATAATTTTGCATAGACTATTAGTTTGTGTTGAGTTTCAATTACAAGTTGAGAAGAATAATATATTATAGGTACTCATTCAAATTAAAAGAATTATATTCTAATAAAGTGATAATTTCAAGTATTCAACTAACAACATGTGAATAAATACAAAGACAAAGGCAAATTTCGGGTAGTTCGGGTAGTTTGGGTACTTGAGTGTATTACCCAAATTACCCAAACTAATTTCGAGCAATGACAATCACTATCCGAACTTGGGATCAGGTACCTCGGGTTCGAGTAATTCGAGTTTGGGTTCGGGTAATTCGGGTACGGGTAATGGGTATCGGGTATTTTGCCCAGGCCTACCTAGTCTTAGGATCAAGCAATTTTCGGCTAAGGTACGCTACTATCCGTTCCTTTCCTTCAAATTCTTGTATAAGGGCCGATCCAATAGTTTGGGTATCGGCCGCCACGTACAACTTGAAAGGCTTGTTCAATTGTGGAGGCACCAACACTTGTGGTTCCTTCATGTACTGCTTGATTTCATTAAAAGCCTTTTGTTGTTCGTCACCCCATACAAACCTCTGATCTTTCTTGATCCTCAACAGCGGAGAGAAAGGCAACATCTTTTGTGACAAATTTGAAATGAATCTCCTCACAAAATTGATCTTGCCAAGCAGTGATTGCAACTCCTTGAGATTGGTTGGAGGAACAACTTCATCGATAGCTTTCATGCTTTTCTTGCCAACTTCTATTCCTCCTTCATGCACCAAAAATCCCAAGAATTCTCCAGCTGAAACTCCAAAGGCACACTTGTTTGGGTTCATCTTCAGCCCATGCTTTCGGGTGCACTCTAGAGTTTTCTTCACATCCTCCAAGTGTGATTCATGATTCAAAGATTTGATCATGACATCATCAATGTATATCTCAACAATTTTGTCGATCAACTCATGAAAAATATAATTCATGGCTCTTTGATAAGTTGCACCGGCATTTTTCAACACAAATGTCATGACAATCCACTCAAAAAGACCTATATGCCCAAGACATCTGAAGGTTGTCTTCGATATGTCTTCTATTGCCATAAAAATTTGATTGTACCTTGCATTGCCATCCATGAAACTGATAACTTTATGTCCAGCAGCGGCATCAACCAATAAATTAGCAACAGGCATTGGGTATCCATCCATAAGAGTAGCTCTGTTTAAATCTCTAAAGTCTATGCAAACCCTCATCTTCCCATTTTTCTTGTAAACAGGGACGATGTTTGAGATCCACTCTGCATATCTGCATGGCCGAATGAAATTTGCCTCAATCAATTGCTCAACTTCTTTTTTCACGTCGGCCAATACTTCATCCTTGTAGATCTTTCGGGGAGGTTGCTTGTAAGGTTTAAAACCAGGCTTGATAGGCAACTGATGCTCAACAGTGGAACGATCCAAACCAGGCATCTCCGAATAATCCCAAGCGAAGCAGTCTTTATATTCTTTCAGTAACTTGATTAATCCTTCTCTGAAACTTGAATCTAAGTTAGCACTGATAAATGTCGGTCTTGTCTTGTCACCATCTCCAATATCAATTTCTTCCAATTTGTCAGCCGACATGAATCCACGCCTTAACTTCCCATCAGTTCCATCAATTGGATTATCCATTAAAAATTGCTATAAGAGCCGACTGCTTGAATCGGGCGTTGATCACCGCTAACCGGTTCAACAGACCTTCACCCCGCTCCTTCCCCGAGAAGCAATCTATGCCTTGATACTCCCGCAAGGCCGGTTCGACTTTAGCCACGCTCACCGAATCATCTCGCTTGGACCACTTCTATATCATCATCTACCCACCGAACAAGATGTTGGTACATGGTAGATGGGATGCGGCGCTTGCATGGATCCACTCCCGTCCAAGCAAAGCAAGCTATAAGCCCCTTTGCCCTCAATGACAAAGAAGGTCGTGAGCAGAGTTTTAGACTCGATCATCGAGTCCACATGCACGCAGCCCTTGTGTCCGAAGGATTCCCAAGCAAAATCATTCGGAATTATACTTGTTGGCGTTAAATCTCCGGGGCCCATGCCAAGCTTCCCGAATGTGGTGTATGGCATCACATTGACTCGGCCTCCACCATCAACAAACATTTTGGTCAATGGCTTGCCATTGACGTATCCTCTCAAGTACGGTGTCCTCATATGTCGATTCTTGGCCGGTTTGTCGAAGGTTGTCCGCTTAGCCAACACCAACTGTGCCATTAGCCCAAGTTGTTCATCCTCATTGATGTCCGGGGACGCCTCTTCCCTGCACAACCTGGTTAGCTGGAGCCATGAACTCATTCGGCAAAAAGCATACCATGCATGTTGGAGCCGAACGACCAGATCCATCAGGCCTATCCTTCAGACGCCACACCTGCTTTCTCTTGATCCCTGCCTGTTTCAACTCTTGATTCCTCAAGCGCTGAACCCTTCTCTTTTGGCTTCTCCTCAAGCCAGGTGGACACCACTGTCCTTTCTGCCAAATATATTCACATTCCTGTTCTTCTTGATCAACCCACTTTTGGTCAGCATATCTTTTCCTTGGGTGATCATTGACTTCATTTATTTTTATGCACCGACTGTCACTAGGATGTATCTTTCCAATTCTTTCGTTGACGCAAAATGTGCACCTAGCGCCAAACACACAAAGAAGCCAAACAAGCCGGCTTCACACGTGCAAAGAATCACAAGACGTGCTACCAATTTTCCCCGAAAATTAACAAAAGACAATGTAGTTAAATACCAAAGCTTGGAACTTGCCGGTGGTACCGGCAGTTCCATATTTACGGCTACAAAGCCGGATGGGATGACACATAGCTATAGAAATCTATCCGCCAATAAACCGAAACCACTCGGGAGCTTATAACAGAAAAGTAACATAGCCGAATGGATGACGTAAGCATGACGGCGATCGGTCTTTGTTTGAACAAAGATGTACATGCGCAAGACCACGACCGATCCCCATGGTGATCATCATTAAATAAATAAATAAAGTAAAGCGCGAGCATAAACATGTAATAAACAAGCATGCATAGATCCAAAGCGCTAGTCTACCGCATGTCTAGGTACTTTAAAACCCGTCGTGTACGACACCAAACAAATCTATCCACCGCATGATACAACTTGCATGGGAATCGTACCACTTTCCACAAATAGATCTATCCACCGCATGATACAATCTAAATATGGAAAGCTAAAAGCATACATCATTTAAAGCATGAATTACGCACGTGTTCTACTCGTGAGAAATATAACCGAATACGGCCGAATGTACCGATTCGGGGTCCATGAAGAAGGAACGGACATTACCAAGCGAAATAAATCTATCGATTGATTTGAAATCTAGTCCACCGGATGACTAGCTCCAAAGCAACCCAAAAACCTAAATCTACCGCGTGATACTCGGTTCTTTCAAGATTTATACCAACGCCGGCAAGCTTGAACCCGCAACACGTAACAACCTAGATCAATTTGGTTTCGGCTATCAAAGAGCACATGATCCATATGTTAAATCAGCCACAAACACGAACCGACTCGCACAAGGATCATCAAAAAGTAAAAAGCCGATCCAAACCCATCTAGATTGGGCAAAAGGGTGTTACATGAATTTAAACATAAAGCAAAACTCAAAGCAACACGGGGTAACTTAATGAATCTATTGGATCTTGCCAAAATCCAATAGAGCCGATAACTAGCTTCAAGCTAGATCTTAGCCTACCGCATGGCTCATGACCTAACAAGAAACCCTCTTGAACCAAGCTTGAATCTACCGCATGACACGAAGCATGGTAACAAGACTACTTGCATCGCATCTAAATCCACCGCATGATACTAGATATGATACAAGGTTGCCGATACTCACGGAGATGGACGGATCGATGAACCCTCTCGAAGAACGCGACGACACGACAAATGGACTCTAGGGTTTGGCGTAAGGCCGGTTTGTATTGAGAATGATTGTATATCCGTTACATACATTCGGGGCTCATATTTATACCCCGCCAAGTACAACCTCGAATGGATTTGTTGCCGAACTTATCTCTAAGCCTCGATCGCTTATCCATCTATTCTCCCTTCCTCGCTTGAGCCACGTCACCGTCCAATCCCGCAAAATCGGCCTCGACCGTTCCCTTGCCGAACGGAAACGGATAGCCGACCGCGGATCTTTCCTCGCCGAATACATCCGAGGAAACCTTCCTTCCACCGTACGGACTTCTCATCGAGCTGGACCCATAAGTCGACTCCTTACCAAATTTTGGTGTTAACACATGCCCCTTCAATTGTGGGATAAAAGTGATTTTGTTCCGAATTGACTCCAACCCTCAAACATTTTCAAATCGAATCCGTCAACACCGTTCTCTCTCTTCACAATCCGCCGGAATCCTCGTCTAGATCCAAACCCTAGATCCCCTTGTTCCGAGCTTAAATCCCCAATGGCGGCTCAAGACCAAGCCGCTCGTGTAAATTCTCCTCCCGTAAGCTTCATTCGGCATTTAAGTTTTCAATTTTACCCGAGATTTCTTTTCCGCTTTTCTTCGCCGCAACCTTAAATGTAATGTCGAACGACCCATTCGGCAAAGAAATGCCAACACCCGAATGGCACTTTGACTCCTCTCGCCCGAGCTACCAACCGAACAAGACTCGGCCCTAGAACTCCAAACGACCCATTGGCGGACCGGTCAAGGAAACCTTTCCACCTTCCGATTTTCTTGGGATATGCACCACGATCCAGAGCCACGACTCAAGGCCAGGATCTGTCTTGCCAGGCCTATAAATGGAACCATAGGTGCCCCTAGCTCTCCACCAAGCCTTTAGCTCTCGAATCTTTGCCAATCTCAACTCTTCTTCTCCTTTCCAAACAAAGGCACATCCCGTAGCAAAGCATGGTGCGCCGCCTCAACCGACGCCGCGCCTCCGATGAAGCGGAGGTGAGTAGCGCCAATGCGCGCCGGGAGGCAATGATCGTCAATTCTCCTTCCTTGATTCATCTTTGATCCTCTTTTGTTTTGACGATCATCCCTTTTTCGGAGTTGATTCGGTGGAATCCATCTCCTCGCGCCAACCGGTCGCCCCCTTCCGACGACTCCTCGCAGTCCGACGGCCACTCCCCCGTGCCTTACGGGGAACTCGACGCTCTCCACTTCAAGGCGGAACCGGAGACGGCCCGGGCCGCGAGCCGGGAGGAGGTTTCCAAAAAGGCCGGTATAGCCGAGTTGGAGTGGGAGGACCGCCGCAAGCAGACCTGCTAGAGACCATCGACGGTACGGCTCGAAATCACCTTTTGATCCAATCCGGCCTTTTGATGCTAATCCCCTTTTTCTTGCACCTTGCGGCCCTCGATGCCGAGCTCAACCGCCCTAAAGATGCCGGTGGAGCAACCGGCGAATAAGGTGAATGCCCGCGGGGACACGCCGGCGGAGCGCCTTGCTACGGTGGAGCACCGCGTTGATGAGGTTGCCACTCATGGCGTCCGCTTAGGCACCACCCCGGGCTCCGGCCGCCATGGCGACGCACACGGACGTCGACTACTCCACCGGGCCGCGCGGCTTCCGGGCGGCGCGCCGAAGACATCGAGGAGATTGAGCTCATCTTGGAGCGCCTCGATGGCCACGGCGACGCCATTGCCGAAATCACTCATCCTCAATCCGTGCCGAACGTGCTTTTTGACTAGATTGTATTAGGGATGTTTGAATATCGGCAATAAATAAAGAACTTTTGAATTTCGTGCTTGTACCGTGATGATTTTTCTTTTATGTTTGCATCCGTGAATCTTGTTTTTCCTTAAGCGTATCCGGGAACCGTCTTGAGCCGAATACGCGAGGACAGATGCCCCTTGGCGCAAAATCCACGAGAAGATCCCCGAATCGGCAATCCACAAGCACCGTTCAAGCGAAAACCCTTCGCATTCGGGAAGAAAACCCCCGCCGTTTGGTATTCACAACAGTGTACGCCGGCCAGTCATCACTCCCAATGCACCCCTTCGGTCAATAAAATAGCCTGCTGAGATGCCCTGCAAATCCACTCGCACACTCATCCATCACTTCTCATTTCCTCCCCCGCTCCAGAGGAAAAAACCCCAAGGCCATGGACAAAGGCAAGCAACCCCGGGAGAGCAAACCCTCCAAAGAAATGCACGATTCGAAGGTGAGTTTTCCCTTGATTTACTCCTTGTTTCCCATATGATCTTGCGCTTTACCTCTTCTTTTCCTCTTTCGGCCTTGATTTGCTTCCCGAAGAAATCATCGGGACCGAAGACGTGCTCGAGTACATCTCCTCCGATTCCTCCCTTGAAGCGAGAGGACGCCACGCCCGAACAGAGGACCGGCCATCAAGCTCGCGCCGTCGCGTTCAGCACACCGGAGCACGACCTCGGGGACATCACCGCTCGTTGCCAAGCCGAACGCGAGCGTCGCATGGCTCTAGAGGCACTAGTGGGGGGTAAATGTTTCGACTCCTTCTTGATTTCGTGCCCACATCCGGATTTCTTGCCCCTAACACCCACTCCTCTCGTTTCGATGTCTCTCGACGGTACAACAACCTCGAAAGCGGCTTGGGACAGCTTGGTGGAGGCCGCAAATCATGGTCACCCCCGTGCATTCCAAGTTGCCGTCACGGTGGTCCCGGAGCAACCGAAGAGGGAGCCGGCCGAAGAAGCAAAGAAAAGATTGAATCATACTTTCGCTTCTTCCTCCACGCCTCTCGCTTCCCACCTCCTTGAGGTCCCGATCACCGGGGTTGTTGGATGTAAACCCGCAAGAAGCGGTTGTAATGTAGTTTTGTGCTAAGGGCAATGCATCTAGGCACCGGCCATTTCTTCGTTTGTGAATTTTTGTTCTAAAGGCGGCCTCGTTCTTGAGCGCGGGCCGTCGTGTCGATGCATGTAATCCCACCGCCGGTGATCATCGATCGTTTCAATGCTAGGATAATATTTCTTCAGATATCTTCCATTTATTGCAGCGGAAAATTCTTCTCCTAGTAAAGTTTTCAATATGTATGCATTACCAGGGACGCATCTGACCACGCGAAAAGGCCCTTCCCAGTTAGGGGACCATTTGCCGAATTCGCTGTATTTGGTTCCGATCGGCAATAGCGCTTTCCAAACCGGATCTCCCTCTCGCAAATTGCCGACTTTTACTTTCTTGTTATAATACTTGGCAACCCGCGGCTTGTTCTTCTCGATGTTTTCCGGGGCCCTAAGACGGATCACGTACAAATCTTCTAGCTCGTCCATCATTAGGCCACCGTAATCCTTGGAGCTTAAATCTTTACGTAACACAACTCTCCTTGAATCTGATTGCATCTCCCAAGGTAGAACCGCATGGTGTCCATAAACTAGTTCATAAGGAGAGGTCTTTGTAGCTCCATGGGGGGCCATTCGGTAAGCCCACAGCGCCTCACTGAGTACCGAATGCCACCTTCTTGGCTTCTAGTCGATCTTCTTTTGTATCAGCTTGATCATGATCTTATTTGAAGCCTCCGCTTGACCATTAGCTTGGGCATAATAGGGAGAAGAGTTAAACAATTTGATCCCATGCTTTCGGCAAACTCTCCGAACTCCGGGGACACGAATTGGGCCCCCGATCGTTGTGATTGTCCGAGGGATCCCAAACCGGTAGATGATGTGCTCCTTGACAAATTCAACCATGTTTTCCGATGTCACCTTCTTCGGTGGGATCGCCTCAACCCATTTAGTGAAATAGTCCGTAGCCAAAAGCACAAACTTATGCCCCTTGCTAGATGGTGGATTAATGCGGCCAATCAAGTCTATACCCCGACCCCCGAATGGCCATGGCTTGATAATGGGATTTAATGCCGACGCGGGGACCCTTTGAATATTTCCAAACCTCTGACAATCTTGACATCCTTTGTAATACTCAAAGCAATCCTCTAATATCATCGGCCAAAAGCACCCAGCTTGTCTGATAACCCATTTCATGCGGTAGGCCGATTGGTGTGCTCCACATATCCCATCATGCACTTCACCCATCATGTTCTTGGCTTCTTCGGGACCCGGTGCATCGTAACAAAACCCCATCTAATGATTTATAGAACAAATTACCATCCGGAAGAACGAATTTTATGGCCTTGTACCGAGCTTCCTAGAGACCTTTCGGGATGGATCCTTCAAATAGTCAACAATCTCTTTTCTCCAATCATCTTCCGCAAGATCCGTCCCCGAGTGCACATGTATCCGCGGCAAACGCTTCCCGACTCTCTTTGTAACCGAGGCGCTTTGAGCCAACCCGTTTGCTTCTTCATTATGTTCCCTAGGAATATGCTATAGAGTTACCAACGGGAAGCTCTTCAAGATTTCCCCGCATTCTTCATAGTAACACCTCGGTGCTTCGCTTTTGCATTCGTATTGGCAGTTCAATTACTTGATTACCAACTCGTGTCTCCATAAACTTCAACCGAAACGGCCCCAAAGCTTCTCTCAAATATTGAAGCCCTCGAAGCAAGTGCCTCGTACTCGGTCGATTGTTTGTAACGATTGGGTCGTATAGGGATGGCAAATTCAAACATCTCACCTCTAGGCGAAATTAGCGAATCCCTACTCCCCCACCTTTACCACATGATGATCCGTCAAAAAATAAAGCCCAAGGGGTAATTTCAAGCAAATCAATTGACGGATCGCGATGTTCAGTTATAAAATCGGCAATGATCTGTCCCTTGATAGCCTTTGCCGATTCGAACTATAACTCAAACTCTGATAAAGCCAAGATCCATTTTCCAATCCTACCATTCAAAATTGGCATAGATAACATATGTTTTATTACATCAAACTTGGAATACACAGTGCATTCGGCATTCAACAAGTAGTGCCGAAACTTTGTACACGAGTAGTACACGCATAGGCACGGCTTCTCTGCAGCTCGAATACCGGTCTCAGGATCAAGTAATTTTCGGCTAAGATACGCTACTACCCGCTCCTTTCCTTCGAATTCTTGAATAAGGGCCGATCCAATGGTTTGAGTATCGGCCGCCATGTACAACTTGAAAGGCTTATCCAGCTGAGGAGGGACCAGTACTGGTGGCTTCTTCATGTATTGCTTGATCTCATTGAAAGCCTTTTGTTGTTCGTCGCCCCATGTGAACTTCTGATCTTTCTTTAGCTTCAGCAGTGGAGAGAATGGCAAAACTTTCTGTGACAAATTTGAATTGAATCTTCTCACGAAATTAATTTTGCCGAGCAGTGATTGTAACTCCTTGAGATTAGTTGGAGGAACAACTTCATCAATGGCCTTCATACTCTTCTTGCCAACTTCAATCCCCCCTTCGTGGACCAAAAATCCCAAGAACTCTCCAGCTGATACCCCAAAAGCGCACTTGTTTGGATTCATCTTTAAACCATGCTTTCGGGTGCACTCCAAGGTCCTTTTCACATCTTCCAAATGTGTGTCATGACTTAGGGACTTGATCACGACATCATCAATGTAAATTTCCACAATTTTGCCGATCAACTCGTGAAAAATGTAATTCATGGCTCGCTGATAAGTTGCACCGGCATTTTTAACCCAAATGTCATGACTATCCATTCAAACGAGCCTATATGACCGGGACATCCGAAGGCCGTCTTTGATATATCCTCTATCGCCATGAAGATTTGGTTGTATCCCGCATTGTCATCCATGAAACCGATCACTTTGTGTCCGGTGCGGCGTCAATCAACAAATCGGCAATAGGCATGGGGTAACCATCCATCGGAGTAGCTCTGTTCGATCCCCGAAATCTATGCGGCACCCTCATCTTTCCATTCTTCTTGTAAACGGGGACAATATTAGAAATCCACTCCGCATATCTGCATGGCCGAACGAAGTTTGCATCAAGTAATCTTTCAATTTCTTTCCTCACATCGGCCAATACCTCATCCTTGTAGATTTTCCGGGGTGGTTGCTTGTATGGTTTGAAACCAGATTTGATCGGCAACCGATGCTCAACGATGGAACGATCCGGTCCGGTGCATCTCCGAATAATCCCTGTGCGAAGCAATCTTTATATTCCTTGAGCAGACTTGATCAATTCCTCCCCCGAAGTCCGGGTTGCAAGCTTGCACCGATGAATGTCGGCCTTGGCTTATCACCGCTTCCAATATCAACTTCTTCTAATTTATCGACCGACATAAATCCTCGCCCCAACTTGCCATCAGTGCCATCGACGGGGTTCTCCATTAAAAATTACTATAAGAGCCGATCGCTTGAATCGGCCGTTGATCACCGCCGACAGTTCAACAGACCTTCTCCCCAGTCTTTCCCCGAGAAACAGTCAATGCCTTGATACTCCCGGAAAAGCCGGTTCCATGTTTGCAACGCTCACGGAGTCATCTCGCTTGGACCACCTCAATATCATCATCCACCCATTGGATGAGCCGCCGATGCATGGTGGATGGGACGCAAAGAATTGGCATGAATCCGGTCCCTTCCAAGCAAGTAGGCCGTAGGCTCCTTTGCCTTCGATAACAAAGAAGGTCGTGAGCGGCGTCTTGGACCCGATCATCGCATCCACGTGAGCGCATCCCTTGGTGTCCGAAGGATTTCCGGCGAAATCATTCAGGTATTATGCTTGTAGGCGTCGGATCGCCGGTGGCCCATGCCAAGTTTCCCGAAGGTGGTGTACGGCATTACATTGACCGCCGCTCCGCCGTCGACAAACATCTTGGTCAATGGCTTGCCATTGACATATCCCTTCAAGTACGGCGGCCTCATGTGTCGATTTCTCGGACGGTTTGTCGAAGATGGCTTGCTTGGCTAACACTAGCCGCGCCATCGGCCCCTCAACTTGCTCATCATCTAGGGACGCCTCCTCCCCGCACAACCCGGTTAGCAGGAGCCATGAATTCGTTCGGCGTAAAAATATACCATGCATGTTGGAGCCGAACGCTTTGACCCTTCAGGTTGATCCTTTGGACGCCACACCTGCTTCGTCTGGATCCCAGCCTGCCTCAGTTCACGGTTCCTCAAGCGTTGAACCCGTCTCTTCTGACTTTTCCGTAGGCCAGGCGGGCACCATTGCCCCTTCTGCCAGATGTACTCGTCCTCGTCCTCTTCTTGATCAGCCCACCTTAAATCAGCTTGCCTTTTCCTGGGATGATCAATGATTTCAATTTTTTGGCGCCGATCCTTGTTAGGATGGATCCTTCCAATTCTCTCATGGACGGATCGGCGATTGGCAGTCTCCTGCCTGTACTCAAAATACCTGTCATTGCACTCGGGGCGGTTCCTCGGCCGTGGGCGGTTTCAACCCTTCGTTCCAACGGTGCTCGAAGAACGCACATCCCTAGTGCGCGCGCTCCGCTCGCGCGTGTCGCTCCGTGTCTCTCTCTTCCGTGTGCCTCCTCTTCCGCTCTACGTCTTTCCTCCTCGTATTTTCGCTTCCGGTAGCGCTCTTTTTCCATCGCGGCGCCGCCACTTCTTGAGGAGTATACGCGTGGTCACCCCGGGCATGGCCTTGGATGATTCCCCGATTTCGATGTGGCTCTTGAGGACGCGTTGGGCTTCACCATGCACCTGCTCCAAAGTTACTTGCCGCTCCGGTCCACCGCTCCATCGTGCCTAGCCCCGGGCCGAGGTCAAGACTTTGACCTTGCCCTTCTCCTCAGCTGTCACCACGTTGACAGAGAAACCCACCATGTTCTAAGGAAAGGGGTGGCCATCCAGCTTCATCTTGTTATGAAATTTGAGGTGCCCTTCTTGGATGGCTTTCTGGATCCTCATCCCGAAGACCGGCTAGCCGTTGATGGAGTGCGAGTTCCCGTCGTGGAAGCCACGGTAACGTTTCTCTTTTACTCCATCGGGCCGAAGCATGGAATGCCCTTCGGAGCAATCGATTCGGCCTTCCTTCACTAGGAGCTCAAACGAGCCTTATCGGCTTTCGTGATGTCGAAATCGTAAGTGCCTTTGGTCCGTTTGACCCGGCCGATGATTCATCGTCAATGGCTCCTTTCCCCACATGATTTCGACCGCGGCCACGTCCGCTCATCATCGAATCTTCCAACAGTCGGCCTTGTCCAGGAACCGGTTGTAGATATCCGCGACGTCATGCCGTTTTCCGAACCCGGCATCCTTCTTGAAACCATATGCTTGGTTGCTCATTAACGACGCTTTTGGGACAGCCGACCCGGGTTTTCGAACCCCATGCCAAACGACTTCTCACGCACGGCGGCAAGCATCCCGGCAACGGCCATGTCGGCCAACTGATCATCTGGCAGGTTGAGTGAAAAGCACATGCCCATAACTTCCCTGAACCTCCTGAGAAATTCCAAGGGCGTTTCACTGTGCCTCTGCTTCAGGGTAGCAAGGTCAATCTACTTCTTTTCTGAGCTGCCACTGAAATAGTGGGCGTGGAATTTCCGTTCCAGCTCCTTCCATGTGCTAACTGACTTAGGGGGCAAAGACGAAAACCACTGGAACGCCGGCCCGTCGGTGACGTAGGGAAGTTCGACCCCTGAAAGCTTCTTCAGCTGAGCATTCTCCGAGCTGCATCAGGTAGCGAGCAATGTGCTCCACCGTGCTCGTGTCGTCCTGCCCGGAAAATTTTGTGAACTCCGTCGGAGGTTTTACCCTTGGCGGAAGGAGCACGTTGAAGTACCACTCCGGGAACGGCGGCGTGTAGGCTGGTCCCTGCATTTTCGGTTTGAGGCCGAACTGATTCTGCATCAACTCGGCCATCTTCTGCGCCAGGGCGTCGTCCTCCTGCGCGCCTGCAGCTGGTGCGTAACCCGGATGCGGGAAAGCGTCGATGGCACCGTAGTTTCCCACCTCGTGGTAGCCTCCGCCGTATAGATTCCCCTGTAGCCAATTGCTTGCTGGAGCGATCCTGTGGCCGGGAGCAAGCGGGGCTCCGGGCGAGCCGAATGCCATCTCCCCGTACGTGGGCCGGTACGGGTTCGGCCGCCGCACGAGCCGACTCGTGTTGCCCCGCGGTGGCGGGCCGAACCGGTCGCCCTCTTGAGGCCCGCAAAGTGGGGGCCGAACCGGGCCGACCCCCGCCGCCTTGCGGAGGAGGCCGGAAAGCTTGACTTCCGGCCCCTGCGAGGAGGAGGCCGGACTGGCCGGCTCGCAATGGCGGTTGAGAGCTTGACTCGCCCAACTCCACCGTGCCCGCTTGGATGGGTGTCTTGCCGAACGCCCGCTCCATACCCGGCCCGAAGACGCCCACCATCATTTGTTTGAATGCACCCAAGAAAGCTCCGTGGTGCCTCGCTCGAGACGTGGTCCGCGGCATCTCGAACGCCCGTATGCACTCCTCCCTCTCCCCGCCGGGTGGTGGCGTCGCTCTCTCCCGGCAACAATACTCCGGGCATCTCGTTCTTCAAGTACGGGACGCCACTCCCGTTCTTCTTGAAGGACAAAGCATGCACTTCTCCCGGAATTGGTCCACGGCGTCCGGAGCCGCTGCCGTTGTTCGAGAGAGAGGTCTTCAATGTTAACATCCATGATGTCCCCAATGTCGTGCATCTTGATTTTTTCGGCCGTGGTCCCACCGGGCGTGCCAAAAAGTGTGTTGACGCAAAATGTGCACCTAGCGCCAAACACAAAGAAGCCGAACAAGCCGGCTTCACACATGCAAAGAATCACAAGACGTGCCGGTCAATTTTCCCCGAAAATTAACAAAAAGACAATGTAGTTAAATACCAAAGCTTGGAACTTACGGTGGTACCGGACAATTCCATATTTACGGCTACAAAGCCGGATGGGATGACACATAGCTATAGAAAGCTATCCGCCAATAAACCGAAACCACTCGGGAGCTTATAACCGGAAAAGTAACATAGTCAAATGGATGACGTAAGCATGACGGCGATCGGTCTTTGTTTGAACAAAGATGTACGTGCGCAAGACCACGACCGATCCCCATGGTGATCATCATTAAATAAATAAATAAAGTAAAGCGCGAGCATAAACATGTAATAAACAAGCATGCATAGATCCAAAGCGCTAGTCTACCGCATGTCTAGGTACTTTAAAACCCGTCGTGTACGACACCAAACAAATCTATCCACCGCATGATACAACTTGCATGGGAATCGTACCACTTTCCACAAATAGATCTATCCACCGCATGATACAATCTAAATATGAAAAGCTAAAAGCATACATCATTTAAAGCATGAATTACGCACGTGTTCTACTCGTGAGAAATATAACCGAATACGGCCGAATGTACCGATTCGGGGTCCATGAAGAAGGAACGAACATTACCAAGCGAAATAAATCTATTAGATTGATTTGAAATCTAGTCCACCGGATGACTAGCTCCAAAGCAACCCAAAAACCTCGCATCTACCGCGTGATACTCGGTTCTTTCAAGATTTATACCAACGTTGGCAAGCTTGAACCCGCAACACGTAACAACCTAGATCGATTCGGTTTCGGCTATCAAAGAGCACGTGATCCATATGTTAAATCAGCCACAAACACGAACCGACTCGCACAAGGATCATCAAAAGGTAAAAAGCCGATCCAAACCCATCTAGATTGGGCAAAAGGGTGTTACATGAATTTAAACATAAAGCAAAACTCAAAGCAACACGGGGTAACTTAATGAATCTATTGGATCTTGCCAAAATCCAATAGAGCCGATAACTAGCTTCAAGCTAGATCTTAGCCTACCGCATGGCTCATGACCTAACAAGAAACCCTCTTGAACCAAGCTTGAATCTACCGCATGACACGAAGCATGGTAACAAGACTACTTGCATCAGATCTAAATCCACCGCATGATACTAGATATGATACAAGGTTGCCGATACTCACGGAGGTCGACGGATCGATGAACCCTCTCGAAGAACTCGACGACACGACAAATGGACTCTAGGGTTTGGCGTAAGGCCGGTTTGTATTGAGAATGATTGTATATCCGTTACATACATTCGGTGGCTCATATTTATACCCCGCCAAGTACAACCTCGAATGGATTTGTTGCCTAACTTATCTCTAAGCTTGATCGCTTATCCATCCATTCGCCCTTCCCCGCTTGAGCCACGTCACCGTCCAATCCCGCAAAATCGGCCTCGACCGTTCCCTTGCCGAACGGAAACCGATAGCCGACCGCGGATCTTTCTCGCCGAATACATCCGAGGAAACCTTCCTTCCACCGGACGGACTCCTCATCGAAAGTCGGACCCATAAGTCGACTCCTTACAAAATTTTGGTGTTAACACATGCCCCTTCAATTGCGGGATAAAAGTGATTTTGTTCCGGAATTGACTCCGACCTCAAACATTTTCAAATCGAATCCGTCAACACTGTTCTCTCTATTCGCAATCCGCCGGAATCCTCGTCCGGCCGAAGCATAGAATGCCCTTCTGGCAACTTGATTCGGCCTTCCTTTACAAGGAACTCAAAGAGCTTGTCAGCCTTGGTCACATCAAAATCATATGTGCAATTGGCTTGCTTTATCCATCTTTGGTTCACAGTTAGCGGCTCTTTACCCCACACCATCTCAGCTGTTGCTATGTCCTCATCATCATCGAATTCTTCCCCTTGATCAGCTCTTTCAAGGAATTGGTTATAGATGTCAGCTATGTCATTGTGTTTGGCAAATGCTGAGTCTTGACTCCGTAAGCTTGATTGCTCATTAATGACAACCTTTGTGACAGCTTGACCAAGATTGTCAAACTCCATGCCGAATAGCTTTTCCCGAATAGCCGACAACATACCCGCAATGACCATATCGCCCAATTGATCATCCGGCGATTCGAAGAGTAGCACATACCTTTGGTCTCTCTAAATCTTCCGATAAATTCCATGGGTGTTTCATTGTGCCTCCGTCTCGGGGTGGCGAGAACCGTGAAGCCACACGAGAGTGTGTTTGGCTACGGCGAATGATTAACCACATCCAGGAGTCATGTGGTAAGGGCGTTGTCAACACCCCCACCATTATATATGAAGATAATGCTACTTGTGTTGCACATATGCATATGGGCTATGTGAAGAGCAATCTCACAAAGCATATTGCTCCAAAATTCTTTTATCCCCACGAGCTCTAGAAGAGCGGGGAAATTAAGATCTTGCAAGCAAGATCATGTGACAATCTTGCAGATTTATTCACAAAATCTCTATCGGCCTCCAGCTTCTATAAATGCATTTATGGAATTGGAATGAGGCGACTTAGAGATTTGCAGGGTTCAGGGGGAGACTTACCCTAAGAGCTATAGCCCAAGTTTGTGATCCTGAAGATCACAAGTCGGTCCTGAAGACCGGACTCGAGCATCAACTGTTGCACTCCTTTTCCCTTGATGAGTTTTTTCCCACTGGGTTTCCTCATGCAAGGTTTCTAACGAGGCAACTGGTGCAACATAAGTAAAGTCTGTGATATACTTTTTTCTCCTACCTTTTTTCCCACTGGGTTTTCGGGGGAGTTTTTAATGAGGCATACACATGGCATGTAATTGGCCAAGGGAGAGTGTTATGAATCATAATTTATGTGGCCAATTAATGGAGAGTTTGAGAGGGGAGGAGTAGAGAATGGAGAGATGAGAAGTTAGAGATGAATTATGAGTATTTACTCCTCCATCTTCATCCCTCTATAAATAGAGGGAGGTTTACCCTTTGTATGATGATACATGAGTTGAAGTGAAATACAAAAGCTCTCCCTCTTCTTCTCCTACCCTGCTTGTGTGCTTGTTCTTGTGTTCATACAAATAGCGTGTGTTCTAAGTGCTTGAGAAACTAGATTTCTAACACCATTATTTAATTTTCACATGTTTCCCTTCTTTCCTATTGCAAACAGATGAGCCACCTAAATTCCAATTTCTTTCGTATAATGGAATTTGCCGAGTTACTTTCTGTATTCTTATATATGTGGCAATCCATAACAATGAAATGAAGAAGTACATGTTGATCAAATTATGCATTCTGCCCATTAGTCTTTATTACAAGCAAGTAGATACAATCCTCAAGTTGGCTAAATCGTTGGATGACCTCTACAGCTTATCAAGCATACACTGAACTTCAAGCTAAATTCAGATTGTGCATGGTTCAGTGTAGTTGTTACTCTGTTTGTACCTATTGTGCAGTGTATATTACGTACCGATTTTACAAAACACTTTTGCATATATTTGAGAAAGCTCCTGGATCCTTTTGGGTTGAGATTAAGTGCTAGATTTAGTAAGATTAGGGAATGCATCTTTTGATTGAAACAGGAGTGCAGATACTTAAAGTATGCATTAGTACTATCTACTCATATAGCAGGTTTATGATGCTCTAGCTCAAGCAGGACTTGAATGGTCGAATCTTGTTGTCACTATTATAATGTCACAAAATGCAAATAGTTGACAGGTTAGTGTTTGTGGACTTTTTGTTTTATTGCTTAACCAATTTGGCAATTTCAGTAGTGAAATCTGATGCACTTTAGACTAACTCCAACAGAGCTGACCCAAATGAAGACATATTTCACTCATCTAGGTCGCGCACAGGGAGTGGGTATCGCACCCAAAACAGTCGTAATTGAACAACGAACCCAAATCGGAGACCCATTCCTCTCGCCAAGCGCCGGACTCCTCCATGCCGAGTGTCGGCTGCCACGCCGCGCCTCGTTGCTCCGGCGGAGGAAGTCCTTGGGGAACCCACCCCAGCGGCGTGAGATGCCGCCACAGGAGGATGAGGACAAGGCCAACGAGGTGGAGGACAACGACGAGCGTGACGCTGCAGGGTCACCACCTCCCACGAGCTCGTCCGCCTATTCGGTGGCCTCCAGTGCATGCGGAACGGAGGCATGGACCTCGCCTTCCGCCGGACGGACCGGCCACGGATGCGGCCGCGCTTGCTCGGGCACGGCGTCGAGGCCGCCGCCGCCGCCCTCCGTGTCGCGCCCCTTGCGGACTCGCCTGGCAACGTTCGTCATGCCGCGCCAGCTGTTCCCCGTCGCAGGCCGCGGGCTCGCACGCAGGGGCCGAGAGGAATGAGTCGCGAGGGGAGAGGGTACCTAGATTTGCCTTCTCCTTCGGGTGGGAGGCAAAATGCATCGACCGTCTGGGTCTTCTGTTGGAGGCTGTTTTTGCTACCCAAAATACTGTGCATGATCCAAGATGGGTTTGGGTTCCATTGTTGGAGTTAGTGTTAGTAGGATTGTAGGTTTCCATTTTAGCAGTTCCCAACTGAACAGGAAGAAACAAGCGAAGCTTAGCAGTAGTTCCCAACAGAGTAAGATTAAGCAAGCAAAGCATGGTATCTAAATGCAATTTTCGTATCATCACTATATGATACAGGTCTGCTTGTCATCATATGGATGGTTCTAAAAGTATGTTTGCCTACCTTACAACATTATAAGGTAATTAAGTTATATGTATTGGGGTTTGCTCGGTTAAATATTTTATTTAGATGCGCTATTCGAGTGCTCGTGTTCACTTTAATAGGTTTTTGCTTTTTTGTGAGTAATAACTTTAAGTCCTTAAATATGTTTTTGCTTTTAATTAATAATTTGGACACTGCAACCAGAATATGGAAATAAGGTACAGATGATAATTATACATCAAGCAACAAAGTCTAATTAATTGTTTTTGGGTTCTCACCAGTTACATGAATCATTTGTAACCTATACTGGTTGTCATATATTATCTTAATTAAGTATTTACCAACACTGCTATTTCTTATTTTTCAAGAGAATCGCAAGTTACCTTAAGGATAACTTCTAAAGCTTATTAGTGAAAAGGTGTTACAAAGTTTATTAGTGGGCTATTTCAAATATTTATGTGCATGGTATGTTTTTTCGTAAACCATCCAGCTTTAATTCGTTGACTACTCTTTGATGCGATCACAACATTTCAAATTTTGGCATGTGTTATGTTTTTTGGTAATTAGAAGAATTTTAATATTTACTTTGTTGGTTACTGAATTAAAAACGTGTTTTGATATTTTTCTTTCCAAAAATCCATCCTTTTTAGGTGTATATCTTAACTTGAATATAAGTTTTTGGCTTATTACTTACTATATTTTTTTCCAGATTACGTGTGTGTCGCACGTACACTTTACTAGTTCTGATAAGTCCACAACTAAATTAAAGAAGATATATTAAAGATCTTATCGAGAGAGCGCAGTCATCCTCGTTACTAAATTGAAGAAGATATATTAAAGATATATTAAAGCAGAAAGAGGAAAACAAAGCACGAGCTTGTTCAAGCATCGAGATCGATCGATGTACGTACGTTGCTATATGTGTGATTTGCGTTTTAAATAATTGTTTGTTGTTTCAAGCCATGCTGTGCTATGTACGAATTATGCTATATATATCTTGTGCTGGGAGAAACAGAAGGGAGGTGTGCAGTAGTTATGTCCAGTGATTAAATAAATAAATGGGATATGTTGTTGGTGTTAGAAAATTAGGCAAATTCTTGTTAAATTTAATTCATGAATATAGCAGCAGTATTGTGATGGCATGGATATTCACCACGCTGCGTGGTGAATATTATTCAACACCGCATACGGAGCTCCGTGAAATCACAGAATTACTTTGCTTTTGTCTGAAGTAGTAAAATGATGTAACAGAGTCATTACATTTCCATTTTAATGTGTGTGGCTCCCCAACATGAATTACGCCATCCTTCCGGAGCTGTTTGAGTCCTGCTACTTGGTAAGTGATTGACACTTGCATGGATTGGGTTTTCTATCTAATAATTATCTGACACAAATCCCAAGTAATTGTATGGTGTTCATTGGAGGCCTAATTCCACTGCCGTAAAATCTAATGCAAATTAGTCCCGGTGCCATAAAATTATATTGTTGGGTAGATTAGCTTTGAATTTTCATTGGGCAGGTCATAAGCAGTTCTATTTTCTAAAAAAAAAATAGGCTGGCAAATCGATGATTTTAATTTGCGGTTGATCAGTCAGCAGGCATGAGGAATGGTAGAATGAAGCAGATCGGCATTTCTGACTGTTTGGCGAGCCTCGACAGCCGTAAAAACCTTTTTGTTTTATAACTCATTCATTTCATTGAAGGATGTCTCAACTGTATGTATGCACGATGCCCTAGTCGTGATCTCGATTTCTTCACCACGTGCTGAGGAGGACGATGACACCACATCTCACAGCACCGAGGGCGGCAACGTCGAGCTGCTCCAAAATCGATGTAACTTTGTGGTCGACGCATGACGAGTGGCAGCGTGATGCGAGCGATTGTTGACGTGCAACGATAGCGAGCTGCACTAGGCGCCATGCTTTGCAACCGTGCAGCGAGGATGAATAAGCTCTCGGAGGTTCATCTCACATGCATGGACGTGAGCAAAGGACAAGAAGCTAATTAATAAACCTTCAAAATTCAAAATATTCTAGTTAACATAAAATTGAAGCAAGGAGAAATTTCTGCCAGGTAGCACGGGCGAGATTCCAGTGAGCAAGACTTCTATGCATTGTTAATTCATTATTCAAACGGATCCAAGTATGCAATTACACTAGATGACACACCTAATTCATGAGGCTTTGATCACGCGGCACCTAGCCGGAGCTCCGACAGCCTTGCATGCCGTGGGATTTTTATTTGGTTTTGATCCGCGGCAGTAGAAGCCATGATGAAGCAAAATTTATTAGCAAAGTTACACTGTAAATGTATCTCTCTTTTGGCAATATTACTTCATTTCTAAATTACTCCTTATTTTACAAGGGGATTAAGGTGAAGACACGGCGGCGCCCATCGAAGTGCAGCACCGATATGTAGCCCTTCATAATAGAGCAAAGCCATCATATCCTGCATGGCGGAGTTGCAACATGCATATCGCAATCAGTACAAAAAGGAAATCAAACACTTCTCTATGCCGTGACAATGTGTTATTGCTGGACAATTTACTAGGCCAGAGATAACCCTTGCTGAGTTAGGTATGTCATCTACATACTGGTGACCTTATTTCGAGAAGTTATTGTTGTGTTCATATGCAAAAGTTACGTCTAATTCAAAGTGATCCACGTAGTAAAAGACATCAACCAACCAATTTACTTCTTTCAATTGAATAGGAAAAATGGGTCCAGTAAATTTCCTCTGGATTTTATTTCTTGCATTAATTAGAAGTAATTTGTTATAAATAATGAAGAATAATTACTCTATATGGTTAACCCTATATATATTGATTGCGCAATCAATGATTTGTATAAATTAGGCCTTGCTGGAGCTGGAGGGCAAGCACGCCCAAAAGTACCTCGCTGACATGTATCAATGATTCAGCTTCCCTTGAAAGTAATTAAATGAGGTGCTTAATCACAGAGAGCCTCACCGGAACTCCAGCTAGAACGTGTGACTTTTTTTACTACTAAAAGCAGTAATTATATTTCAATATTATTCATGTTGCTCCCTAAAATCTCTATTGCTGAAATAAACCTCCTTCTATACACACATTCATGCATGTATTAACTGAAATATCTCATATTAAATGTCGGCAAGGTTCATCTGGCCTAATAGGATTTCGCATAGCAAGGTTTACTGCCGCGTGATCAAAGCAAATATCTCTAGTACAGCAAGGTCTAAATATTTCTCACACGGCAGTAAATACTACTGCTCAAGTCACTAGTACAGTAAATATGTCATAGTATTTTCTTCTCAGTATTACTCCTTTGATCGGAATGTTCATTTTTCTATTGTCTTAATATTACTCATTCATACATGTTGCAGTAAAAAATTGATTACTACCTTAGTATTACTTGTCAATATCAGAGAAATACTCTACCAATAACATGTCATATTATTGAAGACATGCCTGCAGAAGAACTGGCTCGTGTCATTGACTTTTATGAACAAATAGGGATGCATGTTGGTGGTATTCTCAGCTTTCAAGACCTACCAACAGATAAAAATTTAGTACCTGGATGGCGCTTTGAGCTAGGACAACCTTCAGTGAAGCCGGAATTAGTCAATGAGCTCCCAACTAAGATAAGCAGATTTCATGATTGGTACTTGAAGAAGTCAGTTGATGGTCTGGAGATGTTTGGTATGCTCGTGAGACCTGGAGATTTTGCCCTTCAAAATGAGAAGGTGGTCTGGCTCTAATTCAATGTATCTGTGACATGTACCATCTGGAAGTCATGAATACCGATCTTATGATGGTTTGGTGTCTGTAAGTGATGTATTTTCATATGTTTATTAATAAATTTATTACATTTGTCGTTCTACTAATTAACATTTGGCTTTCTTCTTGTGTAGCCTGCAACTTACTGAGATGTGAAGGAAGCGTTATTCAAGAGTTGCTTTCATGGACCCATCAACAGGAGATCGGGGACCGACGAAAAACAACAATCGAAACAATTTTTAGGCACTTAGATGAGTTTCATTACAAGAATTGTATACTTACTGCCTTACAACTTCAAGTAAGTGCGATTGTCATCTAATTATCCTTATTAATTTTATTTAGTCAATTCTAATCTTTATGAGCATGCATATAGTTTCCACTGGGTTCTACTGATAATCACTGTGGACAAAAGCAACATCAATGTGTTTGATTCATTGAGAAAAGATCCCTCACAATACGAATACCTTCAAGATGTATTTCACGAGTAATAATTCTATCTATGACATTTTCTTTAATACAATATATATATTTAGCTTTTATGATAACACTATATCTTTTATTATTTTCCCTCAGAGCTTGGATCATGTTCATTGCAAAACACCAAGGACCATTTTGAGAAACAATTAGATAGGTCACTAATTTTCCTGTACGTGTACCAAATAACAACTTCAGATTGGGAATATTTAAAATGTATAACACTAGTATTTCATAATCTATTCTTCTCTCCACTTTAGTGTTTGAGACAAGAACTAGGAAATAATTTATGCGGGTACTACGTCTGTGAGCACATACACGCTTACTGTGGCAACTCAGATGATGATAGTGTAAGTAAAATAAACCTATTAATAATACATCATTTTTATCCTCTTTTGTATATTTAATCGGCTCGGTGTAATATATTAACATATTTGCAAATTACATAGGATTATAAAAAGGGAAGCACTCATTGAGAAGGATCGTCTCTTGGCAATTCAAGAAGCTCTCATGGGATTCCTCATGGACGAGGTGGTTAATCCAAACGGAAAATATTTTTATGACAACCATCCAAATGACCGACTTACCTCCGAGGAAAATTAATTGAGATTAGAAATTTGAATTGAATTATATTTTGATGTATAATACTATAGGGTTTAGGGTTTTTATGTATATATACTAGTTAAAGAAAATACTATTTATTTTAATGTGTATAAATTTTATAAATTATTATGTGTATATACATTTATAAGTTTATATATGTAGATATATAAATCTAAGTGCATATATGGTATATATATAGACAGGTATACATATATACAAGTGCAAACACGTATACGTACAAATAAAAGTTAGACAACAATTAGAATATACGCTCAAATCGAAAACAACAACAAAAAAAGAGATGAGACTCTTTAGTCACGGTTGGTATTACCAACCGAGACTAAAGGGGGTGGGCGCAGGCGCTAGTGCCCCCCCCCCCTAATTTAGTCTCAGTTCGTAATATGAACCGGGACGGACCGCTTTAGTCCAAGTTTATTCACCCGGGACAAGGGGGACCTTTTGTCTCTCATCATTAGTCCCGGTTGGACTTGAGAGACCTATAACCTTTACCGGCCGAGACTAAAGCCCCTCACCCTACCAATGAATAGATGCCCACACAAAAACGTTGCAAGGCATGAGGGACGCAGATGAGCAAACAAAGCAAAAAGATGACAGATAACAGGGAACATGATAGATATAGATCGAGTGTATATCGGTATGCTCACATACGACAGCGTTTCACAGTGTATATCAGTAGAATCAAGCAAGAAAGTTAAGTTATCAATAGGGATTTAGGAAAATAAAATAGTCAATGAATGAGAATATTCATCACAAAGCTCAGGAGAAAGGTAGTGATAAATTTTAAATCAAAAAAAACTTAAGAAATGACCATTGCTATCTAGGCTTACGTCATACAGTTGATACAACTCTGATACTACTTTGTCGCAACTGGTTTTAAAAAGTAAACCATGTGCTTACCTATATTGTAACGCCCGCATTTTTAGCTCCAAATAAATCACCTAATAAATCGTGCGAGTTTTCAAAACTGTCCAGCTGAGCTCAATTACCCCCCTTCAAGACCCTGGTCACCGTCCCCCCCTCTCTCACCCCGGCGCGCGTGCCGCGAATCTCGCCGGCACCGCCCGCACCCGGGCGAGAACCCACACGTGCCTTCCCAACGCCGTGGTCGGCCACCGTGCCGGAAATCCCGCGCACACCGCGGTCCCGCCGGCCGGTCCGCCTCGCCATCACCGTCGTCCCGAAAATCGCGCCGACGCCCGGAAATCGTAAAATCCCGCAAAAACCCTTTCCCCTATTTTTTCCTAACAATTTTCCTAATTCTCTAAACCTTTTCCCTATTTCCTTTCCTTTCCTTTTTCTATTTCTGTTCTTTCTTTCCCTTCCTTTCTTTTTCTTTCTTCCTTTTCTTTCTTTTCTTTTTTTTTCTCTTTTCCCCTTCCCTTTCTTCCTTCCCTCTTTCTTCTTCCCTGCTCTTTCTCCCTGGCCGCGCGCCTGCCACCCGACAGCCGCGCCGGTGCCCCTCCTCCTCAGCACGCCTCCAAGCCGGTAGCGCACCCTGCTCCTCACGCCACCGCGGGCCCACGTCTGGCCGGGTCGCCGGTGCCAGCCAGCCAGCTAGGACGCGACTTTGCCGCCATTACTTTCCTGCTCGAGCCGTCGCGTCAGACAGCACCGTCGGGTTGACGCCGCTGCCACCACGGCCGGCCTAACCCCTTCCCTACACGAGTTGACCCACCGACCGGCCGATAGGTCACCTCGCTGGAGCCGTCGCAGCGCCAATCGAGGCCGACCGCCGCGGCCCACACTGCCGGAGCCGGTGTAGAGGTCGCCGGAGAGATATTTCGCCCGGGAACCGACCTACGGCGCCTATAAAGGGCCAGCACCACCCCCCCTCGCCGCACCACACCTCGCAATCGAGCCTCCACAGCCTCCCTGCTGTCGGTGTTTTAGACCGGCAACCTACTAAGGGGAGTACCCGAAGTAGATGAATGTGACTCGCCGAGATCGGTAACTCGAAGGAAGAGACACGTGGCACACAATTTAGACAGGTTCGGGCCGCGAGGTCCGTAATACCCTACGTCCTGTATGCTGCGTAGCTCTGGATTGATTGGGCACGATTACAAGATGGTGCAATAGTGCCTCGCCTTATATAGTCCGGGAGGCAGGGTTACAAGTCGAAGTAGGGAGAGAGTACTAGTCGAGTACGTCTAGGAGTCCTCTATACAGTGCGGAACATGTACAGCTCCCTAACCGAGTACTACTCCTGTGTAGTCCTTGTGCTCCACGCCTTCAGGTGCCGTGTAGCGCAAGCCAGGTAGTCCCAGGGGCCCACCGAGTAGCCGGTCCTGGTACCCACCGAGGTAGTGGGCCCAGGGAGGTCCATACGACAAGCCCCCGAGTACTTTGTAGTCATGAAGGATAGCTTCAAGTAGTCTTGACGGCCTTAACGAGTAGTCCTCAAGCGTCCCTGAGTACTACAAGTCAAAAGTCCTCAAGAGTAGTCGAAGCATCCCGAGGCTGGAATGTACTCCAGCTGATGTTTGAGCAATCTTGAAGTCTTCTCGAGTAGTCCCAAGCGTCCTCGAAAACTGCCTTTGAAGGTCTTCAAAAACTGCCTGTCTTGTCTTGAAGCCGGAGCTGATATGGAGGTGCGATTTGCAAAATTGCACTCCGTATGGAGTAGCCCCCGAGCCTTAGATTGAGCCGCAGGCTCTGGCTTAGGGTCCATCTGAAGTCTTGACAAGAAGATCCCGAAAAATCCGGAGAAAAAACCGAAGGACACGTGGCACGGAGCCCCCGAGCCTTGAGTCGAGTACTTCCTCTCGAATTGAAGGGTCATCTTGAAGAATGTGTCCTGAGATGCTCTTGAGACTGGCCACTTCCTAGGTAGTCGAGTAGAAGTAGCCGAGCCCCCGAGGTGAGGCGCGTCGACTAGTAGGATACGAAGGGTCACGCACAGCCGCTGAGTCAGCCGCGCGTGGACTTATCCAGCCACCCGTTGCGGAGCCGGTTTGGCTTATAAATAGAAGCCAAAACCCTTAGGGTTTTTCACCCATTCGAGCGCGCCATTCCGTTTGCATACGAAGCAAATCCACTCCCGGCGCTTGTCGCCGCCGTAGTAGATTCAAGTGCGCCGCCACCCAAAGCTTTTAGGGTAGCCCCCGAGCGGATGCGAGTGAAGACGCCCTGCACTTGGAGGATGAAGCCGTCACCGTCCAAGATGTCCAAGGCCGCCGGGAAGAAGAGGGGCCGCGAAGAGGCCTCCGCGGCTGCCACCGGAGCAGCGCCGCCCATGTCTCCACCGCGGGCTGATCCAAGCCACGAGTGGAAGAAGTCCAAAGTGAAGACGGAGGATCTGCTGACCCTCCTGAATAGTGGGTTCATCAGGGAGAAGGAAGTCGACATGTGGAGATCTGCCGCTGGAGATCCATATCCGATGGAGAAGGCCGAAGACGAGATCCCAATGTTTGCACGGTTCGTGGAGTGCGGGCTTGCGCTCCCGGCCAGCGATTTCTTCAAGGGGCTGCTCGGGTACTACGGGATCGAGTACCTGAACCTGAACCCCAACGGCGTCTTCCACACCTCGGTCTTCGTGCACTTCTGCGAAGCCTTCCTAGGGATCAAGCCGCATTGGATACTATTCCGGAAGTTCTTCCGCGTCAAGCCGCAGCCAAGTGCCACCAACCCCAGAGTAGTTGGAGGGGCCGGCATCCAATTGAGGGAGGACACCGCGGAGGAATATCTGGCATACAAGCTTGTCGACTCCAACACTGATTGGAAGACAAGGTGGTTCTACATCACGAACCACCACCCCGGCCTGCCGAAGCCGAGCGGACGGCAGCCCAGGCATCGCGAGTGGTGGAACTCGGAGCCCACCATGCAAGAGGGAATCCAGCTTCCCGAGTTGCTGGCACGCATCAAGGTGCTGAGGGAGGCGGGACTGAGGGCCGAGCACGTGGCCTTCAGTTTCATGAAGCGGAGGTGCAGCCATTGATGGCTCGAGACACCCTAGGCTTCGAGTACACCGGCGACGACGACACGTCACGGATGCCCGGAGGTGAGCTGGACGACAGCGACATCATCGAGAGGTTGTCGCGGATCTTCAAAGATATGTCGCCCTACACGGCGTGCCCTGTTGAAGAGTACTCCGCCGCGCGCCCGCCCAAGGAGGTGAGTAGTCGTACTCTCCTGGTCGAGTAGTCGTTGCTTGGTATAGACTTGCTGATGTCTTCGTGTCTTGCAGGATGACTTGAAGAAATTCATCTCCGAGCCGCAGCCGCCCCCAAGTGGGATCGAGATCCCGAAGGAGGGGAAGGCGAAGGAGAAAGAGCGGCGAGAAGTCGGTGCAGGCGATGACACCGTCATCGTTGAGGACACCTCCGACGACGATGACGACGAAGACGATGAGACGTTGCAGGACCGCTTCCAGCTGCAGTCGAGGTTTAGCCGCCCAGGCTTGCCTCATGTTCCTCTGGTGCAAGACCCCCGGTTAGCCTGGAGGCTAGCCTGGCTGCGCCGCCACGGAAGCCGCGCAACCCCGCTAGGAAGCGGGTGTCGAAGAAACTGAAGGTCTCGGAGACCACGCCTTAGGAGGTAAATTGTCTTGAACAGAGTAGTCGAGTACCCGTTGTACGAGTACGCTTACTGATGAGTAGTCTTCCTTGTATGCAGGAGGTACCACCAACGGAGCCCGTCGAAGAGGGCGACGAGGGCGTGTGGGACACGGTGGGGGAGCCAGCTGGAAGTCGTAGTCCAGCCCCCACTGTTGAGGAAATCTTGGCGCAACTGGAGCGCCAGCCCCCTGCTCCTCAGGGGAGCACGAGACCCGTAGCCGCCGCCGTTGAAGAGGTGGAGGCATCGGGGAGCGCGAGAGAGCACCGCACCGCCGCCGCTGCTGTGGAGGAGGCGGTAGCCGCAAGGGCGTTGGAGGAGGTGCCCGCCGAGGGTGGACTGGTCGATATCGCCAGCATCCTCGGTGCTCCGGCCGTGACAATTGTCCGGTCGAACTTGTAAGTACCGTATCCTTGTGAGTAGTACTTGTTGCAGTAGTCGATGTTGACTGACGACCATCTGTGAGTGTTTCTGCAGGAAGTCCACGGATTTGTCCTGGGAGGGGGACGAGCCCTCTTCAGCGGTGGCGGAAGAAGATGCGCCGCCCGCCGATGAGGCTGCTCCCGATACCCAAACGGTGACGGAGCCACAGGCTACCGGGGCGCCGTTGCCGGAGGCCACCGTAGTCGAAGGTGAGTACCCTTCTTGTAGCTACAAGGCTCTTTGAGGAGTAGTCGTAGGCACTGATGCACTTGTCGTCTTCGTGACAGGCGCTGAAGCTGGAGGTGACGACATCCCTGCAGGGGTGCCGATGCAGAGGTTGACACCAGAGGCCCCGGAGGCTGCTGAAGGAGCCCCCGAGCGCATGGAGGAGGTCGTCGAGAAGTCCGCCGGGGGAGAAGCGGTCACCACGTCGCCAGAGATTGCTCTGGAGGTGGCTATCCGCTCCCCCGAGATCCAGGACGTAGAGCCCATCCGCTCTGCGCCGATGACGGAGGCCACCACGAGTAGTCGCGGAGGGATAGAGCTGCTCGCGGATGATCTTATCGAGCCAGCGACGGTGGCCAAGCATCTGGAGGCGATCCGTCAAGCCGAGCAGTGGATGAAGGTAAGTAGCCGTAGCCTCTGAGTAGTCAATCCTCTTTCATTGAGTACTCGTCTGACTTTAGTTGTCTGTGCAGGACGTTGCGGAGCGGTCTCGTGACAAGTCGAACCGGCTGCAGGGCTATGGCGACACGGTGCTCCGTGCCGAGGCGCTAGAAGAGCAACTTGTGAAGTCGCGGAAGCACGCGGCTGCCATGCAGTCGAAGCTCGACGCCGCCTTCGCCAAATATCACAACGACGTCCAAGAGTTGCAGGCGAAGGGCGACGACTTGGTGCGGAAGAATAAGGGCCTCCGCAACAAGAACAAAGGTACGCCGCTGAACTGGTCGGGTACTTGTTGGAGGTCGAGAAGTCCTTGACCCGCTGTGCTGCTGTCGTGTTGCTGAGCTTGAGGGCCGGGTGGAGCACGGTCGAAGGCCTCGGAGACGAGCATGAAGAACCTCTTCTACCGGGGAGCAAGAAGCCCGCCGGTACTCGAGCTCGACTACAAGGAACTCGCCTTCGAGTGCGAGAAGCATATGGAGCTTCGGATTGCTTCTGACAGAGATCTCGTCAACTGCTACAAATCCTTGCAGAAGTTGAACGAAGACTGCGAGGCATTGCGGGCCCAGTTGAAGGAGTTGGAGGAAGCCGCACTGCCGATCGCAAGGCTCCTGGTGCCGCACCCGGGCGGCCCCAAGATTGCTCTTCTGGTAGATCGCCTCAAGGAAGCTCCGAGCCGACTGGCCGCCTTCGTGAAGCATATGGCGAGGTCGATCCCAAGACAAGTCTTGGCCTTCATGAAGTCATACTTCCCGAAGGCCCAAGTGGAGGTAGTCGCCGGCGGGGTAGCCGCCAACTGCACCGATGAGCAGTATGCAGAGCTGTTGGAGCAGATGGCTCCCATTGCGGAGCAGGTAGCTGAGAATCTGAACCTCCAGTAGCCCTGTAATAAGTAGCTAGTAGCCATGGTTGTACAGGAAAACAATTGTAATGAATTGTTTAAGTAATAATGAAAGAAATTTTCCAGCAATGAGTACTCGTAGTCGCGATCTCAGAGTGCGGAGCCCCCATCGTGGAGTGGATGCGAGTAGTAGTACTCGGCAGTAGTTGTCCCATTGTAGGGAGTAGACAGTAAAGAAGTTGATGAATGATCAAACTTTATTACTGAAGAAGTACACCTGGGTGGCCAGGGCCGTAGTTACAAGTAGTTGCTTGGACCTGGAGGGCCGCTTACAGCTGAGTAGCGCTGGAGCGGGTAGCCGCTTGCAGCAGTTTGATCTGTAAGTAGCCGTGTAGGCTGGATCGTAGATCCGTAGGTAGCCGTGCAGGCTGGATCTTGGAGTGTGGTCTCTTGGTAGACCGCTGCTAGAGTCCTTGACGCTCGTCGCAGCCCAGGATCCGTAGGTAGCCGCGGGGGCTGTATCCTTGAGAGGAGTAGTCCGGAGACTGGAGCCAGGACCCGGAGGCCGCTTACAGCGGAGGGGTGTTGATGTAGCCGCGTAGACTTGAACCCCAGAGTAGTCGTGTAGACTAGGCGTAGAATCGACAGAGTTGGTCGACGTTCCACGAGTTGTTGATGTCTTTGCCTTCAAGTGTTTGGAGGCGGTAAGAGCCCGGCCCGATCACCTTTGCGACGGTGAAGGGACCTTCCCAGGGGGAGCTGAGCTTGTGAAGTCCTTCCGTGTTCTGGATACGGCAGAGGACAAGATCTCCAACGTTGAAGGAGTGTTCCTTGACGTTGCGATCATGGTAGCGTCGGATACCCTCCAGGTACCTTGCTGATTGGACGAGGGCAGCGCAGTGAGCTTCTTCGAGGCTATCGATGTCAACTCGTCTGCTGTCTTCTGAGACGCCTTCGTCGTAGTGCTCCACTACTGGCGAGTTCCATATGACATCGGCAGGGAGGATGGCTTCGGAGCCGTAGACCAGGAAGTAGGGGCATTGCCCCGTTGGCTTGGATGGCTGAGTCCGCAGCCCCCAGAGTGTGTTGGGTAGTTCCTTGATCCACTTGTTCCCTTTGGAGTTAGCAGCGTCGAGTAGCCGCTTCTTGAGAGCGTCGAGCACCATCCCATTGGCGCGCTCGACTTGTCCGTTGGCCCGTGGATGGGCAACTGAGACGTATCGGACGTCGATCCCGATGTTCTCGCAGTACTCCCAGAACTGGTGGTTGTTGAAATTGGACCCCAGGTCTGTGATGATGCGGTGGGGTAGCCCATAGCGGTGTACGAGTTCATCCAGGAAGTCGAGTACTCTGTCAGCCTTGGGGCATGTGACCGACTTGACCTCGATCCACTTGGTGAACTTGTCGATAGCCACCGCACCCCCGTTGAATCCTCCTGGCACAGTTGGTAGTGGCCCAATCATGTCGAGCCCCCAGCAAGCAAAGGGCCAGGTTGGCGGTATGGTGACTAGCTTGTAGGCTGGGACGTGTTGCTGCTTGGCGAAGTACTGGCATCCTTGGCACTTTCTGACGAGTTCTTCGGCGTCACCCAGAGCTGTGGGCCAGTAGAAAGCTCGTCGGAAAGCCTTGCTGACCAGCGTGCGTGAGGACGCGTGGTTGCCGCAGACGCCCTTGTGGATTTCCTCCAAGATGTCCTTGCCTTCTTCGCAAGGGACGCACTTCATGAGAACTCCAGAAGATGCGCCCCGCTTGTAAAGCTTGTCCCCGACGAGGACGTAAGACCTGGCGCGGTGGACGAGTTGTTCAGCCGTGTTCTTGTCGGAGGGGACCTTCTGCTCGCTGAGGTAGTCGATGAAGGGTTGCCTCCAGTCCACGTCGATCATCATGACCTCCCTGCCCACCGTGGTGGATGGCCGGGACAAGGTGGTCGGTGGCGCCGGCTCCGGGATGGATGGCGCGTGAAGCTCGTGGACGAAGACGCCCGCTGGTACTTGAGCGCGGGTGGATCCAAGCTTCGAGAGGACGTCCGCTGCAACGTTGTTGTCGCGGATGATGTGGTGGAACTCGAGACCGTAGAACTTGTTCTCGAGCTTGCGGACTTCTAGGCAGTAGGCGTCCATGTTCTCCTTGTTGTGGTCCCAGGACTTGTTGACTTGGTTGATGACCACTGCGGAGTCGCCTTAGACTAGTAGCCGCTTGATTCCTAGTGAAGCCGCGAGGCAGCGCCCGTGTAGGAGGGCTTCGTACTCGGCTTCGTTGTTTGAGACCTTCCAGAAGATCTGCAGGATGTACTTGAGTTGTTCTCTCGTTGGAGAGATCAGGAGTACCCCTGCACCTGCGCCCTCGAGGTTGAGTGAGCCGTCAAAGTACATCACCCAATGCTCTGGTCGCACGGTGGGAGTGGGTAGCTGGTTCTCCCGCCACTCTGCCATGAAGTCGACTAGTGCCTGCGACTTGATGGCTGTGCGTGGCTTGAAGTTGATGGTGAGGGCGCCGAGCTCGACCGCCCACTGGAGATTCTTTCAGTAGCATCTTGGTTCCGCAGGATGTCACCGAGCGGGTAGTCGTTAACGATGGAGATCGAGTACTACTGGAAGTAGTGTCGTAGCTTCCGCGAGGTGATGAGTACTGCGTACAGTAGCTTCTGCACGGGCTGATAGCGGGCCTTGGACTCTGATAGAACCTCGCTGACGAAGTAGACTGGGCGCTGGACCGGGTAGGCGTGGCCGTCTTCCTGCCGCTCGACAACGATGGCAGTACTGACCACGTGAGTAGTCGCAGCGAGGTAGAGCAGTAGCTGCTCGCCTTTGCGGGGAGCCGTGAGGACCAGTGGCTTTGACAGGAAGTCCTTGAGCTGGGAAAGGGCTTGATCCGCCTCCGGGGTCCACACGAACTTCTCCTGGTGCTTGAGTAGTTTGAAGAAGGGTAGGCCCCGCTCTCCAAGCTTCGAGATAAATCTGTTCAGTGCTGCCATGCATCCTGTCAGCTTCTGGACGTCTTTGATGCTTGTGGGAGCTTGCATGCTGGTGATGGCGGAGATCTTCTCGGGATTGGCTTCGATGCCGCGCTGGCTGATGATGAAGCCGAGTAGTTTTCCCGAAGGTACGCCGAAGACGCACTTGTTCGGGTTGAGCTTCCAGCGGTACTCGCGCAGTGATGTGAAAGTCTCTTTAAGATCGTCGATGAGGGTACTGGAGTTTCTGGTCTTGACGACCACGTCGTCCACGTAGGCCTCGACGTTCTTGTTGGGCTGCCTCTTGAAGCAGGCCTGGATAGCTCGCTGGTAGGTAGCGCCGGTGTTCTTTAACCCGAAGGACAAGGTCGTGTAGCAGTACGCGCCAAACGGGGTGATGAACGCGGTCTTCTCCTGGTCTTCTTCCTTGATCGCGATCTGGTGGTACCGGAGTAGCGTCGAGGAAGCGAGCAGTCGCAACCCGCCGTGGAGTCGATGACTTGATCAATCCGCGGCAACCCGAAGGGGTCCTTGGGGCAGTGCTTGTTGAGATCAGTGTAGTCGATGCACATCCTCCACTCGTTCGAGTTCTTCTTGCGGACGAGGACGGGATTGGCAAGCCACTCAGGATGGAAGACTTCTCTGATGAAGCCAGCCGCGAGTAGTTTGGCGAGTTCCTTCTTGATGGTGTCCCGTCTGTCGTCGGCAAAGCGTCGGAGGTGTTGTCGCTTGGGGGTGGCCTTAGGATTGACGTTGAGGCAGTGCTCGATCAGCTCCCCGGGTACTCCCCGGCATGTCCGTCGGCTTCCACGCGAAGATGTCGCGGTTAGCCCGAAGGAAGCTGATGAGCGTGTCTTCCTATTTGGGGTCGAGGCCTGCCCCGATGGTGGTGGTCTTGCTGGGATCGCCTGTTCCAAGGTCGATCGCCTTGATGAGTACCTCCTCAGGTGGCTGAGGCTTGTTGGCACTGTCAGACTTCTCTGAGATGTCGAGTTCACTTGTGGCAAGCTTCTTCGACGCAGCGTAGACCTCCACCATCGCGTTGGGCACTTGATTTGTGGAGGCGATCTCCACAGCTTCTGTGTCGCAGTCGTGGGAGATCTTGAGGTCCCCTTGGAGGGAGAGTACACCGGCTGGGCTTGGCATCTTGAGTACCAAGTAGGTGTAGTGGGGCACCGCCATGAACTTGGCGATGGCCGGTCTGCCGAGGATGGCGTGGTAGGAGGTCTCGAAATCCGCGACCTCGAACTTGATGTACTCGGTACGGTAGTTGTCCCGAGTTGCCCCGAAAGTAACTGGCAGGACCACTGAGCCTAGTGGAATAGCCGCGTTGCCGGGGACGATGCCGTAGAAGGGCATGCTGCTCTTGGTGAGCATGGGAGTGATGTCGAGCTTCATTTTCTTCAAGGTCTTGGTGAAGAGGACGTTGAGCCCGCTTCCACCGTCGATGAGCACCTTGTTGAGTTTGGAGCCCGCCACCGTTGGCTTCAGGACGAGGGGGAACCATCCTGGTTCAGAGAAGCTGGTCCATTGATCCGCGCGGGAGAAGGTGATGGGTACCTCCGACCACCTGAGAGGAGTCGGGACCGCTGGCTCAATGGACATCACTTCGCGACGGGTAGCCTTCTGCTCCCGTCTGCTGGGCAATCCGCCGAAGAGGACGTTGACGGTCTTCTCAGGCTCCTGGAAGTCGTTGTTGTCGCCGTCCTTCTTCTTGCCCTTTTGATCATGAGGGTGCGGTGGCTCCGGCGTCTCCTTGAGTGCGTGCCTGAGCTGGTAGCACTGTTCGGTGGTGTGGTTGCCGTTTGGATGCCACGAGCACTTCTCCTTCAGCAGGTCTTTGAAGCCGCCAGAGTTCTTCTTCGAGTTCCCTTTCGCAGGGCGCTGGATAGCCGCGACAGTGTTGTCTGGGTTGCGCTTGCGGTTGGGACCCGAGTAGTTGTTGTTGTTGTTGCGACCGCCCTGGTTCGCGTTGTCGCCGCTGCCGCCGCCCTGGTTCTGCTTGGTTTTGCCACGGATGGCGTCGTACTTGGCATTGGCCTTGTCTTCTTCATCCGCCCAGGACGTGATCATGTCCTTGAGGTGGGGGATGGACCTGGGGCGGCGACGACCGAAGTCTTCGAAGGTGCGGCGATGGTAGAGGCCGTCTTGGAAGAGGTCGATGACCTCCTTGTCGGTGACGTCGACGACGGTGGCGCTCTTGTCAAAAAAGCGGCGCATGTACTTGCGGAGGGTCTCGCCTTGTTCCTGCTTGATCATGGCCAGGTCCATGCGAGTACCCGATCGGCCCATGGCGCCCGCGAAGTTGCTTGTGAATTGCTCCTTCAGCTGGTCCCACTTGTCGATCGAGTGCTTGTCCGGGCGACTCGAGCCATGTGAGTGGTGCTTGGTCCGGGCGAAGGGGAAGTAGAGGCACTTGGTGTCGCCGTTGTCGCCGGCGTTCTCGATGGAGAGGGCGTAGCATCGAGCCACTGGATGGGATCCTCGCTCGCGTCGTACTTGGTGATCCCCAAAGGCTTGAACTTGTCGGGGAGGAGCAAGTTGCGAAGTCGAGGTGAGAAGGCGGGGAAGCCGTCGCCCTCAGCGGCAGTGGTCGACTTCTTCCGCCGCAGCTCCTCAATCTTCTGGCGAGCGTCGTACCCGCCATGTGAGGCACCGGAGGCGTGGCTGTTTGCGTGGCCTCGGCCGCCGCGGCTGCCGCCGCCTCCAGCCCTCCTGTTGGCCCCATGGTTGGAGCTGCCGCCGTCGCTGCCACCGCCGTCGGGATCGTTGCCGCCGCCGGCGGCCGGAGCGAGGTGAGGGACGACTTCTCGGTTGCCGTGGTCGCGTAGTGAAGGTCCGCCAGCGTTGGAGCGACGGCGGTTTGGCTCGGCTAGAAGCTCAGCTCGAGTACGGTTGGGACCATTGTTGGCGCTGCGACTAGTAGCTTCGTTGTCGCGGGGTTTAGCTGGAGGAGGTTGGTTGACTCTGTTGTCGACCGGCATGAAGTAGGCTTCTTCAGCGAGCTTGGCGATGACCTCTCCAGCGCGTATGCCCTGAGCCTGGCGTGCGATCGCTGTGATCGACATGAGGCACTGCTCGGGGGTAGTGTGCACTCTGCTCTCAACCGCCTCGAGAGCCTCCGCAAGGTTGCGGATGGGGAAGTTGTCACGGAGGCGCCGACGACGTTCGTTGCGCTTCCGGTTGTGTTCACGTCGAGAGTCTCTGTCCGCCGGAGTCTCGTTTGGTGGAGCATCGGCAGAGAGCTCGTCGGAGGAGATGTCCTCCAGGTACTTGTCCTGAGCCGTGCCTGAAGGCCCTGGGGTGTCGCCAGCAGCCATGAAGACTTGGCGATCGGGGGTGCCGAGGCTGGACTCAGAGGGTGCCACCTCAGTTGGTGTGTTTGAGTCAGCCCGGGCTAGCGGTGTTCCCTCCTGGAACGGTAGCGAGTCGATGTAGGCGACGTAGCGTGAGTCTCCCTTTATCAGGTCAGCAGGCTTGCGGTCTGGCCAGTAGACGTATCTCCCGGCCGGCGTGGATTTTATAACCAGCCCAGAGGCTGGCCCTGACAAGGGAAGCTCGGTGGAGTTGTCTTCGGACTCGGGCTCCTCAGGGTCCGACCCGAAGTCGAACTCGTAGTCCGGGTTCGAGTAGAACTCGGAGAGAGGGCTGGAGTCCGAAACGTGATCAGGGCGGCGTCGGAGTCCGAGTTGTACTCGGGTACGGGCTCCTTGCCGGCCCGGCGCGAAGCGGGAGCCCCCGTGAGGGCCCGGCCGAGGATGCAGGGGCCACGTGCGGAGTGCTCGCGTGGTGAGGGGACCGCCTGCGATGGCTGAGCAGCCGGCTCGCATGCGATGGCCCATGGCAACGTCGAGTTCGTGTTGGAGTTGGACTCAAGCTCGAAGTCAGCGTGGTGGTCGAAGAGCGAAATTTCGCCGAACTTGCCGGCGAGTTCGCCCGTGACAACTTCAGGAAGCGTCACGAAGCCTGTCTTCGGGCTGGGCTGCATGGTCAGGCGGCGCTGGAAGGAGCCCGCGCCATCAGCAGTGCAGACCCAGGCGCCGAACACGAAGGTGTCGCCGCGGTTGAAGGCGACGGTTGGCTTGAAGCAGACGGGAGCCGTCGAGTTCGCCATGTGATCTCGGGCGAGGGCCGCCAACAGGCAAGCCGCCGCCGCCCGCCGATCCATCTCCCTGCGCCGCCCCAACTCAAGGTGAGCACGGGAATAGAACCCCCTCGTCCTCCTCTTCATTTTGAGCCGCTTCCCGGCCGCCGCCGTGGGCGGGACCGCCGGCGCCCCCTCCCTCCAGACCGGCCGCCGCTCGATGCCCCCCTCTCTCTGTTCTGAATCGGGGAGAAAGGAAGAAGAAGGCCTTTTGGCCGAAACCCCCCCACCTTTCTCCTTTTCCCCACCAAACCCTGCCCCTATCCCCTTTCTCTCTCCCCTCTTTCATTTAGCCCCCCCACCCTTTAGGCAAACCCCACCAAAACCTCTGCCCTTTTACAAATAAACCCCGAGGCTGTTTCAGCTAAACCCCCACCCTACATAAATATTATATTTAGGTCCTTTCATTTTAAAATAAATTACTAACCAACCCTAGTTAATTCTAAGCACCTTTTTAACCCGACATTTCATGCGCGATATTAATCCCAATCGCGCCCAACCTTCCCCACACCCGTGCCGGGTATATCACCACCCGTCTGTCACCCAAAACCCTTACATAATATCTATTTTCCCTGTTTTATTTAATTACCTTCCGCGAGCTCAGCCGGAGAAATTGTGTGTGCTTATATTGATTACATGCTTGCCTGTGTGTGTGCGCTATAGCCGACAAAGTAAACGAAGGAAGGTACCCCGAGCCGGAGTTTGGAGCCGACTACTGCGAGCAGGAGCCCGAGGTCCCGAACGCCGAGCCGGCACTCCCCGAAGACTTCGAAGACGGCAAGTTCAATGTCACCCTTTGATGCATGCTTTTGTCCTAGTTTTATAAATATAACCCTATACCCGTTTTATAAATTGCATATTGTTTTACCGCAAAATATGGTAGGATAGCCACCCTTGATTGCTATGATTGAACCTTGTTTTGGCCTAAATGTTTGCTTTAAAAATGTGTGAGGGCTTTCAAAATGTGTGTGTGCTTTAAAAATGAAAATGGGTTATGTTTGGTAAATGAGTAAAGAACTGGGTAGACGGGATGAACGTGTGTGTCAGGAGTATGGGTGAGCTCGTACCTGTGTGGTTGAGCGTGTTGGGAGTTGTCCATCTTGTCGGTTAAGGACCGGGTTGCGTGACATCTCACCTGACCCAAATCATCGTACAACCACTCGATCGTTGTATGTGGCAACGGCTTAGCATAAACCCCACTAGTTAAACTACTTGCCATCTGGTGTGCGGGTGAGCAGCGGAAGACCAAGGAGTAGGGGTACGCTCTGTGTGAGGTACGCCCTAGTTATGTGGGATAACCCCTTGGGTGCTTCCGTGGTGGCTCGTAGCGTTAGCTAAGGTGGGTAATGGCTTTGATAGGATCCGTACCGGCACTGAGGTGTCCGTGTGACGGTACCCTACTTGTGGGTAAAGATGTACAACCTCTGCAGAGTGTCAAACCTATTCGAATAGCCATGTCCACGGTATTGGACGAGTCAGGGTGTGGTCACAAAAACTAGTGTTTGGGATGGGATGTTTTCCTGGCGTGAGTTGTTTTCTGGGTAAAGTGTGTGGCTGTGTGCCTGGGCTACGACGGACGGAAAGTCCGGTAGTTCCACAGAGGTTTTCCTAAAACAATTGAGTCACTTTGGTTATGAAAATGTTTGCGAAAACCTTTTTGAAATGAACCCCTGCATGAGTAAGTTTGCAAAATGAACCTTAACCTGATCCTTGTCATACTTTATGCATGATTCTGCTTATAAGCCCCTCCGTGGGTGGGGTTGGATTTGCTGAGTACGTTTGTGCTCACCCTTGTTTTACTAACTATTTTTCAGAGGAGGATCCCGATTACATTCGCGAAGACGTCGAGTAGGTTGCTGCCCTACACCCAACCGTGCCTGTGTACCCAGGGCCTCCACAGAAAGCTTCCATGGTGTGGTACTTTGAGGAGGCTATGGAAGCCTTTGCTATCGTAGTGTGGTCGTTAGTGTTTGTGTTGTTCCTTGTAGCGTTGGCACTTCCGTGCCCGCTGTGTCGTCGTGATGTAAAAGACTGATCCACCTGTTGTAATAAATGTGTTGCCAGCCTCCTGGGACTGGTATTTGTGTCACATTTAGTCACCTCTAATGAGGGGACGCTTCAGGTGGTATCAGAGCCGTAGGTTGGCCGTAGGACGCGACCCCTAGGATATGAGACCTCCTCTGGCCCTCTCTAACCTTTCCTTTGCTAAGCTTATCTTTTCCCAAATCTTTACCTTGATCCTTGCCTGATTCCAGATGGCTAACCCCGAATGGAACAGAGGAGTCTGCCCCGTCCAGCCTGGTCTCCCTAACCTACTGCGGCTCAGCTTAGACCTCGTCGGAGTAAGTGATCCGCCGGAGTTCGTCTATCGGGAGTACGAACGCTACGGCACCCTTTGGTGTAAGCTGCTGATCTTTGTGGGAAGAAGCACGCTTTACCCCGACATAGAACCTTGGTTCGTCTCCGCCACTGGATTTCGCTTCGCCGACACCTACCCCAAGGCTGCTCAGAAGGCCCTGCGACAGCTACGAGTGGTTTATAGACAGCACCTCTGAAGGACTCCAATGGGATTCTTTCCACCCTCCAGAGGAAGAGGACGCTCATGGATTGATCGCATGAGAGGACTAGAACGAGAGGAAGAAGACCTAGAAGAGGCAGTTTTCCACCTATCCATCTACCTCAATGGCCTAGACCACCTTTATCAGGAGCAAGCCCAGCAACTGAAGCAACAGATTGACAGAGCGGAAAGAGCGGAGCAAAGGATAGAGCTGGAAAGGATTAAGACAACCATGGCGGAAGTTGAGCTACACAACATGGAGCAAGACTACCTTAGGGAGATGTTCCACAAAAAGCTATGGGATGAGCTCCACAGGGAACGTAGAAGGAGAGGAGAAGAAGCTGACTTGGATGAGGAAGAACCCGAAGAAACTCACTGGGACAAAGGGACCCAGACCGAGGACGAGATACTGGAACAAGACCTCCCACTGAAGAAGCGCCGCATCCAGCTAGAGGAAGAATCACCATAAAAATAATACTACGATGTCTAGACTAGAGTTGTGTCCTAGTACTAATAAGTGTACCCCGAAGAATGTACCCCAACCTTGCTACTAAATAAAGTTATCCATCCCTTGTACCCCACCACAACCTGTTCAACTCTACCTTTGTTTTCAGATGGCGGAAGACGGATGGACCCAGGGCGTGTGCCAGGAGGAGCCTGGTTTTGCCCGCCTTCTCATCAACTCCCTGGAGCGCCTCGGTATCACTGAGCACCCTAGGTACTACAGCAGAGAGTACGAGCAACTCGGCACTCTTCGTCGTAGGATGGTCCTCTCCGTCGCTAGAAGCAACCGCCACACCAACATCGAGCCGTGGCGTGTAACTGCCACAGGGTTTCGACACCGAGACACCTATCCTTTGGCCCTCAGAAAAGTCCTCCGCTACCTGTGCCGGATCTACGAGGAACACCTCGTCCCCACACCAATGAGGTACTTTCCTCCCGCCATCAGAACCCCAGTTTGGCAGGCCCGCATGAGAAACCTGGAACGACGCCGCCACCAAGAAGACCTGCTGTACCACGTAGTCGCCTACCTTGTCTCCCTGGATAAGCTCTTCGATGACCAAGCCAGGCACTTGAGGGAACAAATCAGTCGGGCCGAGCAAGCTGAAGTCACAGTAAGGATGCACCAAGTCCGAGTGGCTCAAGCTGAAGCAAGGACCGCAGCCGCCATAAGCAGTGAAGCCGTTGCCCAGGAAAGCCTCAGGCGAATCCAGGACCAACGCATGCAAGAATGGACCAACGGCGGAACACCCGTTCCAGCCATTGGAGAAGCTCAAGTCCTGCTGGGAACACCCCTTGTAGGATGGGGAGGAACTATCGAAGTCCCGCCAGCACCACCAGCAGTCACCGAACCCCCAACAACGACCGCCGAAGCCGCAGCACAGCCTCAGGAAAATGGAAACCCCGAAGGCGAAAATGATGACGAGCTGCTCATTCCGCTGGAAGAACACTCGACCCCGGAAGATGGCTCTCCTTGCGAGTAGCATGCCCCAGTGACCCTGACCCAGGGAATGAAGCCGTACTAGTCCAAGTCGCACCCTTAGTTCTTAATCGTGTAGTGTGTTCGTGTAGTCGGGATGTATCCTCCTCGCTGGTCTGTAATAAAAACTTGTCTGTGCTTGCTTGTCTGCTATGTGCTTGTTGTGTGCTTGCCGGTAGGAGTAGACCCTGCCTTTTCAACAGAAATCCGATATAATCCACTTAAACATCACATGAAACTAGATCTCTTAGAAAACCCGCTTCTTTACAGATGGTTTCCAGGCGCCCTGTCAGGACCCACCAAGGCCCCGGCCGATCGGACGCTGAAGGATCGCAAGCCGATCAGAGGGAGCGTCTTCACAACCAGGAAGTTAACCAAGACGAAGATGGAGGAGAGAACGTGGTCCTGCCACCGCCACCCCCTCCCATTGACTTGGCACAAGTCTTGGCCAACCAGACCGTCCTGATGGAGGCCATTTTCAACACCATCAACCGCCCAAGACCCCGAGTTTTGGGCATGAACGAGAAGCTGATTGAGTTCCTCAGGACTAAGCCGCCCACCTTTGGCGGGTCGGTGAATCCGTTGGATGCTGACGACTGGCTGAGAACCATTCTGAGGGAGCTAGAACCCTTCAATTGTGAGGACCGCGACAAGGTTCTCCTGGCAGCTCACCAGCTCACCGGGACAGCCCTAGCCTGGTGGGAAAATTACTGCGCAGCAGCCAAGGATCCCTCCGCCATCACCTAGGATGAATTCGTGGAGGAGTTCCGCCGCTACCACATCCCAGAAGCCACCCTGAAGCGGAAGGCAGATGAGTTCCGTGAACTCCTCCGAGGCAACATGTCCGTGGAAGAGTACACGTACCAGTTCATAGAGCTGGCACGATACGCCCCCGAGGAAGTGGATAAAGACCAAGAAGCAGGAAATGTTCAAGAAGGGGCTGACTCCGGAACTGAGCACCCTGCTGACCCCTCAGATCTACCCGGACTTCAACACCCTCATGAACATGGCAATACTCACCGAAAGAGCGAGGGCTGAAGAGAAGAAGGAAAACAAGCGCAAGTTTATGGAGCACAAGGCCAAGCAGCAAGAGCGGTCCCAGAGGCCGAGAAACTTTGGACACCCCATGTCCAGGTTCCAAGCTCCCATGCAGTACAGAACCCAATCCCAAGCCACGAGCTCGCAAGCCCCCAGAACCCAGTTCAAGCCCTACAACAACCAGAGTGCCATGAAGCCCCCACAGAACAACACCAGCCAGATCACTGCCAACAACAACAACAGCTCCCGAGTGTGTTTCAACTGCCGAGAAACCGGACACTTCATCGCCAACTGCCCGTATGCCAAAAAGCCAACCACCACCTACTCCAACTCGGTGAACGGGCCAAGGCCACTAGTGTCTGGAGCCAACCGCATGCCGGTGCGCAGCAACAATAACTTCGGCAACAACAACAGCAACCAGCAGATGAGGCAGCCCCAGCAGTCGTATGGACGAGCCCGGGTCAACCACATCAATGCGCAGGAGGCACAGGAAGCACAAGGCGTAGTGCTCGGTGAGTTCCTGGTCAGCTCAGTCTTGGCTACCATACTATTCGATTCGGGAGCATCGCACTCATTCATATCCTCAAGTTTAGTGGAAAAGCATAGCATACCCACAGTACTCCTAAAAGCACCCCTATTAACTCGAACGCCCGGAGGAGACATTAAGTGTCAACTGGGATGCCCCCGGGTAAGGATTATTTTAAGTGGGGTAGAGTTCCTAGCAGATCTAGTAGTGCTGAAGTCCAAAGGGATAGATGTGATCCTTGGGATGGACTGGTTAAGCCAACACCATGGCCTTATAAGTTGCTCCGATAAAGTGGTGCACCTAACCAACCCAGACGGGATACAAGTGACCTGCCACACCTAGGGACACAGGCCGGACATAATGGTTTTCAGCATAGAAGCCAAGTCCATAGAAGATGTCCCAGTAGTACGAGAATACCCAGATGTGTTCCCCAAAGAACTCCCAGGAATGCCACCAGACAGAGATATAAAGTTCGTAATCGACCTTATCCCTGGAACCTCCCTCATAGCCAAGAGACCCTATAGGATGGCAGCCCCTGAGTTGGCAGAATTGAAGAAGCAGCTAGCTTCTCTCCAGCAAAGTGGGTTCATCAGACCAAGCTCATCACCGTGGGGAGCCCCAGTGCTTTTCGTTGAAAAGAAGGATAAGAGCATGAGGATGTGCGTGGACTATCGCTCGCTGAACGAGGTCACTATCAAAAACAAGTACCCTCTCCCCAGAATAGATGATCTGTTTGACCAGCTGAAGGGAGCCAAGTATTTTTCGAAGGTGGATCTAAGGTCAGGATACCACCAACTCAAGATTAGGGAAAGTGACATCCCCAAGACTGCCTTTGTCACTCGATACGGGCAGTATGAGTTCACAGTGATGTCCTTCGGACTCACCAATGCACCAGCATACTTCATGAACCTCATGAATAAGGTGTTTATGGAAGAGCTGGACAAGTTTGTTGTAGTCTTTATTGACGACATACTTGTTTACTCTAAGAGCGTGGAGGAACACGAGCAGCATCTTCGAGTAGTGCTGGGGAAATTGAGGGCACACAAGTTGTACGCCAAGTTCAGCAAGTGTGAATTTTGGCTAGAGAAAATATCTTTCATTGGGCATATCCTGACTGCGGAAGGAGTAGCTGTAGACCCCGGGAAAGTTGAAACAGTCTCCAACTGGCAACAACCAACCAATGTGAGCGAGATCAGGAGCTTCCTTGGTTTAGCAGGGTACTACCAGAGGTTTATCGAAGGATTCTCCAAGATTGCCCGGCCCATGACAGAATTGCTCAAGAAGGAGAAGAAGTTCAACTGGACCGAATCCTGTGAGAAAAGTTTCCAAGAGTTGAAGAGAAGATTGACCACAGCCCCAGTGCTGACCCTGCCAGACATTCAACGGGACTTTGTCGTGTATTGCGACGCCTCCCGACAAGGGTTGGGATGTGTTCTCATGCAAGATGGGAAGGTAGTGGCATATGCCTCCTGTCAGCTCAAACCCCATGAGCAGAATTATCCCACCCATGATCTGGAGTTTGCAGCCGTAGTGCATGCCCTGAAGATCTGGAGACACTACCTGATTGGGAACAAGTGTGAAATCTACACAGACCACAAGAGTCTAAAATACATCTTCACCCAGCCCGACCTGAACCTAAGGCAAAGAAGATGGCTAGAGTTAGTCAAAGACTATAACCTAGAGATTCACTACCACCCGGGGAAGTCCAATGTGGTAGCAGACGCCCTGAGCCGGAAATCCTACGAGAAGGCCGCACCCAAGAGTGCCCAGCTGCAAGAGGAGATGGCGCGACTCAACGTGCACATTGTTCCCCAAGGCTACGTCCGCCAACTGAGTGTTCAGCCTACCCTAGAGGAGAAGATCCGGAAGGCCCAAGAAACCGATGAGAATCTGATGAAGATCCGCAAGCATACAGGAGAGAACAAGGCCCCTGACTTTAGAGTGGATGACCAAGGCACCCTGTGGTACAAAAATAGGATATGCGTGCCTGAAGGTGGAGATTTCCGACAGACCATCATGGATGAGGCACACAACTCGGCATACTCTATTCACCCGGGATCCACCAAGATGTACATGGACTTAAAACAGAAGTATTCGTGGAATGGGATGAAAGCAGACATTGCCCGATTCGTCGCCCACTGTGATACTTGTCAAAGGATCAAAGCCGAACATCAGAAGCCCGCAGGACTGTTGCAGCCTCTACCAATCCCGGTATGGAAGTGGGACGAGATAGGTATGGATTTCGTAGTAGGGTTGCCAAGAACTCAGAAGGGACATGACTCCATATGGGTGATCGTGGACCGACTCACTAAAGTCGCTCACTTTCTACCCGTATGGACCACTTATGGTGGAGAGAAGTTGGCAAAACTCTACATAGAGAATATAGTAAAGCTGCATGGAGTGCCTAGCAGAATAGTCTCAGATAGAGGGACCCAGTTCACCTCTAGGTTACGGGAAAAGCTCGCATAATGCCATGGGTACCAAGCTAGATTTCAGCTCAAGATACCACCCGCGGACGGACGGACGGACTGAAAGGGTGAATCAAATTTTGGAAGACATGTTGAGAGCATGCGTGCTCACATATGGCAAAGATTGGGAGCAGAGTCTGCCATATGCAGAATTTTCCTACAACAACGGCTACCAAGCAAGTCTGGGAATGTCACCATTCGAAGCATTATACGGGAGGAAATGTAGGACACCCCTGATTTGGTCAGAAGTAGGAGAGCGTGCCCTGGTTGGGCCCGCACTTATAAAGGAAGCCGAAGAGCGAGTAGCCGACATCCGAGAAAAGTTGAAAGCCGCCCAATCCCGATAGAAGAGCTACGCAGACAAGAAGAGGCGTGAAGCAAGCTTCAATCCAGGGGATTTCGTCTACCTCAAGGTTTCACCTATCCGAGGGACTCGGAGATTTCAAGTACACGGAAAGTTGGCCCCTCGGTACATCGGACCGTATAAAGTACTAAAGAGGGTCGGAGCAGTAGCATACCGGCTGGAGCTACCCGAAGAAATGTCAGATATACACCCAGTGTTCCATATCTCCCAGCTACGCAGATGTTTGAAGGTTCTTGAAGAAAAGCGAGTACCAGTGGAGACCATCGATCTACAGCCAGACCTTAGGTACCAGGAGGTGCCCGTCAAGATTTTGGACACAGTGGTCAAGCGGACAAGAACATCAGAAGTACGGGTGTGCAGAGTCCAATGGAGCAGACACGGAGTGGAAGAAGCCACGTGGGAACGAGAGGACGCGTTGAAGAAGGAGTTTCCCCACCTGTTCGAAACCTATCCGAATCTCGAGGGCGAGATTCATTTTAAGTGGGGTAGGTTTGTAACGCCCGCGTTTTTAGCTCCAAATAAATCACCTAATAAATCGTGCGAGTTTTCAAAACTGTCCAGCTGAGCTCAATTACCCCCCTTCAAGACCCTGGTCACCGTCCCCCTCTCTCTCACCCCGGCGCGCGTGCCGCGAATCTCGCCGGCACCGCCCGCACCCGGCCGACACCCACTCGTGCCTTCCCAACGCCGCGGTCGGCCACCGTGCCGAAAATCCCGCGCACACCGCGGTCCCGCCGGCCGGTCCGCCTCGCCATCACCGTCGTCCCGAAAATCGCGCCGACGCCCGGAAATCGTAAAACCCCGCAAAAACCCTTTCCCCTATTTTTTCCTAACAATTTTCCTAATTCTCTAAACCTTTTCCCTATTTCCTTTCCTTTCCTTTTTCTATTTCTTTTCTTTCTTTCCCTTCCTTTCTTTTTCTTTCTTCCTTTTCTTTCTTTTCTTTTTTTTTCTCTTTTCCCCTTCCCTTTCATCCTTCCCTCTTTCTTCTTCCCTGCTCTTTCTCCCTGGCCGCGCGCCTGCCACCCGACAGCCGTGCCGGTGCCCCTCCTCCTCAGCACGCCTCCAAGCCGGCAGCGCACCCTCCTCCTCACGCCACCGCGGGCCCGAGTCCGGCCGGGTCGCCGGTGCCCGGCCCGGCCGGCCGGGACGAGGCTTGGCCGCCATTACTTCCCTGCTCGAGCCGTCGCGTTGGACAGCACCGCCGGGTTGACTCCGCTGCCACCACGGCCGGCCTAACCCCTCCCCTGCACGAGTTGACCCACCGACCGGCCGATAGGTCACCTTGCCGGAGCCGTCGCAGCGCCAATCGAGGCCGACCGCCACAGCCCACCCTGCCGGAGCCGGTGTAGAGGTCGCCAGAGAGATATTTCGCCCGGGAACCGACCTACGGCGCCTATAAAGGGCCAGCACCACCCCCCCTCGCCGCACCACACCTCGCAATCGAGCCTCCACAGCCTCCCTGCACACCACCGCGCCGCTACCAGGGCCTCCAATAGGCAAGCCGCCGCCGCCCGCCGATCCATCTCCCTGCGCCGCCCCAACTTAAGGTGAGCACGGGAATAGAACCCCCTCGGCCTCCTCTTCATTTTGAGCCGCTTCCCGGCCGCCGCCGTGGGCGGGACCGCCGGCGCCCCCTCCCTCCGGACCGGCCGCCGCTCGATGCCCCCCCCCTCTGCGTTCCGAATCGGGGAGAAAGGAAGAAGAAGGCCTTTTGGCCGAAAACCCCCCTCCCCCACCTTTCTCCTTTTCCCCACCAAACCCTGCCCCTATTCCCTTTCTCTCTCCCCTCTTTCATTTAGCCCCCCACCCTTTAGGCAAACCCCACCAAAACCTCTGCCCTTTTACAAATAAACCCCAAGGTTGTTTCAGCTAAACCCCCACCCTACATAAATATTATATTTAGGTCCTTTCATTTTAAAATAAATTACTAACCAACCCTAGTTAATTCTAAGCACCTTTTTAACCCGACATTTCATGCGCGATATTAATCCCAATCGCGCCCAACCTTCCCCACACCCGTGTCGGGTATATCACCACCCGTCCGTCACCCAAAATCCTTGCATAATATCTATTTTCCCTATTTTATTTAATTACCTTCCGCGAGCTCAGCCGGAGAAATTGTGTGTGCTTATATTGATTACATGCTTGCCTGTGTGTGCGCTATAGCCGACGAAGTAAACGAAGGAAGGTACCCCGAGCCGGAGTTTGGAGCCGACTACTGCGAGCAGGAGCCCGAGGTCCGGAATGCCGAGCCGGCACTCCCCGAAGACTTCGAAGACGGCAAGTTCAATCTCACCCTTTGATGCATGCTTTTGTCCTAGTTTTATAAATATAACCCTATACCTGTTTTATAAATTGCATATTGTTTTACCGCAAAAAATGGTAGGATAGCCACCCTTGATTGATATGATTGAACCTTGTTTTGGCCTAAATGTTTGCTTTAAAAATGTGTGAGGGCTTTCAAAATGTGTGTGTGCTTTAAAAATGAAAATTGGTTATGTTTGGTAAATGAGTAAAGAACTGGGTAGACGGGATGGACGTGTGTGTCAGGAGTATGGGTGAGCTCGTACCTGTGTGGTTGAGCGTGTTGGGAGTTGCCCATCTTGTCGGTTAAGGACCGGGTTGCGTGACATCTCACCTGACCCAAATCATCGTACAACCACTCGACCGTTGTATGTGGCAACGGCTTAGCATAAACCCCACTAGTTAAACTACTTGCCATCTGGTGTGCGGGTGAGCAGCGGAAGACCAAGGAGTAGGGGTATGCTCTGTGTGAGGTATGCCCTGGTTATGTGGGATAACCCCTTGGGTGCTTCCGTGGTGGCTCGTAGCGTTAGCTAAGGTGGGTAATGGCTTTGATAGGATCCGTACCGGCACTGAGGTGTCCGTGTGACGGTACCCTACTTGTGGGTAAAGATGTACAACTTCTGCAGAGTGTCAAACCTATTCGAATAGCCGTGTCCACGGTATTGGACGAGTCACGGTATGGTCACAAAAACTAGTGTTTGGGATGGGATGTTTTTCTGACGTGAGTTGTTTTCTGGGTAAAGTGTGTGGTTGTGTGCCTGGGCTACGACGGACGGGAAGTCTGGTAGTTCCACAGAGGTTTTCCTAAAACAATTGAGTCACTTTGGTTATGAAAATGTTTGCAAAAACCTTTTTGAAATGAACCCCTGCATGAGTAAGTTTGCAAAATGAACCTTAACCTGATCCTTGTCATACTTTATGCATGATTCTACTTATAAGCCCCTCCGTGGGTGGGGTTGGATTTGCTGAGTACGTTTGTGCTCACCCTTGTTGTACTAACTATTTTTCAGAGGAGGATCCCGATTACATTCCCGAAGACGTCGAGTAGGTCGCTGCCCTACACCCAACCGTGCCTGTGTACCCAGGGCCTCCACAGAAAGCTTCCATGGTGTGGTACTCTGAGGAGGCTATGGAAGCCTTTGCTATCGTAGTGTGGTCGTTAGCGTTTGTGTTGTTCCTTGTAGCATTGGCACTTCCGTGCCCGCTGTGTCGCCGTGATGTAAAAAACTGATCCACCTGTTGTAATAAATGTGTTGCCAGCCTCCTGGGACTGGTATTTGTGTCACATTTAGTCACCTCTGATGAGGGGACGCTTCATATATGTATGCCAGGATCAAGTTTCATATGTATAATATACAGACGTGTTAATAAAAACAAGTGTTCAATAATTTTTTACTGAAAACACGTGTGTGACGCATGTGCACTTTACTAGTACTAGGATCGTGCCCGTGCATTGCCACGGGCAATAAAGTTTGTCATGAAAAAAACATTTATTCTAAAGCACAGTGCACAATTCTGTTGAAACATTAGGTGTAGATGTGCATGACAAGCAAACCATACAAATCAAGAATCAAAATGTAACAAGATAAATAAAAAATGTTCTTAACTATCCTAAATAACAGAGTACTTGATGTTCATCACTATACATGATTGTGTTGGTGTTCCAGTATCCTAAAAAGAGGACAGTACCTGTTGGTAAAGAGAAGACAGGGTGTAATCCGTAACAAAAGTTTATTTCAAGATAAAGAAATAAGGCAAACAAAAATATAAATAACTATTCTACTAAACCCCAACACATCATATAGCATTCTTAAATAACACACTCAAGTATTCACCACCATGTATCTAGCATATCATATACATATGTTATAAATATAATGTGTGTATCAAGCTTCCCATATTTAACAATAAAAAGTCATACAGATAAGAAGTTAAAAGTTCCATGATGACAGACCTGAAGAGGTCATTGTCAACAGTAGGGCATCATGGGTTCTTTAGCAACTCCTGCATATTTTACAACTGTAGATTATCTAACCCTGGGATTATATACTTACCAAAAACAAAGAAATTGATAAATTGACAAGCTAACACAATCAGTAGAATACAACAAAGGCATCGCTGGCAGAACCCTCGCCTTGTTGCGTGGTGGCTAGCATGAACTTGAAGGCAGAACAAGCCCTGGTGAGAATTATTTACTATGTTATCACATATGCAAATTAGAAATTAGCAAGGAAATGAAATCTAACAGGAAGATGAGTACCTTTGCAATAATGTTTTCAAGGAGTTTCTGAGTTGGATTTTGTCTAGGAGAACCACTGAACTTCCAACTTCATAACATAACACCATGATTATGAACTATGAAATGGCAATATTTTTCCAAAAGCAGAGTGTTGACACCAACTAATACGCAGAATCAAGCTGGGAGTAGACATATCATGGAGTTGTAAAAACTCACTAGATGAGAATAAAATATTTATTGCTTATTCATCTACCTATTTTTTCAAATATAATAGCTCCAGCTCCACCAGATGGGCAGGAATGTAATTAGAAAATTAGCATGTGCATTCAGCAACTACAATTGATAACATACTGGAGCCACATTGTCGGCTAGTGTGTGCCTCCACCAGAAACATAGAATTAGCAAATCAATAAGGAAACCCCAAATTGCAACAGCTCTGTGGTACTCTACAATTAAGTAAAGATATAGGGCCAATAAAGTATAAAATAGACTTCCACAAACCTGTATACATAGAAGGCCAAGTATGAAAGTACCTGAAGGACCAAGTACCTGAATCAGAATGCATATTCACCAATGTGTGGATGACGAATTATTGGTCCTTCTTGGAAAATTGTCTGTTAACAAAATATTCATCAAAATGCATATTCACCATTGTACTCTTTCATGCAAAGCCATTTCCGTTGAGTCAAGTGCACACATTATGACTCACCTAAACTTGTATTTGCTTATTGCTTATTGCTCCCTGATGACTGCTATTTCTTTATTGCTCACTGATGAGATCCATGGATGGTTGTTGGACCGCAGTTAGAGGAGATATGCTGGTACCTTTCCTTATGCTAGCAAAGTCTTTTAATTAGTATGTTAGTACTGAATCTGTAAATTAGTGTGTTTGGATTATGACAATGTCATGGTAGGCATTGGGTATAGAAGGAGGCGCCAGTAGTTAGGCGTCCAGGGAAGCCATGGGCTTTGGGCGGCAAGCCTAGGAATTAGTTGAGATTTGGTTAGCTGGAATTGGGATAAGATTAGACATTTGCTAGAAATTAGTTGAGATTGTAATCTGGGCTATTTATAGCCAGCCGCACAAGGAATAAAGCAGCCAGATTAATCTAATCTCTCTTCCTTATTCTCCTCCGTTCCCTCATCCCTTGCTGCCGTCGCCACCAGGAGACCCTCTGCCACCACGGGTAGGAAGCCGGCGGCCAAGCGGCCGGCCACCTCCCACGGTTTCCCTCTCCGGTCACTGCGGCACAGCCATGACAACTTGGTATCAGATTCCGGGAATTCCATGGGCTCCCCGTCAGACCTGGATGAGCTGAAGAAGCTTATCACTGGCAACCACGCGGAGGCCAAGGCCTGGCGCCAAGAAGACACCGCTGCCGCCACCACACTCGCCGCTACGGTCGGCTCCCTCGCCGTCAAGGTCCAGGATCTCACCGCCCGTGTCGCCAAGCTCGAACCGTCGCCCCCCTCCCCTCGCCGGAGATTACGCCTGGGAACACGGGCGCCAGTTCCGCGGCGCCGCAGTTTCCCGACCCGACCGGGCCACACGAGCCCGACGGCACCTTGCGACTGGTGCTGGCCGGCGAGGGCATCCTCAACATCGACGGCACCCTGCATCACGGCTCCGAGCTCTTCCCCAAGAAGCCGTTCGTGGAGACCCGCTTCCTGAAGACGGCTGGGTCTTCATCCGGCGCCGGCAATTCGTCGGACGGCCTGGTGCCCCGGTATTTCAAGCTCGAATTTCCGCGATTCGACGGGAGGGAGGACCCATTGTCGTGGCTTAGCCGCTGCGAGCAGTACTTCCGGGCACAACGGACGGATGCGCCCCAGAAGATTTGGCTCGCCACTTTCCACCTCGACGGCGACGCCTTCCACTGGTACGTGCACCTGGAGCGCAGCCGTGGCGTCCCCTCCTGGGAGGAATTCATCGAGCTCTGCAACGTGCGCTTCGGTCCGCCCATCTGGAGCAATCCGTTGGGGGAACTAAGGCTCTTGCGCCAAACAGGGACGGTGAAGGAGTACCAAAGTCGATTCCTCGCCCTCCTCAGCCGCTCCGACCCGCTCTCAGATCGCCAAGAGCGATAGATGTTCATGTCTGGTCTTCACAAGACCCACGGGATTTGGAGCACGCGCTCGCGCTGGCCAGGGCATTCGAGAAGAGGGTAGCGTGCCCCGCAACGCGCTCAGGTGCCTACCGGACGTACCAGCAACCGCGTCCACCGCCCGCACCTGCACCCCCTACGGCGGACTCTTCGCCGCCCCGCACCATCCGGCGCCTCACGCCGGCCGAGATGGCAGAGCACCGCCGCCAAGGACTCTGTTTCAATTGCGACGAGATGTTCGTCTGCGGGCACAAGTGCGCCCACCTCTTCCTCATCTAATACGACGACTCCGGCCTCGACGACGGTAGCGCCGGCGATGGGGAACCAGCTGATGATGAGCCACGCATTTCACGTTACGCCGTGGCGGGCGTCCAGGTGGCGAAGATGGTGCGTTTGCGCGTCTTCATCCAAGGACGAGTGTTCCTGGCCCTCGTCGACTCCGGCTCTTCACACAACTTCATCTGCGATGAGGTGGCACAACAGTTGGGTGTTCCCTTGCTCCCAGTTCGCGCAAGTCTCAATGTCATCATCGCCAATGGCGACAAGTTGCTGTGTCGTGGGTTCTACAGCGGCCTCGACGTGCTGGTGGGGGTCCAGCCTTTTTGCTTGCCGTGTTTCTCTTTGGCGCTCGGCGGCTACGACATCATCCTCGGCACCCACTGGCTTCGCGTGCTCGGGCCCATCCTTTGGGATTTCACGCGCCTGTCGATGACATGCTTCCTCGATGGCCGGCGCATGGCTTGGCAAGGCGAGCCAGGTAGCACTTCAGCATCGTGCCGGCAGTTACAGGCGGAGGCGCTCTTGGATCGCCTTCTGGAGGAGTTTGCGGACCTTTTCGCCGAGCCCACGGGTCTGCCACCAGCGTGCCGCCACGATCACCACATCCATCTGGAGGAGGGTTCACAGCCAGTGGCGGTACGACCGTACTGTTATCCTCAACTGCAGAAGGACGAGTTGGAGCGCCAATGCGCAGAGATGCTGCGTCAAGGGATCATCCACTTGAGCACGTCGGTGTTCTCCTCCCCGGTGCTCCTCGTCAAGAAGGCCGACGGCACGTGGCGCTTCTACGTCGACTATCGAGCACTCAACGCCATCACCATCAAGGACAAGTTCCCGATCCCGGTGGTCGAAGAACTTCTCGACGAGCTCCACGGCGCGCAGTTCTTCTCCAAGCTCAATCTCCGCTTTGGCTATCACCAGGTGCGAATGGCGATCGACGACATCGGGAATACGGCGTTCTGGACACATCAGGGCCATTACGAGTTCCTGGTGATGCCGTTCGGCTTGACGAACGCCCCGGCTATGTTCCAAGGTTTGATGAATGACATCCTCGGCGGGTACTTACGTCGATTTGTGCTTGTTTTTTCAATGACATACTAATCTACAGCACCACCTTGGTCGAGCATCTGCGCCATGTACACCTCGTCCTCGACACGCTCCGCCAACATCAACTCCGGCTCAAGTGATCCAAGTGCACATTCGACGTGCCTTCCGTGTCTTACCTCGGACATGTGGTGTCAGCCGATGCCGTGGCGATGGATTCCCAGAAGGTCCAGGCGGTCGCCGACTAGACGCGCCCGTGCTCCGTTCGTGCGCTTCGTGGCTTCCTCGTCCTCGCCGGCTACTACAGGCGATTCATCCAGCGATACGGGGCCATAGCCGCGCCACTCACACGCTTGCTGTCCAAAGAGGGATTCACATGGACAGCAGAAGCGGAGCAGGCATTCCAGGAGCTCAAGCGAGCCTTGTCCACGGCGCTGGTGCTACAATTGCTAGACTTCACACGATCATTCGTGGTGGAGTGTGATGCATCGGGGTCCGGCATGGGCGCGGTGCTGCATCAGGATGATGGACCAGTCGTGTTCTTCAGCAAGCCTATGGCGCCACGGCACGCTGGCCTGGCAGCGTACGAGCGCGAGTTGATCGCCTTGGCACAGGCGGTCAAGCACTAGTGGCCATATCTTTGGGGCCGCTCATTCATCGTGATGACCGACCACTACAGCTTGAAGTTTCTCCTAGATCAGCGACTTTCGACGATTCCACAACATCGGTGGATCGGCAAGCTCATGGGATTCGACTTTGTTGTCGAGTACAAGCCGGGGAGCACGAATACGGTGGCAAATGCCCTGTCCCGGCGCGACGCGGACGCGGCGGAGGCTATGGCGCTTTCCTCCCCCATGTTCGATCTCTGGAACGAGCTGCGGCTGCAGGCAGGTCAAGCGGATGACTACAAGCGCATGCTACTAGAGGTCCAGGAGGGGCGCAAGGGGCCAGACTGGGCGGTCGTGGACGGCCTGGTCACCAAGGCTCGTCGAGTGTTTGTGTCGGCGACGCTTCCTATAGTCCAAGTTCTGCTTGCACGCGCCCATGACATCGGCCATGAGGGAGTTCAGTGCACACTACACCGACTACGCTCGGATTTCCACATCCCGGGGGACAAGGCGCTGGTGCAGGCATATGTCCGCGACTGCTCCATCTGCCAGAGGAACAAGACCAGCCATTTGCAGCCATCAGGACTTCTCCAGCCGTTGCCAGTACCGACGTTGATCTGGAGCGACATCGCTATGGACTTCATTGAGGCTCTACCAAAGGTGAACAACAAGACGGTCATCTTGACAGTGGTGGATCATTTGTCGAAGGCAGTGCACTTCATTCCCCTGGGCCATCCCTATACTGCAACAACACTGGCCAATGCATTCTTCGATGAGATAGTGCGTCTGCACGGTCTGCCATCCTCCATTGTCAGCGACCGAGATCCTGTCTTCACCAGCACCATGTGGCGGGAACTATTTCGCTTGTCTGGGACTAAATTGCACACAAGTTCCGCGTTCCATCCCCAGAGTGATGGCCAGTCTGAGGCAGCAAACAAGGTGATCGTGATGTACCTCCGTTGCCTCACGGGTGACAGGCCCAAGCAGTGGCTCCGATGGCTGCCCTGGGCAGACTATTGCTTCAACACGGCTTACCATTCAGCGCTTCGCACGACCCCGTTCCGGATGGTTTATGGATGGGAGCAGCCGTCGATGGTGGGCTATGACAAGGGGGACGCCCGCGCTCCAGTAGTGGATGAGATGCTGTGTGAGCGCGACGAGTTCCTTACGACTGCTCGTGAACGCTTGGTTCAAGCTCAAGAACAAGTGAAACTCTTCTATGATGTTAAGCACACCGATGTTTCTTTCAGTGTCGGTGTCTGGGTTTGGGTCAAGTTGTTTCACAGGCCGATTGTGTCGCTGCCACATCAAACCAAAGGCAAGCTAGCGCCTCGGTTCTATGGGCCATACCAGATACTGGAGAAAATTGGTGAGGTCGCGTACAAAGTGCAGCTGCCGGCCGGAGCACGAATCCATAATGTGTTCCACGTCGGGGTGCTCAAGGCATACCATGACAATGCCCCAACAGAAGTTCCTCCATTACCACAGATGCTACACGGTCTCGTTCTGCCCACTCCAGCTGCTGTGGTGCGTAGTCGTTTGGCTCGGGGATGTTGGCAGATCCTTGTACGCTGGGAAGCGCTACCGCCAAGTGAAGCAACCTGGGAAGATGTGGAAGATTTCAAGCAGCTCTATCCGACGTTCGAGCTCGAGGACGAGCTCTTTCTGGAGGGAGGGAGAGATGTCATGGTAGGCATTGGGTATAGAAGAAGGAGGCGCCAGTAGTTAGGCGTCCAGGGAAGCCATGGGCTTTGGGTGGCAAGCCTAGGACCGTCTCCGCCGCCTGGACGCCCACCACGGCGTAAAGTGAAATGCGTGGCTCGTCATCAGTTGGTTCCCCATCGCCGGCGCTGCCGTCGTCGAGGCCGGAGTCGTCGTATTCGATGAGGAAGAGGTGGGCGCACTTGTGCCCGCGGACGAACTTCTCGTCGCAATTGAAACAGAGTCCTTGGCGGCGGCGCTCTGCCATCTCGGCCGGCGTGAGGCATCAGATGGTGCGGAGCGGCGAAGAGTCCGCCATAGGGAGCGCAGGTGCGGGTGGTGGACGCGGTTGCTGGTACGTCCGGTAGGCTCCTGAGCGCATCACGGGGTGCGCCGCCCTCTTCTCGAACGCCCTGGCCAACGCGAGCGCGTGCTCCAAATCCTGTGGGTCTTGCAGCTCCACATCGCTGCGAATGTCGTCGTGAAGACCAGACGTGAACATTTGTCGCTCTTGGCGATCTGAGAGCGGGTCGGCGCGGCTGAGGAGGGCGAGGAATCGACTTTGGTACTCCGACACCGTCCCTGTTTGGCGCAAGAGCCTTAGTTCCCCCAACGGATTGCTCCGGATGGGCGGACCGAAGCGCACGTTGCAGAGCTCGACGAATTCCTCCCAGGAGGGGACGCCACTGCTGCGCTCCAGGTGCGCATACCAGTGGAAGGCGTCACCGTCAAGGTGGAAAGTGGAGAGACAAATCTTCTGGGGCGCATCCGTCCGCTGCGCCCGGAAGTACTGCTCGCAGCGGCTAAGCCACGGCAATGGGTCCTCCCTCCCGTTGAATCGCGGAAATTCGAGCTTGAAATACCGGGGCACCAGGCCGTCCGATGAATTGCCGGCGCCGGATGAAGACCCGGCCGTCTTAAGGAAGCGGGTCTCCACGAACGGATTCTTGGGGAAGAGCTCGGGGCCGTGATGCAGGGTGCCATCGATGTTGAGGATGCCCTTGCCGGCCAACACCGGTCGCACGGTGCCGTCGGGCTCGCGTGGCCCGGTCGGGTCGGGAAACTGCGGCACCACGGAACTGGCGTCCGTGTTCCCAGGCGTAATCTCAGGTGGGGGGTGACGGTTCGAGCTTGGCGACGGGGGCGGCGAGATCCTGGACCTTGACGGCGAGGGAGTCGACCGTAGCGGCGAGTGTGGTGGAGGCGGCGGTGTCTTCCTGGCGCCAGGCCTTGGCCTCCGCGTGGTTGCCGGCTATAAGCTTCTTCAGCTCGTCCAGGTCCGATGGGGAGCCCATGGAATTCCCGAAATATGATACCAAGTTGTCACAGTTGTGCGGCAATGACCGGAGAGGGTAACCGTGGGAGGTGGCCGGCCGCTGGGCCGCCGGCTGTCAGTGTTTTAGACCGGCAGCCTACTAAGGGGAGTACCCGAAGTAGATGAATGTGACTCGCCGAGATCGGTAACTCGAAGGAAGACACACGTGGCACACAATTTAGACAGGTTCGGGCCGCGAGGTGCGTAATACCCTACGTCCTGTATGCTGCGTAGCTCTGGATTGATTGGGCACGATTACAAGATGGTGCAATAGTGCGCCGTGGGTTGTATGAGATGAGATCTGATGCTAGAGATCGGTCCCTGCCTCGCCTTATATAGTCCGGGAGGCAGGGTTACAAGTCGGAGTAGGGAGAGAGTACTAGTCGAGTACGTCTAGGAGTCCTCTATACAGTGCGGAACATGTACAGCTCCCTAACCGAGTACTACTCCTGTGTAGTCCTTGTGCTCCACGCCTTCAGGTGCCGTGTAGCGCAAGCCGGGTAGTCCCAGGGGCCCACCGAGTAGTCGGTCCTGGTACCCACCGAGGTAGTGGGCCCAAGGAGGTCCATACGACAAGCCCCCGAGTACTTTGTAGTCGAGAAGGATAGCTTCAAGTAGTCTTGACGGCCTTAACGAGTAGTCCTCAAGCGTCCCCGAGTGCTACAAGTTAAAAGTCCTCAAGAGTAGTCGAAGCATCCCGAGGCTGGAATGTACTCCAGCTAAAGTAGGAGCAATCTTGAAGTCTTCTTGAGTAGTCCCAAGCGTCCTCGAGCACTGCCTTCGACGGTCTTCAAAAACTGCCTGTCTTGTCTTGAAGCCGGAGCTGATATGGAGGTGCGATTGCAAAATTGCACTCCATATGGAGTAGCCCCCGAGCCTTAGGTTGAGCCGCGGGCTCTGGCTGAGGGTCCATCTGAAGTCTTGGCAAGAAAATCTCGAAAAATCCGGAGAGAAAAAACCGAAGGACACGTGGCACGGAGCCCCCGAGCCTTGAGTCGAGTACTTCCTCTCGAATTGAAGGGTCATCTTGAAGAATGTGTCCTGAGATGCTCTTGAGACAAGCCGCTTCCCAGGTAGTCGAGTAGAAGTAGCCGAGCCCCCGAGGTGAGGCGCGTCGACTAGTGGAATACGAAGGGTCACGCGCAGCCGCTGAGTCAGCCGCGCGTGGACTTATCCAGCCGCCCGTTGCGGAGCCGGTTTGACTTATAAATAGAAGCCAAAACCCTTAGGGTTTTTTACCCATCCGAGCTGCAGTCATTTCAATTCCAACTGAAGTAGATCCACTCCCAGCGCTTGCTGCCGTCGTAGTAGATTCAAGTGCGCTGCCACCCAAAGCTTTTAGGGTAGCCCCCGAGCGGATGCGCGTGAAGACGCCCTGCACTTGGAGGATGAAGCCGTCACCATCCAAGACGTCGAAGGCCGCCGGGAAGAAGAGGGGCCGCGAAGAGGCCGCCGCGGCTGCCACCGGAGCAGCGCCGCCCATGTCTCCACCGCGGGCCGATCCGAGCCGCGAGTGGAAGAAATCCAAGGTGAAGACGGAGGATCTGCTGACCCTCCTGAACAGCGGGTTCATCCGGGAGAAGGAAGTCGACATGTGGAGGGCCGCTGCTGGAGATCCGTATCCAATGGAGAAGGCCGAAGATGAGATCCCCATGTTCGCGCGGTTCGTGGAGCGCGGGCTTGCGCTCCCAGCCAGCGATTTCCTCAAAGGGCTTCTTGGGTACTACGGGATCGAGTACTTGAATCTGAATCCCAACGGCGTCTTCCACACCGCGGTCTTCGTGCACTTCTGCGAAGCCTTCCTTGGGATCAAGCCGCACTGGGTTCTGTTCCGGAAGTTCTTCCGGGTCAAGCCGCAGCCAAGCGCCACCAACCCAAGGGTAGTCGGAAGAGCCGGCATCCAATTGAGGGAGGACGCCGCGGAGCAATATCTGGCGTACAAGCTTGTCGACTCCAACACTGATTGGAAGACAAGGTGGTTCTACATCACGAACCACCACCCTGGCCTACCGAAGCTGAGTGGACGGCAGCCCAGGCACCACGAGTGGTGGAACACGGAGCCCACCATGCAAGAGGGAATCCAGCTCCCCGAGCTGCTGGCACGCGTCAAGGTGCTGAGGGAGGCGGGACTGAGGGCCGAGCACGTGGCCTTCAGTTTCATGAAGCGGAGGGTGCAGCCGTTGATGGCTCGAGACACCTTAGGTTTCGAGTACACCGGCGACGACGACACGTCGCGGATGCCCGGAGGCGAGCTGGACGACAGCGACATCATCGAGAGGTTGTCGCGGATCTTCAAAGATATGCCGCCGTACACGGCGTGCCCTATCCAAGAGTACTCCGCCGCGCGCCCGCCCAGGGAGGTGAGTAGTCGTACTCCCCTGGTCGAGTAGTCATTGCTTGATGTAGACTTGCTGACGTCTTGTGCCTCGCAGGATGACTTGAAGAAGTTCATCTTCGAGCCGCAGCCACCTCCGAGCGGAATCGAGATCCCGAGGGAAGGGAAGGCGAAGGAGCGGCGAGAAGTCGGTGAAGGCGATGACACCGTCGTCGTGGAGGATACCACCGACGACGATGACGAGACGTTGCAGGACCGCTTCCAGCTGCGGTCGAGGTTTAGCCGCCCGGGCTTGCCTCATGTACCTCTGGTGCAAGACCCCCCAACTAGCCTGGAGCTAGCCTGGCTGCGCCACCACGGAAGCCGCGCAACCCCACCAGGAAGCGGGTGACGAAAAAGCTTAAGGTCTCAGAGACCACGCCTCAGGAAGTAAGTTGTCTTGACTAGAGTAGTCGAGTACCCCGTCGTGCGAGTACCCTTTTGCTGACGAGCAGTCTTCCTTGTATGCAGGAGGTGCCGCCAACGGAGCCCATCGAAGAGGGCGACGAAGGCGTGTGGGACACAGTGGGGGAGCCAGCTGGAAGTCGTAGTCCAGCCCCCACTGTCGAGGAGCTCTTGGCGCAGCTGGAGCGCCAGCCCCCTGCTCCGCAGGGGAGCGCGGAGCCTGTAGCCGCAGCCGTTGAAGAGGTGATGGCTTTAGGAGCGCAAGAGAGCACTGCGCCGGCCGCCGTTGCAGAGGAGGCGGTAGCCGCAGGGGCGCAGGAGGAGGCGCCCGCCGAGGGTGGACTGGTCGACATCGCCAGCATCCTTGGTGCTCCAGCCGTGACAATTGTCCGGTCGAACTTGTAAGTACCGTATCCTTCCGAGTAGTACTTGTTGCAGTAGTCGATGTTGACTGACGACCATCTGTGTGTGCTTCTGCAGGAAATCCACGGATCTGTCCTGGGAGGGGGATGAGCCCTCATCAACGGTGGCGGAAGAAGTCGCGCCGCCCGCAGAGGAGTCCACTCCCGCGTCCCAGGAGTGCCCGAGCCGCCGGCTGCCGAGGCGACGTTTCCGGAGGCCAGCGTAGTCGAAGGTGAGTACCCTTCTTGAAGATATAAGGCTCTTTGAGGAGTAGTCGTAGGCACTGATGCACCCATCTTCTTTTTGACAGGCGCTGAAGCTGAAGGTGGTGACATCCCTGCAGGGGTGCCGATGCAGAAGTCGACACCAGGGGCCCCGAAGGCTGTGGGAGGAGCCCCCGAGCCCGTGGAGGAGGTCGTCGAGGAGGCCGCCGTGGCGGCCGGGGGAAAGGGTGTCACCACATCACCAGAGGTTGCTCTGGAGGTGGATATCCGCTCCCCGGAGATCCAGAACGCAGAGCCCATCCGCTCTGCACCGATGACGGAGGCCACCGCGAGTAGTCGCGGCGGGATAGAGTTGCTCGCGGACGATCTTATCGAGCCGGCAATAGTGGCCAAGCATCTGGAGGCGATCCGTCAAGCCGAGCAGTGGATGAAGGTAAGTAGTCAATCCTCTTTCGTTGAGTACACGTCTAACTTGAGTTATCTGTGCAGGACGTGGCGGAGCGGTCCCGCGATAAGTCGAACATGCTGCAGGGCTATGGGGACGTGGTGCTCCGAGCTGAGGCGCTAGAAGAGCAACTTGTGAAGTCGCGGAAGCACGCGGCTGCCATGCAGTCGAAGCTCGACGCCGCCTTCGCCAAGTACCACAACGACATCCAGGAGTTGCAGGCGAAGGGCGACGACTTGGTGCGGAAGAATAAGGGCCTCCGCAACAAGAACAAAGGTACGCCGCTAAACTTGTCGGGTACTTGTTGTAGGTCGAGAAGTCCCTGACCCGCTGTGCTGTTGTCGTGTTGCAGAGCTTGAGGGCCAGGTGGAGCAGCTGAAGTCCTCGGAGACGAGCATGAAGAACCTCTTCTACCAGGAGCAAGAAGCCCGCCAGGTACTCAAGCTCGACTACAAAGAACTCGCCTTCGAGTGCGAGAAGCACATGGAGCTCCGGATTGCTTCTGACCGCGATCTCATCAACTGCTACAAATCCTTGCAGAAGTTGAATGAAGACTACGAGACATTGTGGGCCCAACTGAAGGAGCTCGAGGAAGCCGCACTGCCGATCGCGAGACTCCTGGTGCCGCACCCGGGCGGCCCCAAGATTGCTCCTCTGGTGGATCGCCTCAAGGAAGCTCCAAGCCAGCTGGCCGCCTACGTGAAGCACATGGCGAGGTCGATCCCAAGACAAGTCTTGGCCTTCATGAAGTCGTACTTCCCGAAGGCCCCAGTGGAGGTAGTCGCCGGCGGGGTAGCCGCCAACTGCTCCGATGAGCAAGTATGCGAGCCTGGCCGGGAGCGAGATGGCTCCCATCGCGGAGCGGTAGGCGAGAAGCTAAACCTCCAGTAGCCCTGTAATAGATAGCTAGTAGCCATGGTTGTACAGGAAGACAATTGTAATGAATTGCTTAAGTATCAATGAAAGAAATTTTCCAGCAATGAGTACTTGTAGTCGCGATCTCAGAGTGCGGAGCCCCCATCGTGGAGTGGATGCGAGTAGTCGTACTCGGCTTTGGTAGTCCCGTTGTAGGGAGTAGGCCAGTGTGGAGCCCCCATCGTGAATCTGAATCCCAACGGCGTCTTCCACACCGCGGTCTTCGTGCACTTCTGCGAAGCCTTCCTTGGGATCAAGCCGCACTGGGTTCTGTTTCGGAAGTTCTTCCGGGTCAAGCCGCAGCCAAGCGCCACCAACCCAAGGGTAGTCGGAGGAGCCGGCATCCAATCGAGGGAGGACGCCGCGGAACAATATCTGGCGTACAAGCTTGTCGACTCCAACACTGATTGGAAGACAAGTTGGTTCTACATCACGAACCACCACCCTGGCCTACCGAAGACGAGCGGACGGCAGCCCAGGCACCGCGAGTGGTGGAACACGGAGCCCACCATGCAAGAGGGAATCCAGCTCCCCGAGCTGCTGGCACGCGTCAAGGTGCTGAGGGAGGCGGGACCGAGGCCCGAGCACGTGGCCTTCAGTTTCATGAAGCGGAGGGTGCAGCCATTGATGGCTCGAGACACCTTAGGCTTCGAGTACACCGGCGACGACGACACATCGCGGATGCCCGGAGGCGAGCTGGACGATAGCGACATCATCGAGAGGTTGTCGCGGATCTTCAAAGATATGCCGCCGTACACGGTGTGCCCTGTCCAAGAGTACTCCGCCGCGCGCCCGCCCAGGGAGGTGAGTAGTCGTACTCCCCTGGTCGAGTAGTCATTGCTTGATGTAGACTTGCTGACGTCTTGTGTCTCGCAGGATGACTTGATGAAGTTCATCTCCGAGCCGCAGCCACTTCCGAGCGGAATCGAGATCCCGAGGGAAGGGAAGGCGAAGGAGCGGCGAGAAGTCGGTGAAGGCGATGACACCGTCGTCGTGGAGGATACCACCGACGACGATGACGAGACGTTGCAGGACCGCTTCCAGCTGCGGTCGAGGTTTAGCCGCCCGGGCTTGCCTCATGTACCTCTGGTGCAAGACCCCCCAACTAGCCTGGAGCTAGCCTGGCTGCGCCACCACGGAAGCCGCGCAACCCCACCAGGAAGCGGGTGACGAAAAAGCTTAAGGTCTCAGAGACCACGCCTCAGGAAGTAAGTTGTCTTGACTAGAGTAGTCGAGTACCCCATCGTGCGAGTACCCTTTTGCTGACGAGCAGTCTTCCTTGTATGCAGGAGGTGCCGCCAACGGAGCCCATCGAAGAGGGCGACGAAGGCGTGTGGGACACAGTGGGGGAGCCAGCTGAAAGTCGTAGTCCAGCCCCCACTGTCGAGGAGCTCTTGGCGCAGCTGGAGCGCCAGCCCCCTGCTCTGCAGGGGAGCACGGAGCCTGTAGCCGCCGCTGTTGAAGAGGTGACGGCTTCAGGAGCGCAAGAAAGCACTACGTCGGCCGCCGTTGCAGAGGAGGCGGTAGCCGCAGGGGCGCAGGAGGAGGCGCCCGCCGAGGGTGGACTGGTCGACATCGCCAGATCCTTGGTGCTCCGGCCGTGACAATTGTCCGGTCGAACTTGTAAGTAACGTATCCTTCCGAGTAGTACTTGTTGCAGTAGTCGATGTTGACTGACGACCATCTGTGTGTGCTTCTGCAGGAAATCCACGGATCTGTCCTGGGAGGGGGATGAGCCCTCATCAGCGGTGGCGGAAGAAGTCGCGCCACCCGCAGAGGAGTCCACTCCCGCGTCCCAGGCGGTGCCCGAGCCGCCGGCTGCCGAGGCGACGTTGCCGGAGGCCAGCGTAGTCGAAGGTGAGTACCCTTCTTGAAGCTATAAGGCTCTTTGAGGAGTAGTCGTAGGCACTGATGCACCCATCTTCTTTTTGACAGGCGCTGAAGCTGAAGGTGGTGACATCCCTGCAGGGGTGCCGATGCAGAAGTCGACACCAGGGGCCCCGAAGGCTGCGGGAGGAGCCCCGAGCCCGTGGAGGAGGTCGTCGAGGAGGCCGCCGTGGCGGCCGGGGGAAAGGGTGTCACCACGTCGCCAGAGGTTGCTCTGGAGGTGGCTATCCGCTCCCCGGAGATCCAGGACGCAGAGCCCATCCGCTCTGCACCGATGACGGAGGCCACCGCGAGTACTCGCGACGGGATAGAGTTGCTCGCGGACGATCTTATCGAGCCGGCAACGGTGGCCAAGCATCTGGAGGCGATCCGTCAAGCCGAGCAGTGGATGAAGGTAAGTAGCCGTAGCCTCTGAGTAGTCAATCCTCTTTCGTTGAGTACTCGTCTAACTTGAGTTATCTGTGCAGGACGTTGCGGAGCGGTCCCACGATAAGTCAAACATGCTGCAGGGCTATGGGGACGCGGTGCTCCGAGCTAAGGCGCTAGAAGAGCAACTTGTGAAGTCGCGAAAGCACGCGGCTACCATGCAGTCGAAGCTCGACGCCGCCTTCGCCAAGTACCACAACGACATCCAGGAGTTGCAGGCGAAGGGCGACGACTTGGTGCGGAAGAATAAGGGCCTCCGCAACAAGAACAAAGGTACGCCGCTAAACTTGTCGGGTACTTGTTGGAGGTCAAGAAGTCCCTGACCCGCTGTGATGTTGTCGTGTTGCAGAGCTTGAGGGCCAGGTGGAGCAGGTGAAGTCCTTGGAGACGAGCAATAAGAACCTCTTCTACCGGGAGCAAGAAGCCCGCCAGATACTCGAGCTCGACTACAAAGAACTCGCCTTCGAGTGCGAGAAGCACATGGAGCTCCGGATTGCTTCTGACCGCGATCTCGTCAACTGCTACAAATCCTTGCAGAAGTTCAATGAAGACTACGAGACATTGCGGGCCCAACTGAAGGAGCTCGAGGAAGCCGCACTGCCGATCGCGAGCCTCCTAGTGCCGCACCCGGGCGGCCCCAAGATTGCTCCTCTGGTGGATCGCCTCAAGGAAGCTCCGAGCCGGCAGGCCGCCTACGTGAAGCACATGGCGAGGTCGATCCCAAGACAAGTCTTGGCCTTCATGAAGTCGTACTTCCCGAAGGCCCCCGGTGGAGGTAGTCGCGGCGGGGTAGCCGCCAACCGCTCCGATGAGCAGGATGCGTAGCCGCCGGGAGCGAGATGGCTCCCATCGCGGAGCAGGTAGCTGAGAAGCTAAACCTCCAGTAGCCCTGTAATAGATAGCTAGTAGCCATGGTTGTACAGGAAGACATTGTAATGAATTGCTTAAGTATCAATGAAAGAAATTTTCCAGCAATGAGTACTCGTAGTCGCGATCTCAGAGTGCGGAGCCCCCATCGTGGAGTGGATGCGAGTAGTCGTACTCGGCTTTGGTTGTCCCGTTGTAGGGAGTAGGCCAGTGCGGAGCCCCCATCGTGAATCTGAATCCCAACGGCGTCTTCCACACCGCAGTCTTCGTGCACTTCTGCGAAGCCTTCCTTGGGATCAAGCTGCACTGGGTTCTGTTCCGGAAGTTCTTCCGGGTCAAGCCGCAGCCAAGCGCCACCAACCCAAGGGTAGTCGGAGGAGCCGGCATCCAATTGAGGGAGGACGCCGCGGAGCAATATCCGGCGTACAAGCTTGTCGACTCCAATACTGATTGGAAGACAAGGTGGTTCTACAACACGAACCACCACCCTGGCCTACCGAAGCCGAGCGGACGGCAGCCCTGGCACCGCGAGTGGTGGAACACGGAGCCCACCATGCAAGAGGGAATCCAGCTCCCCGAGCTGCTGGCACGCGTCAAGGTGCTAAGGGAGGCGGGACTGAGGGCCGGGCACGTGGCCTTCAGTTTCATGAAGTGGAGGGTGCAGTCGTTGATGGCTCGAGACACCTTAGGCTTCGAGTACACCGGCGACGACGACACGTCGTGGATGCCCGGAGGCGAGCTGGACGACAGCGACATCATCGAGAGGTTGTCGCGGATCTTCAAAGATATGCCGCCGTACACGGCGTGCCCTGTCCAAGAGTACTCCACCGCGCGCCAGCCCAGGGAGGTGAGTAGTCGTACTCCCCTGGTCGAGTAGTCATTGCTTGATGTAGACTTGCTGACGTCTTGTGCCTCGCGGGATGACTTGAAGAAGTTCATCTCCGAGCCGCAGCCACCTCCGAGCGGAATCGAGATCCCGAGGGAAGGGAAGGCGAAGGAGCGGCGAGAAGTCGGTGAAGGTGATGACACCGTCGTCGTTGAGGATACCACCGACGACGATGACGAGACGTTGCAGGACCGCTTCCAGCTGTGGTCGAGGTTTAGCCGCCCGGGCTTGCGTCATGTACCTCTGGTGCAAGTGTTGGCGCAAAAAGTGCACTCAACGCCAATCACACAGCAAGCCGAACAAAGCTAGCTTCGCACGCGCAGAGAGCAAATGACGTGCCAGTCAATTTTTCCTGAAAATTAACAAAAGATAAAGCAGTTAAATACCAAAGCTTGGAACTTGCCGGGTGGTACCAGACAGTTCCATATTTACGGCTGAAAAAAGCCAAGCAGGATGACACATAGCTATGTGAAGCTATCTGTCAAAGAACCACGACCATTCGGGTAACCACGAAGGAAAAAGAATACTGCCGAATGGATGACGTAAGCATGACAACAACCGGTCTTCGTATAAGCAAAGATGTACGCGCAAAGTTATGACCGATCTCCATGAAGATTAAAGTCAAATAAATGAAGCAAAGCACGGACATAATCATATATTAAATAAGCATGCATAGATCCAAAGCACTAGTCTACCGCATGTCTAGTTACTTTAAAATCCGTCGAGCACGATGTCAAACAAATCTATCCACCGCATGATACGACTTGCATGAAAAACGTGCCACTCTCCACAAATAGATCTATCCACCGCATGATACAATCTAAATATGGAAAGCTAAAAGCATACATCATTTAAAACATAAATAATGCACGTGATCTACTCGTGAAAACATAACCGAATACGGCTGAACAGCCGATCCAGGGTCCATGAAGAAGGAACAAACATTACCACGTGAATAAATCTATCAGACTGATCTGGGAATCTAATCCACCGGATGACTAGCTCCAAAGCAGCCCAAAAACCTGCATCTACCGCATGATACTCGGTTCTTTCAAGATTTATACGAACAAAGCAAGCTTGAACCCGCAACACGTAACAACCTAGATCGATTCGGTTTCGGCTATCGGAGAGCATAAGATCCACGCGTCAAAACACGAAACCTGCTCGCACAAGGATCTTAAAAGAAATATATCCGATCCAAACCCATCTAGATTGGGCAAGGATGTGTTACATGAATTAAAACATAAAGTAAAACTCATGATAACACGGGATAACTTAATGAATCTATTGGATCTTGCCAAAATCCAATAGAGCCGATAACTAGCTTCGAGCCAGATCTTAGCCTACCGCATGGCTCATGATCTAACAAGAAACCTTCTTGAACCAAGCTTGAATCTACCGCATGACACGAAGCATGGTAACAAGACTACTTGCATCAGATCTAAATCCACCGCATGATACTAGACATGATACAAGGTTGCCGGTACTCACGGAGGTCGACGGATCGATTGGCCCTCTCGAAGAACTCGACGACACGACAAGGACTCTAGGGTTTGGCGTAAGGCCGGTGTGTATTGAAGAATGATCGTGTCTTTTACATACATCCAGGGATCGTATTTATACCCTGCTGATTACAACTGCGAATGGATTCATTGCCTAACTAAACTCGATCGCCTGTCCATCCATTCGTCTCCCCTGATTTGAGCCACGTCACCGTCCAATCCCGCAAAATCAGCTCTACTGTTCCTTTGCCGAACTGGAGCAGATAGCCGACCGCGGATCTCTTTGCCGAAAATCTCTGGAAATATCCCTCCTTCCACCAGACGGACTCCTTTTCGAACCGGACCCACAAGTCAGACTCCTTACCAAATTTTGGTGTTAACACATGCCCCTTCAATTGTGGGATAAAATTAATTTTGTTCCACAATTGACTCCAGCCACGAATCCTTGAATCAAATCTGTCAACACCTGTTCTTCGCAATCCGCCGGAATCTTCGTTCAGATCCAACCCTAGATCCCTCGTTCCGAGCTCAAACCTCCAATGGCAACTCAGAACCAAGTTGCTCAGGTAAATTCATCCCCCCGCAAACCTTGTTCGGCATTAGGTTTTCAATTTTACCCGAGATTTTCCTTTTCCGCTTTCTTCCGGGAACCTTCTCTCGCTCTTTTGATTCCTATCGAGGCCAATTCGCAGTCTTATTACCTTGGTCCGTGGGGAATCCCGATCCTCGAGATCTTATTGCCGCCGAATCTCGGAGAATCCCCTTCAAGGCGGCTTTGTCTCCACCTCCTCGGTGGCAAGATGCATTCAAGAAGCGGCCTTTGCCCCCAATTGCGGGTGGAAGACTTGGTATCGGAGGATTCTTGCGGATAAGAGTGGATTGACCAACCCGGATGCTCTCCGTATCGCTCAATGCTTGGAGTTATCCGTGGCCGAGACCCCCAAGAATGAAAATCTTCGATAGCCGCATGCCACTTACGGTCAAATGGAGTCAACGCCTTCCTTTTTGGGCATGGCCCAATGTCTCCAACTTTGGCCGATGTATATATGATCACTGGCCTTGACATCACCGGATGCCCCGGCCACGGGACTTCAAAAATTCTTCACGCCAGACAGGGGTAAAGCCAGGGAATGGCTACAAGCATTATATCCTGAAGCACATGAAAGACAATCCCCTTGGCGATGTTGAATACAGAGCCTTTCTGAACATGTGGCTATGCAGATTCGTCTTCTGTGGCAAGGCCAACGAGCCCACTTTGAACCATATCGCAATGGCGATTCATCTGGCTAGTGGCAATCGCCTCCCTGTGGGAAAATTCTTCTTGGGCAGTGTATATCATATGCTTCATCGATCGTTACCCAAATGTACACCGACGAGAGGATAACATGCGTCAATGGCCCTTGGTGGTTTGTTCAAATGTGGCTGCAGCTCCACATGCATCAGATTGTCGGCGTCGATTTGAACTCCAGGTTCTTCCCTTTGTCCAATCACCCCGAAGGAGAGCCTCAAGCTACCAGTGGATGCCAAAACTACGGAGAAGAGGCTTCAACTGTTCTCATCCAGCAGGACATCAGCCAGCTCTTCGAGTTGTTCTTCAAAGGTTTCTCCAATCCTCTTTGGCTTCCTTATCTAGGCAATGACACTTTGACCTTCCCTGTCGAATTTTCCTTTGAGCCCGGCCATCAAGATAGGGGATTCTTGGAGATCTTTAATATCACAATCCGCCCATGCATACTACCGCCGAGTTCAATGGAGGGAGGCGAATGTCGCACTTATGAATACTACCGGCCTAATGTAATGGCCGGACAACTTGGATGCGGCCGGATGCCCCCAAGATTGTTCCCGCATGAATTCCTCAAACCCGGGGAGGAAATCAAAGAAGCGATGCGAGGGCAGCAGAGTTTTCAACTATGTGTGCAGTCCCACGGTCTACACATGTCCTTTTGTGCCCACAACCATAGCTCACCCCACCTTCAACTCCTGGTGGCAAGAATTTCATGACCATATCTTCAGTGAGCCCGTTCATGTATTCTGTGCAGAGTTGGTACCTGACTTTCTGCCAATTTCAGAGGTAATACAATGAGCCCTTAGATCAGACCTTCCCTCTTTATTCATGGTCCTGACCTTCATCTTTCCTCGTCCACGAGAACACGATTGCTCGCCCCTCGAGCCAGGACGATTGCTTACAACGCTGAAGGCCCAATTTCAGCACTAGGATTCAAATCCACAACTCTGCATCAACTAATGGCCAGATACGCTACCACAGATCCCAGCCTTTCTAGCCTTGCTGCAGACAGGAGGCAAGGTCTGCATCTGATTGCCCCTCCAAGTGCTAAAAGGAGAAGGACTGTCAAGAAAGTGCTTGTTGAGGTAAACCCTTTTACTTTCTTGATTACCAGGTCACTCTGTTCTTGATGAATCATATTATTGTGCATTTCGGACCGAGCCTCGGCGGCCTTCGGACCCGGTACCCGCCAATGCTCCATCACTCGGTATGACTTCTCTTCGCTTTTTCTTAAGGATGAACAACCGGCATTTACCCTCCCAATTTGGCATTTGCGGAAAAAACAACGGAAGGGCAGCTTGTAAATGTTCCGGTGGTTCAACAAGCAAGTCCACCCGGGGCTGAATTACCTGTCCCAGTGGAGATCTCATCCTCATCACCTTCTGCAGAAGCAGCAAATTCTCTAGAGATGAATCTCCCAATTCAGCTGGAGCCACCAAGTTCCCCAAGGGTGCCATCACCTGTTGGTCAAGCAGAGATACCCAACCCAACGAGGAGGCGTGACCCGACTCCTCATCGGCCCGAAACTCACGAGCCGCCGGTGGCCGCATTGGCACCTCCCGGCTCGGAAGTTTCGGCTGCGCTGGAGCATCTCCTTCGCCTGTGATCGCCCCTGCTCAAGAAACCAGCCATGAGGTATCCATCTGCACTTAATTTTGGTACCTCGATGTTTAGCATTCTTAACTCGGCAACGTCGTTTCTCAGGATCAGGCTCCATCATCATCAAGCCTGCCATTAGAGAGCAATTCAACTGCCGAGGTGATGCAAGAAACATATCGCCCACTTTGCCCGGATGAAGTGTTGCCCAAACTTAAAGAAATTGCGGCACTGGCTAGAAAAAGATGTTCGGGATCGGTTCAATGATCTTCATCATTTCGAAGAGATGTTTGAATCCATTAGTCAAGAACTCCCTGAAGACATCAGAGCTTCTCTATCATCCGTCTATGACTTAGAGCCCCTTTATGTACCCTTAAGGCGCGCTTGGAGGAAATTGCGCTCCCGTCCGGCCATTGAAAAGAGGAAAACCGATGCTGAACATGCCATGAACGGGGCACAATCCCAAGCGAGAGAACCATAAAGATGCATTGGCTAACACCGCAAGCTTCCTATGATCTGAAAGTTGCTAGGAAGGCTGCTCTAGAAGCAGAACTGAGAAGCCTGTCAGCGGAGATAGAGATTGACAAAAAGAAAATAGCCGAACTTCCTGGATTGATAGCAAAGACCCAAGCGGAAGTAAAATCGGCTATCACCAAAATGGAGCAATGCGATGCGGAACTCAACGACTTATCCGGTGCCCAAAAGGACTTGCCGGGGAGATCTTTGGACAATTCCCATTTGATAATATCCAATGTTCGTCGTGTACTTGCAAAACTCCTGAATGCCTGAATATCCTTATCGATGTATAATTGAATTGGTCGCTCTCGCAATATCTTCTTGTGATTTGTTTCCTTTCTTTTGCGCACTTTTAGATGTAATACTGAACGACCCATTCGGTAGTGAAACGCCAACTCCCGAACGACACTTTGATTTCCTTTAGCCGAACCAATCGATCTGCACGCGGTTCAGCCTAGAACTCCAAACGACCCGCCGGCGGGCTGGTCAAGGAAACCTTTCCACCTTCCGATTTTCTTGGGATATGCGCCACGATCCACAGCCACGACTCGAAGCCACGATTCATCCTGCCAGGCCTATAAATGTTGCCATAGGTGCCCCTAGCTCTCCACCAGGCCTTCTAGCTCTCGAATCTTTGCCAATCTTTAGCCTTCTCGCAAACAGTGCACATCCCAAACCACAATGGTGCGCCGCCTCAACCGCCGCCGTGCCTCCGACGAGGCCGAGGGGAGCAGCGCCAATGCGCGCAGGCGGTGACGATCGTCAATCTCTCCTCTGTGATTCTGTTCTTGATCTTCTTTTGCCTTGACGATCATCTCCCCTTTTCAGGCTGATTCAGTGGAATCCGCCCCGTGCGCCGGCCAATCAGCCCCTCCCAGATGACTCCTCGGAGTCCGATGGCCACTCCCCGGTACCGTACGGGGAAGAGGACGCCATCCGCTTCAAGGAGGAGCTAGAGGCGTCCCGTCGCGAGCTGGAGGACGTCTCCAAGAAAGCGGGCGTGGCCGAGCTAGAATGGGAGGACCAGCGCAAACAGCTGCTGGAGGCCATCGACGGTATGGCTCTGAGATTGATTCTTGATCCAGCCCGGCCTTTGATGCTAACCCTTTCTGCTTGCTCTTTGCGGCCGCGATGCCGAGCTCGACCGGCTAAAGGCGGCGGTAGAGCAATTGGCCGAAAAGGTGAATGCCCGCGGCGACACGCGGCGGAGCGCCCGGCCGCGGTGGAGCACCGCGTCGACGAGGTGGCCGTCCATGGCGTTCGTTTGGGCACCACCTTGGGCTCGGCTGCGATGGCGACGCATACGGACGTCGACTATTCCACCGGCCGCGTGGCTTTCAGGGCGGCGCGCCGGATGACATCGACGAGATCGAGCTCATCCTGGAGCGCCTTGACGGCCACGGCGACGCCATTGCCGAAATTACCCATCCCCAATCCGTGTTGAATAGGCTCTTCGACTAGATTGTACTAGGGATGTGTAAATATCGGCAATAGATGAAGAACTTTTGAATTTCGCACTTGCTCGCGATGACTCCCTTTTGCATTTTGCATCCGCGAATTCTTTTTCTTTGAATGCATCCGGGAACTATCTTTAGCCGAACGCGTGAGAACAAGCGCCCCTTGGCGCAAAATCCACAAAGGATCCCAATTCGGCAATCCGTAAACAACGCGTTCAAGAGAAAACCCTTCGCACCTGGTGGAAAACCCTGCCGCTTGGTATTCCAACAGTGTGTACTGGCCAAATCATCACTCCCAATGCGCCTCTCCGGTCAATAAAACAGCCTGTGGGGTGCTCTGCAAATCCACTCGCACACTCCTCCATCATTTCTCGTCTCTTCCCCTGCCGCTAGAGGAAAAAACCCCAACACCATGGACAAGGGTAAACAACCCCAGGGGAGCGGCTCATCAAGGAAGCGTACGATTCGGAAGTGAGTTCCTTCTTGATTTGCTCCTTGTTCTCCCGCTTGATCTTGCGCTTCATGTTTTCCTCTCGTCCTTTTAAGCCTCGATTTGCTTCCCGAAGAAGTCATCGAGACCGAAGATGTGCCTGAGTACATCTCCTCCGATTCCTCTCTCGAAGCAGAGGATGCCACGCCTGAACAGAGGATCAACCATCAACTGCGCCGCCGCGCCCGGCATCTGGAGCATGGCCTCAGGGACATGTCCGCCCGCTGCCAAGCCGAGCGCGAGCGTCGCATGGCTCTGGAAGCACTAGTAGGGGGTAAATGCTCCTGACTCCTTCATGCCTGCCTCTGGATTTCTTGCCTCTGACCTTGATTCTCCTGCTCCAGATGTCTCTGACAGGTACAGCAACCTGAAGGCGGCCTGGGATAGCTTGGTAGAGGCCACCAATCATGGTCATCCTCGTGCGTTCCAAGTTGCCGTCACGGTGGTCCTGGAACAACTGAAGAGGGAGCAGCAGCCGAAGAAGTAAAGAAAAGATTGAATCATACTTTCGCTTCTTTCTCCACGCCTTCTGCTTCCCACCTCCTCGGGGACCTGACCATCAGGGTTGTTAGATGTGATCCCGCAAGAAGCGAGTTGTAATGTAGTATTGAGCTAAGGGCAATGCATCCAGGCACTGGCCATTTTCTCTTGTTCATGGATTTTGTTCTAAAGGCGGCCTCATTCTCGAGCGCCGGCTATTTTTGTGCCAGATGTGTGTAATCATCGATCGATCTCAATGCTAGGATAATATTTCTTCAGATATCTTCCATTTATCGCAGCGGAAAATTCTTCCCCTAGCAAAGTTTTCAATATGTATGCATTACCGGGAACGCATCGACCACACGAAAAGGCCCCTCCCGGTTAGGGGACCATTTGCCGAATTCGTCGTATTTAGTTCCAATCGGCAATAGCGCTTTCCAAACTAGATCACCTTCTGCGAATTGCTTTACTTTTACTTTCTTGTTATAGTATTTGGCGACTCGCAGCTTGTTTTTCTAGATGTTCTCCAGGGCCCTGAGACGGATCATATGCAAATCTTCTAACTCATCCATCATTAGGCCATTGTAATCCTTGGAGCTCAACTCGTTTTGCGGCACTACTCTCCTTGAACTCGATTGTATCTCCCAAGGCGAGGATTGCATGATGCCCGTAAACCAACTCGTAAGGAGAGGTCTTTGTAGCTCCGTGGGGGGCCATTCGGTAAGCCCACGGCGCTTCACCGAGTACCGAATGCCATCTCCTTGGCTTCGATCGATCTTCTTCGTATCAGCTTGATCATGATCTTATTAGAAGCCTCTGCTTGACCATTAGCTTGGGCATAATATGGAGAAGAATTAAACAATTTGATTCCCATGCTTTCGGCAAAATCTCTGAATTCCAATGACACGAATTGTGCCCCCTGGTCAGTGGTAATCGTCTGAGGGATCCCAAATCGATAGATGATGTGTTCCTTGACGAACTCGATCATGTTTTCTGACGTCACTTTCTTCAGTGGGATCGCCTCGACCCATTTGGTGAAGTAATCTGTAGCCAAAAGCACGAACTTATGCCCCTTGCTAGACGGCGGATTAATTTGGCCAATCAAGTCTATACCCTAGCCCCTGAATGGCCATGGCTTGATGATGGGATTCAATGCTGATGCAGGGACTCTTTGAATATTCCCAAACCTCTGGCAATCTTGACATCCCTTGTAATACTCAAAGCAATCCTCTAATATCGTCGGCCAAAAGCATCCCGCTTGTCTAATAACCCATTTCATTCGATAGGCCGATTGGTGCGCTCCACATATCCCATCGTGCACCTCGCTCATCATGTTCTTGGCTTCTTCTGGACCCAGGCATCGTAGCAATACCCCATCTAATGATTTATAAAATAAATTATCATCCAGAAGAACGAACTTAATTGCTTTGTACCTGAGTTTCCTAGAGACTTTTCGGGATGGATCTTTCAAGTAATCAACGATTTCTTCCCTCCAATCATCTTCTGCAAGATCCGCCCTTAGTGCACACACTTCGCAAGGCAAACGCTTCTTGACTCTCCTTGCAACCGGAGGCGCTGCGAGCTAGCTTTGTTTGCTTCTTCGTTATGCTCTCTAGGAATGTCTTTGTAGGGTTACCAATGGGAAGCTCTTCAAGATTTCCCTGCACTCTTCGTAGTAACTCCTCAGCGCCTCGCTCCTGCACTCGTATTGGCCGTTCAATTGCTTGATTACCAGTTCTGAATCTCCATAGATCTCAGCGAGACGGCCCCAGCCTCTCTCAAATATTGAAGCCCTCGAAGTAGTGCCTCGTACTCAGCCTGGTTATTTGTGACAGTGGGTTGTATAGGAATAGCGAATTCAAACATCTCACCTGCGGGCGAAATTAGCGGGATCCCTACTCCCCCACCTTTGCCACATGATGACCCATCAAAAAATAAAGCCCAAGGGGTAATTTCAAGCGAGATCAATTGAAGGGTCACGATGTTCGGTTATAAAATCGGCAATGACTCGACCTTTGATGGCTTTTGCCGATTCGAACTTCAACTCGAATTCTGATAAAGCTAAAATCCATTTGCCAATCCGACCATTCAAAATTGGCATAGATAACATATGTTTTATCACATCAAACTTTGAGTATACGGTGCATTCGGCATTCAACAAGTAGTGCCGAAACTTTGTACACGAGTAGTACACGCAAAGACACAGTTTCTCTATAGCCGAATACCTGGTTTCAGGATCAAGTAGTTTTCGGCTAAGATAAGCTACTACCCGCTCCTTTCCTTCGAATTCTTGAATAAGGGCCGATCCAATAGTTTGGGTATCGGCCGCCACGTACAACTTGAAAGGCTTGTTCAGCTGAGGAGGAACCAGCACCGGCGGCTCCTTCATGTATTGCTTGATCTCATCAAAAGCCTTTTGTTGTTCGTCGCCCCATGTGAATTTCTGATCCTTCTTTAGCTTCAGCAATGGAGAGAATGGCAACACCTTCTGCGATAAATTTGAGATGAATCTTCTCACGAAGTTGATCTTGCCGAGCAGTGATTGCAATTCCTTGAGGTTGGTTGGAGGAACGACTTCATCGATGGCTTTCATGCTCTTTTTGCCAACCTCGATTCCCCCTTCGTGGACCAAAAACCCCAAGAACTCTCCAGCTGATACCCCAAATGCACACTTGTTTGGATTCATCTTTAGACCATGCTTCCGGGTGCATTCCAAGGTCTTCTTCACATCTTCCAGATGGGTGTCATGACTTAAGGACTTGATCACCACGTCATCGATGTAGATTTCCACAGTTTTGCCGATCAACTCATGAAAAATGTAATTCATGGCCCGTTGATAGGTTGCACCGGCATTTTTCAACCCAAATGTCATGACTATCCATTCAAATAGGCCTATATGACCGGGACATCTAAAGGCCGTCTTCGATATGTCTTCTATTGCCATGAAGATGCGATTGTATCCCGCGTTGCCATCCATGAAACTAATCACCTTGTGTCCGGCGGCGGCGTCAATTAACAAATCGGCAACGGGCATCGGGTATCCGTCCATGGGAGTAGCTGCTGTTCGGGTCCCCGAAGTCTATGCAAACCCTCATTTTCCCTATTCTTCTTATACACGGGGACGATGTTAGAAATCCACTCCGCATATCCGCACGGCCGAACGAAGTTTGCGTCAAGTAATCTTTCGATTTCCTTCTTCACATCGGCCAATACTTCATCCTTGTAGATTTTCGGGGCGGTTGCTTATATGGTTTGAAACCGGGCTTGATTGGCAACCGGTGCTCGACGATGGAACGATCCAATCCGGGCATCTCCGAGTAATCCCGGGCGAAGCAATCTTTATATTCTGCGAGAAGCTCAATTAAGTTCCCCCGAAGTACGGTTGCAAATTTGCACTCGATGAACGTCGGCCTTGGCTTATCACCGCTTCCAATGTCAACTTCTTCCGGCTTATCGGCCGACATGAATCCTCGCCCTAACTTGCCATCGGTGCCATCCACGGGGTTCTCCATTTAAAAATTACCGTAAGAGCCGGCGCTTGAATCGGTTCGTTGGTCACCGCCGACGGGTTCAACGGGACCTTCTCCCCGATCCTTCCCCGAGAAGCAATCGATGCCTTGGTACTCCCGGAAGGCTGGTTCCATGTTGGCCACGCTCACGGAGTCATCCGCCCGGACGACCTCGATCTCATCATCCACCCCTTTGGATAAGGTCGTTGATGCATGGTGGATGGGACGCGGCGGTTGGCGTGAATCCGGTCCCGCCCAAGCGACGGCGTAGGCTCCCTTGCCTTCGATGACAAAGAAGGTGGTGAGCGGCGTCTTGGACCCGATCATCAAGTCCACGTGAGCGCATCCTTTGGTGTCCGAGGGGTTCCGGCGAAGTCGTTCGGGATGATGCTTGTAGGTGTCAAATCGCTCGGGCCCATGCCAAGCTTCCCCGAAGGTGGTGTACGGCATCACGTTGACCGCCGCTCCACCGTCGACGAACATCTTGGTCAATGGCTTGCCATTGACGTACCCCCTCAAGTACGGCGGCCTCATATGGCGATTCTTGGCCGGCTTGTCGAAGATGGCACCGCTTGGCCGGCACCGGTTGTGCCATCATCCCCTCGGTGCTCGTCATCAAAGGAAGCTTCCTCCCTGCATAACCCGGTTAGCGGGGAGCCATGAACTCGTTCGGCGGGGAAGTATACCATGCATGTAGGAGCCGAACGCTTCGATCCCTTTCGGGCGGTCTTTGGGGCGCCACTTCGCCTCGTCTGGATCCCGGCTTGCTTCATTTCGCGGTTCCTCAAGCGCTGGACCCGCCTCTTCTGGCTCCTGCGTAGACCGGGCGGGCACCACTGCCCCTTCTGCCAGACGTGGACATCCTCGTCCTCTTCCTGATCAGCCCACCTGAGATCAGCTTGGCGCTTCCTGGGATGATCGATGACCTCAAATTTTTGACGCCGATCCCCATTCGGGTGGATCCTTCCAAGTCTTTCGTGGACGGATCGGCGATTGGCAGTTTCCTGCCTGTACTCAACATATCTGTCGCTGCATTCAGGACAGTTCTTCAATGTGGGCAGCTTTAGGCCCTCATTCCAGCAGTGCCTGAAGAAGGCGCATCCCCAGTGGGCGCGCTCCTGCTCGCGCGTGTACTGTTCTTGGTCCCTTCTGCGCGCTTCCTCTTCAGCTCTGCGCTGCTCTTCCTCGTGACGACGCTTCTGGTAGCGCTCCTTCTCCATCTGGCGCTGCCATTTGTTGAGGAGAATGCGTGACGTCACCTTGGGTTTAGGCCTGGATGATTCCCCAATCTCGATGTGGCTCTTGAGAACACGGGGGGCGTCGCCCTGCACTTGCTCTAGGGTCACCTGGCGCTCTGGGTCCACTGCTCCACCTTGCTTGGACCTGGCTGAGGTCAGGACCTTGACCTTTCCCTTTTCCTCGGCTGTTATCGCGTTGACAGAAAAGCCGAGCATGTTCTGAGGAAAGGGGTGGCCATCCAGCTTCATCTTGTTATCGAACTTGAGGTGTCCCTCCTGGATAGCCTTCTGGATCCTCATCCTGAAGACCCTGCAATCGTTGATGGAGTGTGAATCCCTGTCATGGAAGCCACGGTAACGTTTCGCTTTGACTCCATCGGGGCCGAAGCATAGAATGCCCCTCGGGCGGCTTGATTCGGCCTTCCTTTACCAAGAGCTCAAACAACTTGTCGGCCTTTGTGATGTCGAAGTCGTAAGTCCCTTTGGTCGCGCTTGACCCAACGGCCGATTCATTGTCAAGGGCTCTTTACCCCACATGATCTCTGCTGCAGCTACCTCCAATTCGTCATCAGAATCCTCGAACAAATCAGCCTTGTCCAAGAATTGGTTGTAGATGTCGCCGACGTCGTGCTTTTGCCAAATTTGGGGTCCTTCTTGAGGCCATATGCCTGATTGCTCATCAGAGATAACTTTTGCGACAGCTGGCCCAGGTTTTCAAACTCCATCCCAAATAGCTTCTCGCGCACGGCCGGCAACATCCCGGCGACGGCCATATCAGCCAGCTGATCGTCTGGCAAGTTCAGCGAGAAGCACATGCCTTTGACTTCCCTGAACCTTCTAAGAAACTCCAGCGGTGTTTCGCTGTGCCTTTGCTTCAGGGTGGCGAGATCAATCAGCTTCTTTTCAGAGCTGCCGCTGAAATAATGAGCGTGGAATTTACGCTCCAAATCCTTCCATCTGGCCACTGATTCAGGAGGCAGGGACGAGAACCACTGAAAAGCCGGACCCGTCAGTGAGGCGGGGAAGTAGCGAACCCTGAATGTTTCCTCGGCCGAGCATTCCCCAAGCTGCATGAGGTAACGGGCGATGTGCTCGACCGTGCTTGTTTCATCCTGCCCCGAGAACTTTGTGAATTCCGTCGGCGGCTTCACCCTTGGCGGCAAAAGCACGTTATAGTACCACTCTGGGAACGGCGGCCTATAAGCAGGGCCCTGCATCTTTGGCTTGAGGCCGAACTGATTCTGCATCAATTCGGCCATCTTGCGCGCTAGGGCGTCATCTTCTTGTGCGCGCCGGCCGGCGCGTACCCTGGGTGCGGGAAGGCGTCGAACGCTCCGTAATTTCCCATTTCATGATAACCACCGCCATACAAATTCTTCTGGAGCCAATTGGTCGACGGAGCAATTCTTCGACCGGGGTCAAGTGGGGCCCCAGATGAGCCGAACGCTAGGTCTCCGTACGTAGGTTGGTACGGATTCGGGTTGTTGCACGGGGCGACCCGTCTTTGCTCGTGGTGGCGGCGGGATTGGTTGACTTCCGAAGCTTGCAACGGGGGCGGAGCCGGCGCCCCCCGGCGCCTGTGGAGGAGGTTGGAACGCTTGGCTTCCGCGCTGCGAGGAGGAGGTTGCTCGTGGCCGGCTCCGTAGCGGCGGCCGAGAGCTTGACTCACCCGGCTCTATGGTGCTCTTTCCGGACGGGCGCCTTCCCGAACGCTTGCTCCATGCCGGGCCAAAGAGGGCCACCATCATCCGCTGGAGCGATCCGAGAAAGGCCTTGTTGTGCTTGGTGAGCATGTCGTCTGCCGACTCTTGGAACACCCGCGCGCATTCCTCCTTTTCTTGTTGGGACGTAGCGTCGACTCTCTCCCGTAGCAGCACCCTAGGCATCTCATTCTTTAGATATGGGACACCGCTTCGATTCTTCTTAAACGACATGAGACAGCACTTTGAAATTGATCTACGACGTCTTGGAGCTGCTGCTGCTGCTCCGGAGAAAGATCTTCCAAGTTGACATCCATAAGGTCGCCAATCTCAGGCATCTTGAATCAGTTCGAATTTGTTGGTCCCACGCGGGCGTGCCAAAAAGTGTGTTGGCGCAAAAAGTGCACTCAACGCCAATCACACAGCAAGCCGAACAAAGCTGGCTTCGCACGCGCAGAGAGCAAATGACGTGCCAGTCAATTTTTCCTGAAAATTAACAAAAGATAAAGCAGTTAAATACCAAAGCTTGGAACTTGCCGGGTGGTACCGAGCACGGTTCCATATTTACGGCTAAAAAGCCAAGCAAGATGACACATAGCTATGTGAAGCTATCCGTCAAAGAACCACGACCATTCGGGTAACGCACAAAGGGAAAAAGAATACGCCGAATGGATGACGTAAGCATGACAACAATCGGTCTTCGTATAAGCAAAGATGTACGCGCAAAGTTATGACCGATCCCCATGAAGATTAGCATTAAAATAAATGAAGTAAAGCACGGACATAATCATGTATTAAATAAGCATGCATAGATCCAAAGCACTAGTCTACCGCATGTCTAGTTACTTTAAAATCCGTCGAGCACGATATCAAACAAATCTATCCACCGCATGATACGACTTGCATGAAAAAACGTACCACTCTCCACAAATAGATCTATCCACCGCATGATACAATCTAAATATGGAAAGCTAAAAGCATACATCATTTAAAACATAAATAATGCACGTGATCTACTCGTGAAAACATAACCGAATACGTGGTGAACATCCGATCCGGGGTCCATGAAGAAGGAACAAACATTACCACGTGAATAAATCTATCGGATCGATTTGGGAATCTAATCCACCGGATGACTAGCTCCAAAGCAACCCAAAAACCTGCATCTACCGCATGATACCGGTTCTTTCAAGATTTATACGAACGAAGCAAGTTTGAACCCGCAACACGTAACAACCTAGATCGATTCGGTTTCGGCTATCGGAGAGCACAAGATCCACGCGTCAAAACACGAAACCTGCTCGCACAAGGATCTTAAAAGAAATATAGCCGATCCAAACCCATCTAGATTGGGCAAGGGTGTGTTACATGAATTAAAACATAAAGTAAAACTCATGATAACACGGGATAACTTAATGAATCTATTGGATCTTGCCAAAATCCAATAGAGCCGATAACTAGCTTCGAGCCAGATCTTAGCCTACCGCATGGCTCATGATCTAACAAGAAACCTTCTTGAACCAAGCTTGAATCTACCGCATGACACGAAGCATGGTAACAAGACTACTTGCATCGGATCTAAATCCACCGCATGATACTAGACATGATACAAGGTTGCGGTACTCACGGAGGTCGACGGATCGATTGGCCCTCTCGAAGAACTCGACGACACGACAAGGACTCTAGGGTTTGGCGTAAGGCCGGTGTGTATTGAAGAATGATCGTGTCTTTTACATACATCCAGGGATCGTATTTATACCCTGCTGATTACAACTGCGAATGGATTCATTGCCTAACTAAACTCGATCGCTTTGTCCATCCATTCGTCTCCCCGATTTGAGCCACGTCACCGTCCAATCCCGCAAAATCGGCTCTCTTGTTCCTTTGCCGGCCCGGGAGCGGATAGCCGGCCGCGGATCTCTTTGCCGAAAATCTCTGGAAATATCCCTCCTTCCACCAGACAGACTCCTTTTCGAACCGGACCCACAAGTCAGACTCCTTACCAAATTTTGGTGTTAACACATGCCCCTTCAATTGTGGGATAAAATTAATTTTGTTCCACAATTGACTCCAGCCACGAATCCTTGAATCAAATCCGTCAACTTTGTTCTTCGCAATCCGTCGGAATCTTCGTTCGGATCCAACCCTAGATCCCCTCGTTCCGACCTCGAACCTCCAATGGCAACTCGGAACCAAGTTGCTCGGGTAAATTCATCCCCCGCAAACCTTGTTCGGCATTAGGTTTTCAATTTTACACGAGATTTTCCTTTTCCGCTTTCTTCCGGGAACCTTCTCTTGCTCTTTTGATTCCTATCGAGGCCAATTCGCAGTCTTATTACCTTGGTCCTGTGGGTAATCCTGACCCTCGAGATCTTATTGCCGCTGAATCTCAGAGAATCCCCTTCAAGGCAGCTTTGTCTCCACCTCCTCAGTGGCAAGATGCGTTCAAGAACTGGCCTTTGCCCCCAATTGCGGGCTGGAAGACTTGGTATCGGAGGATTCTTGCTGATAAGAGTGGATTGACCAACCTGGATGCTCTCCGTATCGCTCAATGCTTGGAGTTATCCGTGGCTGAGACCCCCAAGAATGAAGACCTTCTGATAGCCGCATGCCACTTCGGTCAAATGGAGTCAACGCCTTCCTTTTTGGGCATGGCCCAATGTCTCCAACTTTGGCCGATGTATATATGATCAACGGCCTTGACATCACCGGGATGCGCCCGGCCACGGGACTTCAAAAATTCTTCACGCCGGACGGGGGTAAAGCCGGGGAATGGCTACAAGCATTATATCCTGAAGCACATGAAAGACAATCCCCTTGGCGATGTTGAATACGAGCCTTTACGAACATGTGGCTATGCGGATTCGTCTTCTCGTGGCAAGGCCAACGAGCCCACTTTGAACCATATCGCAATGGCGATTCATCCGGCTAGTGGCAATCGCCTCCCTCCGGGAAAATTCTTCTTGGGCGGTGTATATCATATGCTTCATCGGTTGTTACCCAAATGTACACCGACGAGAGGATAACATGCGTCAATGGCCCTTGGTGGTTTGTTCAAATGTGGCTGCACGCTCCACATGCATCGGATTGTCGGCGTCGATTTGAACTCCAGGTTCTTCCCTTTGTCCAATCACCCCGAAGGAGAGCCTCAAGCTACCGAGAGGATGCCAAAACTACGGAGAAGCGGCTTCAGCTTGTTCTCATCCGGCGGGACATCGGCCCGGCTCTTCGAGTTGTTCTTCAAAGGTTTCCCCAATCCTCTTTGGCTTCCTTATCTAGGCAATGACACTTTGACCTTCCCTGTCGAATTTTCCTTTGAGCCCGGCCATCAAGATAGGGGATTCTTGGAGATCTTTAATATCACAATCCGCCCATGCATACTACCGGCCGAGTTCAATGGAGGGAGGCAGAATGTCAGCACTTATGAATACTACCAGCCTAATGTAATGGCCAGACAACTTGGATGCGGCCAGATGCCCCCAAGATTGTTCCTGCATGAATTCCTCAAACCCAGGGAGGAAATCAAAGAAGCGATGCGGGGGCGGCGAGTTTTCAACTATGTGTGCAGTCCCACGGTCTACACATGTCCTTTTGTGCCCACAACCATAGCTCACCCCACCTTCAACTCCTGGTGGCAAGAATTTCATGACCATATCTTCAGTGAGCCCGTTCATGTATTCTGTGCAGAGTTGGTACCTGACTTTCTGCCAATTTCAGAGGTAATACAATGAGCCCTTAGATCAGACCTTCCCTCTTTATTCATGGTTACGACCTTCATCTTTCCGTCCACGGAACACGATGTACTGCCCCTCGAGCCAGGGCAATTGCTTACAATGCTGAAGGCCCAATTTCAGCACTGGGATTCAAATCCACAACCTCGCATCAACTAATGGCCAGGTATGCTACCACAGATCCCAGCCTTTCTAGCCTTGCTGCAGACAGGAGGCAAGGTCTGCATCTGATTGCCCCTCCAAGTGCTAAAAGGAGAAGGACTGTCAAGAAAGTGCTTGTTGAGGTAAACCCTTTTACTTTCTTGATTACCAGGTCACTCTGTTCTTGATGAATCATATCATTGTGCATTTTCGGACCCGAGCCTCGGCGGCCTTCGGAACCGGTACTGCCAATGCCCCATCCTGCGGTATGACCTTCTCTTGCTTTTTCTTAAGGATGAACACCGGCATTTACCCTCCCAATTTGGCATTTGCGGAAAAAACAACGTGGAAGGGCAGCTTGTAAATGTTCCGGTGGTCCAACAAGCAAGCCCATCCGGGGTTGAATTACCCATCCCGGTGGAGATCTCATCCTCATCACCTCTCCGCGAAGCAACAAATTCTCCAGAGATGAATCTCCCAACTCAATTGGAGCCACCAAGTTCCCCAAGGGTGCCATCGCCTGTTGGTCAAGCGAGAGATACCCAACCCAACGAGAGGCGGACCCGAGCTCCTCATCCGGCCCGAAACCCACGAGTTGCCGGTGGCCGCATCGGCACCTCCCGGCTCGGAAGTTTCGGCTGCGCACTGGAGCGTCTCCTTCGCCTGTGATCGCCCCTACTCAAGAAACCAGCCATGAGGTATCCATCCGCGCTTAATTTTGGTACCTCGATGTTTAGCATTCCTAACTCGGCAACGTTGTTTCATCGGGATCGGGCTCCATCATCATCAAGCCTGCCATTGGAGAGCAATTCAGGCCGCCGAGGTGATGGAAGAAACATATCGGCCATTTGCCCGGATGAAGTGTTGCCCAAGCTTAAAGAAATTGCTTTGCTGGCTAGAAAAAGATGCTCAGGATCAGTTCAATGATCTTCTTCATTTCGAAGAGATGTTTGAATCCATTAGTCAAGAACTCCCTGAAGACATCAGAGCTTCTCTATCATCCGTCTATGACTTGGAGCCCCTTTATGTACCCTTAAGGCGCGCTTGGAGGAAATTGCGCTCCCGTCCGGCCATTGAAAAGAGGAAAACCGATGCTTGAACATGCCATGAACGGGGCACAATCCCAAGCGAGAGAACCATAAAGATGCATTGGCTAACCTCCAAGCTTCCTATGATGCGAAAGTTGCTAGGAAGGCTGCTCTAGAAGCCGAAGCGAGAAGCTTGTCGTAGCGGAGATGGAGATTGACAAACAGAAAATAGCCGAACTTCCTGGATTGATAGCAAAGACCCAAGCGGAAGTAAAATCGGCTATCACAAAAATAGAGCAATGCGATGCGGAACTCAACGACTTATCCCGGTGCCCAAAAGGATTTGCCAGGAGATCTTTGGACAATTCCCATTTGATAATATCCAATGTTCGTCGTGTACTTGCAAAACTCCGAATGCTCGAATATCCTTATCGAGGTATAATTGAATTGGTCGTTCTCGTAATATCTCCTTGTGATTTGTTTCCTTTCTTTTGCGTACTTTTAGATGTAATCTTTGAACGACCCATTCGGTAGTGAAACGCCAACTCCCGAACGACACTTTGATTTCCTTTAGCCGAACCAATCGATCCGCACGCGGTTCGGCCTAGAACTCCAAACGACCCGCCGGCGGGGCTGGTCAAGGAAACCTTTCCACCTTCCGATTTTCTTGGGATGTGCGCCACGATCCACAGCCACGACTCGAAGCCACGATTCATCTGCCGAGGCCTATAAATGTTGCCATAGGTGCCCCTAGCTCTCCACCAGGCCTTCTAGCTCTCGAATCTTTGCCAATCTTTAGCCTTCTCGCAAACGGTGCACATCCCAAACCACAATGGTGCGCCGCCTCAACCGCCGCCGTGCCTCCGAGCGAGGCCGAGGGGAGCGGCGCCAATGCGCGCGGGCGGTGACGATCGTCAATCTCTCCTCTGTGATTTCGTTCTTGATCTTCTTTTGCCTTGACGATCATCCCCCTTTTCGGGCCGATTCGGTGGAATCCGCCCCGTGCGCCGGCCAATCGGCCCCTCCCCGGATGACTCCTCGGAGTCCGATGGCCACTCCCCGTGCCGTACGGGGGAAGAGGACGCCATCCGCTTCAAGGGAGGAGCTAGAGGCGTCCGTCGCGGAGCGGGAGGACGTCTCCAAGAAAGCGGGCGTGGCCGAGCTAGAATGGGAGGACCGGCGCAAACACCGTCGGAGGCCATCGACGGTATGGCTGCGAGATTGATTCTTGATCTAGTCCGGCCTTGGATGCTAATCCTTTTCGCTTGCTCTTCGCGGCCGCGATGCGAGCTCGACCGGCTAAAGGCGCCGGTAGAGCAAGTGGCCGAGAAGGTGAATGCCCGCGGCGACACGCCGGCGGAGCGCCCGGCCGCGGTGGAGCACCGCGTCGACGAGGTGGCCGTCCATGGCGTTCGTTTGGGCACCACCTTGGGCACGGCTGCGATGGCGACGCATACGGACGTCGACTATTCCACCGGGCCGCGTGGCTTTCGGGGGCGGCGCGCGGGGAGGGACATCGACGAGATCGAGCTCATCCTGGAGCGCCTTGACGGCCACGGCGACGCCATTGCCGAAATTACCCATCCCCAATCCGTGTTGAATAGGCTCTTCGACTAGATTGTACTAGGGATGTGTAAATATCGGCAATAGATGAAGAACTTTTGAATTACGCACTTTGCTCGCGATGATTTCCCTTTGCATTTTGCATCCGCGAATTTTTTTTTCTTTGAATGCATCCGGAACTATCTTTAGCCGAACGCGTGAGAACAAGCGCCCCTTGGCGCAAAATCCACGAAAGGATCCCGATTCGGCAATCCGTAAACACTTGTTCAAGAGAAAACCCTTCGCACTTGGTGGAAAACCCCTGCCGCTTGGTATTCCAACAGGTGTGTCTTGGCCAAATCATCACTCCCAATGCGCCTCCTCGGTCAATAAAATAGCCGTGGGGTGCTCGCAAATCCACTCGCACACCCCTTCATCATTTCTCATCTCTTCCCCTGCCGCTAGAGGAAAAAACCCCAACGCCATGGACAAGGGTAAACAACCTCAGGGGAGCGGCTCATCAAGGAAGCGTACGATTCGGAAGTGAGTTCTTCTCTTGATCTGCTCCTTGTTCTCCCGCTTGATCTTGCGCTTCATGTTTTCCTCTCGTCCTTTTCAGCCTTGATTTGCTTCCCGAAGAAGTCATCGGGACCGAGGATGTGCACGAGTACATCTCCTCCGATTCCTCTCTCGAAGCAGAGGATGCCACGCCCGAACGAGAGGACCAACCATCGGCGGCGCGCCGCGCGCGGCATCCGGAGCATGGCCTCGGGGACATGTCCGCCCGTTGCCAAGCCGAGCGCGAGCGTCGCATGGCTCTGGAAGCACTAGTAGGGGGTAAATGCTCCTGACTCCTTCATGCTTGCCTCTGGATTTCTTGCCTCTAACCTTGATTCTCCTGTTCCAGATGTCTCTGACAGGTACGGCAACCTGAAGGCGGCCTGGGATAGCTTGGTAGAGGCCGCCAATCATGGTCATCCTCGTGCGTTCCAAGTCGCCGTCACGGTGGTCCTGGAACAACTGAAGAGGGAGCGACGCCGAAGAAGCAAAGAAAAGATTGAATCATACTTTCGCTTCTTCCTCCACGCCTTCGCTTCCCACCTCCTCGGGGTCGACCATCGGGGGTTGTTAGATGTGAACCTGCAAGAAGCAGTTGTAATGTAGTATTGAGCTAAGGGCAATGCATCCAGGCACTGGCCATTTTCTCTTGTTCATGGATTTTGTTCTAAAGGCGGCCTCATTCTCGAGCGCCGGCTATTTTGTGCCAGATGTGTGTAATCATCGATCGATCTCAATGCTAGGATAATATTTCTTCAGATATCTTCCATTTATCGCAGCGGAAAATTCTTCTCCTAGCAAAGTTTTCAATATGTATGCATTACCGGGAACGCATCGACCACACGAAAAGGCCCCTCCCGGTTAGGGGACCATTTGCCGAATTCATCGTATTTAGTTCCAATCGGCAATAGCGCTTTCCAAACTAGATCACCTTACGCGAATTGCTTTACTTTTACTTTCTTGTTATAGTACTTGGCGACTCGCGGCTTGTTTTTCTCGATGTTCTCCGGGGCCCCGAGACGGATCATATGCAAATCTTCTAACTCATCCATCATTAGGCCACTTTGTAATCCTTGGAGCTCAACTCGTTTTGCGGCACTACTCTCCTTGAATACGATTGTATCTCCCAAGGCAGGATTGCATGATGCCCGTAAACCAACTCGTAAGGAGAGGTCTTTGTAGCTCCGTGGGGGGCCATTCGGTAAGCCCACAGCGCTTCACTGAGTACCGAATGCCATCTCCTTGGCTTCTGATCGATCTTCTTCTGTATCAGCTTGATCATGATCTTATTAGAAGCCTCTGCTTGACCATTAGCTTGGGCATAATATGGAGAAGAATTAAACAATTTGATTCCCATGCTTTCGGCAAAATCTCTGAATTCCAATGACACGAATTGTGCCCCCTGGTCAGTGGTAATCGTCTGAGGGATCCCAAATCGATAGATGATGTGTTCCTTGACGAACTCGATCATGTTTTCTGACGTCACTTTCTTCAGTGGGATCGCCTCGACCCATTTGGTGAAGTAATCTGTAGCCAAAAGCACGAACTTATGCCCCTTGCTAGACGGCGGATTAATTTGGCCAATCAAGTCTATACCCTAGCCCCACGAATGGCCATGGCTTGATGATGGGATTCAATCTTGATGCGGGGGACTCTTTGAATATTCCCAAACCTCTGGCAATCTTGACATCCCTTGTAATACTCAAAGCAATCCTCTAATATCGTCGGCCAAAAGCATCCCGCTTGTCTAATAACCCATTTCATTCGATAGGCCGATTGGTGCGCTCCACATATCCCATCGTGCACCTCGCTCATCATGTTCTTGGCTTCTTCTGGACCCAGGCATCGCAGCAATACCCCATCTAATGATTTATAAAATAAATTATCATCCGGAAGAACGAACTTAATTGCCTTGTACACGAGCTTCCTAGAGACTTTTCGGGATGGATCTTTCAAGTAATCAACGATTTCTTTCCTCCAATCATCTTACGCAAGATCCGCCCTTAGTGCACACACTTTTGCAGCAAACGCTTCTTGACTCTCCTTGTAACCGGAGGCGCTGCGAGCATGCTTTGTTTGCTTCTTCGTTATGCTCTCTAGGAATGTCTTTGTAGGGTTACCAATGGGAAGCTCTTCAAGATTTCCCTGCACTCTTCGTAGTAACTCCTCGAGCGCTTCGCTCCTGCACTCGTATTGGCCGTTCAATTGCTTGATTACCTAGTTACGAATCTCCATAGATCTCAACGCGAGACGGCCCCGACCTTCTCTCAAATATTGAAGCCCTCGAAGTAGTGCCTCGTACTCGGCTGGTTATTTGTGACGGTGGGTTGTATAGGAATAGCGAATTCAAACATCTCACCTGCGGGCGAAATTAGCGGGATCCCTACTCCCCCACCTTTGCCACATGATGACCCATCAAAAAATAAAGCCCAAGGGGTAATTTCAAGCGAGATCAATTGAAGGGTCACGATGTTCGGTTATAAAATCGGCAATGACACGACCTTTGATGGCTTTTGCCGATTCGAACTTCAACTCGAATTCTGATAAAGCTAAAATCCATTTGCCAATCCGACCATTCAAAATTGGCATAGATAACATATGTTTTATCACATCAAACTTTGAGTATACGGTGCATTCGGCATTCAACAAGTAGTGCCGAAACTTTGTACACGAGTAGTACACGCAAAGACACAGTTTCTCTATAGCCGAATACCTGGTTTCAGGATCAAGTAGTTTTCGGCTAAGATAAGCTACTACCCGCTCCTTTCCTTCGAATTCTTGAATAAGGGCCGATCCAATAGTTTGGGTATCGGCCGCCACGTACAACTTGAAAGGCTTGTTCAGCTGAGGAGGAACCAGCACCGGCGGCTCCTTCATGTACTGCTTGATCTCATCAAAAGCCTTTTGTTGTTCGTCGCCCCATGTGAATTTCTGATCCTTCTTTAGCTTCAGCAATGGAGAGAATGGCAACACCTTCTGCGATAAATTTGAGATGAACCTTCTCACGAAGTTGATCTTGCCGAGCAGTGATTGCAATTCCTTGAGGTTGGTTGGAGGAACGACTTCATCGATGGCTTTCATGCTCTTTTTGCCAACCTCGATTCCCCCTTCGTGGACCAAAAACCCCAAGAACTCTCCGGTGATACCCCAAATGCACACTTGTTTGGATTCATCTTTAGACCATGCTTCGGTGCATTCCAAGGTCTTCTTCACATCTTCCGGATGGGTGTCATGACTTAAGGACTTGATCACCACGTCATCGATGTAGATTTCCACCGTTTTGCCGATCAACTCATGAAAAATGTAATTCATGGCCGTTGATAGGTTGCACCGGCATTTTTCAACCCAAATGTCATGACTATCCATTCAAATAGGCCTATATGACCGGGACATCTAAAGGCCGTCTTCGATATGTCTTCTATTGCCATGAAGATGCTGATTGTATCCCGCGTTGCCATCCATGAAACTAATCACCTTGTGTCCGGCGGCGGCGTCAATTAACAAATCGGCAATAGGCATCGGGTATCCGTCCATGGGAGTAGCTCTGTTCGGGTCCACGAAGTCTATGCAAACCCTCATTTTCCCATTCTTCTTATACACGGGGACGATGTTAGAAATCCACTCCGCATATACGCACGGCCGAACGAAGTTTGCGTCAAGTAATCTTTCGATTTCCTTCTTCACATCGGCCAATACTTCATCCTTGTAGATTTTCGGGGCGGTTGCTTATATGGTTTGAAACCAGGCTTGATTGGCAACCGGTGCTCGACGATGGAACGATCCAATCCGGGCATCTCCGAGTAATCCCGGGCGAAGCAATCTTTATATTCTTCGAGAAGCTCAATTAAGTTCCCCGAAGTACGGTTGCAAATTTGCACCGATGAACGTCGGCCTTGGCTTATCACCGCTTCCAATGTCAACTTCTTCCGGCTTATCGGCCGACATGAATCCTCGCCCTAACTTGCCATCGGTGCCATCCACGGGGTTCTCCATTTAAAAATTCTTGTAAGAGCCGGCTTGCTTGAATCGGTAGTGCCGACGGGTTCAACGGGACCTTCCCCCCGATCCTTCCACGAGAAGCAATCGATGCCTTGGTACTCCCGGAAAGGCTGGTTCCATGTTGGCCACGCTCACGGAGTCATCCGCCGGACGACCTCGATCTCATCATCCACCCCGGTTTGGATAGGTAGTTGATGCATGGTGGATGGGACGCGGCGGTTGGCGTGAATCCGGTCCCGCCCAAGCGACGGTCCCGTAGGCTCCCTTGCCTTCGATGACAAAGAAGGTGGTGAGCGGCGTCTTGGACCCGATCATCAAGTCCACGTGAGCGCATCCTTTGGTGTACGAGGGGTTCCGGGCGAAGTCGTTCGGGATGATGCTTGTAGGTGTCAAATCGCTCGGGCCCATGCCAAGCTTCACGAAGGTGGTGTACGGCATCACGTTGAGCGCCGCTCCACCGTCGACGAACATCTTGGTCAATGGCTTGCCATTGACGTACCCCCTCAAGTACGGCGGCCTCATATGGCGATTCTTGGCCGGCTTGTCGAAGATGGCACAGCTTGGCCGGACACCGGTTGTGCCATCATCCCCTCGGGGCTGCTCGTCATCAAAGGAAGCTTCCTCTGCATAACTGGTTAGCGGGAGCCATGAACTCGTTCGGCGGGAAGTATACCATGCATGTAGGAGCCGAACGCTTCGATCCTACCGGGCTGGTCCTTGGGGCGCCACTTCGCCTCGTGCGGATCCCGGCTTGTTTCATCTCGCGGTTCCTCAAGCGGCCGGACCCGCCTCTTCGGCTCTCTGCGTAGGCGGGGCGGGCACCATCGCCCCTTCCGCCGGACGTGGACATCCTCGTCCTCTTCCGATCGGCCCCACGAGATCGGCTTGGCGCTTCTGGGATGATCGATGACTTCAATTTTTTGACGCCGATCCCCATTCGGGTGGATCCTTCCAAGTCTTTCGTGGACGGATCGGCGATTGCGCGGTTTCCCCCTGTACTCAACATATCTGTCGCTGCATTCAGGACAGTTCTTCAATGTGGGCAGTTTCAGGCCCTCATTCCCGGCGGTGCATGAAGAAGGCGCATCCCCAGTGGGCGCGCTCCTGCTCGCGCGTGTGCTGTTCTTGATCCCTTCTGCGCGCTTCCTCTTCGGCTGCGGGTTGCTCTTCCTCGTGACGACGCTTACGGTAGCGCTCCTTCTCCATCTGGCGCTGCCATTTGTTGAGGAGAATGCGTGACGTCACCTTGGGTTTAGGCACGGATGATTCCCCAATCTCGATGTGGCTCTTGAGAACGCGGGGGCGTCGCCTTGTACTTGCTCTAGGGTCCACGGCGCTTGCGGGTCCCTCTGCTCCACCTTGCTTGGACCTGGCTGAGGTCAGGACCTTGACCTTTCCCTTTTCCTCGGCTGTTATCGCGTTGACAGAAAAGCCGAGCATGTTCTGAGGAAAGGGGTGGCCATCCAGCTTCATCTTGTTATCGAACTTGAGGTGTCCCTCCTGGATAGCCTTCTGGATCCTCATCACGAAGACCACCGCAATCGTTGATGGAGTGTGAATCCCTGTCATGGAAGCCACAGTAACGTTTCGCTTTGACTCCATCAGGCCGAAGCATAGAATGCCCCTCAGGCGGCTTGATTCGGCCTTCCTTTACCAAGAGCTCAAACAACTTATCGGCCTTTGTGATGTCGAAGTCGTAAGTCCCTTTGGTGCGCTTGACCCAACGCCGATTCATTGTCAAGGGCTCTTTACCCCACATGATCTCTGCTGTGCCTACCTCCAATTCGTCATCGGAATCCTCGAACAAATCGGCCTTGTCCAAGAATTGGTTGTAGATGTCGGCGACGTCGTCTTTGCTTGCCAAATTTGGGGTCCTTCTTGAGGCCATATGCTCGATTGCTCATCCGGAGATAACTTTTGCGACGGTTGGGCCCGGGTTCTCAAACTCCATCCCAAATAGCTTCTCGCGCACGGCCCGGCAACATCCCGGCGACGGCCATATCGACGGTGCGATCGTCCGGCAAGTTCGGCGAGAAGCACATGCCTTTGACTTCCCCGAACCTTCTAAGAAACTCCGGCGGTGTTTCGGCGTGCCTTTGCTTCGGGGGTGGCGAGATCAATCGACTTCTTTTCGGAGCCGCCGCTCGAAATAATGAGCGTGGAATTTACGCTCCAAATCCTTCCATCCGGCCACGCGATTCGGGGAGGCGGGGACGGGAACCACCGAAAAGCCGGACCCGTCGGTGAGGCGGGGAAGTAGCGAACCCCGAACGTTTCCTCGGCCGAGCATTCCCCAAGCCGCATGAGGTAACGGGCGATGTACCCCCGAGAACTTCGTGACCTGCCCCGAGAACTTTGTGAATTCCGTCGGCGGCTTCACCCTTGGCGGGGCAGCACGTTATAGTACCACTCGGGGAACGGCGGCCTATAAGGTGGCCCTCGCATTCAGATGAGGCCGAACCCGATTCGCATCACCGGCCATCTCGAGCGCTAGGGCGTCATCTCAGGCGCCCGCAAACTCGGCGCGTACCCCGGGTGCGGCGTCGAACGCTCCGTAACAATTTCCCACTTCATGATAACCCCCGCCGTACAAATTTTTCCGGGAGCCGCTGGTCGACTCGAGTACCTCGACCGGGTCAAGTGGGGGCCCCGTATGAGCCGAACGCTAGGTCTCCGTACGTAGGCCGGTACGGATTCGGCTGCTGCAATGTGGCCGACCTGTGCTGCCTCGTGGGTGGCGGCAGATTGGCGTACCCCGGCTTGCAACGGGGGCCGAACCGGCCGCCCCGCCCCGCGAGGAGGTTGAATGCTGGCCGCAGCTCCCGGGGAGGAGGTCGCCGCACTCGGCCCGTAGCGGCGGCTGAGAGCTTGATTCACCCAGCTCCACGGTGCTCTTTCCGGCGGGCGCCTTCCCGAACGCTTGCTCCGCGCCCGGGCCAAAGAGGGCCACCATCATCTGCTGGAGCGACCCGAGGAAAGCCTTGTTGTGCTTGGTGAGCATGTCGTCTACCGACTCTTGGAATACGCGCGCGCATTCCTCCTTTTCTTGTTGGGATGTGGCATCGTCTTCCCGGCAGCAACACTCTGGGTAGGTCATTCTTTAGATACGGTACACCACTTCGATTCTTCTTAAACGACATGAGACACTTTTGTCAACCGGCTCATGGCGTCTTGGAGCCGTCGATGCCGCTTCCGGAGAAAGCTCTTCGATGTTGACATCCATGAGGTCTGAGATTTCAGGCATCTTGAACCAATTCGGCTGTTGTCCCACTGGGCGTGCCAAAAAGTGTGTTGGCGCAAAAAGTGCACTCAACGCCAATCACACAGCAAGCCGAACAAGCCGGCTCGCACGCGCAGAGCAATGACGGCCACTAATTTTTCCCGAAAATTAACAAAGATAAAGCAGTTAGATACCAAAGTTTGAACCCAAGCCGGTGGTACCGTACGCTTCCATATTTACGGCTAAAAGTTAAGCAAGATGACACATAACTATGTAAAGCTATCTCCGTCAAAGAACCACGACCATTCTAGTAACCGCAAAGGGGAAAAAGAAACACTCGAATGGATGACGTAAGATGATGGCAATCGACACATAAACAAGAAAGCAAGCACATAGTCATGACCGATCCCCATGAAGATTAGCATTAAAATAAATGAAGTAAAGCACGAACAAGATCACGTATTAAATAAGCATGCATAGATTTAAAGCACTAGTCTACCGCATGTCTAGTTACTTTAAAACCCGTCGGGTACGATAACAAGCAAATCTATCCACCGCATGATACGATTTGCATGAAAAACGTACCACTCTCCACAAATAGATCTATCCACCGCATGATACAATCTAAATATGGAAAGCTAAAAGCATACATCATTTAGGACGTAAATAATGCACGTGTTCTACTCGTGAAAACATAACCGAATACGGTCGATCAATTGATCCAGGGTCCATGAAGAAGGAACAAACATTACCACGTGAATAAATCTATCGCCGATCCGGGAAATCTAATCCACCTGATGACTAGCTCCAAAGCAACCCAAAAACCTCGCATCTACCGCATGATACCCGCTCTTTCAAGATTTATACGAACGAAGCAAGCTTGAACCCGCAAATACGTAACAACCTAGATCGATTCGGTTTCGGCTATCGGAGAACACAAGATCCACGCGTCAACACACGAAACTTGCTCGCACAAGGATCTTAAAAGAGATATAGCCGATCCAAACCCATCTAGATTGGCAAAGATGTGTTACATGAATTAAAACATAAACTAAAACTCAAGATAACACGGGAGTTGACCCTAATTAATCATTGGATCTTGCCAAAATCCAATAGAGCCGATAACTAGCTTCAAGCCAGATCTTAGCCTACCGCATGGCTCATGATCTAACAAGAAACCCTCTTGAACCAAGCTTGAATCTACCGCATGACACGAAGCATGGTAACAAGACTACTTGCATCAGATCTAAATCCACCGCATGATACTAGACATGATACAAGGTTGCCGGTACTCACGGAGGTCGACGGATCGATTGGCCCTCTCGAAGAACTCTACCGACACGACAAGGACTTAGGTTTGGCGTAAGGCCTATGGTTGGAAGAATGATCGTGTTTTTTACATACATCCAGGGATCGTATTTATACCCTCGTCAGACATAACTGCGAATGGATTCATTGCCTAACTAAGCTCGATCACCTGTCCCTCCATTCGTCTCCCCTGATTTGAGCCACGTCACCGTCCAATCCCGCAAAATCAGTTCTTACCGTTCCTTTGCCGAAGGGGAGCAGAGAATAACGGCGGGATCTCTCTGCCGAAAATCTCTGGAAATATCCTTCCACCAGACGGACTCTTTTCGAACCGGACCCACAGGTCAGACTCCTTACCAAATTTTGGTGTTAACACATGCCCTTCAATTGTGGGATAAAGTACTTCGGTTCCACAATTGACTCCAGCCTACGAATCCTTGAGTTAAATCTCGTCAACACCTTGCTCTTCGCAATCCGCTGGAATCTGTCCAGATCCAACTCCTAGGGATCCCCCGTTCCGAGCTCGAACCTCCAATGGCAACTCAGAACCAAGCTGCTCAGTAAATTCATCCCCCGCAAACCTTGTCTCTAAGTTTGGTAAGGAGTATGACATGTGGGACCGATTCGGAGAAGAGTCAGAGTACGAGGTGGAAGGAAGGTATCTTCGAATTTTCGGCGAGAAGGATCCGCGGTCGGGCTCTCTGCTCCAAGGTTCAGGGCGAAGGAACAGTAGAGCGATTTTGCGGGGATTGGACCTTGACGTGGCTCGATCAGAGAAGCGAATGGATGGACAGGGTGATCAAGTTTAGTTAGGCAATGAATCCATTCGCAATTGTAATACGACGGGGGTATAAATATGATCCCTGGATGTATGTAAAATCGGACGTTCATTCCTCAATACACACCGGCCTCACGCCAAACCCCAGAGTCCCTTGTCGGTCGTCGAGTTCTTCAGAGGACCATCGATCCGTCGACCTCGCGTGAGTAGAGGCAACCTTGTATCATGTCTAGTATCATGCGTGGATTTAGATCTGATGCAAGTAGTCTTATTTACCATGCTTCGTGTCATGCGGTAGATTCAAGCTTGGTTCAAGAGGGTTTCTTGTTAGATCATGAGCCATGCGGTAGGCTAAGGTTTAGCTCGAAGCTAGTTATCGGCTCTGTTGGATTTTGGCAAGATCCAATAGATTCATTAAGTTACCCCTGTGTTATCATGAGTTTTGCTTTATGTTTTAATTCATGTAATACACTTTGCCCAATCTAGATGGGTTTGGATCGGCTCTTTTCTCTTTTTGAAGATCCGTGCCAGGCGAATCAGCGGGGTTCGTATTTTTGACGTGTGGATCTCGTGTCTCTCAGGTAGGCGAACCGGAATCGATCTAGGTTGTTACATGTTGCGGGTTCAAGCTTGCTTTTGTTAGCATAAATCTTGAAAGAGGCGGTATCATGCGTAGATGCGGGTTTTTGGGTTGGCTTTGGAGCTAGTCATCGGTGATTGATTTCCAATTCAGCCCCGATAGATTTATTCACGAATTTGGTAATGTTTGTTCTTTCTTCATGGACCCCGAATCGTGTTCAGGCGGCATTCGGTTATGCTATATTCACGAGTAGATCACGTGCCGTTATTTATGTTTTAAAAGACGTATGCTTCTAGCTTTCCATATTTAGGTTGTATCATGCAGTGGATAGATCTATTTGTGGAAAGTGGTGCGTTCTTTCATGCAAGTTGTATCATGCGGTGGATAGATTTGTTCGATGTCGTGCTAAGACGGATCTTAAAGTGATTAGACATGCG